>OY365780.1:16613254-17813254 GCA_959347405.1 Napeogenes sylphis
TAGAGAAACATATACTACATTTTCCTCTGCGGAAGAAAACAAAGAAACTCAATAGTAAAAGGTCAAGTCGAGAATAGCAATAACGAAATAAAAGAATTTAGATCAAATCAAATAATCGAAGGTTCTAAACGGCTTTCACAAAGCTTTCCTCACAACTAAAGTCCTTACAAATGTTTCTAGTTTTAGGGTCGAATTGAAATTTGGTATAAATTTGATTTTGGGAATATTACTTTTAAGGTTAAACATATTTTTCTAATAAAAGTTATGATTTATATTGAAAATTATTTAGTACTAACCGGTTAAGCTTAGTAAGGGAATACTTAATAATAAAAAGATAAAATATCGTAAAACAATTCAGAAAGAGCTATTAATCTAGTAAGGTATCAATTTATTCTTAAATTATATATACTACAATTAATTAGGTACCAATGTCTACAAAAAAAAAATATCTGACTGATATTCGGAGATAAGGCTTATCTTAAGACTACGCTTATCTTATAAAACAAAATTAGTCTGCGTTATTTCTATGGTTTAATTACTTAACCGATCATCATAAAATTGTTGACGTATATTGTCAAGAATATATAAAAGGATAGGATAAGGACCTTTATCAACTAAAATTAAAAGTTACCGATAAATAGGAGAAATACTTCTAGATTAGTGTAGACTTCTAATACCGGCCGGTATAGTGTTTATTATAATTACCCTATTTTGCAAGATTTTGCATTGCCTGATTTTAATATTTTCAAAGTATTAAATAATAACTGTCATTGAAATTTCAAGTGTAATGTTAATATCTACGTACATATCCTTCTCTTTAAATAATATGAGAATATAAATAAGACAGTCCATCATGTAGTAAGTGACACCGCTCATAAAAATATAATACGGATATGAAATTTGTTGCTATTCTTGGCTAATGAGGATGGTCAAAGGAGACTAGGATACGCGAGAATAAAATATATTAGGCAACTAGATTAGTCACTTACTTTTTTAATTGGGAGTTTGGCTGCAATATCGGAAGTGCAATAAATAAATCTATATATATATAGAAGGATGTTTGTATATATGAAATCGATGAACTCAGAAACTATTGGACCGATGATTATGAAAATTGGTATGTATACGTATTTTTTCACGGAGAAGGTTTATATGGTATGCCCATTGATGTAACTCGCCACCAGGCGGCGCTGTCAAATATAGACTTCCGCTCCGTTCAATCGATTGTCATAAAAGTTGGTATGACCATGTATGTTTCCTCGAAGAAAACGAATATGCTATGTCCATTGATGTAACTCGCCACCAGGCGGCGCTGTCAAATATCGACTTCCACCCCGTTCAACCGATTGTCATAAAAATTGGTATGACCATGTATTTTTCCTCGAAGAAAACGAATATGCTATGCCCATTGATGTAACTCGCCACCCGGTAAAGTAAGGGTTAGCCCAGCGACGCGGGCTGGGTTCGCTAGTCTCATATAAAATAAAATAAGTCTGTTTGTTTGAGCTTTCCGACACGGCCCAAATTCATAATTATATAGCATTATCCTACCAGCATCAATACTATAACATTATTCTCAGAGTTTTTATTATGAATATGCATCATTAATATGAAAATCCATGTTTGTCAGTTGTCTTTCTACATAAATCCAATCCCTTTATATAGGTTAAGCAGTCCAGGAGAGATTACTAAGCCCTATCCAACCCCACATAAGCTATGTATGTTTCAATGAGTCTTCTCTATTAATTCTCTCATAATTTTTCTAACACAATTTTAGTATGAAGTGATCACAATTTTAAGCTTATTTTAGCTTATAATAAACTAAATTAAATTAAATTAAATTAATAATATTTTATATAGCTTTGAACCAGCCTAATTAAATGATAATAATACTTTTCAACAATTTTCTAGAGCACATTCTTAAGTATTGGAAATTCAATAATGTATTTAATTATCAAGCATTTAATAATCAAACAATTCAATACAACCATACTTCGAGAAAATCAGTCATATATATGCATTCTAATATTTAATACTTCTAAATCTCAATAATATTGATATAAATCTTCTGTACCCCTAACGCATATGAGCAAAGACGATAAATAAGATTTTAGGGACTATATAATAATATTATTTGTGCTGTGTTTTATATCTCTATCTTTATAATAACAGATATGAATTATTACTATTTATGATGATATCTAATATCAAATAAATATTATAAAATATACGTACGATATCTTATATGAACTTAAAAAAAAAAAAATATTTGTACTTATTAACTTTTCAATATAATGCACTTCGTTCTAAAAACCTTGAAAAGCTTGTGCTATATATGTAAGCATTTTTTTTTATTTTCATTGCTTGTCAAATACAAAGTAATTTGGAGGTGAGTTGAAACAGCATTTTATTTGGAGAATATGTAGGTATTAAGAACAATATTTGAATTAAAGTAAAAATGCAAATGTTTTTACATTTTCACTTTAAAATGTTACGAAGAAATATGTATTTTAGTGAATTCACAATTCGTCTGGACTTCACCTCGAATGCATAGAACATGAATGCATGCCTGTATAGAGCGCATTGGCATTACAAAATAACATGTTTTAAAATGAAACTATAATTTAACACTGGGACATAATAATAGTGGAGTAGTTATATTGTTACAAAAATTAAAAGTATCTTTATTCATTTTAAAAACTACTTTAATATCATACATTCAAATATTGATTTGTACTTTGATGAGATTGTGGCAAAGCAATCGATTTGAGATTTTAATATTATATACATTTTGTTATTTCTTACTCCTCCCGGTGCCGCTAAATAAAGTCATTATAATTAATAAATATATAAAAGTATAATTAATATACATACAAAATTATCTCTTACCAACCTACATATTATGTGTACAATCAAAATACGAGTATCTGCCAAATGGATAACGGCTACATAACCATCTTATGCAATGACTATACTAATCTTAGTTAATCTAATCTTAGTTCTTAAGGACTAAATTATTTTTTTTAAATATATCTTCAAATTGGTTCTTAGGTACTTCAAATGTGTTTCAACTTTCAAATCAACGCCAAGAAATTTATTTGAACCATTAATTTTCTACCGAGGCTTATACTGGATCTCTTTATTGAAGTCTATCCAATATCGATCAATCCAAAGTAATCCCGCTTTGCGTTTATTACCACTAATAAAAATCGTTCTTTTTATAACTAGAAGACATTTGAGACGATATGCATACATTTATACAAATACCTGCACTTTATGAACGCATACTAAAATGCATATTAGACCCTGTTTCAACTTTACTTTGACACATATTACGATCTTATATTGAACTAGGTTTAATAGCAGCTTTGATAAAATATCAAGCTACTAACCCCAGCTGTTCAATTGTGCGTTGACATATTAAAAACTGATTCTTAATATATTATTTCTTATCTTAATTTATTATTTCCGTTGCAAAACAAAATATTGAATCGATAAATAAAATATGTAAATTTTAGATAACAAGAAAAAGAAATATATATACGCGAGAAAAGATATAATAAGAATAATTTCGGCTAATTTAATTTGACTCCTAAAACTTTATTTTGACTTTGGGTAGGATATTTTTCTTTCATTATTGTTTTTTGTTATCTTATCATTTTTTAAGTCGTCCCGCCGCAGACCGCGCATTAATCAAGACGAGACCTTGGCAAGAACGTTGACAAGTTTTTTGGCCCTTAAAAATATGTAACATAATTTTTTTACTTATCTTTATATTACAAACATTGTTTTTACTTTTTTCATATTCCATTTAAAAATATTGTTAAAGTGAGAAATTAAATTATTTTGGTCTCTATATAATAACAAATGTGTTAGGAGAATCTTGCATATAATGTAACATAGGTTTTTTCTTACTTTATCTAGAGGTTTACTTTTAGAGGAACATTCTCGTAACCAAAATGTATGGTGTACTCTTGGGAATGTTTTATATTACTCCATTTGAAAATAAGTCTAACACTCAAACATGAAATTCATACATGATTGAACATCAAACTTTAGTCTTAAAAATATATGTAAGTACTGAAAATTGCTCTTTTATTAATAATACTATTTTATGTATATTAAATGATCCAAATTCTATAAATTTTAAATGATCTTTAAAGCTTAATCTTGACTTATCCTCTCTTAGACTTTGCATAAAATCATATCATATCATATCATATCATAAAATCATAAATTTTTGTACCTATTTTCTATTTCTTAAGGGAACGGTCTCATAATGATTTGTCAGTCTCATCTCATATTCACATTGTTTTATTATTTGGTGCCTAAACTAGCATTTTATTTTATACCAATCGACTTTGCTTATATCAATGTCATCAGTTATTAGTTCCTTATTACTTGAATGTAAAAAATATAGATTATTCAGATTTACCTAAAGTTATACATTTTTTTATTCTCATCATTAATTAAAAATATTATGAAAGTTATTAATTTAATGTTCTACTTAAATGTTATTTCTTAAAAAAAAGTAAGAAAAACCATTTTATTTTGTTTTTTATTTACCCTACCTTTTTTTGTACCCCTTCAGTTTCTGTAGCCTTGAGACTGAATACAGAATGACAAGATTTCGGGAATCCATCTAGGCAACGCGCTCAAGACGCCTACAGGGAGTTGATGACATTGAATATATGGAAGAAGGATAAAAAATATTACATACCTGTAATTCTTTACTTTAATACTTAAAGAATTATCCCATTTTCAAAACCTGAAAATTCACCTACAAGTCCTTGAAATACTTAAGTACATCAGTATTTCAAGGACTTGTTTGAAAATATCTATAAACATAAATAGCCATGTTACGCTTACTTATATCTATATAAATATAGAATGAAAATTAAACCGATACGGGCAGGGATTCGAACTCATGACTACTGGGTAACCGTCCCGTCGCTCTACCAACTGAGCTACCGTATACGGTATGATACGGTTTTCACTCTATATTTATATTAATTTCTAGGACTTAACGGAAATTAATGCAATTTTAGATTGTTCTTAATGAAAGAAATATGTGAACATATTTAATGAAATACATATACATTTATGTTACATAAAATCTACAATTTGAATTCAAAGTTAGTTCATTTATTACTGCGACAGCCTTATGAATTTTTTTGTGTACTTTTGGCTCTTTGTGAGAAACTTTGAGGAACCGTAATAAGTACTTTTCAAATACATTGTTGGTGTTTATGTTTTGTTTATATTACATTGAAACTTGGCAAAGATGGTTTATAATAATATAATAACAAAGATGGTTTATAATTATTTCTATACCTATTTTGTATGTGTTCTTTGTTTTGTTTTAAAATGGTTTCAGAATTCTTTTAAATGTGGCTTGTCTGACTTTATAATACAGCTGTTTACATTTTGATAGGCTTATATATAAATGATGATGACGTATGGAATTTATTTATATAATTTGCTTACTTAGGGGTTAGATCAATGTGTGTAATTTGTCCTGATATTATTATTATTATAATTTTATGTGTTCAATATTTACTAAGATTTATATAAATATAAGGTACCTTTTTTGGTACACATATATTTTTCATAAAGCAAAGAGTACAGTTCTACATTATTGTGACTGACTTAATCCTAAAGTGGTCCTGCTATCTTCTGTAACATGTGTGGCTCGTAAAAAAAGATTTTGTCGACCTTATAAATTATACTTTCGCTTTTTATTTGATGCTCACTTCCTGCGCACACCTCCCCTCTTTGGAGGTAACGATCCATCTAATTTAAAATAAACGAGCTATTTTATTTCTTAAAGACATATTTAAAATGTCGATTTTTTTGTTGTGTTTTGCATAATTAATATTTGTCTATATTGAAATGTTAAATGTATCCCTATTGTCAATCTATGTATTATGTTTCACCGAAAATCAATTAAATACATTGTCAGGACAAACAGTATGATATTAAAGTTACGTTATAGGAATGACGATTTAGAGATTCGTTCAATAATCACGTGAATTGGTCATGTGTTATTTTAAAGAATATTTATAAGTAATAATTAAACTTACTCCTGGGTCGCAAGTCCCAGGCACTGCTTGCACTCCTCTCCTTGCAACGCGATGGGCCCGGCACCCGCTCGGTGAATCCATGGAATGCTGAGAAGCTTCGTCTTATAATAATATCACTAAATAAAAAACATAAAATTATCTTACCTAAATTACTATAACAAATTATTTATTGTGTTAAGGATGTTAGACAACGGTACAGTAACGAACTTGAAATATATTTAATAAACCGTCAAAACCCAGAAATACAGACATCTATGCTCATCATATACATGCCTGTCCGGGTCGGGAATCGAACACGAGGCTCGATATTTGCGCCGGTTTACGTTAGGTGACTACGCTAACCACTTGACCAACAGGACGGTATTACTTCTTATTAATTATACATCACACTTTATAGGTTGTAGTTCCTTGGAGCTACTATGCACGTGTAATACTAGACGGACGAGATTGCGGAAATATTGCCGCCCTAACTTTCAAAAGTTCTAATTTTAATTAAAATGTTAAATGTATAGTATTTTCCTAGACTTTTAAGGCAACTACACAATAAAGTAAAACTACGTTTTACGCATTAATATTTAATTAGATTTCAAATTTAACCCGACGCGACGTTTCGAATGTTTTGCAGCAATCGCGTTCACAGTAAGACAAGATGAAAGTGTATTAGTTAGTTAGTTAATTAGTCATCTACCTCCAACGGGTTAGTTAATTAGTCATCTACGATATTCTGCTCTTCATAATATGAAACCAGGCATTTTTTTCCAATGTTAATTTGTATAAAATTAAAATGTATATTATGATAACTATTGCAGTAAAATAACCTTAACATATTTAATTGTTTTCTTATTTTGAAATTTGTGGAGTGGCAACACTGACAACTAGTCGTCAAAAAATTTCTTTGTACATTTTAATTAATATTAAATTACTTTATGTATATTAATTAAGTGCAATTATCTCATTTTGTATTTAAAAATACCATTTTACTATAGTGCTATTGTTTGTACTTTGTCTTCGTGCATAATTTCATAAGAACAAAGAAATATACTGAGCTGTCAACCAACGGACGTCGAATTCAAATTTCTTCAATCCCGGGGAGTATTTTATTTTACTTTTAATATAATTACACTTACATTAAACTAACAACTACTCATTTTATAGTGAGTTACGTCCATCCACACACTCTGGCACCGTTATTGACTCTCTTTACTTGACTAGTTGGAAGTAAAGTTGAAGACAAAAACATTGGCCTCATACAAAACTATTACTTTTACTTTACCTTACTTATATACATAAAACAAGCATTTTGAAACTCCCATTTGTATCTAAAAGGTAATTTGTACCCAGGTTCAACAATGGAAAGAATAATTGCAACTCGCAAGGCCTCTGCAAAGGATTTGGAGCAAAAGTTAAAACTGGCTTTAGAAGAATTAAAATCTTCTAAAGATTTGTGCAACAAGCTACTGCAGGAACGAGAGGACAGTGAAGAGGAAATTAAAGATATTGTAATAAAAAATACTAATCTTAAAGGTAAGCTCGCTGAACTACATACCAATTATTTGGATATTGTGGCTCAGCGAGATCAGTTAAGAAATATAGTGACTGCATTTGACCAGTGCAGCAATGAGCATGAGAGGGCATTAGATCGTATATCAGAGCTTGAGTCTGATTTGGTGCAGGCTAGGATAACTATTTCAGACCTAGAAACCTGCAAATTAAATGTAGAAAGTCAGCATACTCATAGCTTATATGAGGAGCTGGTTGAATGCAACTCACAACCTACTCAATCAAATTTCATAAATGTTAATTCTACTATAATTGATCTAACAAAAGATGAGTCAAGTATTGTGCACCCCATATACTTTTCAAGTCATAAAAAATTAAAAAAGTATATGAAGGTTAAGAAATTAATTAAAAAATGTAATAATCTCATCAAAAACAAGTTTCCTGCCAAGAAAATAAAGAATTTACAAATTGAACGCTCCACATTAATTAAAAAAGTAAGTGTTTATAATAGGAAAATGATTGAGAGTAGGTCACTGTATGAGCGAGACACCCAAAACTTGCATGAGGAAATCTCTCAATTAACTTCTGCATTGCATTCAATAAGTAAAAAATATGAATCTTCTCAGAATCAAATTAAGGAACATATTGAAGCTACAGGTAATTTAGTTGACCTATGTAGTTATAACTTAGAGCGGTTTGAGTCATTAACTAATAATTATGTCAACTGTAATTGTTTAAGTGAAAAATTAAATGTTGTTTCTAAACTAAACTCTGAGGTGTTGGGTGATTCGGCTATACATACTAAAAGTAGTAATAAAAACATAAATATAATGAATAAAAATCCAATTAATAATAGGTCCTCTGTTATGCACAACCATAATTACTTTGTTTTTTCTGACCAATTGGGTCAGGGCTTTGGGTCTCTTTTAAGCAGGGAATTAAATAATGTACATAAAATATGCTCACCTGGTGCTAGTTACCAGCACAATTTAGATAAAATAATTAATTTTGACTCAAAGTTGACTGAAAACAGTACTATTGTACTATTACATGGAGATGGTTTGTCGATTAAGAAAATTGAAATAATTAGTAATATTGAAAAATTATTGAAATTACATAATAAGAATAAGTGTAAAATTTTAATTTGTGCATTTCCATATTCATCTTCTTATTCAGACAAACAAAATAAATATATATATAATTTAAATTTGACATTATATAATTTGACATACCGTCATAGTGATGCATTCTTTTACTTTGATGTAAATAAATTTATTTATAATAGGTTTAGGATGACAAAAGGTACAATGTATCTGCCTTTATATTATAAAAAACAAATTGCTACTTTAGTAGCATTTAATTTAAAAAACTTCGTTATAACAGATATAACGAAAAATAAATGTACTTTAAATAATGTTTTACTGACAGAACATAAGCGTTCCACTTTAAACTAATGGATAAGACAAAGCCTAAGTTGTTAAATATTGTCCATCAAAATATACAAGGCTTAGGTGGCAAGGAATTGGAAGTGGAACTCTTTGTTCAAAAATATGATATAAGTTTATTGTGCATTACAGAGCACTGGTTATCAAAGTATAACAATATTATAAATGTAGAAAATTATAAATTGTCAAGTTCGTTCTGTAGAGAGAAAGCTATTCGCGGTGGCTCACTTATCTTAGCTCGTAACGATGTAGTGTTAAAGTCTCGATCAGACATAGTGGCGCTCTCTGTCGAGCGAATTATTGAACTATCCTGCATTGAGCTAAATGAACATATTATTTTGTGCGTGTACCGACCCCCCTCTAGTGACTTTGATGAATTTGAAAACAAAATGGAGGATATTTTAACTAAGCTTTGTCATAAAAACAAGTCCGTGATTGTTTGCGGTGACTTCAATGTAGATATATTACAAGAAACTTCGTCCAGTGTACGTTTATTAAATTTATTTAAATCTTTTAACTTACTGAACGTCTTTTTTGAACCTACTCGTATTACTAGTATTTCCGCGACTTGTATTGATAATGTGTTTTGTCGCTGTAACATTTATGAAGAAACAGTAATGACGAATTTAAGTTCAGACCACTGTGGTCTAAAATTTTCTCTATTAATTAATCACGAAAGTGAAAAGCCCCAAAAGTTTACTTGTAGACCAATTACAAAAAACCGGGTCCTAACATTTAAGAATACTGTTCAGCAAAAAGTGGGTAAAGTAGACATGAGCGATGATAATCCAAATAATTTATATAATAACATTTTCGGTTTTTTGTTACAAGAATTTAATAATGTTTTTAAGCCAAAAACTATGACTAAATACCTAAAACTTAAATTTAGTGATTGGGCTACCGTGGGAATATATAAAAGTAGAGATAAGTTATATGATTTATATAGTGAGAGGCAATGGAATCAAGATCCGGTATTCTTGAATAAAGTTAGGATTTTTTCTAAAATATTTAAGACCGTTTGCATACAAGCTAAGTCGATTTACATAAGAAATAAAATCTTAAACTCAGAAAATAAAATAAAGGCAACTTGGGATGTTTTGTCTAGTGTTTCGGGAAAAATAGGGCTGCTAATGGACCTATTAAGTTAAAAATTGATAATATTGAAATAAATTCAAATTCAACTGTGGCGGCAATTTTTGAGACTTTTTTTAACGAAATTCCTTTAACAGTCACGCATAATTTAAATTCTTCACCATGTGATGCAATCGTCGAATTGACGAATAACGTAAGAGTCAGTAATAAATGTTTTGTTTTTAAACCTGTTACATCATATGAAATTGTTAAAACTTTTAGAAATCTAAATATGAAAAAAACCAGTGATCTTTGGGGTATGTCAGTAAAATTAATAATAAATATTATAAATGATATTGCTCCACAATTATCCTTAATTTTTAACAAATGTATTGAAACCGGTACTTTCCCAGATTTAATGAAAAATAGTAAAGTAGTTCCTTTGTTCAAAAGTGGCGATAGACTAGAACCCGGAAATTATAGACCTATCTCTATTTTACCTATTTTAAGTAAAATCTTCGAAAAAATTATACTAAACCAAATGTCAGAATTTGTTTGTAGCAATGAAATCATGCATAGTGAACAATATGGTTTCACCAAAGGCAAATCAACAACTGATGCGGGTGCCGCGCTTCTTAAGCACATTTACGACGCATGGGAAAAGTCACAGAATGCAATCGGAGTGTTTTGTGATTTATCTAAAGCCTTTGACTGCGTGGACCATCAAACACTACTTTGCAAACTTAATCACTATGGTGTGCGTAGTGCTGCGCTTGATCTTATTGCCTCTTACTTGAATCAAAGAGTTCAGACGGTTGATGTAAATAATTGTAAATCGGTTGGATCTCATCTAAAAATGGGTGTTCCACAAGGATCTATTCTAGGCCCTTTCTTATTTTTACTCTATATTAATGATTTGCCTTTTTACGTAAAAGGACAATGTGACATTGTACTTTTTGCTGATGATACCTCACTTATTTTTAAAGTTGATCGTAATAATGCTAATTTTGACAAAGTTAACTGTGCTCTGTCACGTGTTCTTCATTGGTTTGAAATTAATAATTTGGCATTAAATACTAAAAAAACTAAATGCATGGAATTTACACTTCCTAATGTAAAAAGTCAAGATTGTAGTTTATTCCTTAACAATGAAGTGTTAGAACTGACTGACTCGACAACTTTCTTAGGTATAACTTTAGATAAAAAGCTCCAGTGGAACCCCCATCTCTCGACACTCGCAAGCAAACTTAGCTCAGCCGTCTTTGCAATTAAAAAAGTAAGACAATTAACAGACGTTAATACGGCTCGACTCGTTTATTTTAGTTATTTTCATAGTATATTGTCTTACGGTATCTTACTATGGGGCAGCGCTGCCGAAATTAATTCTATATTTATTTTACAAAAACGAGCTATACGGGCTATTTGTAACTTAAAAGCTAGAGACTCTCTAAGGGAAGTTTTTAAAGAAATCGGTATTCTTACGGTCGCTTCTCAATACATTTTTAATAACTTACTATATATACGCCAAAATTTAAATGACTATAAAAAAAACAGCGACAGACATACAATCAATACAAGAAATAAAAATAGGCTCGTAACGCCTAAATTTCGACTTCAAAAAGTTAAGAAATCCTTCATGGGCTTGAGTATACGCATATATAATAAGGTTCCACAAGATATCTTAGATCTTCCTTTTCTTGGTTTCAAATCTAAAATTAAAGGTATATTATTAAATAAATCTTACTATAACATTCAAGAGTTTTTGGTTGATCGAAATGTGTGGAACTTGGGTCATTGACTCATTTGCAGGGTTGATGTTATAATTTATAAGTCAAACATTGTTAAATTTTATTTAAAAAGAGCAACTGTTGAGTTTCTGGCCAGCTCTTCTCAGCAGAACAGCATTCCGAGCTGGTGGTAGCTTACTCACAGACTGACTATACTGACCAATTTAATAATAATAATAATAATAATAATAATAAATATTCTTTATTGTACACCCAGAAAAAACAATAACAAAAAATAAAAATAAAAACAAAGAAAATGTACAAATTTGGCGGCCTTATCGCTAAAGAGCAATCTCTTCCAGGCAACCAATTAATTATAGGAATAATGAGACGTAGTGTGGGTTTTGTTTAAATAATAAAAATATAAAAACAAAAAAAAAAAAAAAGCATTACATACACATAATTACATATATACATACATACGAATATACATACAAACAAATATATACATACATACGAATATACATACAAACAAATATATACATACATACGAATATACATACAAACAAATATATACATACATACAAACTCATGCAAATAAACAAATAACAATACAGACGACAAACGCTATAAATTTAAAAAGTGAACTTTAAGGGAGCGCTTAAACGAATCGCATGACTGTGCACGTTTAATGTCAAGTGGAAGATCATTCCACAGTCTTATGGTCTGCACAGTGAAGGAATCGGAGTAAAAAGAAGATGAATGGGAAGGAACTTTAAGGATAAGGTTTTGATTGGAACGGAGAGATCGGTTGTGTGTGCTACTCAAAAACTCAAAACGTTCTTTTAAGTAGGACGGAGTGGAAGAATTGAACAGTAGACAGTATAGAAGGCTAAGCATATGAATATTCCTGCGAAAACGAATCGGAAGCCACTTGAGTTTTTTACGAAAGTGAGAAATATGGTCATATTTGCGAAGACCAAATATGAACCTTATGCAGAGGTTTTGAAGACGCTCAAGTTTATTTAACTGATCCTCTCTTAAATCAGGATAGCAGGCATCAGCATAGTCTAAAATTGGAAAGAGTAAAGATTGAGCTAAAACAACTTTGGTAGTGATTGGGAGAAAATTACGTAGTCTTCTCATGGATCCCACGGCCGCAAACATCTTTCTGCTCACCTCACTAATCTGCGAATTCCAAGATAAAGTTTGGTCAAATATGATCCCAAGATTTTTAACTTTAGTGTTATACGGAATAACTTCGCCTTCAAAACTAATATGAGGTAGCTGATAATCGGGAATACGTGCGATCAGCCTAGAACTACCAATGATAATGACCTGCGTTTTAGATGTGTTTACTTTAAGGCCAAAACACTTGCTCCAATTTGAGATACGCGCCAGATCTTGATTTACTTTCAATATGGTATTAGAAAGGTCATCAAGACTTGACTGGCGGTAAATTTGAAGATCGTCTGCATACAGGTGGTAGAAAGAATTGATATGAGAGCAAATAGTGTTTATAAACACTGAAAATAATAAAGGAGACAACACGCCACCTTGCGGAACACCAGCACTGACCGCGCTCCAGTCAGAGTACAGGTCATTTAACCGTACACGTTGCCGACGCCCACGCAAGTAACAATGAAACCAGTCAATTGCCGATGGAGATATGTTAAGGCTACCCAATACCGTGAGTAAGATATCAAAGTCCACAGTATTAAACGCATTGCTGAAATCCAGCAACGTCAATACTGTGACTTGACGGTTTTCCATGCCTGACCTGACATCCTCGGTAATTTTAACCAAGGCCGTAGTCGTACTATGACCGGGACGGAAACCGGATTAATGTAATTGACGATTCAAAAGTGCGTGTAAATGCCTACTTGAATAAAGATATTTTGAATTTGAATTTTGAATTTGAATTAAAGCTATACACTTGAGAGCACATAACAAAATTTTATCAGTTTAAAAATTTTATTGAGAAGAGACGAGACTTCGAACAAATTTAGAAGGCGAACAGAATATAAATGAAAGGTAAGCGTGGCAAAATAGCTTATCAAAGGAGTAATGTAATAGACGTAAAGGCGTAGTGCTCCCTAAGGAGAAGTCCCTTGTTCATTACCCTAGATGTGCGTTCCTTACGTTGGGAAATCATAGCCACTTAATAGTAGGTCTAATATCTCACGTTTCTATCCATACAAATTGAAAAAATCCAATCTAAGCGTTCAAATCTGAGATTACTTTTAAGCTTAGTGTTTACTGCTTATAAGGTTTTGGAATATTGAAATTTTTATATGACGTTTAAACATGATGAATTTTCTTAAACGATTCTGATTTGGAAATCTTCAATTAAGTCTCAAAAAGGTAATTTGCAATTTTCATTTCTTTAATCAAGATTTAACTTTTCAATAAATTATATTAATTTTCAGAAATATACTATTTTTATATTTACAAGTACTTTTTTATTAAATAGGTGAATTTTCAAGGTAATTATGATGTTTAAATAGATATGTATAAATCCATTCTGATTGAATACATCTTCCAGTATCAATTTCAGTTCAGTTTCAAAATATTAAAATTTCTATTTTATTATCCATTGATTAGCTTTGTTCATAAATGCAGTACAATAAAATCGACGGTAGAAAATAACAATAGTTTGAATAGTCTGACATGCGACACAATTCTCTGCGATGAAAAGAAATAAGAAACGGTTATCGATGTAAAGCTGTTTGTATAGGTATTGTGCTAATGTATTTGTGGATATTTCTAAATAACTCTTACTAAATACATGATTATAAACAGCTTTGGTAAGCAACGTATTTGCTCGAATATTTTTTGTTCTTAAAGAAGGCTTTTTTAAATTAAGGAACAATATAGAGCCTTTGCCAACCCTAGGCTTTGATTGTAAAAATGGAAAAAATATTATTTTAAATCAACTGATTGGTTCCGAATATTATCATCTACATACAAAACTTTGACGACGAGATAAAAGTGTATTAGTTAGTTAGTTAATTAGTCATCTACCTCCAACGGGTTAGTTAATTAGTCATCTACGATATTCTGCTCTTCATAATATGAAACCAGGCATTTTTTTCCAATGTTAATTTGTATAAAATTAAAATGTATATTATGATAACTATTGCAGTAAAATAACCTTAACATATTTAATTGTTTTCTTATTAAAGCTATAAACTTGAGAGCACATAACAAAATTTTATCAGTTTAAAAATTTTATTGAGAAGAGACGAGACTTCGAACAAATTTAGAAGGCGAACAGAATATAAATGAAAAGTAAGCGTGGCAAAATAGCTTATCAAAGGATGTAATAGACGTAAAGGCGTAGTGCTCCCTAAGGAGAAGTCCCTTGTTCATTACCCTAGATGTGCGTTCCTTACGTTGGGAAATCATAGCCACTTAATAGTAGGTCTAATATCTCACGTTTCTATCCATACAAATTGAAAAAATCCAATCTAAGCGTTCAAATCTGAGATTACTTTTAAGCTTAGTGTTTACTGCTTATAAGGTTTTGGAATATTGAAATTTTTATATGACGTTTAAACATGATGAATTTTCTTAAACGATTCTGATTTGGAAATCTTCAATTAAGTCTCAAAAAGGTAATTTGCAATTTTCATTTGTTTAATCAAGATTTAACTTTTCAATAAATTATATTAATTTTCAGAAATATACTATTTTTATATTTACAAGTACTTTTTTATTAAATAGGTGAATTTTCAAGGTAATAATGATGTTTAAATAGATATGTATAAATCCATTCTGATTGAATACATCTTCCAGTTTCAATTTCAGTTCAGTTTCAAAATATTAAAATTTCTATTTTATTATCCATTGATTAGCTTTGTTCATAAATGCAGTACAATAAAATCGACGGTAGAAAATAACAATAGTTTGAATAGTCTGACATGCGACACAATTCTCTGCGATGAAAAGAAATAAGAAACGGTTATCGATGTAAAGCTGTTTGTATAGGTATTGTGCTAATGTATTTGTGGATATTTCTAAATAACTCTTACTAAATACATGATTATAAACAGCTTTGGTAAGCAACGTATTTGCTCGAATATTTTTTGTTCTTAAAGAAGGCTTTTTTAAAATAAGGAACAATATAGAGCCTTTGCCAACCCTAGGCTTTGATTGTAAAAATGGAAAAAATATTATTTTAAATCAGCTGATTGGTTCCGAATATTATCATCTACATACAAAACTTTATCTCGTTTTGATTGGTATAGACATAATAATAGTATATTTTAAATCGTCCTTTTCTGGCGATCGCTCCTTAAATCAGTCATATTTTATTAAACGCTACTAAAGCTTCTACACTGTGACGCCAGACTACCAGTTTAATAAAGCAATAAAGTAATACCAGTCCCAGTATAGTAACATGATTATGAGTGTTACAGTGTACATAGTGGAAAGAAAGTTATCGTCAACACACTCTCTAAGGATCTAACTGATCCAATTATCGTTTACAGATCATACACAAAAGTTATATAACTATACGATATTTAAAATGCTTTTCTCAATTAATAATAGGTAAATTTGCTATCTTGTCTCCGTTAGCAATGTTCGATCGGATTGCCAACTGAGATTTCTAGTTGAGTAATCTGATATTAAGGAGTAATCTGTAATGTTAGGAAAATATACCTATGAAAAGCACGTACGAAGATTTTGAAGTAATTCCCACTTGAACAATATAATATAAGCATGAAATTGGCAGTGAGTAATTTACCTGCAACGATTCCGACAGTTTAAATTAAAAATGACCGTTAAGTCATTATTACAAAAAAAAAGTTATTACATAAACTATATAATATATGAAAAGATAGCTCTATTAAATATTTGTAACAGTAACATTAATATCATTAATAATATTTAATAATTTATTCTAAGTAAATAATACTTTATAATAGTACCTAAATAGATCTATAGTGTGTATACTATAGTGAACAAAGAAAAGATGCATTTTCATTGTGGTCAACTAAAAGTATACAAGTTTACACAGAAATAGTGCGGTCATGAGTTCATTACTCGAACGTCTGACCGCAGTAATGATAGTGTGCTCCTTTGACGTTTACGTTTAAATAGTTATTTAAACACTTGAGTGAACTAAGTATATCATGAAAACAGTGAAACAACAAAAGTAACTCTGGAGCAAAATATATGGAAATAATGAATATTTAAAGTTTTTAATAAAATTAAACATTTTGAGGTACGTGTGAAAATGTGTATATTTGAATAATATGATAAAATGAATTTGCATGTAATTAATTACATGATTGTAGTTTGGGAATAAAGCGTTATTTAGAGGAGACTGATGTTTTAAAATGGATGTCTCTTGACGATGATGTTTGTAGTTAATATTTTTTGAGCATGTAAATAATTAACCATATTCAAAGCCTTCTTATATAAGCCTTATGCTAATAATTAATTAAAAGACGTAAGATTAATTATCAAGTCGATTAATATAGTATACAACCAACTTCTCAAATTTAGTCTATATTAATAGTAAGAGTATTTTAAAATGCAATTATATAAGCCGTTAAACTCATAAAGTCCATCATTCATTCATTCATTCCTCATAAACCAGACTTTATAAATATAAAAATGTTAATGCTCCAAGTTCCTTAATTATTCGTCAGACAAGGCGAGATAAGTTATTATTTTACATCAAATGCGTCAAATAATTCAAATTTGTTCTTAAATTAACATTAATAAAAATTATGAGAGATAAATTAAATTTAGAATACAATCAATTTGTCACGAAGAAATCGATAAATCATCTACCTGCTCTGATCCCGAATTTTTGCAGTCTGCATAATATGTTAATTCCCTCCATATGTCATTCTTTCTTCCTCTATCATATTCCTTTTCAGCGCAGACTTGCTTTTTTACTTTTGGCTACCACTTTTCAAGTCAGCTTTGGACTTCAAAGTCATCATACATGAGGATGCCTCCTCTTGTACGTCCGATGTCAAGGCATCAATTAATTATCAACCGGATGAGGTAAGAGCTTAAAGCCGATCCTTGCAGATCGTTGCCAACCCACAAAGAGACGAAAACTTTCGGTGTTATGGGAAGCCGTTCGGATATTTTTACTAAACTAACCGTAGATATCACGGATTAACACTACATAATTTAAACGCACAACTTTCTTTCTCAAGGCAACATGGGTAATGTATAGGGTATTCCATAGTACGCCATTTCATGAGCGACAAACATCATATGATATGAGCTCTATTCCTTGATTGTTGTTGCAGACTTATACATCATCCTTTCTTTTAAAGATAGGCACTTGTGTACTAGGGCACCTTTTAGTTTGGGATTTTTGAATAATTTATTGAAGAATAAAAGTCAGTCACTTATATTCACCCTTCACGTACGTTTCATACTTCTTCTTGTATAACATTAACCTAGTACTTTTCTTTTTTTCATACTTCGCACCGCTTTTCATACGTCATCCATATATTTCAAAATAAGACTTTACCTTTACCTTTACCTTTCCAAGGGTGTTATGAGAACCAGATATGGAAATTAGTTTGGCTTCATCACTTCCTTGAAAGATGACGTAATTCTACCATTCTCAAAGAGGTTTGACGTCAGGCAGGAAGCCGGACATAATAACTTCTGTCCAATTACTTGCAATATGTAGAAATCAACACACCGGAAATTAGACATTTCTTTGAAATCGCTTCAACGCTATAAAATTACATTAAAATCCATGTCTATTACATGGATTCTGAAACAAAGAAGTATGTATAATTTCTGACTTCACCAAATTCACGTTTTCCCCCTCTTTTTGCATCATAGAATAATTAACAAATATTAACTATTTAATAAAATGGTTTATAAAAACATAATACAATTATGTTTTTGTGGAGAGTGAGTGAGATAGCGTGCCAGCCATTAATTTAAGTTGATAAATGGATTGATAGGATCTAGTCCTAACTATAAAAAATATTTTTTTATATTAAGGGTTTCCGATGTTCATAAAGAATGAGTTACCCGTTGGAAAAAAAATAACAAATAGGATCATCAATATTTATTATTATTGATAAACTATTATATCACACTCTATTTTATAGGATTTGATGGTAAATTTAGACGTTCAGATTATCTCATCCTTTGCTGTAAACTGATTAAACTTAACGATATTAGAGCCTGCATGTATTGATAGGTCATTTCTATATCCATAAATCATGCAACGATTAAAGATAGCCCTAAAGTAACTAAACTATGACAATATCTCGACTTATCGCTTTAGATATCATCCCAAGTGGTCTAAGCTAGATATATAAGTAAATTATAAAATTATCACTTTTAGGATTTAATGTATAATATTGAATAAGACATCGATCTAGACGTTCGATTCTTAAGTTTCATTCATAAAGTTTTTTAAATGATAGTTTTGATAAAAAACGCATATAAAATGTTAAAATTTTACACTGTAAATCTATACATATAATAAAATTGTCATTGATCCATTTCCGTACTAAAATATTAAAAAACAAACATCGTAGGGAACCTTTATAAGAGCAAAAGCACCCAAAACAATGGTTTTCAGTTTGTTTGTTTGTCTGTATGTCTGTATGTCTGTATGTCTGTATGTCTGTATGTCTGTATGTCTGTATGTCTGCATGTTTGTGCACGGAAATGTCAGGAACAGCTAAACCAATTCGAATGCGGCTTTCAGGAATATATTATCACAATCTTCACTTAACATTTAGTGTTTATTTCAACTAAATCAGTTAGGATATAAAAAAGTTATGTCAATTTATGGCAATCACGTAATGGATACCATGCAAATCTTTTTCTATACATGTAATTAATAGTAGTAGTAGTAGAAGTAGTCTTTGTACATTGAAAATATTTAAAAAAATATACCAGTGTATGAAGTGATAACTAACAGAATAAATTTTCAGCATTTTTTAAATCTTTGTCTGTTTATCTGTTTGTATTTTAGTTGTACACACAACACGAAAAAAAAAATCAAAAATTCAAACAAGAGGACCTGTATATAAGTAAAAGCCCCAAAACAATGTTCTTTCATTTTGTCTGTTCGTCTGTATGTCTGTATGTTTGTGCAGGCTAATCTCAGAAACGGATTAATCAATTTGCATGCAGTTTTAGGGATTATATTGTCTTGGGATTCACTTTACATTTTGTTTTTTTTTTAACAATCGGTTAACAAATAAAGAAGTTAATAATCTCTTATTGTGGTACCATTGCCAGTTTTAAGGTTTATAGTTTTTACATACATTGGTAAGTACAAAGGGTACGTTTTATCAAAATCGAAATCTATGCGTACAAAGTCGTAGGAACAGCTAGTAACAAGATGTATTTCGGTTGTCATGACAGTTTCATAATCATATTATGAGAATCGGTTAAGGTAATAAAAAAAGCTTAATGATTTCTTTTTAATTTCACATCGTAACTACACATCATAACTGAAAATACTCTACTAATAAGTAAATGTATAAGTTATACTCACAGAAAAAAAAACGTCCAAAACATGTATAATATATCGTAGGTATAGATCTAGAGTATAATAGATTAGATTACATATTAGATCTATATAACAAACTTGCAGAAATTATTGTAACAAATTTATACTGGTAAGATTGTCAAATAATTTTGCAAAAAATATACTTATATTTATCCTTATAAATTTTATTAATTTAATTTTAAGAAAAAAATTGGAGAGTCGATATTTTTTGACGCGATTTTAAAGCGGGCCAAATCTAATTTATGCATTGACAAAAAATTATGGTTCATAAAAAGCAACGACCACTCCTATACTTTGAGATTGCGAAATAAAGCGAACCTTCTAAAGCGAGTGCTAATAAAAACAAAGCTATCACTTTAGAAAAGCGGGAGACGGTTTGACTTAGCGAAGAGACCGCCATAATCTCGCAATACGAGGATAAATCTAAGTTCTTTTTCCTTGAATACATTTATTAAAAATTATCTACGAATAGATCGAGAATAGGTTTATTTATAGATTTAAACCTAAAGAACTTGACGTAGTTATTATAAAATGTTAATTAGCCTACTTGTAAATTACGTGAATTAATGAAGTTATATTAAAAAAATATATATCTTCAAACGTAAAACGTTACCGCCTCCACGTAACTGTTTTCTTTATCTTATCTTTTAACGAATTTATTTGTTGGAATGAAATTTATATCCTCAGTTTTTCTCGGAAGCAATACATCAACTTTTAACGTTGGTTTTGCGATCAGAGATTCACAATTCGAAGCTTGAACAAAGTATTGGAGATTTACTTTGCTTACAAAAAGTTTGTTTTCTCATAAATATTGGTACATATCCATCACTTTTGTTTTCGATCAAGATCCTTCAGTCACATCTATATTGTAGAAATACTCCAAAAGAATAAGTCAGTCATCGTTTTTTATTTCGAATAGGCATACATTGCGTATAAAAGTATGAAATGTCAGAGGTATTACTGCGATACGAGTTATTAAGTGATTTTATCACTATTGATTAAAAAAAATCACGTCAAACAAACTTTTCAAAATATTTTTTTAGGGAACGAATAAAAAAATAATTATTACTTTCATATTATTTAAGTTATCGAGTCTCTGAATATTATTTTAAATATTATAAAAAAACATATGTGGTATAAAAAATGAATAACATGGAGTTCAATAGGTAAAGTCTTACCTTACCTCAAAACAGATAGTATTTTATATGTATTACATATTTATAAATAAATAGATAAAAAGACATGATAAATGGTGCAACATTTTCATAAACGAGTCTATTCTTAACACATTTTTAAGATAAGCTCTACCCTGCAAAGCCGCTCCCAGAGTCTTCATTTATATCGCCTTTCTAATAAATGCCGATAAGCTTGATATACTTATTAAAATCCTTTTAAACTGATAATGAGAAGTGAGACTTCTGTTATTATCAATAACACTTAGCCTGACCTAAAACCTATTTAGTAATATTCGTTTAAAACTGTTCTATCACAAAGATTCTGCAACAGAAAATAAATTAGCTAGACTCAGGCCATACATTTGTAAAAAAGTTTTTAAATGCTACCATAAAAAAGTTTTTAAAATTTTATGATTATTTTTTAAAACGGCTGGGATATTATTATTTTTAAATTTTAATCCTCATATGTCCTCTAATATAATACTCACTCAGTCTAACGCTGAACCTTGTACATTCCTCAAGAATCAATCAAAGTTCTAGATATTTAATACATCAACATTTTACATAACTGTCTAATCGATACTCATATTCAATTTATTCTAATCCTGTCATACCTACTATAACATTATACCGTAAATTTATACCGTACCTACTATAACATTATACCGTAAATTAGTTTAGTTATAAGCCTGAATATAATATTCATGAACTTAAAAAATACTTTGAAGCCTGAAATTAGTTATTATAAAACAAGAAAGATCCGTTTCATAAATCTTATCTTAAATTTTGTTTTCCTTTACATCCTTGAAACTATTTTTATATAAATATTTATTCGTTTCTAAGTAAACAATACTTAATAATTAATTGGAATGAAAATGTTATGCATTTTCCTGTCAGGATAAGGAATATTTTTATAGTCACAGAGATTAATTAATTAATTTGCTTGAAACGCGATACATATTCTACTTTTTAAGTTGGTGGTTTAATTGATTCTCTTCATACATATTCAACCATTGGAGCATGGTTATGAAAAGTATGTTATATAAAAATATCAGAATATTTTATTTCAAATTTATACAAATGTGAGAGACTGCTTCAATTTATTTTCAAGTTATCCTACATGTGAATGTGTGACGTTTCTGTAATGATTTATTAAAACGAAATCTATCTTCTTAGAAGTTACAAAGATTTTAGAAATTGTTACATTTGAGTAGCTTTCATTTTTGATGACGACATATATAAATGAATAAATGATTTCAATTCAAACCGAGATGAATCTGAAAACTGTTAGTAAAATAAAACTTGAAAACAATCGGAACATTTATAAATTGAAACCGAAACGACTATTCCATTTAAAGTTTTTATTCAAGTATTTCAAAACAAAATATACTTTTCTCTTTATTCCAGACAAGTATAAATCGTTCTAAATAAAGGTTTCAATAAATGGCATAGTAATTGCTTTTTAACCATAAACTAACTTTCTAGTATTACTAAAAATATTATTTTCTCCCATTCTCAATTTTTAGAACATTTTACTTCTTTTTAATTTTGTTTTAAGCAAATTAAATTAATTATTTTTATAATATGACCATTCTATTCTTGAATACTTTATGTTCATTTTATTTTATTGTTATAAAAGCACATATTACTTTCAAATTGATTTGATTGGATAATTATCTGGCGTTAATGTAATATAAAAGGAAATCGCTTTGTAAAACTGTAATAGAGAACTTGCTAAACCTTAAAAACGTTCAGATTATCGAAGACTTGTAAATGACACTAATTGGACAATCTAAAAGTTTTCTATTATCAAAATGATTGTATTTAATCGATCTCTTTACTTTTTGATCTCTTTAACATCCTTTTACTGTTTTATTAACTGCTCTTAAAATGTAGAGTTCTCAAAAAGACAATGTTCTTTGTAAATAATATTTACTTTGATCATTATTCTCATAATACTGTTGAATTTATAGCAATTTACGTTAAGCTCCTATAAATATCGGGAAATAAAAATATATGAGGCAATATAATATTGTTAGGCAGACTTTTAGTAAATGTTGGAGTATATCATTTTAGTTACAGAAATTTATTGACCTTTCTTACATAATGTTCCTTAAACTAATAATTAGTTTATTCTAATATATCAACTTTATTAATCTTAAGGCATTGTAGTTATGTACATCATATAGGTTAGAGGAAATATTTAAGATCTCGAGGTTACCCTAATAATATTATTCGAGCTGTTTGTGGCTTCCCATAAGTGTTTGTTTGTGACATTTTATAGTTATAGTATTATTCTTTAGATGATATTAAGCTACATATGTATATTGTGATATCTATTAATATCTATAGAAATCATCTTAGGCCATTTTCCCATCACAGTTGGAGCCAGTTTTATATATAAGTATATTGCAGTGACATTTGCCGCCGCTCACATTGTCGATAAAATCTTGTTCTATATATGTAAAATTACTATTGTTTTTGTCTTTGGATTTTCTTGTATATACTTAATGTAAAAAAAAATAGGGTTGATTTAACTTCTTTCATGAAAAATTGTTTGCACGAAATCATCGATGTTGACGAAAAAAACGAAACATTTTTGCTTAGAGTTTTTGATTAGATATATTTTACTTTTTCGATAAATTTCAAAATAATAACAAGTAATGTTTTTTTTCTCTGATATAAAAATCAATACACTAATTTAAGTCACGTATAAATGTCATGAAACTGTTTGTTAATTATTACGTTATAATACATTGTAGCAAGAGAAGTCATAATAAGCGATAGTGAGAATTGAAAGTTTCCAAGAAGCAATTTAGATTATAGTACTTAGAGACGTAATAACATTACAATTTGTAGTTAATAACCATTATGTATAATTGTATATTTATAATCGATAAAATTAAATGTGTATAATATTGACATTTTATTATAGAGGTAGAGTAGTTCTTAAATAAGAATAATAAATAAATCATCATCAACATCTTGTAATAAACAAGTAAAAAGGTGGTTAAACAACCAAGATTAAAGATTAAAGGCAACATAAAAATAATAGTAATAGTCATCGTCAGAAATTGCAATATAAAAACCAATAATTACTTTTTAAGATGTGATGTAGGTCCGAGCAAACGAACGGTAACAAATATTTTCCTCTATAAATTTTGTCGCCTAAATCATTACTCATAATGAAATATATAATAAAATACTGCCTTTTTTTCAATAAGTTGACAATATGTGGTATAAACATTATCGTAGCTTTTCCAGTATTAATAAAAACAACTTGGAACCAGACCAGAGGAAAAATATTTAAAAAAAAAAAAAATAATTATTTTAACTTAATTATAACTTTAAAAAGTAATTATTGGTTTTTATATTGCAATTTCTGACTATTAAATTTTTTTTTATGTTGCCTTTAATTTCTTGATTGTTTAACCACCTTTTTACTTGTTTATTACAAGGTGTTCCCATCAATTCCTTGGATTTATATTTTAGTTTAGTTATATTAATATTTATTATATATTATTCTTATTTAAGAACTACTCTACCACTATAATAAAATATCAATTTTATACACATTTAATTTTATCGATTATAAATATATATTATTTACAGGAATGAATACGAAATCTATAATTCACTAATTTTGAAAATTTATCGGATAAGTTATGCGGCAATGGTCATCCAGCGTAGCGGTACGTAGCTCGTAGGATTCGTAGCCAGTTCGCATCCGCGGTCTGTGAACGACGGCCGCCCGTTCTTGTCTTCCGACGCTCCGTCGAGTTTGTATTAGTTTTAGATTTTCCGTTTTCCGAACAATACGTCACAATGGATATATGCTCATGCGTGGAAAGGCAAGTGTTTTTAAGATTATTTAATAAAAGTGTTTGGTTTTTTAAATGTATATTATTTATTTTTATAACTTGTAAATATTTTCCAACAATCCTACTTTTTAACGCTGACTGTAATATTTTAAACTTATTATTCCACTTTATCATATTATATTATTTTTACCTATTAATAAATATAAATACGTATACACATTTAAACATTCAATCTATTGAAAAATATTATGTGATAATGCCTCTATTTTGTTAAATTATTAGTAAACCACTAGTCAAAATTAAGATAAGTAGATAAATGTAAGTGAATTTTCTGAATGGCACTTTTTATTTAATTAACAATGTATATTAATGAGCATGTTTCTGCAGAGATTTAATAATATTAATTTACGAAAACTTAAAAATAGTTACAACCATAAAAATTTTGAAGGATAATTCTTTTAAAAGTTTAATTTATTTTATTAAATTAAAGATTATTTTTATATTGCATTTTTTAAAATGGCTTTTCAATATTTTATTTTCCAGCAGAGTTATTTTATAACTTATGATATAAGCGATTTTCGTGTCTTATCGGTAAAACCATTTTGTGAATCCTCACTGGATTTCTGGGTGACCTCGACTGGAATCTCGAATGTTTCAACTTGCAAAGAATGTATTATATGCTTAATATCAAAGAAATAAATAATTAAATGTAAATAAATAATGAGCGAAAATATTTATCTATTTTTTAATGTTTGAAATACGTTTTTTTTAGTAATTATATTAATTACATGGGTTTCAATTATCTTAAGTCTTATATTTTTTTAAAACATTAGATAAATAAGGATTTATTCTATCAACAAGGTTGAATTTATAATCTTCAATTAAATCCAAATTTCAAACCATAATTGTAATTTTATTTATTTTCTATGACGCGTTATAAGTAGCTACATTCTTAGCAGGATATGACAATTCATACAATTATTGTCGTAAAACTGTAGAGACACCTGCGTTCCAGTATTATTATTTTTAGAAAATATTTGATATTATATTTTTTATAAAAAAAAGAGTTACATATTTGTTGAAAATCTCGCAAATTATTACAGATTTTCTCGTTACACATCCATAACGGCATATAACACAAATCATGTACATTTACCGAAAGTCAAGTAATTAAAGATGTATATTTCCTGATGTGGTTTTATGTGATTGAATTTATCGATATAACATATGTGGTTTACGTATTTTTAAGTCAACAAGAGCTTTTCATTAGTATCATCAAGTCCCCTTCAATTTTTACATGTATAAAATAAATGTTAAAATATTTAAACATTTCTAGATGCGTTTCGTGTCAAGTTAAATGCGCTAGGTGCACTAGGGAGTGAACTGAAATCACTAAACAACAACTTTGGAGAAAATCGCAGTCTTAAACAAGGCTTTTCTTTTATAAGAGAAAACAAGTTTGTTTTAACTTTCCTGTTGTAATTGGCAGTTAAAGCCTTAGCAGAATATACGAAGTAACAGATTAACTGTTTTGTTTTAATAATTTCATTTACACACACTTTTTATTATTTATGTTATGGTAGGTTTTTACTACTAAATTTTTAAAATTAAATAAACCAAATTCATTACATAAATGCGTTCATAAAATATTATATTTTTATATTTAAAGATATACGTGAAAATTTTTATGTCGTGTTTTATGTAAAAAATTTAATGTTTAAAAATAATTCACTTTATTTATCAAAACTACAAAGATAGAAACTCATTACGAACATAAGTATTCTACTTTTATTGCCTTCCAAAATAAATAAAATAACAACAATGTTTATTTACTTGTTAGTAACGTTTCAAATAAAATAATTAAAAAAGGAATCTCTATAAAAACAATATAATGTCAAACTTATGTTCCAAATAATTTCAAATTCCAAATATTTGAATAATACTTATGTTTTAATATTTCGATAATCAGAAGTATAAATGTACGTTATCATTGATATTCGAGAAACATCTCGTAAATATACTTAAATAATAACATACCGCAACACTGCCATGATGTACGAACTTTGGTACTTATCACGAGAAATCTATTAGCCAGGCGTAAACTATAAAGCTTTAAATTGAGATCATATCGTATTCAATGGCATTTTAAGTCACTATAATAATTACTCATTCGAAAATATACTCTACTTGTGTGCTCTACAAGAGTAAAATTCCCATTATTGTTATTAACATTATTTTACAATTTCAACAATATTTTCGGAATCGAGCTAAAATAAATAAAAAACGAAATTAAACTAAAGACTGATTCCCAGCTTCATGATTGTTTTTATGCAACAAATGTTATAAGAAACACGCAATTACAAAGGGAAAAGCTTATAATGAAAAGAACGCATAATGGGGTCAAGTCTTAACCAAAATGCCATGTAATGAGAGTAAACTGAAGAGAGAAACTTTTAATTGAACGAAAAGTAAGTTTTCATGAAATGAACGCTTATTTTAATGTCATCAAACTAAAACGATTTAATTAATGAAGCGGAGGCTAGTGTAATTAATGTAATTGTTCGAAAAGTAATATTCTCAGAAAATACTTTTTAAGACTGAATTCCACATATTGTTGAGTATTTACATTTGTTTCATATTACTGAAAAAGTGATATATAAAGAACTAGACTTTCTCCATTGTAAAAGTTGCATCTTTAAACAAAAAATCTTTGTGAAAGACTTCAAGAGAAGCATTGTTATTGTATTTTTATGGCACCACTTCGCAAGACTAAACGACTGCACATATGTAACGTGTATGACAAAAAATTGATCTGTAAAATATTTAAGTACGATTCTAATTTTAATAAATCAAATAGAAAATATTATCACTATTATTTATAATAACTTAACTGACGTTTAAACAAAGATTTTGTTATTCTAAACTACCAATAAATAAATGGTGTGACCATAAAATTTCATGATTACTTTAAATATTATGAATAGAAATAATAATTATTATCCTATTCGTTGATAAATATATATATACATATATATAGAATTGACAAATGGATACACAAGGCCGTTAATGATAAGTAGAAGCATGTTTGAACAGAATTCGGATAATAACAGTCATCGCCCTTTATTTACATGTTCATCACTTTCCCATATACCGTAATATGACGTAACTTTGTATCTATTTTTCAACTATAATGTTCAACAACGTCATACCATTGAGAAGCGACTGAATGAGTGATAAAATCGACACAAGTAGTTATCTTAAAGTGTGTTTATGTTGACGTCAAACAGTTTTATTTCACCGAAATCAAATTACTTTATACATATAAACAATGTTTAGCCTTTTCTTATATATTATATGATTATTTTGACAGGCACACATACATTTGTGTTTTTATGTGCTTGTGTTTTATATAAAGATTTTATATATGATGCTTATACCATTCAAGCGAATGTTCTAGAAATATAATTAAAATAAAATACGCATCTTCCATTTAGTAAATTTAATTGAAATAACACTAAATTAGTGTTTTATATTTTAGCCGCACATAAAGATTAGTTTTCTGTAATGTACATTACGTTACACATCTTAAGGCATTTTTTATTTAACCACAAAGAAAGATGACGAAGCCTCTCTTACATTTTTGAACGAAAACAGTTTTACGAAATGACGTGGCATGATTCTCATTTTTTTATTTAAGAACTTACTCTTTGTTTTTATTCAATTCTTTTGTAGTTTTCTAATACTATACTCGTATATAACATTATCATGATAACTCATTTCTTCAAGCAATTAATCATGCTATAATGGTATACCACTACTCGCAGTATCAAAACTAACTAAAATCATATACCAAACATAATTGAATACGACTTTTAAATACCGGCTATGAATTTATTAATCCCAAATGATGATAAAAGTGTCAATTCTTATAAGTTATAACATCCTCCTAAATATTTTTAAATCCCCTCGATGTTACAAAGCTATTTTCAAGATAAGGTTGAATACAAATTTACTAAGTTATACAGTGTAAATACATTAAAAGTAATTTCAAGTAAAATAATACTTTGGATTGTGAAAAGTGTAGTTAATACGATTGTGAAAACTGAAAAATGGAAAAAAATGCCATACACAATATCTGATAAGATTATTAATTAGAACTACATATCATCATTAATAGATATAAAGCAATCTCTTCTTTAAGGTGTATATGTGTCTGTTTGTTTCTGAGTGTATTGTACACGCAATTTTTATTAGTTAATAACTCTCACTATTACGAAAATATATAATAAGGATCACCTAATAAATTTGATTTAACGATGGGTACGTAATGGTCATTAATTTTGTGGTTTTAAATAATTATACCATTAATTTCGCCAAAGGGTTCTTAAAAATACTTGCTCAATTCATATAAGGTTTAAAATAATTTAGATATCATTAACCTGTTAAGTTTAATTAAGTTGTAAGTAATAAATATTAAATTATTTGATTATTATTAACATCGATTTTATTTACTATATTTATATTTTATTTCATAAGTAATTATAATTATAAGTAACTATGAAGTAATAGTCATTTATATTTAATAAGTCTTAAAAGGGAGATTTTATCGAATATAAACGTTTTATAAACGACTGCAATAGTGCTAATAAAAAATATAGTTAGCTCATTCAAAATGGAGTGAAGGTTCTCATTTAATAATAATTACTTTTAATTTATTTAATTATAATAAGGTAATATAAATGAAAATCCAAAACTTCATGCAAGTTGTTTATTTAAAAGCTGCTTATACGATGTATAAGTTATGTATGTATAATCTAATTACACACCTAAACTTTTCTTCAAAAGTTCTATTTCAGTCTGAATTCTGTGCACCTTCAATCAAATTTTCAAATATATTGCTTACGAAGTTAAAATAAATCCCTTAGTTGTTTTTCAGCTATTACAACAAATATGTAAAAAATATTGTGCGTGATAATAATGGAAAATTTAAAAAAAATACCCCGTAAATAGGAAACAATTTAGATATTTGGGAATAATTGATTACATCTGTATGTATAATTTAATAATATATCGACAAATAAGATTAAATCGACAGTCAGTTTATTCAAAGTGTTAATTATTCGCAAAGTATGAAGACTTAATTAATTGTACATATTTATTGTTTAATTGGACTCCAGAGAAGGAGAAGCTGGTTAACGACTTTTTAATTAAGAACTGTTTAATTAAGTTATCGGCCTGACATTTTAATCTTGTCTTAGGTAGTAGCATGTGTGTAGGAAGTTATTCAGTATATTTCAAACATTTATACTCCATTTTTCAGTAAATATTAATGTAATATAAATATTTTTGGTCCCATATTGATGCAATCTTACGAGTTACACATTTTAAACATTTGAATATTATCACTGGATGCTAAGCTAGTGATATTTAGTCAGAATAAAGTTATTGTGTAAAGTAATGGGGAGATAATGTGATGCATACATTATATATTTTTATCATTCGAAGTTATAACTTTATTTATTATTATTAAGTATAACTTTAAAATTCATCTGCAAGTTCCTATTATATTTGCAGGTATCCTTCGGTAAAAGCAACATTTACCCTCAGAACAACAATGGATAATTTGTCCCCTGACTAATAAAGAACCTACTTCCACCATAAATTAAATATAACTAGAGAATTTTCTTTTCAAATATCAGACATTTACCTTTTTTATAACATAATATTTTTTAATTTACTTTATATATGGTATAATATCAAAGTTAGGATAACATTGAACGATTTCATGCTATGCCACCTATTCTTTGCAACATCGCTTAAATCTTATGACTTGAAATAAAAAAACTTTCACAATAATATAGGAATATCATATATGATCGTTAATGGTCTTTATAACCATACCCACCTCTATAACCCGTTACATACACGAGATAAGATTAGACGGCTATCAAGTCCCGTCACTCTATTGCGTCCTTAAACTTAAATTGAACTATCCCTTCCTTCATCAATCTAAAAGTATTGTGGACTTGGTTGTTTGTTCACTCTAACCATAGGGTTGAAAATAATGTCCGAAAGATTGATTATATGTATAATAAATCAAAACTATATATATAATACAAGTAGTTCCTAACATTTCTATGTAACTATTTTATAAATTAACGTAACAAACCTTGTATCTGTGAAATGTGTTTACATTATACTAGTAAACTTATATATTTCAAACACAATCTGAGAGAAATTGCATTTTGATTATAAAGATATGAAGATGGTAATCAGGCAATTGAATCGTATTATGGTATATGGTTTAATAAAATCATAACACAAGCAATAAAATGTTATAACTTAATATATATATATATACTTTTGCATTTTATTATACTTTATTCAGCATAAGCATTTCAAATTCTAAACATAAGTATGTAGGTATTGGCTCCTTAGATATTTTCCCCCACATAAGAAAATATGCAATGGACGGAGAATTTCTAGGATCACAAAAAGGTCGTAAAATAAGGGCATACCAACATTTTCGATGGACAGTTATATTATCCCCAGTTATATACCAGGCTTAGTAGTAACACCCATATCAGACCTAATAATAATAGATTCGTGGGTGTCTTTACTTAAATCTCAAACATTTGATTAAGATCTATTTTTTCACAATCATAAAAGGCTTTTATTTTTCTTACCTAAATTCTAATATTTGACAAAATAAACAAACACCAAATCACAAGTATTACTGATATGTTTTCACACGATAGCTAGAGAGTCAGAAAATGTTTAATTTCGAATTATTGTTTATATATACTTTAAATATTACAATTTACAAATAATTGGATTGGGATTTTTTTATATATATTACAATCTATCATAATAATTCTAGTAATAAGGCCGTTTTTATATAAGACAAATAAAAAAAAGGTTGTTGCTCCTGAATCCAACTTTAAAATATTTCTCAGTTATATTAAGTAAACTGAGGGCAAAAAAAAATGGAAAAGGAACCCGTTTGACCTGTGTAACTGTTCCAACTTTAGTAAACGTGAGCTACTTACCATATTTAACCTATTATGAAGTTAATGGTCAATGAAGGCGCTGGAGTTTGCTGGTAGAGACCACTTAGAGTTTAAACTAATAACTTTTACAACTAAAATTACTCGCTCAGTGAATACAAAAGCGTATAGAACTTTTTTAATAAATAAGGACGCCATTTTTGAATGACTGTTTTTTATAATAATGTTATGAGTGGGTGAGATATACATTTAATTTATATTTTTATTAAATTTACGAGCAGCCTTCTGGCTTTTATACCGTTCCATCGCTCCACTAACTAAGCTAGCGTATCGTTGCTTATTTTTATGAAGATTTTATGTAAATTTTCATTTTCAGAAAGTATGTGAATTTTATTATGATTGTTTCGGCTTTGTATTTTATTTTTGTTCTGATAAAACCTTTATAAGGTAATTCTATATGGTTGACTTGTTTGATTTTATTGCCATTCATACTTTATTTAATATTTATAAATTATAATTTATTATTGTATAATTTTTTTATAATTTCATTATTTTTAAAGTTTTATTTTTCACAAAATAATAAATTAATTAATAATAATGAGACTTTATTTAAAATATGTCATAGTTACAAGTTACAAATGTTCAAGCTAGTGTTTATTCATAACCCTACTAACATTGTAAGTAATCAAATCACTTATAATTATCTGCAAATCCTTTCTTAATCCAAACTATTTACATACTGTGATCAAAACTCGTGACAGAATATACAAGTATATACGTGTCGGAACTTCTTAACGAGTTAGTTACCCCAAAATTAGTGAATTAACGCCAATCTCAAACTTTAGATTTGACTAAAACTACGGATATGTCTACATCTACTGTAAGACTTTATTACACGTTTTTAACATTATTATCTAATTTAATTTGAATAAGAATATATAAAGCTTAATACACACTTATAGATATTTGTGCAAATTATTTTATTATTTGCTTTATTTAATAATAAATGTTTGTTTCAGGAATATCAAGACCACAAATAACTTTGGAACGATGTAACTGAAATTTGATTAACTTCCACGAGCCATAACAACAATGATTATGAAATAAACAGTACATTCAATTGGCGTGAGTATGAAATTATATCTGCCCAGTGAACTGGTATTTTTCAAAGCCACAAACATTTTCTATTTTAACCCAGTTCTAGTTTAACCGTTGTAACCCAGAAATTCTATTTTCCTTTATTACAAAATAACCGTCGCCACCTGCGGTTGAAAGTATTTTGAAGAAATATATTGAAATTTTATAAAGAAAATGTTCATATTATATCGCTCTTAATAATTTTAAAAGAACTCAAACAGATGTTTGACGTCCCGTCAATAAGCTTAATACGTAAAGAGTTGTTATCATATTTTTATTTTATAATTATTTAGAATATTTAAATATTGAACGACTTAAGCAGAATAAGATTTAATAGTAGAGTGGGAGAAGTAATCAATATAACTTGCAACGGCGATAGTCGTTAAGGCTAATACAGTCTTTACATATATATTTTTTTTATATGTGAGATTAAATAGTCCTTTATTTTATAACGACCTATATCTACGAAGATTTGCGCTTGACATATTCTCCCCGGCCATCATGTCACGCAACCAGTCCTAATTACATTTTATATAGGATAGTGATGAATGAAATCCATAACTAAGGAATGGATTATTTTTTTTATACCGGTTTTTTTTTTGTTTGTATAAAAACTGTTACGGATTTCTGATATTTACTAGTACATTTAAACTTTTTTAATGTCTTAAGGCGAATACTAAATTAAAACTTTACTTATTAACAATAATTAAATATTATATAACCGTTTTAGCATGTCACGAGGCTATAATTTTGGTTACAGGTCTGTTTTTTAGACAAATTAAACTTTTTAATGTGTTCGATGTAAACACATTAAGTAATTGCCTAAATGGCCCTTAGAAGCCCAAAAACATGGCTTTATCGCCATAAAGTTCATTGCTAAACTCCAACCATTCTCATTTGTGGGTTCGTACACATTCATTATTGAATAATCATTAAATTCAATATAATGGGGCACAAATTACAGTTTTCACGCTGTACTTATTATGAACGATAATATTTATTACAAAATTATTGTAGAGAAATTAACGATTGCGTTGAAATTTCGTGACGATGAATATTATATTAATTTCTATTTCTACATTTAATTTTATTATTATTATTTAACATTCTTACAAATTAATAATTTACCAATAATCAATCTATATCTCTATATAAATACCTACTAATTAACGTATACCCAATTTCCTTTTTTTTTAATGAGAGAGTATTATAACATAGCCACATATATATTTGGGTGTCCTCATGTGGCATAATTAAGAATTGGCTTGGCTTTTTTAATGGACTCTTATCTGTCAAAATGGTTCTTAGATATGTCCTGTATATTAAAGCATTTGTCTCGAAGGAATTAATTTTTCACTGATACCAGTGACAGGGCAATTAAACCGTGGTATTGTTTTATTTAAATTTGTAACATTTATAATAATCATTAAGAATTACATATATATATATATATATATATATATATATATATATATATATATATAGTAGCATCTTGATAAAATTTTTCTTCATAAAATTGCTCTTACGATAAAATGCGTTACTTATTCATTTATAGCTTTCTTAAATGTGACATTGACCTATTGCTTTTATTGAATAAGCTACATAGTGTAAGTTTTAGTTGTAATAAAAAGCAAAAGAGCAATAAAATATTATGATCATATTATACATATTTTATATTTATAAGTAACATTAAAATAATAATCACAAGATGTTTTCTACTAGACATGACAGAAATAAATTTCTATTTAGTTTTTCTTGTATTAGTATTAACATTATTTTATCGAATAATAACGTTTAAATTTAACAATTTTAACATTAAAAATAGAGGCCACGCAATAGCAAGCCAGTCAACACATTAAAATTCTAACGATCAAAAGTGATGACAAACATGACCCAGAGAACTAATATTTTTGGCGTAAATATAAAATTATAACTGAGAGTGAATACTATTTCTTAAACAAAAAAATCCTTTGATCTATTTTTGACTTCATTTGATTGCCTAATGTTGTAATGATTACGTAACATTCTATTGTAAGAAACATGCTCCACAACTTTCATCTTGTAATGATTTTATCATAGTTGTGATTAGCGTTTAATCTATTAGATTAAATTAGATCATCTAAAATCAACATAAGCAACATTACTCAATAAATCTTACATGGTCCAATATTGAATAAGAATTTACATTTCGTACATATTATAAGAAAACAGATTTGTGTGGCAAATAAAACATTTAAATTATTTGTTTTCTTAATATTTTGTTCAGTGTACAGTTATAAAAATTTTAGACAAGTTTTATAGCTATTAATATGACCAACACAATGATAAATGTGATTCAAACAAATTTGTCACCGCTTATCTAGATGTATATCAATTGTCTCTTCAGCCAACATCATCAACTTGGACCGAGATGTGCGCTTGACGGTCGGTCACGGCTCCTTGTCCCATTTTGCCCTTAATCTTATATTGAACAAGATTTGCTTTATATCCCTCAATCTAACAAAATAGTACATAGACTTGACGGATAAAATTAAATACTTTTTTTATACACATTTATATTAATAGACGTTTAACCTCATTCTTTATAAAACAAACTATGCTTAAATATTTATTATTTTTATTTACTTCAAAAAATTTTACATTAAAAACGTATAAAAAAATTATTAATGATGAAAGAAGGGTAATTTTTATGCCTGTTATGTGTGACTTCTTATTATTGAAACAATTTAATTCCATATCTGACCCTCATTTGAGAGCTACTGCAGTGCAGATGGATTATAGACAGCAAATAGCTCACGTATAGTACGACTATCTATAGCTCATCCCTTCTTTCCTTGCTTGGAAAGTTAGTAATCCAGGGAATTCTTATTTGCTTCCCCACTTATATTTGTTTTAGACGGCTAATGACCTTCTTAGTACTAACGTTTTATTATCGCCATTAATGATTTTACTTCACCCGAAGACTAACATTGATTTTAACATTTATATTTAATACTAACTTTTCCCAGCGGCTTCGCTCGCGGGGAAAGAATAGAGGGAACTAAATTATAGCCATTGGTTCATAATTACTTGTGTTTTGATTTTATTTTATTTTTATGATGTGATTTTAGGTGGCTGCTTATTTATTCCAGAGCATGTCTAAACTTTTTGGGTAATATTCGCGTCCTTTTGAAGAACTTATGTAGGTAGTAGTAGTAGTAGTAAGTTTAATATTCTTGACACTTACAAAAAAATATATTGGGTATGAAACTAGAATAAATTTGCCATCTAATAACATTAAAAGTATTATTCATTTATGTATTAATATACGTATTTTTGTCATTAAAAGATATGGTGCCCGTTTTAGGCCCCTTTCTCTATGCGTAATTACAATTTGTGTTTAAGTCTGTTACGTACATATTACTGGACAAACTTTCAAACATCGTTCTTGGATATCATATTTTTCTAGACAACAACATTTGATATATTATTCAGCATGTTATTTATTTATTCTCACATTATCACAATTTATACATTATATAAACGTATTCAATAAATACGTCAGCATTCACTGCACTAAAATTATACACTTTTACGAAACTATTAATGATTGTACTTATATTTATAAAAAGAAATATCCCATCAAATTTAAATGTTCATTCAAGCTATCGTCTTTAGTTATACTCAACCATGAGAAAAATACCAAAGAAATGAATTTCAGATCACCGTTGTTCGTTTCTGATTATGTTCAACATCCTTAAACCTTAGAATAAATTTGAAGTATTAGTATTGAATATCTCTCCATTTATTTCTTTACATAATGTCGACTGCGTCTTTCTTCCACTTGTACTACAATGCTATTTAAAACCACAATTTAAAAATGATTCTTTTTTTTTATTGTATCTACAAACAAATTATATAGTACTGACAACTATAGATTAAATTATACATACCGATTTATAAATTGGGGAAAAACGAAACTTTCTACACAAACCATTGATATTACTCTTTGGTAAATTATTTTTAAAGGCTACAACTGCTATTCATAGATTATGTTAAACGAAAAGTTGTTAAAATTTAAGCAATTTCCCGACACGACTTTCCAAAACTAACTAAAGGCAAAGTGCACAGTAGTCGAGGAAGTGACGTATTTCAATGACCAGCTCCTTAACCACTAACGATTCATAGGAATTTATCACTTAATTTATTTTTAATTGTTTGTTTAATTCTTTAAATAAGATAGTCTGTGAATAAAATACATTGGATAGTGTATGCTTTCAACTTTTTAAGCTTTATGTAAATAAATATAATATTCTTTAAAATACAACCAAATTCAATAATGATCAGCATTTTTCAGTTATAGAGTAGAAAATAAAAAGGCGTGAAAGGGCCGTTATATCGCTTATCTCTTACAAATAACCTTTGATGATAAACGATAAAAGATGAAAAGGGGTAGTGCGCATAGATAAAAGATATCTCCTTATACCAAACAGTTTCATACATATATCCACATATTTATATAAAAGTGTTAAAACAGTACATATTATGACGTGATTTTTATTGCTTAGAAAAAAACATGTTTAGTTACGTATATGATGCAACTAACTTTTTACAGTCGTTTTGGCTAGACTGAATATATGCATAAAAAAGTCTTTTTATGTCGGACAGAAGTCAAAAACTCATTTCTCTATCAGGACGCAAGATGAATAATGTATATCTTTGTTCTTTTGTCTTTTTTATTGACAACGTAAACCCCTAACAAACAAATAAATACCATCGCATATACATAATCATGTTTTGATAATCTCTTTAATAGATATTTTTATTTTTTTAATAAATTAGGCAGAATGTATAAGCGGAAAGGTCTTACTGTTAAATACCGTATTATATGTTGATAAATTTCAGACAAAGCTAATATTGGAAACTAGAACAGTATGTAAAAGCACTATGTTACATTAAAATTGCAAGCTTGAGCTATTTTTATGAAAATCTTGATAATCAGGTATTTTATTTAAATCATAATAACATACAGAAGCATAATATTTTGAATTTAGAAAAGTTCAGTATATTTACGGAAAATTAGTTGGACCTTTATACTAATTACTAGGTTTCTATGTTAAAGTTCTGCCTTAGATGGATTTTAAAAATAAATAAATTATTATTTTTTTATAATGAATTAATAAATTAACTAAAATTATATATTTTATATTAAATAAAACACGTTTATCTATTAAGCAGTATTTAAAGAAAGTATACGAAATCCTACCCACATCAAGTTGGGGTAAATTCCACATGGACAAGAAATATGTGTCTCTATTGATTGACCCTCGTCACCGCATTAAATTCTTCATTTTAAATTAAATATAAATAAAAATAAGCAATAAATTGTTATTGCCATTTAAGATAACTTTAAGAACAGAAAATATTTAAAAAGCCATAGAAAACGATACATTCATTTTATTTTAATGGCAGATTTTACTCTTGGTACATGTATATATGTATATATATATATATATACATACATATATATACATATATAATAATACATACAGATATATGTACATATATATTATATGTAAATATTATTATATATATATATATATAATAATATTTAGTCTTTCCTAAATTAACAGTTTTCGTATTTTTTCATTGAAACTTTTTATAAGCACCCAAAGGAATGTTTAATATTTTTGTCGTATTGAAGAAAAGTTTTCTACTTTAAATTTATAATTACGACAACATTCCTAATGTACTTATAATGAAGGTTTATCGCAGATTCTTTCCGTCTGTTAAGCGAATTTCCTCTTGGAGGACTTTCGCATTTTGCTTAAATGAGCAATGAAATTAAACCGCAAAATTAATTTAATCACCGTAATCCATTTTGTTTCAGGTAAATATCTCATAGGCATCTAAATTGTGCCTCCAGCAGTTTAGTGATTAACCGTACTTAATTTCATACTTCAGGATCAAACAAACAAAGTATCAAAAGTGTTTAATGTGACAATAAATATATTTTTAAGTGTCAAATTTTATAAAAAAATAGTAAAAAAAAAAAAAAGTGTCAAATAATCTGTTTTCGTTTCTGATAACAATATTAGAAGGTATTGTAATTAGTAGTACGGTAATCATGCTACCAGTTCCGCAAGATCGTATGTCAGGACGTCGAAGCAGTTCAATTGTCAGTAGAACTCTCCTAGGACGGCGAGCATCCGTTTACGTCACCAACGCCCAACAGGATCCCGCTAAGGTAAGATTTATTTGGTGTCACAATAAACAATAAGAGCTGAGAATAAATTTTAATTATTTATTTATTATTTTGGGTAACTGGTAGCGAGCCTGCATAAGGGTAGGTCGTAATATTTTTTTACTTAAATTAGGGTGGTTTTGTTTATGTGGTAATAAGTTTAATTTGTATAAAAGGAGGAAATTGTTTATTATGGTATATTAACGGAATTAAGTGAATATACAATTAGTGCGTAATACATTTTGAATCCTAAGTACTTAAAGATTTAAAAAGCTTTTTTTTATCTTTAGCTTTTTTTTAAACTTTTTTTAAGCTTTAATTTATCTAAGTACTTAAAGATTACACAAAGAATTTTTCCATGTGGGATTCGAACCCATAACATTTTTCAGAATTCACAAACCTCTACACCTACAGATCATCTGCTCTTCATCATAAATAATACACATATAATATATGTTATATAAATTTAGTAAATTTCTGTCTAAATGAGGAAACTATTATTTTATCCAACTTGTGATTGTATAAGATTACTTGTTACTCACAATAATGGTTTTCGGTCTTGTAAGCCAAGGGACCGAATTTGATGGAACTGTGTAGTCCCAAAAGGGCAATTGATGGCTTCGAGTTTCCGAAGTCGATTATTGGGAGATCTCTACCCGTTATGCCTGCATGTAGGTTGTATATCTGCAACATAAAACAATCTCTGTTGCTCTTACATATAATTTATTGTTTTCTATTTAAACACATAAATCTTAAATGTTCTATGACATAAATTCAATATATACTTTTCTCATTGCTTTCAACATTATATATATAATTTATCGCATAACTTTGGGTGTTCGACATCTATTTATACGATAAATGGCTTAAAGTTTTCCAAACGAACGACCTTAAAAGGGATATCCGTTGTGAGAATCTACTTAATTTGCATTACAATTTTGTGGGTACTAACAAACTTTATATTTTCCAGTAAATACTTTTATAATAGAACTTAGTATTGATTATTCATGTATTGAACATCATTGTTGTTTCGGGTTTATTTTATGATTAAATAAATATTCTGAGATTATATATGTAACGTTTAGAAAACAGACATCTTTAATTTTCTTAATAGTTTGTATAAAAGCAAATTAGTTTTTGGAAAATCATCATATATTAGCGTAACACCATGAAGTCTGATCTTCCCATAATTGTTTTTATTGTTATAGCTAATATAGCTAAACAATTCTTTTGCATCTGAACATTTTTTTGGAAGATTAATTTAAATTACAACAAATTTTAAAATAAACTCATGTGGTCCAAACCATCAAAAACAATTGAAGTGGATATTAAATTATAGACATAATATAAAATAACAGCCAATATTATCCTTTTTGCTATATATAACAGTATATATTTGAACAGCTTATCCAGATGTTTTGAAGGCAAATTAATCTTGAATCTTGTTCAATATACGGGTAGAGGTTACGCGCCATACGCTTCCCATCAATTCGGCCATCAGCTGTAATAAATCTAGAATTTGAACGTTTCTTTGATGGTCTATAAATTTTTACTAATTTCCTACATCTCAGATCAAATCTTTTATACAGATTTTTACGAGTCACGTTGAACCTCTGATTTATATTTAACGAGCATTCACTGTTTCTCGATCGTATATAAAGTTATAAAGCGGATTAAAACTTCAACCTTTAACATTAACAGGATATTTTGTATTGATTTACTTACGCGGTTTGAAATATAACATGCAAAAAAATATTATTACGTTTAAATATTGCAAGTTACTTTTTACGGATCCTAAGCCTTGTTGGTTGGTATGATTTAGGATAAACATTGATGGAGTGAAATTTTAACTGCTCTATGGTATTTCTTACCTTATATATTGAAATGGTCGGTGACTGCTTTGTTTAAATAAGTACCAATATATTTAAAGACAATTAAATAATACCAGAATCTCCTTTATAAAATAAAAATATCTTTCAAGTTCTTTTATATACAATATAAACCCTGAGAAAACTGATTATATATATATATATATATATATATATATATATATATATATATATATATATATATATATATATATATATATATATATATATATAGATATATATGTAACATATACCATAATTTATTACTGTGTGCGTGAACATACACATAAATAAAAACATACAAAGTGATATAGTAGTTTCCTAATAGTAGATGACATTTTCACCAGAAGCATTTTATCGTCCATGACGAGTTCCAAGTATTTTAGTACACAGAAAATATATTTTTAGCGTATCTAAGCACGAAACACCAGGACATTTTCTGTAATAATTTCTATTTAAGGTTGCATGATTAACAGTTGTTGTCTTTCCTTTTACTAATATTTCATCGTATCATTTATATACATATATGTCATAAATATATATGTCAAAAATACACAAAATATTAATTGATTTTCCATTAAATTATGTCTTATATTATATTTATCAAACAGCTACATTAAACGATATAACATATTATTCAATACTGACAGTTGATTAATTAAACGTAATGAGTTGTGACACAGTATATGCACTTTTATTGCGCCATTCGTCATGATACAGATGATCGCACAGATGAATTGCACGCCTATTGTAACAATAGATAATCATGTAACCAGCAACTACATCTTAATTTTACAATATAAACAATTTTCGTTTTGTACAATATACAATAGTACTCGATTGCTATTGTATTAAATTACTAAGTGTTCTTGTTTTTTGTTTTCAAGAACAAAGGACGGAACATTTTGGATTAAGGATCATATATTTTGGTAAAAGTTTCAGTTAACTTTATAAAATTTTAATTTTTATCTGTGCTCTCTGGATAAGAAAATCATTTCAAACATAATAAAAATATGCGAATACTAGGATTTTCGAGTAATATCTTCGCCTCCACGTACAATATTTTATGTCGAACCCAGAATTAAGAGGATATTGCAGGGATATCGTAGATTGCCAGAAGAATTAGGTTCTATTTTTTTAAGTAGCGAAAACGTAGCCAGAGGTACTTTATAAAACAGTGTCGGTATCCGTCTGTCTGTAGTCGAGTAACTCTCCACTTCTAAATTCATCACTAACTATAAAAAGTTCCTTATCTTCATTTATAGTCATAATAAATGTTCCATCTTTCGCTACTTAATGATATCATATGTAACGAAAGAAAACTTCCTTAAAATACTTTTTTCTGTTTTAATATTTTCATATGCTTAAAATGAAACCTTCGGCTTTTTTACAATTAACGTCAAACAATGTTTGCAAACTTTGTTAATATACGGACTTAACCCAGTTTACATTAATACAAAGTTGTTTACTCTTACCTTACCTTTCCTTACTTCCCGCGTGTCCTTGTATTTTATGGAATAACATATAATTTTGTTAACATTGTATGTGTCTTAACTTTTTAATAGATTTATTTTTATGTACTAGTTGTTTAACACTAGATTTACTACTTCTTTAATAGATTATATAAAGATTATATTCTAGTAATTTTACAACTTTCTAGTCAAGTGACAGTTACAGATCTCTCAAAAAGATTTTGGTGTCTTATAATTGTAGTATAATACTAAGGTTGTTCAGTTCTATTTGTTGGCTAGATCTTTTCAATCACATTTAGAATTCTTGCAATACTTATTGCCTACATCTTTTATTTTTTATCCGTGTGTCCTAGCTGCTCGCACCCATCAATTTATTTTAAGGGTGTATTTCTATTCCATGCAAACTTACATGAAGCCTACATAAACGACGATGTCACCCATTATCAAAAGAACCGTCTGTTCGTTCACCACCTAATAGGTATAATAAAAAAAAATACTTGCATGGTTGCGAAATATTAAATTGATAAAATACATTATAAAGAAATTACAGAATGTAATGATATTCGATAACTTTTTATATAGTCATCTACTAGCCACGATTTATTATGAATTAAAACATATATTTTATGTAAAATGTTTTGGTACAGCGCGACTTATCTTAATATCCCCTTGCTAAAGGTTTGTGACTACTGGTGTGAAAAGATAAGAACCTATAACATTTATCTAGATAAATGTATAAGTAACGGTTCTGGTAAAATCTTTATACAAATATATTTAATATTAAGGCCAATAATTATATGTATCTGGTAACCAATTTCAGCAAAAGGTATTATATGAAAGTTGCTTTTTATTTTAATTATATATTACAATTTTTGCCGAATAAAAACACATTTTATAAAATAGATTGGAGATAAGATAAAAAAATATATATTTAAGTGAAAACAATTATTACAGTTTCTAAATGTTACATTTTTAAAAAACTCTAACAAAAAAGAAATACATAGATATTATCTGCGTAACAAAAATATAATCTTAACAGAAAATTAAAGAAACCAAATGTAAGGGGTCAACAAAATATTCGGTGGTGCTAAAAGGAAATGATAATGAAAAAAAGATTGCGTTTCGCTGCGAAAAGACAGATGTAGGTAAAGTTACGTGAAACGAAATTTCCTTTTACTTTCATTTTACGTACGAGTGTCAAAGAATACATAACACCTACGTTACATAAATTGTACACTAAGATGAATTGCTGGGAACATTTATAACAAGTTGCGTTTATTTTCTAGATACTTTTTAAACTGAAACTAATATAGAGAAAAATAAGCTAAGCCTGAAAATCATAGAACTAATACAACAAAAGACAAAAAACTCAAGCCAAAAGTAATTGTATATGCAAAAAAATATTGTTATATCTCATTCAAATAATTTACATTTTAATGTGATAAGCTGAGTCTAGTAAGAAAAAAGCACGAAGTGGAATTCCACTACGGCCACACCAATTATCGACACGCATAATCTTGGTACTGCTTTAGACAAACCTGACGTCTGTTGCCTGGTCCATCTTCCTGCTGAGCACGTTTGGCAGAAAGAAGTCCAAACCTACAACCTACTCACACAAACACCACACAAACTTCTTAATCACGGGGCACTCCCAAGTCTTTAGTTCACTTTGCAAGACTAAAAAATAACTGGAGAAAACCTGTGTCTAATCCAAGTAAGGAGATTTTGTACCCTGCCACAAGATTCCAGCGCCTTACCTCTTGATCCAACTTTCCACCGACGAAAGCCGAGACATAGAGACAGCCACCGCCACGAACCGTGATGGCTTTGATGCCACCTTGCCGGAATAAGGACGAGAATGCGAGATGAAACTAATTAACCATCCCAAGGAGCACCGATCGTATCGTTTTCTATCCTACCGGACTAATCCGAATGACATCGGTAGCGGACAGCTTAATAGAGAATTCCTAGCAAGGATCCTCATTTACATTATTTAACCATTAACTATATTGCAATTCCTTTCTGCTTTTATCATAGAAAAGCCGACTTGGTTATTTATTCACGGATAAGCTATTATTGAATACTTTATAATCCGAGGCCGATAATATCATAGAATTGGCTAGCAATATGTAGTATGAGTAAGCAGCGTAAGTTTATCAATGATAAGAATTATCTATATGTTAGCTACGAACTATCAATACTGGATTAAGCGAAGATAGAGTTTGTTATTATGCTATATTCTATTACAATTACTGATACCGACATGACTTTTATATACAGATTTGATTAATTGTTTTTATAATTTTCTATTTAACTATTTCCTAAATAATTTTACGATTTAATTAAATAAAAATCACGTCTCATTTATCACATCAAGTAAAGTCTTATAAAAACGTGTAGATACATTATTCCCAATATTTAATTTATTATAAAATTGCTAATCGAACTCAAATATAGTTTAGCTGTCAGAATGATTTCCAAATCTGACACGCTCCCCAATTTATTGAGCCATTTTTTCATACAGTAGGTAAACAAATCATATTTATAATTTTACAATTAACTATTTTTCTAAAAGAAATTTTAATTAAAAATTATTATGATGTCATCATTAACTACTATAAAAAATATTAAAATAAATTATACTTAATTATTATAATTAAATTGTCCATGTATGTTATTTAACATGTTGTACACATCTACAGATATAATAATTCTGAAGAAAAAGTATTTTGAACCGATATCATTTTTAATTATTATATGTCGGACATATTTGATTGAACATGAATCACAAACACAATTAATATTCGATTAAACAACCTCAATTGGTTTTATGAATTATTCATAGTATTACAGGTGAACACAAAACAAGAAACAACGAATCATAAAATCTATATGAGCGATTAAATTTTAAAACTAATACCAAAACATATAGAAATATTCGCAAGGTATAACCTGAATAAAAATAATAATACACTACCATAATCACATTACGGTGTGTATAATGACATACTCCAATAAATACAGTAGCAGTTGATAATGCAATATAATATATAACTTACACACACATAAACACGATATTGACTCTTACTTTTGTAAAAGGCAAACACGGCTTTTAGTTCGACATCACAAATTGCACTTCCACACACAACTGTATGATTTCAAAGCTTTAAATTCATATTTAGAAAAGTCCTCGGTGCAATGCTTTCGCTTTACCGCAGGCACAGATTTCCCAACCTGAATGAAAATGGTATGAACGTTACATAATTTAAGGCGTCCTCGTAGTCACTTCACACGCCTCGTGAATTATTAAAGGCGGAGAATTGACTCGCTCCTTTAACTATTCACGTATTGAATGCTTCAGGCAATATGCGATTATGTAAGCAACTACGATAATGTTCAACATCATTTTGAATGCTCTAACAATTTACAACCAAATATTTATTTATTTTATTAATAAATTATTAAAGCTTAGCATCAGTGAATTTAATAATATAATTTATATTGAGTATAATGAAATTAAGTGTCAGTTTTTACGTCTCTATAATTTTCTTAAGTAGAATTATATTTTAACAATTGGTATTAAATTTTCTAGATAAGTTACAATTTACGGTTTAGATATTTTATCCTAAGTACCATAGATAAAGAGTTAACTTAAATACTTGGCACTTAATCTAGAAGGCTTTATTTATTTACTTCTAATATCCAAGTCGTTCGAACCTTACCCTTTTAACGGCTTTTGGTAGGCTCGTATCTTCCTCGACCGTTTTCCGTATCTAACAACTTTCAAAAGCCCTTAAGAGGGTTTTTATGTGACTGAAAGAAACCAACAAACTTCTATATTAGAAACAGTTAATTATAAATAATTCAGGATTGCACTGAACTTTATCAGGAACGAAAATATATTAGTAACGTATTTGTTGGAACAAATATTGTACTGAAAGTATTTTTCAAATACGAAATATCAACAAAGTTAATATTTATTTTTCCTTGTTAGTTCCTATTATTAAACTCTGAGACTGTATAAGAAGTTATGCTTTTAGCGTATTATTACGAAAGTTCTACAATCTTTCATTTCATAGTTTCTGCTTTAGAGTGTCGAGTAGAAATACCTAAGACATATTACTTGTAAATAATTTATTTAAAATTAAAATAGAAATAGACAAAATAATGGTTTAATGAATAAGTAGGTACTCTTATATACTTTGTTACATAACAATATTATTGACTAATATTTTTTGGAGTTGCTAAACTGTTTTTGCATTTTAAGTATATTTTGATTAAAATAGTCAAATCAAATTCAAAATTCGTTCTTTTATGATTATTTTTAAAGTAAATTATGTTTAAAGTAGGTGTCATCAAACACAATATTTAATAAACATTCGTATTCTAACTAAACAATCTTTACAACAACATCAAAATTATAAAATCATCTTTTCGTATAAAAAAAAAAAATATTAAATATAGTAATTTGATTTCTCTTCTTAATTAAATTGAAATTTTTATTCAAATGCAATTAGTTTGTCAAAGGAAAGCGTAACCAAGTTTCAAACAATCGAATAGAGTTAAATCGGCAAAGTTGAGACAAACTGTGCCATCCGCCATTCATTGGAACGATAAGTTTGAATGAAGGCTTTCAAACTCGAACGAATGCATAGTTTTAATATCTTTAATACAAAACTTTTAACTGGTTGCAAGTTGTATTGTAGGTCAGATATTATAATCCAATACAGAACTAAAAGAAGAATATTTATACAACTAATCCTGAGTTATTTTTGTTAATCGTGTTGCAAGTCAACTGAGTAAGAATTAAGCAAGCGTAAGCCTCTAATATGGGTGAACGAATACTGTGTAATGATAGCAGCTTCCGACATTATAAGTTGCCCTTCAAGGCATGGAGATGATCAGTTAACCCACCCATAGAGTGACCGCTCCGAGAATATTTAGTCTTGCAGATCGTTTACACACCAATGAACACAGCTGGCTATGAGAGCTGCTATTAAATGAACATGGCGCCCATAATTGTGGTGAAATCTATTTACAACCTTGTCCCATTAATAGGCTACCTCTAAATACTCGTAATATACATTATTGCTTGAAGTGTGGCTTAAAAATACTAACATAAATAAAATAGTAACATGTTATAAATTGTTTTAAATAATATGTAAGTCACAATGACTTAATATTTCACAGATATATATTATCAAAATTATTAATATCAATAAAATGCTTTATGAACATTATAGTAAGCAGTCTAGTTAATAATAAACATATTCTTTATTATACACCAAGATCAACAATTACAAAAAATAAAGAAAGAAAACAAAAAAAATGTTACAAATTTGGTGGCTGAAGAGCAATCTCTTCTAGGCAACCAATGTTAGTTAATAAGTCTAATTAAAATTAAATCGTAACATGACTAAATTGATTGATTAATCTTGACTTAAATTAACGGGGTAATAAATTACGATAAACAGAATTGTGGTAACAAAAATGTATGAGGTGTTGAGGGCCTTTGAAAAAGTCAACAACCTTAAATAGAACCTTCTCATACTTTATTGAAGCGAAAAACGTACTGAGTCCAACAAATCTCTTTGAATTAGAGGGTACATTTTCCAAGCGTCAATATTGGCAGATTGTGTCCGCCTCGGCCGATTATACGGAACACGTTGTGAAATCGAACACGTATATAAAAGTTACTTGAATTTGTATCAAACCCCAAATAAAAAGTTGGTAAAGCAAAACCTTGAAATTAGAAATTTATATTTCATTCATATTTTCATATTTTACTAAATAAGCACATATTTCAGCAACGAAAATATATATAACTATAAAAACGTTGCTCATTAAAGCCAGTAAATTGTATTTAATTTGCATGTTTCCACTATCTCATTGATATTCCATAACGGTCTCTTTATCTGTCAACAGGGAATAGGTACTTGTATATACAAAACACGTTAAGCTTGCCTGTCAAATCTCGCATTTTAACATAAATTGCAACTGGGAAATTGCTCTGAGCATTTCAAATAACGCGAGCAGTTTCTCCTTTGAAAATCATATTTGTATAACCGACATCAAACTCGTTTTAAATCGGTTGTAACTTGCAGTTTTGGAAATTATATATATAAGGATATGTTCTAGCAAATTTCTAACTTAACCGTATATTGTAGTATATAAGTTTGATATCACATAGAGTGTTTTATAATACAAAGTTAGTTTTTTAAAGTAAACGAAGCTGTAAACTTTAAGCCAAACATAAACAAAATATTCTAAAATAATACAATTAAATGAACTTTAATTATATTAAATAACTAATGTGTCTAAAATATAAGTAAGATGTAAAATAGAAAAGAGTTATCACAAAATCGAAGTGACGTTCATTAAACCTAGAGTCTTGTAATCGTCTGATATAGAGACTACTCCTTGAGATGGGTGAAGTACTTTAAGAGGCGTTGAAGACAATAGAAGTACAATATCTATATTCTCGTAACTGATGCTCAGTCAATGAATGCTCTCCTTACGTACTTATACGAAAAGCTACCCTATTATATATAAGACCAATTAATCTTTTTTTTATAATACGAGTATATATAACTATCAGATTTTTATAACAAATAAATTCGACAGTCATTAGTGTAGTACTATTTTAGATATCTTTACATATTAAAGGTTTTTGCAGAGATACTTAAAAATACAAAGTACGTTTGCAAAAGACTTTCCTTTATAAAAATTATTTCGTTAAGCCATTTTTGGACAATAATCCACTTTAGTATAATTTCAATTACATTAAGTAGCAATATCAGAATTGTTGCAGACACTGTTTATGCTCTAATTACTGATCAGCCGCGGAACTGAACTTGCCAGGAAAATTATATTTTAAGGTGACGTAGTTTGTGATGAGGGCGTTAACTTTCACGTAACATACACGTTACTTTGTAGTTAATGGTTTTCAACTTTTTATTATATTTAATGCTCTAAAAGATTAGGTGTTCTAATATATTTTGCTTGTTAGAAGGCATTTTTATAGAGCTTTATTTACATCCACATAAGAGCTATTATACTAAATTTTTTAATACCTATTATTCAAATTACTTAATTGATTATTGTATTAATAATCCATTAAAAACTGGGTCGTTTTTTATTAGGTTTAAAAATTATATAACAAGAACACATTATACATAAAAGTAATTTAGGAAATAGTTTAATTTCTAAAAGTGTTTTTATCTACAAAATTAGTTCCGCTATAATATTAAGGAATAAATGTGCTATTATATTTTATTTTTATGACTATAATAAGGTGAAGAGAGTTTAATATTTTTTTAAACTAGGCGGAAACGATATTAAAACGATGATAAACATACAATTTATATATTAACCAACGATATCCAAACTACAAAATGTTATATATCAGAAAAAAATTATAAGTCTTATTTCTTTAATGTGCTCATTTATAAATTGAGTTTTATATCTGATATGTAGAGATGAACGATACTGTAAACAATTGTCTGCGTCTTTATACAGAGCGTCGGGAAAGCCTCGATCTATCATCTGAGAGTAAATGTATCTGACATTAGACGGGCGCTGATAACATCGACTAGAATATCATATATAACAATTTGGTTACAATGTTCAGACACTGATTTATGTTGCAGTCATTAAGGAAAATACTGTGTATATTTAATTATTTCTACACACTCAAAATAATGTCTGGAAATCCTTGTAATAATTTATTCACAATATATTTCTATAAACTACACATACCTAAATGACGGTAGTAGGTTTTCAAAAAATTTAATGTTCGATTTTTATTCTTCTTAATTAAGATCAATTTAGAAGTAAGCTACTACACAAAAGAACAAAATAATTTAACTAAAATGCTTTAATGGGGTCGTATATATTTTTTAAATGGAGTCGTAGATTAAATAGGGAGACCGTAAAACCTCTTTGGATACTATTCGTGACAATTAGCACAATTTAGGGATTAAGATCTTTTTATATAGCATTCATAATAAAGAATATATATATTCAGTTAATTGTATTTCCTACTAATATTATAAATGTGGGATTTCGTATGTTTGTTTATTTATCAGTATTTACGTAAATAATTAATATACCGAAACTTACAAAATTCTTTCGGAAGGAATTTCTTCAGAAGAAGCATAATTCGTGTAACTTTAGTTGTATATTTTTTAATATTTTTCTCCGCTCTATATTTTCCCATTTTGAAGCTAGTTTAAAAAATGTTTGACTTTTTTAGTTAAAATAAAAAATCTTAGAGTGTATTAAAATTCAAATTTATATGTATATTTTACTTCATAAAGATAGATTACCATGGTAGGTGACAAAGAACAAGGCGAACTTGAGTGGCTTCCAACTTATTAAATTTGTTCAAATTCCTTTCGAGGAAATGAATACAATTTTAATAGAAATAATGAAAGCTTTTATTTTAATTTTATTGTTTCTTACAAAATTTCAAACATTTTAACAGTAACTAAACATTGGAATGGGTGAAGTAAAATGATTTTACTACCTTGCCTTTGACCTTATCAAAGGGAACCTCAATTAATAGGGTTTATTAACATTACCGCTATAATCTTTCGCCCTATTAGTCCTAATAGCTATTGGTTGTTTTCGAAACATAAATTTATCGCTGTCTCATTTCTACTTAGGGATTACGAGAGAGAGGACCTGAAATATTCAGGGATTTCAGCAAATGTTTAATGCCTCAACTAAATTTACTAAGGTCCGTTACTCAGCTAAGCCTACAAATATATGAAGTGGTAACATATGGCGATAAAATATCGGGTCCTATCCAAAGGACTGATGGTTACTTAAATAACTTCACATATGCTTCATACATCATATAATAAACCTACTTTTTAAATGAAATGATATGTTTTATAGTTTATATAACATATATATGTCTTAAAATTACTGTAACATAGTCTGTCCTAGCTGAAACATCTTTAAGGAAAGTGTACGATGGTCATGGCCATCTCTAAAGTCAAAGTAATCATTTTTATCAAATTATTAAAAACATTATTTAAGAATACTTTAGAATAAATTCGCAGATTGCTATAGATATAAAACTTAAACCTATGAATGTGATGTCCACAATTGTATTAATTGGAAATTGAAGAACTCTGAAAATAATATAATCTAGCCTTTCGAAATGGGACACATTTCAGCTATACAAAGATTAACGTTGCCGAGGAATACGCTGACAGGTTAAAACCTCACAGAAAAATAACACTGACAAAAAGCTACCAAACTTTATTAAGCCGAACTGACTGAATAATTGCCAAATCGTGGCTTTCAAAAAAAAAAGAACACAAATTACTTGACTATGTGATTTTCTATTAAAGATAATAAATCGGTCCCCAATTAAAGTGTCCAGACATTGACTGATATATAACCTTACAATCCAAGCTGTCTTGAGACCAAGCCGAGCTAAAAAAATGAGACGACCTAACGTCCTGGCACAAAATTTATTGGGCGCATTTTATAAAAAAAAGCTTTGCTTAAACGATTTAACTTGAATAGAAAAACAGTTTAATTAAATTTCTGAGAATGCTGATGTAGAAGAAAGAATTAGTAAGAAATTAATTTACTTCGTGCAATAATTATTTTATCGTAGGAATTCCTACATTTTTAAAATAGTAAACATGAGGTTCAATTTGTATTAAACAACGATTTTTAATTACTATTTCGCGTAACTTCAAACATTTTATGCAAATCAATGAGTCGTGTTATATTTTTGTAGAATTCTAATTGTTTAGTGTTTTTTGGAAGTTAAAACAATCTTTTTAGAAAATAGCTATTTAAAGTAATGTTTATTTGCTATATTTCTTAAATTTGTTCCCAAAAAATGTTGATCTTTTTTATGAGGAGCATACATATGATAAAAAAGGAATGGTTGCTTGACACGGTCATGATTCAAACCTGTGACCTTTGGGTCCCGTTGTTATATTATGTCGCTACCCACCACCATTAATCTAGGCATTCTAATTTCAAAATATAATTGATGTTTGAATATATCTATAAACATGTATTGCCATGTTTATTTATATTTATATAAATTTAAATATATTTTTTTTAAAGACTAAATAATATTACTAAGTTTAAGTGTCAAAAGACCTCGAAAAATATAAAATTTGTCGATGAACCACAATTTACACTTACCAGGTAATGTTAATTTATATTTTCCAGATATTCTCTTATCTATACTGAATCTTTATAAACAATGTTTCGCCATTTATTTCTACACTCTTAAAGTACACTATGTATTTCATACATATTCTATTTATATTGGTACTAATGGTTTATTTCCTTCATTATATTTTTAATACATGGATAAACTTATGTAAAATAAAACTAATTATCTATATGTTTCATTTTGAATATTGACACGTCCGATTCATATCATCAGAGAAACAAGAATAATTTAAAACAGTTTATTTATAAAGTGGATTGGTTGATAAGCGACATCTACTGACTTCAGAGTCAAACAGTCGGAAAGCCTGGAAATGAATTGCGTAAAACTACCTGAAAGTGAAGTCAAGCCCAAGAATATTTGATTCCTAATACTCACAATAGAGGACGCTGTACCGAGAAGTGACTATTTTCAATTAAGGATCTATTCTAATATTTTTTAAATGATTCGTATCATATATTTAACAGATTTTCTCTTTTTTTTAATTACAGATATTCGTTTTATATATGTAATGTATTTTATTCGGAATATATGATAGGTCTTTTAAATGGTAAATTAATTAGATTACTATATCAATATCTCATCTGGCTGTATTTTTCAGGCAGAGCATTGCTAAACAAATATATTTTAAAAAACATATATAATTTTGCTGTTTCACCTTAGGGACCAATCAAGAACCACCGTTTCATTGGATTCGTCTCATGATTAATAGTAATGGTTTCATTAGTATAGAAAATAGACGCATTGCAGGTTTTTTAAGTCTTTCTTCTGTATAGCAAATAATCTTAAAATTTTATTATACAGACCTAAATTAATATCCTTATCTAAACCGGAATGGTTTTCTACCTCGTAACTCAAACAAAAACAAATTTTTAGTGTACACCCTTTCCTTTGTTTAAATAAATATAATATAATTATGGACAAGGGATCTAACGGGCATATGAATTATAAATTTTATGCCATTTGGTCACGTAATAGTCTTATCACGCTTAAGGTGCTTAAGGTACATTAGTAGGTAGGAGGTAAATTTAGTGTAATAAAAAAATAAAACATATTACAGACCTACATTTATAATTTTCTAATAATATTGTATATAGAGTAGAAGAAAAGATCTAGATAATATAAAATATGTCGTGTCAAAAACTTTTAATTAATTTCAATAATTCCTCCCATAAAACGTCTATATAAATGGTCAAATGTAATGACAAGAAATTAAAAATCTTTTTTAATTTCACAAAACACTGTTCGTGATTGAAACGTTAGCTCAGTTAGTACTTAGACGGGAATACGAGAATAGTTAGTGAAAAGTTTCATTTTAAACTTATTTTTAAATTTGTTATGGTAATTATCAATAAATGTTGATAATTACCATAACAAATTTAAAATAGTTTGTTGAACAATGCATGGTATACTTTTTCTAATGAAATTAATACACGTGAGCGTATTTTAATATCACCTCTACAATTTTTTAATGGTAAATATTTTTTGTGGCGTGTTGCATAAAATATTTCACTGTTTTATTCGAACGGTAGATCATATCTCGAATTCAAGTGTTAGTATAATCTCGGTATTATATTAATAACAATTATTTATTATAATTTATGACTTTTTGAAGCTTATCTTAATATTTCCAGTTATGAAGTTTCATAAACATGTTGTCATGTTCTTTGTAGAAATAAGGTTTTCATGGCATCACAGTGAGCTTAGAGAGAAAAAAAATAAATTATTCAACTATACAATAAAATATAAAGTATATAATTTATCATATCATAGAATCGGTAAAACGAAAACGAACACATGTTTTATAATTTCGAAGGTCCTTCCAAACTTGAGTCCGTAGTGCTGAACGGTGATCCTTTACCAGTATTTTGGATACCATTGCTTAGCCAAGCAAAATGATCCAAAATAGTTGTAACCGTTAAACACATATCTACACAGCGTAGATATATTAAGATGCATGTATAGCGTGACGAGAATGAAAAAGTGATAAGTGTATATATTTGACCGCTCCGTTGGTTGAATGGTTAGCGCAGACGCTTAACGTATACCGGCTCGATAGGGCTCGGGTTCGATTCCCGACAAGGAGAGGCATGTATGTGATGAGCATACATGTCTGTTTTTCTAGGTTTGGTCGTTTATTAAATATATTCTCAGTATTTATAATATGTATTTCTATGTATTTGTATCGTTTTCTAACACTCTTAACACATGCGAAATAATTTGCTTACTTAGCGGTTAGATCAATGTGTGTAATTTGTCCTGTATTATTATTATATTAATAATATAAATGGAGGAATAAAAATGGATTTAAAAAAAAATCATTAAAAATCAAAAAGCAAGTATCACTGACATGATTTATGTCAGAAAAGCGTAGAAGAAATTGACATGTAGCGCCGATCCCAGTTAGTTAAGGGTTAAGATGTGACCAAGAGGGTGGAGGACAGGATTAGTGATCCAATAATCACCTGTCATCAGATTTACTTAACTTTTAGGTATTTTGCAAATTATGTTATATTTTATTATATGTGTGTAATTAAATGTTATTTTTTAAGGTTTCGTACCTCGAAAAGAAAAAACAAAACCGTTATAGGATCACTTTATTGTCCGTCCGTTCGTCTGTCTGTCAAGACCCTTTTCTCAGAAACGCTTAAACGTATGCAGCTGAAATTTATATCAAATACTCAGGTCTACTGTTCAGAAATAAAAGAAAACGCCACTAAAAGTTACAACCGTTTATGCCACAAATTTTCGAAACTCGCAAGGGTAATTTTATGCATTTGGAAAAATTGCGAAAATACATCATATAATAAAAATATTTTTAATCGTTATAAAATTATTACCCCAGTCCTCGTGAACACGTAGAGGTATTTAATTAATATTCATATCAAATACTCAGGTCTATAATACCTTTAAGCTTTAACAAAACAAAACTTCTATGTCAACGCAATCAAAGAAACGGCAATTCAAACCGCATATTTTCTAACCCACAATTCTCAACCTAGAATCTGTAAAATCGGCATGAAGCATCTTTCATAGCACCTATAAAGAAAAAATCCCGAAAATGTTAATGTTTTAGTTATATCACATATTTCTATATATGTAGGTGCGAAACCCTTCGTTCGCAAGTCTGACTCGCACTTGGTGGATTTTTTATTTTGTGTAAATTATTTTAATATTCTGAATAACAAAAACTTATAAATCCACAGCAGACTTTTGAAATTAAAAAAATAAACAGTAGCTTGATTTTCACGTTCTTAAATATATATTCTATACTACAGACTTTTGCCTCCATTTTTCACATTGTTGTAAAAGAAACCTGCCGAAATGAAAAATAAAATTGTTTGTGAAAGACAAAGTAATGCGTCTATATCTTTTTAAAACCATGAATTTGCTATTTCGTGAAACTTTATAAACAACTAGCGAACCCAGCCCGCTTCGCTGGGCTAACCCTTACTTTACCTGGTGGCGAGTTACATCAATGGGCATAGCATATTCGTTTTCTTCGAAGAAAAATACATGGTCATACCAATTTTTATGACAATCGGTTGAACGGGGCTGAAGTCGATATTTGACAGCGCCGCCTGGTGGCGAGTTACATCAATAGACATAGCATATTCGTTTTCTTCGAGGAAACATACATGGTCATACCAACTTTTATGAGAATCGGTTGAACGGGGCGGAAGTCTATATTTGACAGCGCCGCCTGGTGGCGAGTTACATCAATAGGCATACCATATAAACCTTCTCCGTGGAAAAATACATATACATACCAATTTTCATAATCATCGGTCCAATAGTTTCTGAGTTCATCGATTTCATATATACAAACATCCTTCTATATATATAGAAAGATAGATTACAGTTAATTAGAAAATATTTCAATTTTAGAAAATGCTCTAGAGAGTATAATTTTCAAAAAATAATTTATATTGAATATTCTCTATAGAAATGTTAGTTCCAAATATGAATTTCTACCACCAAATAAAGCCATAAATTTCATCTATTAAATCAATAAAAATATGGTAGGTACACATTTTATTTATGTATAAAATTAAACATTTGTATGTTTGTCCTACATAATATATAATAACTTTTACATTTAAAGATAAATTTAGAAAAAGCTCCATCCCACATCCCCTCTTACATTAACATCAAGGGTGACAAAATGTTATTTCTAATTTTAAATTATCACGAGCTTATTTTTACCTCTGAACATTTTCTTAGGTCACTCGAGAATATCAAGATACGGAGAGAGTATCCTATTAAATGATTTTTGTTATTTGAAATCATAAATAACCTCTTTACTGGAAGCTAATTTCTAAAAACATTATCTTCTGCGAAGCCATTAAGACAATTTTCAGAATATTAAAAATGAACATTATTTTGGAGAAAATTAATATATTTATATAGCTTAAATTTATTAAAATCTAAGTGAATATGAAAATTCATAATGTTAAATCAAACTTATATATAAAGTAAGAGTAAATAATTTAAGTAATATTATTCAGCGTCTGCTAGAAACTTTATTATTTACCCAATCAAAACAAACTGTAGCACATATTAATAAACTTGTCACATTACTTTAAGCCTGATTCTAAAACATAGATTCGTTTACATTAAAAGAACAAGTAACAACATTTTAAAATTAGTATCTATAAACAGATTAAAAATATTACTGAAATAGACTTATTACCTAACAAAACAAATCAAAAGCTTTCATATGTATTCTTTCATATGGTGTTGGTTTCCGGATCAGTAGTTAAAAAGCTCAGGGCACTGCACAATTGCCGCCTGTTGTTTGATTACCCGACCTGGATGCACCACCTGGTTCCACATCATCGCCTCAACCCCACCCACTACCGCACCTCAACAAAATAGCCGATGTTTCAATTGTTTTAATTAATTTTCCTTACACTCCATTCCGAGGCGAAATAGTTTTTCGCTTAGTACTAAATCATGTGTGTATATTCATTTCATATTGTATTAATATTGTGTTATTAGTCTGCATAAAATAACCGATATGTTATTATATTGTTGTTTAAAAAAACCGTAACACGAAAAAGTATTTAAATTCAACATGAAATGTGGGTGTTGCATGTTAATATAGCAACACGATCGGAGTAACGAAATCACCATGTTTTAGCTGACTCGGCAAAATATAACAATGTGGTACTTATCAGGTTACTTTACATTCCGTGTATTACCGGAAGGTTTACAAAGCCTTTTTCATTTGGCCTAGATTTTTACATAAAAAATCAGAGGTTACTCTTACGTTGATAATCTCCAACCATTAAAAGATACCATGAAGCAGATATTATTCTAATAACAATAAAAGTGTATATATCTTATTATATAATTCCACGTATATACTAGTATTTAAATATATTCCCCTAAGTTTAGAAATGTCATCGTAGTACTATCTCATCCTTAATTAACCGAGGTTTAAATGAAGCTTCTCATTAATCTGTTCTTAGGAGTTAAGACAGGGTTACTAATACCTCTCATAATCGGTTGTGTCGCGAGTTTAATAACCAGCATGAATAATTGGGTACTATCGTCTGTCTGTATCATCACTCAGGCTCCAGCTAATTAGTGTGAATGGAAACAAGTAATCCGAAGTTAGTAATGGTTTATATAACTTGTGAATGTAGTTATTTATGTCACTGGGTTTTGTGAAACGGTTTTTTCCTTTATTATTTTAAATGATAGTCCAAATTTTTGAGTTTTTTTATAAAAAATGACTCTAACTTATTTGATATCAGGGAATAATCAATCAGCTTCATTTATTATTTTTTCATGATCTTATTTAGGAAAAAAAAATATTTTTTTTATCTTCTCAAAAACAAAAGCGAAAGAATAAACTACAGAAAGAAATAAATTTTTACATTTCTAAATCGAATATTAACTTTTCGTTGTACAAAAACCTGAATGGGAAGGTTTATGTAGCAATGGACCGAAGTGAAATTTTCTTGTTCATAAAACATTTATTTACAGGTCAACAAATAAAGAAAATGATCTAAAATATAGAAATTTGGACTGTGTTTCCTGTAGCGTATTTTCTTGTCCTAATGCGTATTTCGAATTTAGCAGTGTTTTTGTTGGTATAGGTATCGAACTGTGTAAACATTTTTTATTCACTTACATTTACAAAAATAATCCTTAACATAATGTTTATTTGTAAGAAATTTTCTATACCACTTCATTTAGTCATGGAGATTTTCTTTTCAATATCATTTAAGTACCATATTCCGCATGATAATTTTTTACAATTCTCAGGCTTTATAAATATTTTAAATAATACATTTGATTTGTTGACACATTATCACGATTTGTAGAGCGCTAGGACGATAATACACAGATCGCAATCCAGTTAAAAGTCCTGTCCGTGTAAATATTTTTTAATTCTATATTTTATAACCTTTTTCATACTTCTTACACAATAAGAAATAAGATTAGTACTCAAAATACTTATAGATACTTTGAATTATTGTTTTATCTTTGTTTTAAAATCTGAATGGAAAGAATGTCAGTACATTCGTAAAAGATAAAGAAATGTTTCTTTTATATTAGAAAACATATTATATAAGAAAGATCGATACTCTTTATGCATATTTTAAAAGGACATATTATTAATAGCCCTAAAAATATATCATTGTATAATCAATGACAAACAAATTAGGTCCTCTGTTTATTAGTATATTCAATGAAAAAAGAACAGACAATTAGTGGTCGCACAATTATAAACAAAAGAGCTTTCAATAATATACCAAGAATTTATATATATCTTTTTTAATACAGATAGGTGGATCAGTTTTAAAACCTAATCCGCGAACATTTTTTTATTTGATAACATGAAAGCAAGTAAATAAATTTAAGGCCATCAAAAATTTATTTTTCATCTTCGCTCTCCCTTGTGAATAACACGGTCGGACGTTGGAACAATTCAAATTATAAATAATTTTATCCCTTTGGCATATTACAGTTAAAAAAGTTCAAACTAAAATATATATATTTTCACTTTAATATCTTATGTAGATAAGAAATTTCACGCTGTAAAAACAAAATGCTTATCAAGGGAATCATAACTTATTAGTGACATTTGTTGACATTTAAGAAAAAGTGTCAAATCCATTCTATACATATTATTCCATACATACCAAGCTCATGTATAACTGTACTTCAAAAACTTTTTTTTTCAACGTAAATAAACAATATTATTTGCAGAATATAATAACATAAAACCAAACAATAAAATATAGGACAGAGTATAAAATAATAAAAACTTTCCGTAAAATTTTACAGTATTTTTAAATTTAGAATTCGTATATTTCGTTTGAAAACATTGAAAATATAAATAAATAAAAAGACGTTAACTATTGTAATATTACCCGAACAAATTGTAAAGGCAACAAGGTTGTGTATCTTTTATGCTCATTTAATTTAAGATATCTTGTTACTTAAATGACAGTTTAAACATTGATTGCCTCATGGAAGTCTATCAATTTGAAGTTTAATGCAATCTTATTGCAGCTGATGGAATCGCTGACGCGTCGCTGGGTAATCGTATTTTAAGCGGGTACGTGTGAACGTAATAAATGGAATTTTCAATCTCTGAAAATTTAAATTAAACTTGGATTTATATTGATGATACTGCAAATTGCACCTTATACCTACATTACACGATCATAATATAATAATAATAATAATAATATCAGGACAAATTACACACATTGATCTAACCCCTAAGTAAGCAAATTATTTGCTTGTGTTAAGGGTGTTAGACAACGATACAAATCCATAGAAATACATATATAAATACTGAAAATATATTTAATAAACGACCAAATCCAGAAACACAGACATCTATGCTCATCACATAAATGGCTGTCTCCGCCGGGAATCGAACCCGAGCCCCATTGCGCCGTGACACGTTAGGCGTCTGCGCTAGCCACTCGACCAACGCGCGGGGCGGTTAAATCATCAAATAGATATTGTTTTGATGTTTGTTAGAATAAAGTTAGTTGCGTTGTTAAATCTTTAATGAGAATAATTATACAAAACTCAAATTTTAATTTTTTAAGTACGTTACAATTATTAATTATTTCTCAATGAACGAACCACGTTATTAGCGTCCCCGTTTCTCTGCTATCGTGGTTATAATTTAACAAAACATTGAAGCAGCGTCACGATATTTGATCTTATCGTAACTTTTTTAACTCGCTTTCATTAGAAATGAAATAGAACACCTCAATTTTCTCGCCAAGACTAAATAGAAAGCTATATAAACTTAACCAAAGAAATATTTTCCATTCTAAGATGTATTATTACTAAGTTTTTTTAGGAAGGCAACCTAGTTTCCCCAAAATGTATGAAAAGCTTTACGCCCAAATCATACTAATGGAAATTGCAATATTCAAAATCTGCAGACCTGAATACCCGTTAAACTAGATGAAACAGAGGTAATAGAAATGTTAAAAAAAAACCTTAAATATTTGTAGAACGTATATCCTAATTATATAATTCTATATACGTTTATCTGTCACTGAATAAATGTTAATTTGAACATGAGTTGAGTTTGTCTGAGTGATTTCTTGGTTTAGATATCTTGGCTTGGCTGCATCACTCTAATCCTTAGAAATCACTACTTGCGGTAACGTTGGGAGCTGGGTTGCCCCCCTAAAATATGGCGAAGAGGGTGATGGCTGACCCTCGCGTTATACTCGTGAGTGAGTGCTTCTAGTTGGTGTCTAGTCGTTTTCCTTTCACCAGTTTTTTTTTGTCATAGATATATTTTATACTTTTTATGTGTAATTTTTATTTTTTAAAAGACTACCCAAGAAATGAATTGCTATGGTTCTAGATCTTAATTAGTTTTTTGTTCTTAGTTAATTATTTACAAATTATTGAAATTTGTGAACAGTATTCACAATAAAAAAATACCCATCTGAGTTTGTTTTTTGGTTCTTCTAAGACGAGGGCGCTCTTGGAACCTTCGTAGCCTTTATTTTAAGCTGTCCCTCCTGATACTTCTATTTGACATACACAAGTAATTTCTGGTAAGGATTCAAAGTGATAAAGATATATATTTTTGTGTGTGGTTTTTTTTTGTTGGTGTTAAGGTCCTTCGATAACATCCATCTAAGATTCTAGGATCCTTCGTTCGACTCAGACCCGCTTATATTTAATGTAATGGGTACAATTTGCTACTATAAAATTAATGTGATCTAATAAATGTCAAAATTAATTGAGGTAAAAAAGGAACGTTGATAATATTTATCCATCGGAATACTTAATAACGAAATATCGAATAACGATTCCCGAGAGCGACAAAACTTAAAGGTATATGTGTACATATATTTTTTTATGAAGAATGTTTAATTCAAAATAATGTGTTCGGTTGGTTTGCATGTAAAGTCATGAGTCAGATAAACACATAACACTTACACAAAAACACTTAAATCAAACAAACAATACAACATATCTTAGGAAACTATTGGTTTGAGTTATCTGCCTTATACTTGTAATAATTGCGCCTTAATATTTTACAAGAAATATTGATTGTACACGTCTTATTTCGGTACTACTTTAATAATAAACGAGCGTATGTATAACTACATTTTATTTTTCAAAATATTTTTTTTACATAAAGTACAATTTACAATTTACACTTAAAAGAAAAAGTTTTTCTTAACTGGTCTTCGAAACAATTTTTAACGATGTTATTTTAAATATCCTTTCCTTTTAATATTAAACCCCATTGAAATAAATAGTTTAAATAAGGTATATAAAATATCAAATATGTAAATATAAGTACTTATATTCCTGTACATATATATATATATATATATATATATATATATATATATATATATATATATATATATATATATATATATATACTACAAAGTTGTTATACAACTTTAGTAGTTTCTAAAGTTAAATCGCAAAATTGGCTCAGATGGCGTATTCCTTCTAGTCTGCAGCGACTTCCGAAGCCCAAGTTAATTAGTGCCAGATGGCAAGGTTGATATAGATGTAAGGAACAGCATAAATAAATGATGAATGAAATGTCGACAGGTAAAAGGCATTATATTACTACCTGTGAAATTAGAAGATATTGCCCTGTAGTGCAAATATATACCATCATAAGAATGTTGGGCACCGAAATGAGCGGCTAAACCTTAAAAGGAAACTATAGGCTGCGAATGTTGAAATTCATAGGTTATCCATTTAACAAAGATGGATAAAATATTAGAGGAAACTATTTCGAATCGCAAGTTTTTATGGTGACGGAAAGACTATGAGGTCAAACATGCAAAGAGAGAGTACGTAGAGAAAATACATGGATTGTCTAAAAGATTATGTGTTAAGAAAAGGAGTGAACATCGAGATGATGAATGATAGAGATGAGTGGAAGAAATGTACATGCTGTACCGCTTCAACCAGTAGGTAAAGAGTAGGACAGATGATAAAAGATGTAAAAATGTCTTATTCGATTAAATACAAACGATTATTTTAAGTATAATCAAAATAAACCAGGTATTATTACCTACCTTACCTTATTATAAGGCAAAACAATTTATGTTGAAATGAAAAGCGTACGTAGATATCGGAGAACAAAGTCATGTGGAATGAAATGTAGAGTTCAATTGATATCGTTAAGCAATGCAATACTGTTGAGCGGCAATAATACGGATTTCTAATAAAATAGCAGAAATTTAAATACACTCTTCATTATAAATAATGATCAATCGTAACTTTACGCAAATTAATAAAAGATACTTAATGTATTTGTATGTAAGTAGAATTATAAAACTGCTTACATATTTGAAAGCTATCAGATTATAATTTTTAAAATTATATTATAAATCTTACAGAACACATAAAAATATAACATAAAATATTATTATTTCATATTTTATCTTAAAATATAAATATGTTGGAAACATCCATAAAAAGTTTCGTTGCGCTCAGAGGATACGTGAACGTAATATAATTTAGCGGTTAATATAAAATGTTGGTTCTCGTGTATCGTTTAAATTGTATTACCGTATACGAACATGTACCCAGATGACATTTTCACTACGAATATTTTCAATTTCAGTAAGCCTACGCATTGGGTGCATATGATAATATCGTTGACAATTTGACTAATGCTTCAATGAATATAATTAAATTGTATGTATAATATTTTAAAGTAATTCATGCCCATTTCAATCATTATTAATAATTGATTCGCACGTACATTATTTATTCAAACATTCAAAGGGGATCACTGCTATGTTAATTTCGAAAATAATATATTTATGTTTTTGGCAAAGGTATAAAATGTGTGTGAATTTATTAATTATTTTAATTCTATAATGGTAATGATCATTATCATTTATTTATACATATCACAATAATAAAGAAAAAAATAGAACAGTGTTTATTGGTAGTAGCCACGCGAAATAAACAAAAGAGAAAGAATTATATTTAGTAGACTATTAAGTTCCTTACATACTAAACGAACAAAACAAAACTATAATAGCTAAATGGGAGTCACATGATACTATGAAATTCAATCATCTAAACATCAACATTGATACATTTCCCGCCACATTATGTTTACGAGCTCAGTAAGAAAACACAGGTGAAGTATTTTGTCAATCATTACGGCCAGTGCGCGGGTCTGCGGCACGGCAGGCACCAGCAGGCGGTAGTCGGGCGCTGGCGGCCACGCGAGCCTGTCTCGCCCCGCGTCATGTGCCGCACCTCACATGGCTCTCGTAACGTAGACACACTCCGCTATAGGCGTGACGCGTTTGACGTTTTAGTAATTAATTGTGTACGTTATACATATTTTAATTTTATCAAATATTGTTTGTGTTTGTTTGTAAAAATTTTAATAAATAATATTTGAAGATATTTTTAAAATAACAAATACATTATTCATAATCAGTAAATTTGTCCTAAAAATAATTTAATGTAGCAGGAAAATAAACCCATTTTATATATCAATATAAATGTAGTACATTGGAATGCATTTATTTAGGTTTAAGTAATATCGCATACCAAACCTCTCAGCCAATCTCATAACAATATAATTAAGTTTAATTAACTTAATAACTAAAATCTGCTGAAGACATGATGCTCGGATTAAGTTGTGCTTAAAAACAACAACTTGAAGTTACCTCAATTAGCACTAATGAGGTTTTCCTAATGATATTGTAAAATTTCAGTCGGAGTTATTTTTATGAATGAATCTGCAAAAACTCTTTTAAAATGTTTCAAACAGCGGCATTTACTCCAACTCCTATTTATCTAAATGATCAACTCTTATATTATTCTCAGGTGTATTAAACTTTTATATTAGATATTATGTGTATTAAAATTTATACAAACATTCAAAGGGGATCACTGCTATGTTAATTCGAATATAACATATTTATGTTTTCGTTTAATAAATATTACATAATATAGGTATATAAATAATGATATTAGTAAAGTTATACGCTTACAAGCAATATAATAAATAATAATTTTGTATACTCCCTGAATGTACTTGAATGTTCCTTAACAAAATACCGCAATGATAAAAATATATTAAAATTACCATGTTTGCAGAATTCAAAACATTAAAACATTAAGGAAAATTAATGGCAATATTAATCACATCTCACGTCTCGCACTCAATAGTCACTTAGCGTTAATAATAAAAAAATAAAAAAAAGGCAAGTTAATCAAATATTAATAATAAAAATATCAATAAAGTGAAAATGAAATAATTTTGGAAAACAAAGGAAGCGGCATGGCGGGTCCAATAAGACATCTCTCGTATCACCACGAACCAGAAACACCTTCAGCAAATTCGGTGAGTTTTGTTAAACGATAGATCATCTTTTATGAGAACCACTTGCTTCCAAATACAATAAATAATAAAGTACCTAGAAAGTCTGGCATACAAAACATAATTTTCCACTTTATTTTAATACATTTTGACGACTATTTTTGTATGTTTCATATGTAAATGGGTTTTTTAACGTAAAAATAACAACAAACAAAAACGTAAAAAAAAACCATAATAAAATACTCATAAATAACTTTCAATTTTCTAGACACGACATAATTTACATATAGATAGACAGTTTTCATAGGGGATCGCTCGTAAATGCTAGCTGCTGCAACCGTATACGTTGAAAATACTTCGCACAAAATTTCTTTACCATAATTTTCTTCTATTATTTTGGTAACATCTTTTCTTTCATTGGTCGTTACTAATCGTGGTATTACCCGGTATTAAGTGGATGGATGGTATTAAGTGGCTGTTCACACACACACAATCATAGGGGTTATTCACAATTTTATTAGATATTGTTAAATCTTTATATATGTTTGAACAAATCTCAACAATAAAATTCAAAATGTCTAAAACTTCAATTTAAAAATTAAAAAAACCCCCGATACAAAAAAAATCTTTAAAAAGAATAAAAATAATATTATTATATACTTATTAAAGTCGTTGCGTCGGGGGACCGTTGTATGTACGTTGACGATGGTGTCTATTTCACGAAGGTAATCATGGAGGACTTAGACTATACGATTCGATATCGTAATTTCTTTATTGGCCTTGTTAACTTACTTCCATTTTAATTTCTTCCTTTATTAAACGGTCCCCCGACGCAACGAATTCAATAAGTACATAATAATATTATTTTGATTCTTTTTAGAGGTCTTTTTGTATTCTTAAATTTTAAATTATTATTTTTTCTATTTTATAAAGTTATGTTACTAGTTTCTTAATTTTACTAAATGAACCTACACACAAATTTTCAGTAGTTTAAGTATTTCTATTAATCTATCCCAATATTATAAAGACGAAAGATTTGTTTGTTTGAATTGAATAAGCTCCGAAACTACGGGACCGATTTAAAAAATTCTTTTAGCATTAGAATCCTACATTATCCCTCTGATAAACATAGGTTATATTTAATACGAGAAAAAATAAGAATCCGCGTGAAAATTTCGACAATGTAGGTAATAAATTGTAAATGTATTGAGTAACATGATTCAAGACTTTTGCATATAGGTATATACGAATATTAATTAATATAAACATTTAGAGTTAAAATGATTTACAATCACTAATAACACTATGATGAAGGGATTAATATTATCACTAGCTGTTGCCCGTGATTCTTTATGACTACGATCATAAGCCATATAAATATATTTTTTACAGTGTACGTGGATGCAGTCACAGGCAACAGCTATCCCTAATAAAGTATTTTACCTGAGTAAAAAAGTTTAAAAACCTTTTGGCCCACATACCAAAGGTTTATTTCTTATATAGCGCGGGCGAAAATACTGGGAACAGCTAATTATTGCATAAAAACCTTTCACCAATAAAACGTCAATATCTTAGAGACGACTGTTTCTATTTCAACCAATCATATAGCTAAAAACCATCTCGACGAACATAGCTTTCGATTAAAAAAAACCGCATTCAAATCCGTCCAGGCGTTTCGCCGATGCATTGCCAGCGACAGACACACAGATACACAGATCAAACTTATAACACCCCTCTTTTTAGTCGGGGGTTAAAAAATATGTAGATGACTGACAAGTGCACTTTTATATTTATGATTGTTCAAATTTAAATGCTTTACAAATGCATTTAACTCAACAGTCTTCACTCAACAGTCAGCAGTCTTCACAAAACAATCTAAAATTTGAATAGGTTCTGTAGAGTCATCCAAATTCAAATACACCTTTGATGAATTAAGCATTTTTCCCATGGACCTTGCATTATTTATTCATTTGTAAAATAATGTTCTACCGAAAAAATATGAAATTATCAAGTTAGTCAGAAATTCAAAAAAAATACCACGAATCTCTCAAATATTCGTGTATAAAACCTCAACAAATGTTTAATAATAAAAATAAAATAGATTAATCTTTGAAAATATCCAAACGTATATAACCGGGTTAAGCTTTTTAAACATTTTATTAAATATGAATGAAAAATAAACCTTTCTAACCCTCTATCGTTGAAAAACCGTTTTCCAGAAATTAACGAATTGTTTTTGCATCATGCAATAATTCATCAAAAAAAATCAATGTTAGCAGTAGGCAATCATTAGTTCTCTAATGCTTGCTTCTGCAAGAAACGGAAAATTCTGTAAAAAATAAAGTTTTGCATTATATACCAATATATACCTAATATATACCTACATATAAAGTAAAAATATAAAATAACCATAAAGTAGCCTTACTGCCTTACCACTAACAATAATAAAGTAACTACTTACTACCAGAATTCTTCGACATATAAAAACCCACTTTTCTCTTAATTCGATGGTGAAGTCTCACGCTACATAAATAATGTACTCGTTTGAGCAGATCATAAAACTTATGCTGTCAATATAACTGATCCCATCGATCTCCGGTTTTAGAATAATACTGAATATTTTCCACGGTAGAAAACATTACGAAATATTTACGACAAGATAAGTGAATTCATGATATTGATAATGAAAAATAAATGTATTCTATATGCTTAACGGTAAATTGAATACTTTAGGAGCCTCACTAACCAGTTGAATTTTCTTTGATTAGGTAAAAGAAAAAACTTCACGTCATAAACCTTATTCGGTGAAAGGATGGAAAATCTATTATTATTTTCATATCGAGATAAAGACATAACGGTAGATATCGTTTGTACATATAAAGTTGTCTTGAAGTTTCAAAGTGATATCGAATTCTCTGAAAAATCAACATGACCTGCTTCAGTGATCCATGTCATTACATGTACAGCTTTTGAAATCAATTACCATTTTACAATACAATTCCCTTTTGGCAGTCAGTCTGCATACAGCATAGAATTTTAATTGCATTGATTCTTGTTTCCAATAAATACTGCGTCTATTTCGGTATTCCAAAACAAACCCTAAAGTAGAATGACGTCGTTTTACAGGAAATTTATTTTATTTAATCTTGTTATAAGCATTTTTTAATAATTTTGAGGTTTAAATCTTTTAAAATTTATTCTTACGAAATATTAAAGAATTTGGTTACGTCTTTGAGTGTCGGTGATAACTAACAAATATGTTAAATAACACAGAGTGTGATATCTTTAATAAACTAGATATGAAATGCGTTAACTTTTCTGGTGTTCATAATAAACAAACAAAGGCACTCATCAATGGCATATAAGACAAAACAACAAAGAGCAACAATATAGGAGATTGCAAGAAGAGATACAGGTAATAGAACATGTTTGCCAAAGATTGTATAAAAGAAAAAAAACGGAGGTCTTTGCTAAGAGGCACATTAGACTGAAATATTTTACTTAACTACTGAAACTTACAGCGGCAATGGATATTGGGATAAGAGATTTATTTATTGATTTAATTGAATTACACCTTCTAACTAATCGACATATATAAAAAGGCTATTAATGTCATTTAAAAGCCTTATTAGCCTATTGATACAATATAAAGTGTTATAAATACATAACTATATGAAACTTATTATTCTTAAAATTATATACGCATATAACTATCCCAAATAAAATCAAATTAAATCATAGAGTTCATAAATATATTATTATTTTCTTGATACTCTTAAGAAATCTAATAGTAGAATTTGAATTAGACATAGTTATTTGTAATCATTCCGTTACAATACATACAAGTACAAATATGATTTGAAATAAAAACGAAAATATTATACGGAACCAAGAAAATTAACAACCTTGTACGGGTTTCAATTTAAATAAGGCGTTGTTAAATTTTATTAAAAATTGAACATTATATGCTCCAATAACATAATGCACTCGTTGATAACTTTACTCCCCGACTTTTAAAACATATTATTATATGTCATATTTTGATTTCCTCGAAATCTAATTTCGTGTATTAATAAGGATGGATGGAAAGAAAAATTAATCAAAATAATGATTTGTATTTTCAAAGCGGAATAAACAACATTTGAAATCCAACATCAAAAAAAATAAGTATACAATTTGCCTCAACATAATAAATAATAAATTTTATATGGTGTTCGTGCGCGCCTGCTGGCTTGTGCAATTATCTTGACTAAATCACAATACAAGCTTGTTCATACACATACATACATACACCTTACACACACAAACTCATTGTGCGTGGTTAGCAATTTTTTAATTAAAATAGAGCAAGCAAAGAAAACACAATTATAATTGTATAGTAATTACAATGTATGAGTAAATATAGTTAAAATAACTATTTATTAGTACTAAAAAGTGCTGCTTTTGAGTTGCATTTAAACATACATGTATATCAAGAGACAGTTACTCCCCAAACCAAGAGTAAATCTAGTACAAAAGAATATACCAAAAAAAGGTAAAGAAATTACAAGTACGAAAAATCATAATATAAGCTCGACTTATTATATATTATTATTTTATTTTACATTAATTTCGTATTTTTCTGCAGGCTGCAATATCGTTTAAAACTTTCCTCAATGAATTCTCTAGAGTGACACAGTTGTTACAACCAGCTCAAACTCATGGACGCGAAATATGTTACGGAATAGGAAATTCAAAATTTAAGAAATTTAATACTGTTACTAATTACCGCTTTTGAAGTGACTAAATTAACAAAATCCCCAATCCCCAGTCGACAACTAGTCATTCTAAAACTGCAAATATTTATCAGCGAAGAGTATCTAATATGAATTTAGTTTACACGTTTCTGTTCAATTGCGTAGCAAAATATAATTTTACTTAATATTTTGCGTTATTAAAAATAATATACGTAATAAAAACATAAAAAATACTTTATTCATACACTGAATAAATAAAAATGAACGAAACACAAAACAATTTGGGTTTCAATAACGGTCAAGTAGCGGTTACAAAAATAAGCGCTCTCGTAAAGAAATATTACAGCTGTTATATTGTTCTTCAAAACAAAACACCCAAATTTGCTGTCATTAAGATAACTTAATCACGGAAGTCGAAATTTAGATTTTTCACTATATAAATAGTGACAAATCTAAATTTCGACTTCTGTAATCCTTCCTACTTAAATGTGCAAAATTATGATAATGCTTTCGGGACATGAACTTTATAATTATGACAGCCACACAGTTAACTTGACACAATTTTACGAGGTAACGAGCACAGAATATAATGTTTCTTCATCGCAAGCTCTATTTTAAAGTCATTTTTATGCATTCTATATATTTTTAGTGTTTAAACTAAAAAAGTGCACTTTGTAGTAGAAAGTGAAGTGAGTCTGTTTATTGTGGACAGTAGACATCTGCATACAAAATAATATATATATTTTTGTAATGTTGAGTAATGGATGTAAATTAAGAAAATATTGTTTATTCTTTTATATATAAATAGAAAGTAATAAGAGGTATAATAAGAAAGCTCATCGTCGTCGCCTACGACGACGCAAAATTGAACTTACACTTCGTATTTTTTAAACCTATGTACAAACTTTGAGTAACCACTGCATAAACTTACATCACAATTGAAAAGAGTTTTTTCTTTTGACTGAATTCTTACCGAATGTCGATCTTGGAACTTTATTTTTAAAAATGGTTCGTCAAACACGCAGTATTTGAATTATTTCATCACCGTGTCAAATTCATATAAATGAACTTATTTAAAAAATCATAAAACACAATATGAAATGCTTTGTTTAAATGCAAGTATTTTTATAAAATGTTTTTACATATTCAAAAACATAAAGTAAGCAACAATTGTGAAAATACTTTATAGCCTTAATAAAATTGTCAACATCCTACATTTGACCACTTTTATATTTATAGCCCTCATAAGTCATAACAAACGACAGTGACCAATCGACAACAATATTTCCAACGGCCTAGATAATATTTCTATTATACCAGAAAACGTATCCTTGCATTGACATAGATGGAACAGTTTTCCACAAAAAAGGCTATTTCCTTCGGAAAAATGGTTGAGAACGCGATCTGGTGACACAGTGATAAATGAGGCTAGCAATCATAATTTGAGTGCTTTTTCGGTCTTTTGTTTAATCGCTTCTCTAGCTTTGAAGGCGAGAAAAATATCTACATACTTTATAAAAGCGGTAGTTGGGATAACTGTCAAAGATTCCCGATATCTGATAATTTCATGATCACGATAATTTTAATCATATAAATAATTTATGTATAAGATATAAAGTAGAAAGTACCACATATACTCTTTTAATTAAAGAAAGTTAAAATAAAACTAGAAGTAAAATATTGCTTAGCGAAGCCGACAAGTGTAAAAAAAGAGAAAAAGTTATAAATTAACACGAAGCACTCAATTAACCGCAGGGTACAACACGGCTTGCCGCATAACTGTTTTAGGAGTACAATAAAAAATAATATGTATATTAAGTTATGATGTACATACAAGTATACCAACTTATTAGGACCAAAAAATGAGGTAATATTATAAATAGTTAGGTGTTATTAGTATATCTTCAGCCCTACTAATTAAAAGTAGGTAGTATTAAATAAGACTCACGAGATCAGATTATAAATAGATAACCTATAGTTATGTATTATATTATTAGAAAATGGTAATGAAGCGTAATCAGTACAAACTTTATCTGATTATAGATAACTCTTGTTACTTTGATGAGAGGAGAGGAAAGAATTCGCTTAATAAGCTTGAAAATATATACCTATTTCAAGAAAATACAGGAAATTATTAATATTTCAATTCCCAAAAAATGCCCATTAAATCAGACCAAATAAAATTTTTACAACAAAATTTCTTTAATTGAGGTCACTCCAATTAATTAAATATACATTTGATTAATAAAGGTTAAAAATTTAATACGGCGCTTCAGAACCTACAAACGTTAAGTTCTTGAATTTAATGATTTATTAAAGTTCACATAAAGTATAATATTTTTTTCAATAATCAAATTAGCCCTGTCCTGACATAAGAAATGCATGCACCAATAAAACCAATACTGTAAGCAGGTAACAAAAAGGAGAATACTACGCAAATACTTTCATAACGAATACATAATATGTAACAATTTTGTTAGCTCAACAGTTGAAATTCAACACACTGAAGTTTAGAAGTAAATATGCTGCAGGGCCATTTGTTCTCAAGAAAATGTTCCTTGTCCATTAGTTGTCAAGCCGATGTTTTTTGTCCAAACCCTGAGGTGAATAAGTAAACCAACGTAATAGCTTTTGCTATACCACAAGCTGTTTAAAAGAAATTCCGTCACATGCACACATTAAAGAATTATATAATAAGGATAAAAATATCCTAACGAATTGAATACCCGTACCCGTATTACATTTTAATTATAAATTAAAATGAAAATACTTTAAAATAATGTTCACTGAGCTTTTTAATTTCAATAGCCTTGCGAATTTTCATAGATAAATAACGTTCCTTCGCTCCTTCCTCCTTCGTACCTTTCTTTATAAATTAGCGAATGTAATATAATGACTGGGATTATCTATAGTATGTTTACACACTGCTGAATCCTATGTATGCTTTCTAATTCTTGACATCCGAGATCTGTGTAACTCTTATACCGGCGCTCCGCTTCGTTTTGTTCTTTATATGAGAGGGACACACGAATAGGTAGTTCAATGTGTGAATCGATAACCCAGAAATCCTTGATTCCTCTTTAAGATATAATTGTATATTTGCAAATTAATTAATTATAAATACATTTTTTTCAATTTAAAAATCTGAAAATACTATGTATGGATTTATTTGGCAATAACTAAACCCATTCCAGGATTTATTTAAGTTAAAAAATACATATATTTTTGTTTACTACAAATAATATAATTCAATGATCAATTAGTGAAGCATTTAAAATGCGAATTTGTATATGCCTTATACAAATTCAACAATGTTTTGAACTCAATATAATTCAAATTTATATTTATAATATACATAAATGTTTTTTATATCTTAAAAACTGTAATCACATATACATATATATAAATGTATATGATTATAGTTATATATAAAACCTTAACTATCTTAAATAAAATATACTAATGCATATAGTGTATAAATAATATATAACCTACTTTATTGAGAGCTTGGACAATCTAAATGTCAACATGTCGATTTTCTTAGAAGTAGATTGAAGAGAATAAAAAAATTGAATAGAGCAAATCACAGGTTAAGTAAAATAGGCAATAAACTATCTAATAAATTACTTTCTAAAATGAGTTCAACATATTTGTGGGCAGTTTAACAAATCACCTAAATAAAACTAATTTCGACTAAGAAGTTTTCTCATTTAAGATCTTAACAGAAGTTCTAGTTTCAGTTTAAGAGTATCTTCCTCTGCTTTAGTTTACCGAACTTGCGCCTGGTAGCCAGAAATAAGATATAGGTTTAACAAATTTTACTAAAAATATTTCAATTAGTTTCAACAAAAAAAAACTTTTACAATTTAGATTAAAAATACATAGTATAACTTATTAAAGCCAATATGTTATGTATTGGAATACTGCTTTATAGTGTCACTGCAAAGCCCCCAATAACTTTTCATTGTTTGAAGGCCATTTGTAGTTAGCCAAGTTTCCCTTGTTCCAAATTACATTATTTAGAAAGTTTTGAATAGAACCTTAGAAAACATTCAACTCATATGAAAGTAAATGAGTTTACCAAGAACCCTTACTAGTGTTTAACAGCTTAAAACATATATAAGTTTATGCTTAATACTATTGCATATAACAAAACTATTTTGGTAAACAAAGAAAAGTTATTATTAATAAATAATTTGATAACAGTTGATAGCGGATATCAACGTGCAATTGGCGCTGTTTCGAGATCTGCTCATACACATCGGTCAGCCACATGACTGCCCTGAACTGCGTGAACGAGTGCGCAGACTACGACGTACGTGCGTAGAGGCAACCAAGCAGACCAGTCAGCTAGTGCTACCAACCTGTAAGAAGTATGTATCATAAAACACAAGAAGTATTTACATGTATCTTCTCATATGTATTTATTATTTGATAACGGTAAGAGTTTTGAGAACTACACTATTTTATATAGAAACAGCTATTTATGATCCTTTGTAGCACTTTAGCCAAATGCCACATTATAAAATATTTATATATTTCATCTATCCCCAAGAAACAAAGGCAGCTCGCATTGAGCCAATAAAATATTAACGATAAAATACAAAGTACAGTACTGTATAGTACATTTTCAAGGGGTTCAGGGAGTTGGAGGACCTCGCTGAACGCTTGTGCCAGATTAATGTTATATCACTACAAGACAAATGGCTTTACAACATCCACTGAGCTGTAGCATGTCATTCGATACAATTAAATCTGACTCGTATTACTTAAAATATATAGTGTCATGTCTATAAGGTTCTTATTGGTTTTTTTTTCATACAAAGGTAATTGAATTATCAATTTTGTTCCATTATTTCTAATATTATCATTACTACATTACATTATTACACATAACGGCTGATAGCAGCTGATTACTGTTTGCAGTAAATAAGCACTTGTCGTTAACTAACGAGACAGCACGCTAATCAAGCCATATTATGCGTCCGGGTTTTTAGGAAATACGAAATCATTAACATTTCAAAAGACTGGATTTCCTGAAGTTTCGTACAAAAGGGCTTCAATTACTGCGGTAAAAGTTCTTTTTATCGTTTCATTGCATTTGCACAAAAACTAAACTAATAAATATAGCTTCATGTGCCGTTACAACAACTTACTTGGCGTTTAGTTTAGCAGTCGCTTGCCAAAATACTAGCAGTAATTTCTAACCCGGAGTAATTAATGACTTGTGCTTCTAATCTATAATAGATTTAAAATGTTATCACTTACAATAATTTATTTATCTTGCATACTTAAATGTTTGTTGCTGTTTAGTATTTTATAACGTGAAATGTTGAATCTTGGTAAAAGATAATACGAGTTTTTGTGTATATTAACTTTTTATTATTTCGTATAATCTGTGTATTTCGAATATTATGTAAAGAAAAGCATTGTTACGAAGAGAATAGAAATCACTAAAACGCGATTGAAGGTGGGAGTTATAACGAGCCTCCGCAATCGGAGAGCGACCTAAAGTTTAGACACTGAAAACCATTTCAACTTGATTGATTAATCTTTGCTCATGTTTCATACTAAAATGTTGTATACACATTTTCTATACATTTTAGAAAGCCATTTCTTAATTAACTTTCAAATTTCTGATAGTGACGTCAATTTTGCAATACAAATTTATTTAAAATTATAACTGTAATGTTAAAAATTATTTAATATTCAATATTCATTATTCCGTTTTAAATATATATATTTTTGGATAAATAAATATGCATAATGATACCATGGTTATGCATGGTATCATTATGAATATTTGATGATATTGCATATTTGATGCATGGCATCAAATATGCATATGAATTTCATTATTCTAGAATAATCCAGAATAATAATCTCATAAATCAATATGCTTTAAGTTTACAACAAAGTTATTCAACAGATCTACAAGTGAAGGCTGTTCAGATCAACCGCAACTGGTTCTTCTGTACTTCATGTCACAACTTCTTCTCCGAGAACTCGCTAAGTGCCACCGTCTAGTGCAACTTGTTCCTATGGATATGACGTCATACTATGGTACGTACTCGATTCGATTTCAAAATCTATTTTAAGTTTTCGAGGCCTCTAAAAGCTTTTCTTTAAATAAACATTTCGCTCAAAAAATGTATTTGTATGGAAAAAAACCTTTTAAAACTATTACGTCCAATTTTTTAGATCGGTACACTGAAAACTAAAATAGAGTTTTGAGTAAACGAAATTCAATTCAGCACTACAATATATATTTAAGTCAACTATTGTATTATATAATCCATGATCATAGAGTTTATTTAAAGCCGTTAAAGTCTTTAATTCAAATTTCTCTGTCTCCATGATAGCAAAGAATGCGATGGATAAACCTATCTAATTTCTAATGCTATTTATAGAATCTCTAGATACGGTATAAAAAATCGATTTAAGTGCCATTCAATGTGTCTTATCAAATCAAAAGGCTTTATACTTAATGTTTTATGCATGACTTTCATAACTGCGATGTGAATAAACTGTATATATGTAATAATAACAATATTAGATTTGGATGATAATTTAATAAACAAGAAAAGTTATTTGAGAAAGAATCCACTTATTTTTGCTGGGTTTAGGGACGGGTCGGGTTCTCAGAGGCTGCGAGTTCGATTCCCTGCCCGTATAAGTTAATTTGTCTTTCTGATATATTTAACACTTAATTTAGAAATTTTATTTTAGTACAACATAGAAAAAAACTAAACAATATTTAAAAGCAGAAAAAAATATAAAAATCCCCGACACAAAAAGACCGCTAAATAAAGGAAGAATTCTAAATGCAAGTATGTTACTTACCAAAGCAAATAACGAGCTAACAATATCAAATCGTATAGTCTAAGTCCTCATTCATTACCTTCGACATTTTATTAAAATAGACAACATCCTACACCGGTCGGCCCACGCAACGACTTTAATAGGTACATAATAATATTATTTTTATCTTTTTTAGACGTCAAACACAGATCAAACTTATAACACCCCAACTTTTTGGATCGGAGGCTAAAAATGGAAAAACCTCAACAAGAATATTTTTACGATATAAGAAATATGTTAGTTTCAGGTCATACATTTTAGATATTCAGGGTCTTGAAATAGAAAAGTGGCATTATAGCAATTCTTAATAAAAATATCACAAAAAGAAAGCTAAAAGTTAATCATAATACTCTCATAACATGACATTTGACATATCTTATTTATAAATCAGTCAGTGTACACTAACCTTACTATCTTGAGGTTTTATTGGTACTTATAAAAGTTACAGCTTCTAAAATATGGAATGACTTATCCAAATAATTTCTACTTTATGTCCTATTAGATAATCTTTCTCTATTTGTTCTTCCTTTTCTTTTGTTCTTTCGTTTTTTTATTGCTTTTATAAAATGTATTACATCATTTATATAGTGAATAAGTAAGCTTGATCCAAGATCAACACCGAAAGGGATTATAGAACTTTGTGAAGGCTAATAAATAACATTCTATTGTGTACAAAATACATATATAATTTCACAAATCAGAATTTCTTTCATATTATTTTCAATTTCTTATATTTTCAATTAGCTAGTATCCACTTTCATACGAGCATTTTTATAATATGAAATAAAAAAAAAAGTATAATATTACATGAATTTTCTAATATATAAAATATACATCTGTCACTGTCAGAAAATAAGTTTCGTAAGTACTTCTTTCAGAAAACCGCGCCGGCCCTTCAAATTTCGGCAACGTGATTAGTCAGATTTTGCTGTGCAAGCAAATCACACCAGACTTCAACCAAGAGGAGCTTTGCAGCATCGCTAAAGACACGCAGGAGATAAACAGAATTGTCAGTGACATACAGGAATATTTACCGCAACATGAAAATCTGAACCATTTAGGTGCTACACTAAAACTAATATTTTTTTTTATATTCCATTATTTTCTAAGGTCAAGGCTAGATCATGCTTAACTATCATTAAAGTTATGTAGTTATTTTATATAATAAATATTACAGTATTTCTGTAAGATCATTTTTTTTTTCAAGTAATATTGTAATATTCGTAAATCATATACATATAAATACAAACGTTTTTTGTGAGCATTATAATATTCGCCTCGAAAGTATTAAGGGCAACCTAGGGCGGAATAACAAATAGATACTCTTTTATTTCCGCTTCACGCACACATTTACATATTATTCGGATGTTTTGATTATTTCAGGAAAATAAATAACTAACAATGTCTTCACACACAGACTGAAATTATAAGATTATATATATACAAAGAACAGTATACATTACCATAATATTTACGACTTGTTATTCAAGACGTATTTTCTGATTCCATATATTTCTAGGTTAGATTTCAAATGTAAACGCCGTAGCCTAGTTTGTTTGACGTGGTTTTGGAACCAATAAAGAGATGATATCTCATTTAATAGAATTGATAAATCCTATTTATTGCATGTAGTAATAATAATTATTCGTAATTTACATAATAATTATTTTTATTAGCGTAAGAAACTTAATAATGCCTTGAAATTAGTTAATGTACGTAAATGTTCACTTTGGCCTGTGTTACAGAGACCAACGTTGCACTTAAAGGGGATGACACGAATGGCCTATGGCGAAATAAGCGAAGAGGATCTCTCTACAAAGGCATGGGCGTACTTTGCTGTATGTCTCGCCCAAACTACCTCTGAGGGTGACATGAATCGCCTACCAGGCGGACCACAGATTAAACTATTCCAAAGGACTTTGAAATCGAAACACCAGTGTAACAATAAAAAACTCCAAGTGTTCATAAACTGTAAGTGAACACAAATTTGTTATTAAGTAGATTTAATAATTTATTATATGAAGAGTAGAAATGAAAGGGTCCATTAGGTTGCTAACGACTAGGAAGAAACCACGAGAAATGTATTATGCTATTTCAATTAATATATCAGATTATAATAAAATATTATATAAGACACAATATGCTTATTATAAAAGAGATATTGTGAATGCCTGGAATGGGATCAATTGCTTTTAAGTAGAATAGGGTTGGCTTTTGTTCTGCAAAATTTCAAATTAGCTTTTACCTACATTATTAACAGTTTTAGTACTGTTATTATTTAGTGAATAGTAGTATATACAGGGTTATTTGTAATTAATTGGCCTCCTTTTGCAGGCAGCCTCTCTACATCCCAATGACATTTGTTCTACGATTTCTTACAAATCATGATAAGCAACAGAAAAAAAAAATTTGCTCCCTCTATTACGTGTTACTCTGTATTTTATAAGAATTACCTAAAAAGTCAACGCCCGGGCGTCATACCTACGCTCAGAGTTAATGCCTGTTCAGAGGCAACAAATAAATTTTGTATACGAAAACTAAAATTTTTAAAACAAATGATTTTAAAAAGTCGTCAAACAAATTATATTGAGAATGATGTAGGCTGCCTACAAGAGGTGGCCAATTAATTACAAATAACCCTATATATTGTCATTTCGACTTTATCTCATAACATTGTGATAGAAAAGGACTTAAAGTTGCTTTATTCAATTGCATAATTTTAGTAACAATTGTCAGTCAGGCAAGGTTTTCTCATTATTAATAGAATTTATATTATCACATAATACTTTTTTGTAATTCCAATAAATAATTTCTAATTACATTTTACGATCTAATCTCATTATAATAGAAATCGCTTTCGTATGGATAATTATAAACAAATAATAAAAATAAATTTGTAGTAAACTAAATCGTAACGTAAAATGAAATGAAATTAAAACAATAAGAAATAATTAAAATACAAATATTAAACATGTGAACATTTTTCTCGTCTTCCTATGTGAAATTTGAAGATGCACTAAGATCTCATTAGTCCTAAAAAAATGTATTCTTTATTTGAAATTAGTTTCCAATATCTTGTTTATATAATTTAATATTTTAAAATAAAAAATTATAACGTCAATTCATAATCATGACGTATAAATATATGAAATCAAATTTCTATATGAAATAATTATTGTGATATAATTAATGAGGTTCAGAAATCCTCAAATAACCATTGAAGCATACTCAGTTCAATAACAGAGCGTATATAGATTGAAAATAATGAATTATATCGTTAATTCCAGTCTTTAATGTAGATATTTTATATGTGCCATCGACCAAATTGTTTAATAATTTACATTCAGATAATTATTTATTATATTAATAAAATTCAAAGACTGTAACCACATATGTATCCTATGAAAACTGATCTCTTTTAAAGAATAAATAATGTTGCAATATTTTATGTACTTAATATATTTTTTTCGTAATAGTACAATAGGAATTGTAGCTAATATGGATTTATTTCGTGTATATTTTACAAACCGTTTCTTTTCTCTCTTCGTGCCAAGAGAAGACAAGATGGCACATTTCATTTTATGTATAATTACTTTTAATTAATTAATCTACAATATAAATATAGACGACGTAAATCCTCAAAAATCCATTGATTAAACCTTTTATAATAATAATAGCAGAGTTTATAAATAACATATTTATTTGTTAGTTTTAAGAACATCTAACTCACTGTAAGATTTAGCGTTTAATATCGGGCCTAGTCAAATTTATAAAATTATGGCATAGAATATTTAGTCAATTATCGTTTAGATCCCAAATATATTTATAATTAAGGATCAATTATTTAATTACTATTTATCGTGTAAATGTAATCCATCAAGCAATTCAAATTAGCCTCAAATTAAATATTACGAGTATTTTCAAAGAAACTATCATATTAAATTCTGTCAGAAAGAAAGAATATATCCAAACTATTTTTCAATATAAAAAAGTTTTTACAATAACAAGTTTAAATTTGAATATTAAAAATAATATTTTAATTGCCATGTATGTTATACATGACAAATATCAATTGAATTAAACCAGCATCGTACTAGATGTAGAAGTCACAGTAGGAAAAACAATTAATTATTATTATTGCACTAATCACTTAGTCTGACATCAATTAATTTATAGACTTTCATTGTAAATCTAGTCAACCTATTAATTACACTATTAGATTCGATTTATACATTATGTACTTAATTATAATACAGGAGTAATTATACTTATTTACATATATTAAAGCACTTATTAAAGTGATGACTGTGATATACTCTTAAATAGAAAAATAATAATTAGTAAAATAAATGTATTTAGTTTTATTTCAATCCTAGTTTTTAAGTAACATTATAATATTTTCTTTTATTCCCACCTAAAAAATCTTTCCCAATGTTCTTATTTAAAACTAGAAAAGACCTAAATGTTAAAGACGAATTTTGCTTCAAAGAAATGAACGCAAAAATGTTAGAGAAAACAGAGGTATAATACCACTGTGCTTGGAACGGGTCAATGACAAACCAAAAAAATAGCATATAGAATCTATCACAATCATAAATAGTAATTTTCAAATTAAATTAAATTTTATATGAAAATACTCGTAAAGCGCTTTTGTTGCTGTTGTCATTTTAAATGGTAATTGTATATTATTTTCTTGAAAGATATTATAAAGATAAAAGAATGATGAAATATTTATTCAGAAATAATGCTTTATTCTCGGCATTAAATTCCACTATTCTCTTTCATACACATCTCCTCGGTTATGTACATAAGGTATTCCTGTACGACCTCTTGAACCAGAGTAATCGTTTCTCCCTCGTTTTGGCTTACGATCATGCTCCATTGATTCTTTCGGAGCAAATGCTGCGAAATGTTTTTCTTATTATTTTTTTACGTGTAAATATTGTTATTACTAACTGAACTAAAAAAATCCAATTTCACTTTTTTATAAACCAATTACAAAAGACAATTTTCATAATGTTGTTACTATTTTGATATATGTCAAGTAATTTCCAATTTCCTCTTCACCTAAATTGGTATTGAATTATTTAATTCCACTGATTATATCACTAATGCAAACATTTTCAATGAATTATGAAAATTAAAGATAGATAAGTTTTATTAAATTTTTCGTTTAAGTTTCATTTAGCTTATTAAATGAACATTGATTTCACTTTCTTACCTTCTTTGGATTCTCGAATCCGTCTACGAACGTCTCTTATTACAAATCCTTTGTACATTCTCTCCGGGTTATCTTTCTTGGCGGATTTATGATTGATATTGGTTTTTGATAACATAGACGATACCCTTAAAAATGTCAAAGATACCTTATATTGTTTAAAGAATTTTTATAAGAATATGTAGAAATAAGAGATTTTTTTAATTACGTACAAATTGCCTATATTCCTAACATCCGACTTTTCCAGATTAGCGTCTGGGTTGAGTACTAAGTAAATCTTAGAGTAGCCTGAAAGTTCGTTATTACGGGCGTCTTCATACAAATTGTTCCCGCCGTGTCCTCGATCCAATTGGTAATTTGGTTTCCTTTTCACTGGCAGAGATTTTAACCAAGGCTGTTTAAATGCGAGATATTGATTTAGAACCTCTTTATTATTTGCCTCTCTATCTCCATTATGTATTTTCACGGGCTGGTTACCCACTTTATCCAAATTTAATTCATTAAAATAACTCAATTTATTTTTGTCTTCATGTTCGAGGATTTTAGCAGTTTTTTTAATTAATGTCTTTAGGTACTTTTTGAAGTTTGCGTCCTTTACTGATTGGTTAATTTTAATTTTATTTTTTGTCTGTGTAAATCTTTCCGGATGATTTAACCATGTAATGACATCATTCAAATTTGTATCCAATTGTAATTGTATTGTATAAGGAATAATCGCTACAACTATATGAGAAAGAAAATAAAAAAATTGTTATCTATATTCATTTTAAAATTAATAAATACTTTTAAAGATGTTATAACAAATATTATATATACATAAATATATTTTTAGATTCTTACCAACAAATAAAATCGTAAGTGCAGACATTACTGCAGTCTTAAAAGCATTATATATTCAAGGTTACTAGAACCTTATCGATATTAATACACAGTTTTCACGCTTATTTTCAGTTTAATTTTCTCTTATCGCGTTTAGTATAAAAACGATGCTTTATAATCTGTTAACATTTTTCCTAAAATAAACACCAATGTAATTAAGGAGTATGTACTTAAGTACAAGTACCCATTTGCATTCATTCATACATACATACATACCCATTTATGAAAAACTCAAAAGGCCAAAACGAATTCTAGAGTCGTTTCAAGGCATCTGACACGAACATTAACGAAATACAAGCATACTGCAGTACAAATTAAGTGCATAGAAAAAAAAATGATGTGTTTTTCATTCATACAAGTTAATTTAAATATATATTTATACTTGGTACTCACGGAAAATTGTATATAAGACAATTGTTTGTCTGCTAAATTATCCATCCATCCATATACTTTAACACTTATAGAATTCATGACACATTTCATACAAATCATTGAGTATTATTTAATGAACTTAGCGAATCAACTATTTATTCACTGTCACGTACAAAAATGATATGCCAAAAACATTACCAAAAAGGATATCTTTTGTGAAGATTATATTCTTCATTTTTGTGATAAATACAGATAATGATTCAATTAATATTAATTATAAATGTTTTACTGTCGATGTTGAAACTACTAAGACTATATAGACTGGCAGTTTTTTTACATTTTTTTTTCATGGAAAAATAATTAAATATTCATTGTTAAAACTATTTTTTAAATATTATAGTGATAGATGGGAACTATTATTCGCTCCACACACTCACAGTATTAAGATTTGCAAACTAACATTTAGAATAATCGTTTTACAATACAATAGGTCTTCGATATTGATACTGAATTCGTAACAGAATCGCTGTTTTGTATCGAAACCAATGTAATAAATTTAAATTAGGTACGAGATCCACTACAAAAAAATATAATCAAACCTTTATATTCTCATTAGTGACGTCCCAAGAGATTGCTTTTCGGTTTCGGTCTCTTCCAGTTTCGGCCGAAACTGTCATCTGGCGAAACATTCGCTTTGGTTTAAAAAAAAAAATTATACACACAAGACACTAATTTCTTATCACGGAGTTATACTATAGTTTTAAAGTTCCTTTTCTAGTTTAACATTTACAATATTTTTTTAGATTTTATTAAACAAAGGATATTTTTGTAAACAAATATTTTAATATTCAGTTTTATGTCACAATGACTTCACAATTTACGATATCTTAACATAACTTTCATGTTTGGGCCATTATCAAACTAAAACAGAAGCAATAAAATTCTTGCGTGTTCGTGGCTAATGTAAACTAGCCTTAAAGAAAAATACCATGAAAACATTTTTGTTGCAGTTATTTATTTTCGTGATTACCATTTTTAGAGGTAAAGTAATAAGGAAGCATTCATTTATCAGAATAAACTAATATTATTTTTATTTTAAATTATATCGAAGTATATTTTGATATTTGTTCTTTAAGGAAGTGTTAGTAAAGTTATAAATAAATGTTTATTAAGCAATGTGAATTAATAACCTTCAGTCTATAGTAGCTAAGCCACAAGGAGGAAATCCGGTTGAAGATGCGTAGTTCCTATTACGTCCTGACGCTGATAGCAAGTAAGTTGTATCAAAATACCCACTCACTGTTTTGTTTAGTGTAATCTTGTTTATTTAATACTGATTGAAGCTTCAAAAATAATTAACAAGTGATACACTAGCTCTCTCCTAACAGTGTTATTACATATCTAACTTTTTAATTTCCCGATACCCCGTGAAACGGTCGTAGTCAATAGGGCTAACAGCGTAGACACAAAAAAATAAAAAAATACTATTTAAGCCTACAAAGTCGCGAACTGAAACTGTACTATGAATTATTACGTTCCATGAAGAACTTTGCAAGGTACAAAGTAAGTATAACATAATCTCAGATTATCATATCGCCTGGAAATAATTATGCAATTGGTATTGTAGGCATGTTTCAACAAAAATCCATAAACAATAAGGTTTTAAATTTGTAAATTAAAATTATCTATGTTATGCTTAATTTAAATTTAAAATAAATATACATTAAAATTCATTAATACGAGCAGAATTCGAACCTGCGACCTCTTCTAGGTCGTCCCCATCGCTCTGCTATCGGATTCGGACAATATTTTATACCGCAAAATTTAGAAGATTTGTTAAGATTTATACCAATATAGATACCAAACAACACATGCACTAAGTAATAAGACAAAAAAATAAATTTTCTATTATGAAACTATTTAGTTCTCGATAAATTAAAAGTAGTTAAGTCAGTTTGTGTGGGTAGTAAGGGGAGGCATATCATAATATTTACTATAACACCATATGTCGGCGCTGTCATCGTTGGCTCTGTGACGCTAATTAATTTTACTCGGTAACAAGCAAAAGTACTTTAGCTACAACGGTGATTTTATGAAATATCCTCTATGTTATTTATCAGAGCGGTGATTTTATAATCATATGTAACAACACTAGTGCTGCAACTCAGATTCTTGAGGGGGCAATTTACTAATTATAGAATCGTTTATGTATAAAAAGTAACATTAACTTTTATTATGTTACCGATTAATAAGACAGGTGAAGTGTCAGACCTGTTTGTTATTATAAACTTACATTTTTATCGTAAATTTTATTTATACTAAATTCCCAAAAATTTATTATAAATAAAATTTATTTGGAAGCTATACTGGACTTTTGCATCATAACGCATGTAGGAGAGACCGAAATCTTATTGATAACTTTTTCCAATATATTTTTTTTTTACCATGCATAATTTTATTAATGTAATAATTTTATTACATGAAAAAGGTACTGAAAAGCAATGTTTGTGCGTGTGTGTGTATATGTAGACAGACAAACATAATTATTTTGTGCTATTTATAGATGTAATAATCTTTATGTCACGAATGTCTTGTGTTATTTTTAAGCTTCTTATCCTCAAGATATTATTAAGGAACTAACTACAACTCATGACGTCATATGTTACATGGAAAAGAAGCCTCCTTTGGAAGATATTGTGAGATGTTTATAAATAGAAGAACAAAAAGCTTTTTTAGGTAATGACCTACTGTAGTAAATACTCTTGTCCTTGTGTTACAAAGAATTCTTTTCTTTCTGTTTCAAGTCATGTTTAAGATGTTTTGTTTACATTTTAAATTTGAACATTGTTTTATTAATAAATGTTATGAATAACTACTGTACTAGCAGTAATAACAAACCAAATGCAAAATTTAAAAGGTAAATTTGGGTTAAATTTAAATTTATGTTTCATAGAAAATTACGGGTAGAAAATTTTACGACCGCCTGCGGCTAAGTGGCGTTTGATTTCATAATTCACATTACCAACAGATGAACATACGACGCCGTTGAAACGTACAAAGTTATTATACAATGTGTTCTATTGCTACTTCAAATGTTACGACGAAGTTCCCAAATGTATTCCATTGTTGATATAATGCATTTCGAAGTATGTATGATATTTAGTATAAAAAAAAATTACAACAAATATTAAGCTCTACTGTTTCCTATTTTCTTATAATCGCTTCTTCAATCGTATCTCCGACTTTTTTCCTTATAATTATTAATTGTTATTACCTTTAAAACTTAACTGATAATAGACTGGTAGATCAAAAAAAAAGCTTTGGGTACAATCGCTAATAAAATCTGATTTTAAACAATGGGAACGCATTTCCTTTGATATACGGACGGCGCCTCGATCAAGGAAATTGATTATATTGATAATTATGGTGCTCGGTAAAAAGGGTGTTAAATAATAAGGTATAACTATAATTTAACTCAATTCTTAAGCGACTAAAGTGACGCAAAATCAGGTAATATAAATTTTTATTTTCATTCCACTAGAACTGTTTATAATAATTCTTTGCCGTTTAAATTCCTTAGAAAATAAATTCCTTTAAAAAAAAAATAATAATCATAGCGCCAATAATATATAATTATCACCTAAATTGAGTTTAATTTAGCCTATTAAATATAGTGAATACTTTTGACTAAATACCTAACTGTAGGGTAATTAGTTTCGAAGAAAAAAAAATGCTAAGTTTTAAGTAGATTAGAATCGTTAAACAATAATGTGGAAATTTAGTGTATTATTTTACTTATAGTCAGAGTCAACATACAAGATAACTTGTAAAATAGTTTGTAACTACTATTTCTATATTAAATAATACGTGTACGTCCGCCGGTGTCACAATGAAGACTGCCATCAGACGTCGTCTGTTGGCGATTATTTTATGTCGTGACTCGTGATTCTCCATTTCCGGTTTCTAATAAAAGGATTGTTTTCAAGAACTTATTATACGTATTTATTTTACAACAAATTCATTAGTATGGCCCGTGTATTTGTGTACGTTCTAAATCCATATTAAATTTCCCATTTTTCAACAGTATAAAAGTTGAGTTATATAAATGTTGAGCTTAGTTAAATAAATGTTGAGTCAGTTCTATTTCATACACAAGTCCAGAAGAAAACAATATACCTACACAAATATATATTATTTACATAAACAGACGTTGATAAATAAAATAAATATATCAGTGGATATATATAAAATGAAAAATATTTTATTTGGGATAAAATGGTAATTTTAATAACGTTGCCAGCTACGAAGTTAATCGTAACATCATACGATATGGGTTTTAGATACAGGATGAAAAATATTTCATACCGCTGCATAATCAATCACTTGGAAAGCTTAAGAAGTTTAAATAAGCTTAAAAATTAAAGCACATGCGAATTTTTAATACTAACATATAATTTAAAAAATATTATGAAAAATACAGGTATGTAATAAAATAACCGATACCTTTAAATTAAAAATAATTGGTTGAAGTATAGATTTGTTATTTTATATGAACCATATACCTAAACTACCTACTATAATAGGAATATATTTTAATATTGTGCAGTTAAAACGTCTAAGGATGAAGAAGTAAACCTCTTGAAGTAAATGAATTTTATTCAATTCATTTGATTTGAACATTTGACTTCATTGTTCAGTAGGTAAGAGCGCCGATATACAAATATACTAGACCATAGGAGGGCGAACATTCAAATCCTTCATGACTTAGATATTGATTTTTTTACCTATTTTTATTTTTATTAAACCATTTATTCCTTCGTCTTGATTTCTTATTGATAAATAATGTGATAATAAAATTTATAAAAAAAAATTAAAGCGTCAGGTAAAAAAAAATCATCAATTAAAGTACTAACACTAGTTGACCATTGGTTGCTGACGTGGTCGTTAAATGTCTAATTTGTCGATCGTCGTGGGACGTGGGTTCTAAAGGTACTCATCGAAGAGAACATCTGTGTTATAAAAATGTATATATTATTATAATCTATTTACTATATGTTATATCTTTGTTATATACATATTTTGTCAATGTTTTAACTAACAGAAGGAAAGTCTATTAGTTATATGTTGTATGTAGCTTACTACATACTACATGCTTTGCTTAGTTTGACGCTAGATGGCGTTAACGATAAATGTTCTAATTTTTATTATTTTTATTATATTAGTAGTTATTGCCAGCCTATTCATCTGCATTCTTGTATTAACCCCATTATTTTGATCTGTCTTTTATATTTTAATTATTATAATCTAATGACCAAACACATCTGAATCTAGGCGAAAAGAAATGAAATTATTTCACGTTTCGTTGCGTTCTTTAACAGTAACCTAATAGGTAATTTAATTTATTCTGTAATGACCCTTTCAGAATTGTTGCGTAAAATATGTTTTGTTATGTTATGATGATGTATAGCTTTGAATATTTCAGTGGCCCATATTGAATCTGGATATGAAATAAGTATTTATTATAAGTATAGTTATCCTTAAAAAACACAGAAAAATGAATAAAATATTTATCTTAATACGAATACAATTTATAAAGAAAAAAAAAATCTGACTCGTGAAGGATTTGAACCTCCGCCCTCCGCTGGTCGAGTCAATTTGTATATCGGCGCTCTAACCTACTGAGCTAACGAGCCTCTAAATCTAATCGCGAATGAAGCGCACGTATTCCACAAATGACGTAATCAAAATGCTTTTACAAACATATTGTTAGGAATGATGATTCAAATACTCTGTTAACGCCGATTTTCCTAATATACTCTTTACTACGGCATATCAAAAGTGAATAAGGTTTATTATTCTGTTTCCGTATATACTTTTACAGATGCGGATATAGATTTATTTTTAACTTATGAGTTACGGTTTACAAACGGATTGAGTACGTTTGTGTGCGTATCACGCATACAGCTATGCGTATCTTATATTTTTCTATATGGGCGTAACGTACAGTCATGTTATAATCTATATGTTAGGTGAATGATATTAATTAACCAATATTATTTTCCTAAAGTATTCCATCAATGTAAATAAAGTTTATGTTAAGAAATTGTGACTATTATTAGATTTGTTTTAAATCATCTCATGATTAGGTAAAAAATTAATTCGATTTATTTGAATCATAAATAATACGAATCATATCTAATAATAATGATAATATTCTAATGAACAGATTAACGGAACATTATCACTTAGAACATTGCCAAATCTATAATATAATTTATTAACATCACGTCGAGATAGGTAGATGGTGGTAATGGATAGATTTTTATAGTTATTAGAAAACTTTCTCAAATGCGTGTTTACATCAAAGTTCGGCTAAGAAACGAATTAGCCAAACTGATATTTAAAGTAAACTCGACAAAATTGTGAGCCAAGATTGGGCTGATATTTTTGAAACTAGAATATAATATAATATATAATTTAGAATATAATCTAGAACCTTCAAATACTTAGTAGAAATCATGTCGACAAGAATACAAAAAAACATAGAAAACGTTATTCCTTTGCAATGTAGTTAGTTTTGGATTAAAAAAACTATTAAACATAAAAAAAATGAACACGCACTAGGAAGTCCCCCTCTGTCAATTTACGGAACACTCAAAGTCATATTATCAAATTTGGCTTTGATTCAAACTCAAATTGTCCCGAATAGAAATCTAACTTTTGTTCTAATACTTAAACTGTTATTAAAAATTATCTATTAGATGACTCGAATGTAATAAAATAATATAAAAAGGTACAGTAGTAGGTATGGGTATAAAAACGGAAAATGGATTATCCACATAATCAATTTTTCGGCTTTTATTATGATATAAAGAATAAAATGACTTAAGACTAGAACGTTAATTTAAATGTCCTACGATTTCTAAATTAATAAAGTTACCATAATGATCCTAACCTAATATTAGCAGGGTATCCTTGTGTTATCATGAAACTCGGAAAGTCAATATATTGCTCGAACTTTCTACCTTTACTTGATTATACTATGTATGCTATTTATAGAATCTTTTGAATACTTTGTATGCTATTAAAATAGAATACCTTTATCGACTGGAGGTCTTGAAACCAAATGTATAGTAATTTCTTTTACAGTAGCTTGTCTCTATACATTATTAATTCTCCAGCTGTGTTAGCAGCAGCGTTGGTGCCGCGGCAGCATTCGTATTCCTAGTTTAAGTTATATTTATATATTTTTCAATAATTAAAAAAAAATCAAGTAATCTCTTATTTCAAAATAAAATATCAGGGTCTATACTCGTATATAAGTTTGGAGTTTCTAAACAAATAACACATATTTGAGATCAAAGTTCATCAAAACGTTAATTAAATAAACTTTTATAATATTGACTATATTCCGAAGTTTCTATTAAAAGCCTGTCATTAGAACGGGAAATATGTATTTTGATTATCGTAAATATCCCGAATTATTTGTAAAATTGAGTTATGCTTTATTTGTATACCTAATACTGTAGGAATTTTAACATATTGCTTCATATTTATGATATATATCGTTCAGTAATTTCTATTCTTTTTAACTTTTAACGACTCAATTTTTTTTTTATATAAATTAACGATTTTAATATATAAATGTAAGTTAGACCTGTCGATCTGTATATCTATGTATCTGTGTATCTTTGTGTCTGTCTGTGGCAATGTAGCAGCCAAACGCGTGGACGGCTTTAAATGCGGTTTTTTATAATCGAAATCCTAGTTTGTCGAGATGATTCTTAGCAATGTTTGGTCGAAATAGAAAAAATTGCGTCTAAGATATTGAGGTTTAATAGTGAGGGTGCTTGTGAAAGAAATCGTTTTTGAAATTGTTAAAAATTATTAAAAAATCTTTTATGCACGGCTTATATAGTAGTACAGTTTATTTTATGAAGAGAGTTATGTTTTTTTCTCAATATTTCAACAAAATTTTAGATAATATTAAAAAATATTAATATTAATTTCTAATCTGAACAAAAAAAAATAATATATATCACAAATGAGATTTATTATATTTTAGTTTGTATCTAAAACTCTCTAGTTTTATAAATCGCCACCAATGACCGCCAAAGCTTTATGACTGAACCAACACGTCTGTTAAAGTGTTAAAAGCTTCACCCTTCAAACTGACACCCTTTTTAAACCCCGATGATATGATCAAAGGGTAGAATGTTTGATATTATTGTTGAAATTTAATTATTCATTTTATAGGAATATTTAGCTTTGATAGACTTTAATTTTGTTTAGATATAAATTATCTAAATTGAATAGTAAGTGTAGGTGTACATACAGAGCAACTATTCTAAAATCTATGTTCATAATTATTAAAATAAATGAAACTTCCGTTTCACATAATAAGTAAACAAAATTCCCGATATAATTCCCTGTAGGTGTTTAAGGTCCAGTTTGACTGAGATAAAATAAGTGTTTCTTTTTCACATTAAATTAGTAAATTTTCCAATATAAGTATTTTATGTTTCAATGAAATCTAGCTTGGGATGAAATCGCAATCAGCGATCTAATCAGTACTTTTACGATTATTACTGGTAGGTACTTCTGGATATATATTATACGTACTATAAATTTAGCTTGACTTAGTTGCTTGAGTACTAAAGCACGAGCTCATAAACGAATAAAATAAACTAACATACTTTCCTTGCAATATTTGGGAATATAAGGGTCGTTAATTATGCACTTTTTTTAAAGCTGAAAAGATTGTCTTTTCGATGAAATTCATCATTACCATTTAATGAGTCAACAAGGTACTTATTAGAAGTATCAAGAAAATGTAAGAATTTGTTTTGTTATTGTTTTTAACCAACGACCTAAAAAGAGGGTTACAAGATACAGAGATACACAGGTCAAAGAGGTGAGTATCTGTGTATCTGTGTGTCTGTCTGTGACATCGTAGTAGTCAAACGCGTGGATTTGATTGCGGTTTTTTTAAAGAAAGCCTCTCTGTCAAGTTGGTTCTTAGCTACGTTTGGTCGAAATAAATACAATCGTCTCCAAGATATTTAGCATTTATTGATCATGGTAAAAGAATTTTATGCAATATTGATAGTAAATCGGTATATTTGTAGGTTCACCAGTAATTTAACTTTAAAAAGCAAAAAATAATAATTTAATATCCCCGATACAAAAGACCGCTAAACAAAGGCAGAAATCTAAATGCTAGTGAGTTACCAAGGCAATAACGAAATGACAATATCAAATCATATAGTCTAACCTCTAGGTCCTCATTATATTAGCACCGAGAACTTCGTAAAATAGCACCATCGTCAACGTAAGTACAACACCCCGACACAACGACTTCAATTAGTAAATAATAATATTATTTTTATCCTTTTTAGAGGTATTTTCCAGAAATAGTGCATGTTTGAACTTTGTTTATTAAACAAACATAATAAAACTGTACCAAATAGTAGGTACATAAATAATATGTTTTGTATATTCTTATTGCGGTACACTTACATTTTGATATAGAATTTTCTGTTTCTGCCACGGGTTGTCTTTGAATCGGTAATTAATTCGATAATATATCAATTATTATTCATTATTTATGTATGTTTATTCTGAAGTATTAGTACAGTGTACCGACATTAATACTCGGCTGCAGGCATTTTTGTGTATCGGAGTGTACTTCTTGTGACAATTGCTTTCTTGATTTTTTTTCAACGACATTTCCATAAAAACATTGTTAAGTTTTAGCCAAACCTGTTTTTGGCTATATTATTTGTTTGTGTGTTGTTTGGCTGTATGTATAAGCTGTTGATTTTGTAAATAAATAAATAAATTTCTTTATTATGTACTTTATTTATACCAAAGCTTTTTTACAATGACAAAACAAAACTAACAGATGTTATTTATAGACGTTATTTAGTGATGGAATTTACACAGAATTATTAATAAGCAATTATCGCATGTTAACTTAAGTTAAATGTTATGTTGAGTTTAATGTAGATGTCTTGTATTGAAATTAAGACACCGAAACGACGAATATTGTCAAGTTCCTCTAAATTTATCTGCCTGCTATTAACGAGGTAATTAGAAGTAAACAGTCTTTATATCCACATAATTAGCAAAATGTTTGAAATTAACATAAACCACTGATTTTATAAATTAACCCTCATTTTAAAATATTTATGAAAATCTCTTTAGTAATTAAAATTTTATTGAGAGGGTTAAGGGTTCTCATTAAAAATATAATTAGTATATAAAATGGTAATACTTATGAAATATTAATTACACAATATCTTACAATATGTATGAAAAGCAGTAAATTACCGCCATTGTAGACTGTGGTAACAATTAATATAATAATAGTGACAACATACTTCGCTCTGATGATATGATTTTATCTCGATTACGTATCGATTACTATTAGATTCATGCATGAGCATGCTCTAAAGTGGGGGAGAGGGCTTAGAAAGTAACGTATTTATTATAAATAAATTTAATCCTTGTAACTCTTAAGGCGTAGTTTAAATCTGGTGCATTATTATGTTTTTTCTGACTATATTATTATGTACCTAACTAGGTATATTGCCACTTTCAATTATTAAAAAGAGTTTCTTTAACATTGTGTAATAATATATTTGCTATAGTGACAGTTTATTCTACCAAGCTTCTTTTTCTTCTTTTTCTATTTTCTTCTTTCTACTTTTCTTTGTATATATAGAAGGAAGAAAATAGAATATATATATATATTTTATGTACAAATTTTGGCCAATTATAGTTTTGTTCTATTTGTAAAATGTAAAAAGTAAATAGGAGTAAAATCATTAATAGTATTTTTTTCGAATAAGATTCTAGCAATATCATATTATTAAGATAATCTAAGATATATAATCCATATTCAAAGAATTTGTTGCTAAAAAGAAAAAGTAAAAATTAAAATATAAAAAAAGTTCTATTTAACTCTATGACTCGTGAAGGATTTGAACCTCCGCCCTCCGATGGTCAAGTGAATTTGTATATCGGTGCTCTAACCTACTGAGCTAACGAGCCTTGAACGTTGGCGTCGAATAAGGGGTACCTATTCCAAGAATGACGTAATGTGATTATACAATATACGTCATTGGCAACGATGAATCAACTACTCTAAAAAGCCAATGCCCTATCTTTAGGAATGTTTATATTCATGAATCACTATAGATAATAACACAAATTGGCACTTATATAGTCATCTCTGAATTGGCAAATGATTATTGTTAGATTATCCAATTTTCTAGAGAGAACATAATCTGTATCATAATGCTAGAAGAGATACACGATAGAATTTGTATAGATCAAATTTATAATGTTTTATGTACCTTTTATTCACTATCTATATAGGACCGTATGATCAGTTTTCATTTACATGATCTATTTATCCACGTGTAATTGATGTCAGCAAAAAACAATTGTTTTAAATTGGGTAAAAAAATAAAATAAACATAAAAGTTTTATTTTGTGTTTGTTGTTTGTATATGTTTCTATATGTTTTAAATTTAAGGTGTAACGAATAGTGAATAAATTTTTGGTTCTTTATTTACGTTTATCGTTTTGAGATTATTATTTTGGTTGGATTTCAATATGATGATAACGTATTTAATAACAAAACATAATTAACGTAATTAACTGCGTCAAAACACTACATCATGCCTTGATGTAATGCTTAAGAATAATTATTAACCCAAAATATACTCAGTCGCAAAACAATAGTTTATGAAACAGTCGAAGAATGGTCTCGAATGGAAATCAAACCCAAAACATTGAAGCAGCTTACTGCGTTTTATAAACTACCAGGATATCATGCTTGAAATAAAACTAGATTTAAGATGAAGATAAGATTATGGATATGCATGGCTTAATTTCTTTTCTTTTTTTTTTTGTATTGTTGTAGATAAATCTATCCGCAAATATGCTATATTTTTGGGTCTAATAATGATTATATCATTAAGGATAATAAGCCATTACGTCGAGACACAATGAGCAAATGATTACAGATATATTATGTTATTTGAATACAATTTGGGTTTGTAACCCAAAACCCAATCTGGGTTTGTAAACAAGTAGGAAAATCATTCTAGGGTCCAACATGAAGAGTAAAGAACTTGACATTAAAACATTAAAATGATTCCTAAATTACTAAAGGTTATATTCCTATATATATAGATATAGATTACACATATAGATTATAATTCTAACCCAAATTATCAGGTCATCGTTGTTTTATCATAGAAAGTCAATATTTTGTTCGAGCTTTCTACCTTTTAGTTGTTAACAACTTCAAGTTGTACCTAATGATTTTTATCTTTTTGGAATAGTGTGTATACTAGTAATACAGAATAACATTACACTTAATTCCATATATTTATTAATTCTATATATTTATTAGTAATTGATGACTGCCATGAAAACAAAACAAAAATCAAATTATAGCTTTGTTAAAGTCACTATAAATCTAGATATTCGTCTAGGAACATAATTTGTTTCTAAGTAAAAAGTTTCACTTTAAACCAAAAATATATTCTTTTTTTAAAAAAAAAAGTATCCCATCAATATGTCATTCATGTTTAAAAAACAACAACAATAGCGACATATATTTTACATAAACTAATATTTTTTTTATTTGTATTCTTGTTAAGCAACAGTAGTCGTAAATGAGATACCAGCTTGAACACGTGGCAGATGACAAATAAAAAGTTTCATTTGTTTGTTTTTCAATGAGGTATGCCACTAGGAAAACAATATTGATTAAATTTTCTACGTAAATATTGTCAGGAGCAAGATCTGCTGGTTTTGTTCTCAGTTAACAAATTTTATCCTTACTGTTTCTGAAATATTAGTTTACTAATAGCTAATACATTTATTACAACACATGAGGGTGAATTACATAAATGCTGGATACATGCGTATCCTTAAAAAAAATATTAAGTCATTCTTAAGAACATATTGATTCATTGTTAGTAATCTCAAAATAACAAAATGCATAAAGTAGGTATAACATCAGTCTCGTGCCTGCAAGACAATAATTAAACTTCTACAAGTTGTTTTATCTTGCCTGAGTTAATATATTTTTGTCTCAAATATAGTTACTAATACCAAAACAACTTTAGTATCCAGGATAATTAAGCACAATTTAAAAAAAAAAATCCTGGACCGCCTCTTCTATGTCACTCACAGAGAAAGTCCTTAACATCATCGTTAAAATGTTAACATTGATAAAAAAGAAACAATATTTAAACAAAACAACTAAAATAAGAATGCATTTTTCATTTTACCTCCTTTTGAGAATCTAATGTTTGTGTCGGTCAGACGTCTCGTCTTTTCTTGAAGCGAGCTAAATCTGTGTAACAGTTGTATTTAATTTGGTTTATTTGTTTCTTTATAAAATAATAATAATCAACAAAGTACTATTTGAGTATAGTTAAAGGTATTTACAATGAGAATTTTTGAATTATTTACTATATTTTTATTATTATATTCATTAGGTAAGTAAATCAAACATAACATAGATCATTTGTTAAGTTCTTAGCGGTGTTCCTATTTATTTAACATCAAATCCCACATGTCATATCCCTACCACAGCTGATGAACTACTAGCTATACTATTATTTTATTATAGTAGCTTATATTAACACTAGTTGATCCACATTACATTACTATTTAGGTTTCTTCCTTCCTTCCTTCTTTAGGATCCTAAAGATATATGAAAATATGATTATAAATTTAGTTTTAACACTTTTACTATTTCTCTAAACTGCAATCTTACTAAATAAGATTTCATTAGCATGTACCTTACCTGGAATATACCAGTTAAATACTAAAAAAAATTATTATTTAATTTTGGTTTACATCTTTAAAAAAAAATCATAAGCAAAGTGACTAGATATTGTATCTCTGAAATTCGTTTCTCAACTATGTGCTTTTATAATATAATATGGTATTAAATGTCATGACATAATAGGATGATTGTATAGCACATTATTCATTAGTTAAAGACGCCGAAAGCAGACCTCTTTGTATCCGTTATCAAATGTATTCTTACTAACGTTATATGAAATTCATCCCACGTGATTTATTCATTGAATATATGTCAGTCGACTATATATATTCTTCTAAAGCTTCGTTGAAGTGGTATACATATTATTCAATAAAACATTTAACAATTAAATTAAATGTGAAAGATAGCAAAGTTCGTCGTTACTAATACTGAAATTAATATCAAATCTTAGTTTTCTCGTCAGCTGTTATAAATGATTGTTACAGTATATTATAAATATTTAATTTGGTATAAGAAAATAAACGTCAAGCTGCTACATTGGAAAATTTTGAGCTCTTTCTATTTGGTAGGTCAAGTGGTAAAACACATTCGAGAAAAATATTTTTCGATAGTACTTTTAGACAATTACAGATAGGAAAAAAAACTGATAATATTAGTGTCATTGCACAAGAGGTTTATAAGAAGTCAAAACCTAAAAAAAAAAGGAGGACACTGAAATAAATGTAATATACATACTTTAAAGAAAAATCAAACATATGAAGGGTACCATATTCAATTATGAATAATACAAATGAATTGGGTAAATAAAACCTGTTTTGTAGACACAGAAATAGCTTAAATGTTTAACAATTGACTATTTGCGATAAATCTGATGTGAAATGGTCGCAAATAGTTACTTCTGTACACTTTGTTGTGCCAAACTCTCACGGACTTCTAACCTTAATTTTCGGTCTAATATAGACCACTGAGCAACTACGGTTATATATTTATACAATTTATCAATTATTGGCACCCAAAGGTTAATTAATTGAACAAAATGTTAATACATTTAAAGTTCTAAGCTAGTGAAACTCTGACTTATTTATTTAGCATCAAACTACAAGTTTCTTATACCTACAAATTACTATTTAAGAAATTAATTAGGAAGTTGCTTTTTAGTTGTAGTCAAGTAAAAAGCAACTTCCTCATTAATTGCTTACTCTTTCATTTAATCCTTGATTACAGGCTCATAAAACGATATTTCACTCTTATTTTTTCTACGTATCCGTAATCTTCGCAAGAAACCTAATAGATGTCACCACCGTCCCGTTAAAGACGATCACATATAGAATGCTTAATTCACCGAGACGGACAGCGATACGGTGGCTCAGTTGGTAGAGCGACGGGATGGTTTCCCAGTAGTCGCGGGTTCGAATCCCTGCCCGTATCGGTTTTTTTCATTCTATATTTATATAAATTTAAATAAGCTTAATATGGCTATACATGTTTAAAAGATATTTTCAAACATGTTTAAATATGTTATGATATATTGAAATATTCACAATATTTAGTAATAAATTCAGTTAAAAAATAAAAAATTAATTATTTTTTCCAGTTGTTGTTGCTAAAGATATTTGAGGTTGTAATCGATCTTAATTTTAGTTCTAATAATTATAACATTATTAAGAAAATTGCCTTTAGAGAGAGTGACAATAAATAGAGGGGGATCAGATCAGATATAAAGAGTTGTAGGTAATTAATTGTATACAATCTGAACATAATCACTTAATATTAATACAATTCTTTAGTTCACGATAAACACGTTGTATAATTAGAAGTAAATGTCTACCAATAGTATTTTTACTTGGTATATATAACCACAATATTTTCCATTAAAACTCTCGGTTCAAAAAACGTTATACTAAAACTTTATTAGCATATATTCATGAAGTACTCTCAGGTTATACAACTTCCTGTTCGGATATCATTTAATTAAAAGTTACTTGCAATGTAATTTAATACTAGATGGTTGTGCTAGCTTCCGATTGAAATAACTAACTTATAATTTTTTTATAATTTTGCAATAAATTAGTGTATGTGTTGATAAATATGAACTCTTTTAGCTATAAATAAATTATTTATAAATTACTAAATTTTATATCGCTGAGAATATAATATGAGCTGTGTGTGGACCATATTTATTACTATACACAATGAGTAAATTTTAGAATAGTTAATGTGATATTTATTACGGTAAAATATTTAGTTTGCAAAAATTAGATTTAATTAAATCTTCCGTGAACATAGATAAGTGAAGCAATTGAAAATTTAGATCCAATCGTTGATTGCTAATAATACCCGGATAAAATATAGCCTACGTTTGCTATTACAAATACGTGGATATTTCATTAAAATGGCAAATACCAATTTTAATCAGATTATTTATTCCGAACTATTGGTATTATTGTATATTTTGATCGCCAATCCCGGATACTTAGGATACGATTTGATGGATATAGAATGACTATGTAAGGTGATGCAGTACATCATGAGCCTATACAAGTCTTTGTATTGGGGACACGTTTCGGTATAAAAAAGGTTAACATATAATTTGGGTTTTGTGAACGTTCAATGTATATTTCTTTTCTCTACTTAAAACATTGTTTTTCAATTAGAATCCACGTGCTCAACAAAGCAAAAGCAAATAAAGTATTTAAAAAGAATTTGTCTGCTAAAGCGTGACGATACTACAAAAGATTAAGTAAATAATAATTATTATAATAATATTACTATTTTTATAATTCTTCATTAGAATCAGATATGACAATACTTTGTACGTGCGTATGTGTTAGTGTGTATATATACATATATTATTTATTAAAACTCGGAAAGTTATATAATTTCAAACAAAACTTTGAATTTCTCCGAAGTACAAGGTACTTTTGTCTCATTGTTTTAGCATCGAGACAAAGGTGCCATATAATTTTCACAACCAAATAAATATAACTACATAATTATTTACTCTGTTATTACATAAGTATGTATATATGTAATATGTGTTATGTTAGTCCACATCACCTACTCTGTTTAGATTACTACCAGATTTTTTTTTAAATGTAAATATTAAATTACAGACTTGTAACAAAATATATTTTAAATATATATATATTTATTTATTTATTTTTTTTATCTATTTATTTTAAATTATATTTTAAATATGAAAATTATGAAATTCATTTCTTTCCGCCCTTTCAGGTGAATTTTATTTTAATTCTTATGCTGTTTTTTCGAATAATATTGCACATCGTTTATAAGTCACCGTAAGCTATTTATTAATTATGACTCAGTTAAAAAATATATGTTTCTTAGGTATATTAAAAACTACGTAAATTCTTTCTTAGACATTTACACTTTTAGGGGAAGGGTGTATGTAGAAAGTGTATGAAGAAAAATCTGTAACTGTGCTTTCTGGATCGACTGTATTATACTTACTTATCAACAAAATTATAATTAATTCAAACGAAGTTGCAAGTTATATGATTAAATATATTTTATATTATTTGAGACTGTTTTTACACCTGAATAATTGTTTATTTACTATTGTATTATTAATAAATAAATTATTTTGTCAGATTTCCATTTAAAGTGAAATCAAGGTATCTTACGCAAAAATCCTATGTCAAATCCTTCGGAGAAGGTTTGTTTCAATAATGCTTATTTACTAGGAAAACCTTGGAATAAACTTAAAAGATTAGAGATCATTTCATATTGTTATTAAACTAAATACCACCGAGTACTGTAGCCAGAATTGGCTTGAAGAAAAAATTAAAGATAATACTGGAGATAATTTATGTATTGCTTCTGTTGGACAAGTTGTTTTCTACTCAGAGGGTACCAAGTCCTAACTTTTTTAAAACTGAAACCTTTAGTTGTATATACTCGTTAGACAAGCTTTATATATAAGAGAAGGCTAGAAAAGCCAGGATAAAAGGTCTGTATCTCTTAACTAAAATCTCAGTAAGTTTTTTCAACACATGTTTCACTCAAGTATTTACTTTTTATTGGTTATCTACCCTCACAATTATACCTAACTCTAATTTACAACCAATCAAATAATAAATATTAATTACGTTCGAATACTTCATGTGATTTATTGATCTCGGCAAGTCACGTTCTTATCAGATGAAAGGTTGTGTTCAAAACATTGCGTCAATATGAAATTCAAGGAGGAAATTAACTGTTTTCATTTGAACAAGGAAATCGTGAAATTTAAGACCAATTATCATGTTGATTTTAATTAAACTCAATTCCAATTAAATATATTAATTATTTCTTTATGGAAAATTTTATTTTTTAAGTTATTCTTGTAACCAAAAATGATTTGCTTAATAGAACTCTGATAGTTTGCTATTTGTGTTTAGTTGACCGCCATTCATATGTTTATTTTCTTTTGTTTTTTTTTCTGTTTGCGTGACTCAGTTTACAAAATGGAAAACTTAAAATATCACATTATTAACGAGTAGGAGTTCCACCATGCCACCAGTGCTGAGGAAATGGTTTGAAGGGTTAATGATGTGTATGGCGGTCGTGTTTCTAAAGAAAACATAGTTTGTTTTTCGTTCCAACGTTTTCGCGTTGCAAATTTCCACCTACAGAACTCCAATGGCTTGGTTTTGGTATTAAAAGGAAAGTATTTGGTATTGCTACTGACAACAACTTTTAAGATATATCACGTACGCTTATTTCCTCCCAAGGGAAGGTAGAGTTGCTCTCTGCCCCTGCTTATAACCAATCATGTTATACATTTTTTCCTTAAACTATAATTGGCAAAAAATATATTTTTATGTTTGGTATTAATACACCGAACATATTGGATAGAATTACCACATCTTCTCGTCATCATGATCACTATACCATCGAAACAAATTATTTTTGATCACTAAATTGAAAGAAAATGTCATTAATACACCTAAAGATAAAAAACGACTGAGTGACACCAACGGTAGTCCAGTGGTCGCAAGTTTAAATCCTTGCCGTGTTGATGAATTATTAAATCCATAATATTCAAAAACATAAGCTTAACAAGGCGATTTCTGATTTTAAAGACTCTATCAAACTTAGAAGATGAATAAGGTTTCGTACTATACATGGTTTTAGTCTTCAATATCAATTCAATACATATCATTCTACTTTCGACCTTTTACTTATTTGCCTGTGAAAAGCTTTTTTACATAAATTTAAAAGGTGGAACACATAAGAACTAGGTAAATAAAGTAAAAATGAAGCAATGTAAAGGTGATAATTATTTTATAATAAACGAAAAAAACCTTGTCCATTCTAAAAATATTTAACTAGCATGATTTTGCAAAGTTCGAAAGTTATTTATATTTTTAAAATAATAAAGCAAAATGGCAAAGACAAATATGATAGTATTTAATAGTGTAAACTAAGTTCACTAAAATGTATATATGTAGTTATAAGTTAGTTAATAAAACCGTTTATAAAATGCTCTTAATCGTATAGGCAAACAAGATAAACATAATTAAAAGATTTTTCAAATTTTGCTTAAAATACATAATTATTTTTTAGGTTTAATAAGATATTTCGTATATTAAATGTACCTAGTTTATGTGCCATAACAGTTAGATGCTTCAAAATTACCTGCTAGCTATTTACTTCCTAATTAAAAGTAAACACAGTCTTCATATATATCAAGACAATTAACAAAATATTTGAAATGATGACGTGTTTGATGTCAATATCATAAAACATTTATGAAAATCTCCTAAGCAGCTTAATTTTGTTACTGATGGAACACAATTTACTGTTTAAAATATTAGTAGCATATAAGAATATAATTTGTGTATACTCAAATAAGTTATTTATATAATCTATTTCTGGATCTACGGAGCATGTTACGGAAATTAATTACCGCCAATGTTCATTGTAGACTGCGGTAGCCATTAATGCCTTGGGAAATTAATGTAACATACGTGGACAACACCCACGCCCTGATGTGGATCCCGTCTATCTAAATCAAATCTCACGTTTAAATAAATTCTGGATTTAATTAAATTTTACAACTCGTATATTCTCGTGAGTAATATAATTTCTGAAACATGATTTTAAGCAAGGGAGCTTAGGGAGTTACGTATTATTAAGAAATAAGGAATAAATTGTTGCAAAGAAGAAACATGTTAAACAAATTTTAATTAAACTATATGTAAAGGGCAAATATTATATCTATCTTTATAGATGGATATAATATTTGCCCTTTACATATCTATAATATTATCTATCTACATCTTCATAACTATATTAATATACACAACTATTAGAAAAGAGAGCCAATGAAGTCTTTTTAGTCTTATGTATTTGAAATGTCTGTTTCGAAATGTTTTTTTCTTTTTTAAACTGTGGTTTTTAAGGATTTTGTATATTTAAAATTTTTCGAGTAACTTATTTTCTGACATTCCCTGACAATATTTGGGCAATACCTCAACTTCTCAGACTTTTCGTGTCCATTAATAAGTAACGCATTTCATATCATGTAGAGTTTAACATTACCTGATGTTTCACTGCAAGTATACTTATTATTGTCATGATTATGATTTTAGATTCGTAAGCTTTATTTTAAAGATAAAGATTTTTAATTCTATGAAATAATACAGTATATATGTACATGTACAAAGTGTACTGTTAAGTAAAATTTAAACAAATCTTATGACTCGTAGAGAATCTGAATCTTCGCCCTCCGACGGCTAAGTTCATTGGTATATTGGCAATCTAACCCACTGAGTTGACGACCCTTGATGTATTTCTGCAAATTAACTAAATACTTTTATCATTAAAATTGCATCATGATCCATCCGCCTTTTGATAAAATATATAAATTATATAACATTATGATATTACCACGTTAGTAATTAAGAACTGGCAATTACCAAATCTATGTCAACATTGGCTTATTGTTTGCCGTTTCTGTTATTTTTACTACTAATTGTTGTCACTTCACCATAAATCATAAAAGAAATACAAACACATGAATAATTAATCTTCGTCCCGTTTTGGAGGTATTTTGGAGGACTTTTGAAAACTCTCCAATTGTTCCAATTATAATTTATTTAGTAATTGTACTGAGTCTATGATAATTAGATAGATGACTTGCAGGCGTAAAAGTATTTTTTAACTAAGTTAAACGAAAAAATAACATTTTCATAGGATCCATGGCATTTAATAAATCATTTCGTATGTTACCATGTTGGTACAAGCTAATATCTTCAACAACGAAATATACATCCAAATAAAAAATTCTATATACAATAATAAGCGAAGGCTTTTTCAAATGTTTTTTTTTTAATGCATTATCCTGCATATATTTAGTAGAACTTAAACATAACCTTAAAAAAACATCAAGTCATTTCATATTTTATTGAAAGTTAATATATGTTGCGTATACAATATATTCAGTCAGTTTGAAAAAAGAACATTCGATCAATACGTAACATTTTAATGTCTACTAATACTCATCTAAAACGTCTCTTGATTGAGAATGACAAGATAAATCTGATAATTAAATTGCCTGAACTTTTACCTTCTGATTTGATTTTGATTAGATTTTATTGATTGATTTTGACTTAATTTAATTCATTATGATTTATTTAATAAACATTTATATTATCGATTCGTTCATTAAAACTTCTTACTATTAAAACTGAAAGATACAATTTTTATATTTACTATATTTGACTTAAAACGTGTATATAAAAACCTAATACGTAAATATGAATTAATATTTTATAAGTCTCGTTGTTGACGACACGATTAAACATTAGTAATCATTGAATTAATTAAATCGATACTTAATCCATATGGTTGAATGATTTATAGGCTTCCCATAGCTTAAGAGGATTTGATTTATTTTGCTAAATATTGAAAATGTATAGATGCATTTTGAAACTTATTCAATTTTCTCACATAAGTGTTTACTTTAATGTACATAATAAATAACTTTGATACTATAATACAAAGATTATAAAACTGAAAACGAAATTCTTATGACTAACATTACGTACAGGCCAGAAATAAAAAAAAATAAAAAAATATTACGATACAGGGCTTGTATGGACACCTGCATCATAATATAACTTTTTAATCATAACGATACACTTATACAACCTCTAGCTGGACCAAGTAGGTTGAACCTCTACTTTAAAAAAAAAGGTTTCAATGAACGAATGCAACAGCGACGCAACACGCATGCGCTCGCGCAACTCGACGTTTGCGCCTTGGCACCAACATTTGACATTAAAAAAAATCTGTTGTTATATTCAGCGTTTTATTTGCAATATTGTTTTAGGTATTATAGTATGAGAGTAGATAAAGTAGTCTATGACACTGTACATAACTTGGTCTTATAACCCTTATTATGCAACAGTATCAAAAACGACTATTACATAGTATGTGGAATCGATGTCAACTTCTAGTATTTTTAAAGAAAAGGTTACATTTTGAGGGTAAGTAGTGCCGTCGCTAATACATCAGCCTTGTGCATCAGAATATTCAGCGTACGAGAAATATGGAGTTGGAAATTGAATTTTTGAGTTGAACTAACTACCAATTTCCTGCTGGTCGTCTTGCTGGCTACGGTTATTTTTTGCAATTTCAATTATCTATATTCATTATTCATTATAATTATATTATTAACCAACTTTTAAGCTTTGCTGTTGAATAGATTTCGATGGTTCTAGTAGAACCCTCGAAACTTTAATTTTAAGTTGTTGATTGTCTATTCAGAAGGACTTACTACTTTAAGCATGGTATCAAAATAAACCCTTCAGCCACTTCTATTTACGTTACAGTGAATCGTAAAGATATGAATAATTAATATAGAATGAAAAATAAACCGATACGGGCAGGGATTCGAAGCCGCGACCTCTGGGAAACCATTCCGTCGCTCTACCAATTGAGCTAACGTATCGCTGTCCGCCTCGATGTATTAAGCATTCTATATGTGATAGTCTTTATCGGGACATTTTCATCTATTATTACAATTCTATTCTATATTTATATAAACACCAAAAATTTGGTTCAATTTAATTATTTATATTAATGAATGTAGGCCATAATCTTAAACTATTATGTTTCCTAAATAATAATATCTGTAATTTAAATGATATATTTAAGTTTAGATCCATTCAATCTACGTTCTCCATCAGAACAGCTTTGTGGAAATTGTCTGCTTTGGGCATTTAAATTAATATACAATAATATCATATCATCTTCAGGTTATTAAATACTATTATAATAATTACTTCAATTTTTAATCACTATTTTCAAAAGACTTTCACATATATTTGTTTATGTAATACCTTTTTGTTTCTTTTTAATTATTTTCAATATACCTATATCGATTACATTTTTGATACCGTTACATTTATAATTAATTAAAAAAATATATTTATCACTTCTGATCTATTCTACAATGATTGATATTTTCTATAAGAATATTTAGCTATGTTGAGTTTTATTTTAATTATAAATATCCAAAGAATAATTCGTTAACAATTCATCAACACCCAAATTTGCGATGCTGGGACACCGTCCGATTCAGGGCGGGATGAACTTAATACTCATATCAATGTTTGTTAAGAAGCTGAAAGCTTTTTAAAAAAATAATCTAACTTTAACTTTGGTACATAATCATTGACATTTAAGTAATTTTTTTAAATACTAACATATATGATAAAAAAAAAATATGTTCTGAATATAACTAATTAGAAGTAATATATAAAACACACCCATCAGAATTGTTGATAATAAATATCAAGATTAAATTATTTTTATCTTTGTTTTGGCATAAGTAACCAAAACATCCAATATAATTGCTTCGAAGGGTGAAATACGAGTACACGATTGTAATGAAGTCCATGGTACCATTAATCAAATACCATTAAGTTATTAGTTATACTTATTATTAAATAAACTACTTAAGAAAAATCAAATGTGATTCTTAAGTTTAACCTGGAATAAATCGCAATTAGCGGGCTAATCAAAATTCTTGTACTTTTGTCATTAACATTATCATCAATTGTACTATATAATTTATATATCAGACAATTAAATTCCATATTGAAAAAATATTTTGTTTGTATATATATATATTTTTTGCATTGTACTATTAACAAAAGAAACGGTACGGTATAAAATAAAAATTCTGTATATAAGCTAGTTAATTGATCACATTTTAGTAAAAACATTCAAACATTATTAAAATGACGATGTCCTTTCGAATAAATTCATCATTATCTAATTATAGATCAACCAGAACTTGTAAATACTTATTTATGAAAAAGAACACACTATAAATATATATATATATTGCCCGTGACTTCGTCAACGTAGACTGTAAAAATATTATTTTTATGGCTAGGAACATAAGTCATAAAAATATTTTTTCGATTATTTTTGACGTACCTACCGAAATTTCATAAGTCAAAAACCTTTAATCCGTTTAGAATCTAGCAGGGAACATAAAAATAGCACAATTGGCTATATTTAACATACGTATATTTGAATAAAATAACATAATTCTAAAGACGTCGGGTAATAAGAAGGATTTCACAAATAATTATATCAATTCAGTTCAGTGAGCCAAACGATTAAAAACAAGATCTCCCGTGGCAATTAGTTATCGTGATACAATCTATGTTATTTCACAGACAAAACCATGTGCAAAAGTTAGTATTTCTATACGCTATGTGTAATTTTGGTACATAAGCTACAATATTACTATATTTCATCAAAATCCGTTCAGTAGTTTTGACGTGATTGAGTAACAAACATCACGCTTAAGATCCAAATATTTTATGTGAATACTATGCTAACGGTTATGTCTATGCTAGTCACCAGTTACAAAAAAATATAAAACATTGAAATAAAAAACTATTACAAAAATAAGACTAAAATAGAAGATACCATTTCTTTATATTTTTATTATAATAAAAAAACAAGGTTATAAAAAAATCAAATAACTTGACAAACTTGATAATTTATTTCGAAAATATTTTTACCAAACTGAGGGAATTGTAAGGCTTCATCGTTACCAATTTTTGTTCAAGAATTCTACAAATTGTATTTCATTTTGCAGGGCTCGTAAAAGACGTATAAAATAAAGAATTTCATGCAATCTTGTGATACAATTTCCAATTTACGTAATCCATGTGGGGTAACGAATTGCGAATATTCAAAATATTAGGTATCGTATTTTTATAATATTCTGACTATTCGTACTTAAAAAAATAGGGCTGTTTAAAAGGATAACAAGTATTTGTAAAGTTTCAGAAATTCTAATAGTATGTCTGTTTCTTTGTCTGTTGAGTGTGAATAAAACACAATATTTCACATTAAAAACATTACCATAGAAGAATCTAATTCGTCGTAGTACGTGTAAGTAAGTTATTTAGAAAATAAATTTCCGGATACCGAGCACGTGAGAATGTTCCAGAATGCAGTAATTACCGCCAATGATTATTACAAATGGCGGTAGCTTTCAATGTCATTAATGTATTGATGTAAAAGTTGTAGAACACACCCTTCGTCCTTCTTCCATCTGATCACGTATGTGATCACGTCGTTTCCTCTTGTATTTTTCTAAAAAACTTTTTTTACTAAAATTTGACACTCATTTACACTATTTCTCAATTTCTTCTCTTCTCCACTAATTAATACCAGACTATAATGATCAAAGAAGATACTATAATAATGTGTAACTAGATAAAATTACCACTTTTAATTTTAAAATGATATTTTATAATATAAACTTTTAATAATATTGGATCTGAAAATGAAAGTTAAAATACTTTCTTATCAAATTTCGTGACAGAAAAAAATGTGCTGAGCTTTTTTTTTTAAATTTATCGTAAATCTATAACTTATTTACCAATTACAACTTCGTTTTATGTGCGGAATGTAAAAAAAACATCAATATTTCTTCAGTCTAAAAAGTATTAACATGGATCCAGAAAAAGATTTTTAAACTTAGTTACCATACTTTATCAAACACTATTTATTCCATTCTATTATTTCATGAAGGAAAAGTTAAATTACATTTGCACGACATTTCTCATAGATATCCTCTTCTCATTCTGTTAAACAGAGAATATAAACGTACGTAATGAACTACCCGTTGAGGTTTTCCCGCGCGACTTCAGCGGAACTCTTTCAAGAAATACGTGAAAAGGTTTTTACACGGTCGGCATCTAGCGGGTGATAGTCATACGTATATGTCTGAGTATTTGTATGGTAAGTAACAATACATAGTATTATTTTATATACTGATTATACTAAATTGATAAAAATACTGCCTTATTTATTGTTGCATGAAAATTATTATTTAATTTTGTGGTTATCAAGAACAAAATATGTATGAATTCATAATTATATTTATTATTATAACTATATAACTTAAGCCCTAAATAAAAACTAAACCCACCCAGAACATCTAAAAACATTTAAATAAAAAAAAAACATTAATTATAAAAAATATTGAAGTTCGGTTTGTGAAGTTATTACAGTTGTCATAGTGCCCGCAGATACAATTGAGCTAATTACATTAGTGATTGTGCGTTCATGAATAATTGTTGTAGTTATAATTATAGTTATATAGTTAACCAACTAGTATCCATCAGAATGCTATTTACAATGCCGCAAGCAAGAAGTTTAAAATCTGTCAAAGCAACGCCATAATGCAATATACAATTGTATACATTTATGTTTGTATCCGTTTTTGTATTGAAAATACGGACAAATATTTTGATATACATATAATCATTGAGAAGTTAAATCTAGACATTTTCAAAGTTATACCAAGTTAAGTTATTTTTGCGTGAAAGACTAAGAACTTAGATTAAGACTTTAGACTTAAAAATTGTTTAACCGATTAGACTTATTTTTTCCTAGGTGGAAATCATATTTGTTAAGAAAAAAAAATAAAAATATCTAATCACTCGAATAACAATCTCAAAAAAGGGTTATTCATTAGTTAATTTTATCCGTGCAAAACCGGTCCGACTCACTAATAATATAAAAAACAGTTTTCATGACGTACACAATTTATAATTTCTGCGACATGAACCCACTTCAATTAGGATTCAGGCCATATAAAACATTCTTTTGGTTGTTTAAGTGTCACTAGAACTAGAATATAAGCAATTCATCAATTAGAAGACTCGAACCAGTGACTTTTGGATTTCTGTTCCGTCTCCAAGACACGATAGAGGATGGTAAAGAAAGAGTCGAAGAAGAAAGTGACATCCCTTGCAACGCCTTCTTGAAATAAGTTAAATTACAAGAAACTTGTAATCAAATATCTAATCTAATCGGAATATGAAATTATCTACACTGCTTCATATATATTTAAATATTTGGATACATTTCTGCAAATTTCTGCAAATTTATCCAAATATTTAATTTTGATATCCCAAGAATATAATGCAGCTTTATAATAATGCCAATAAAATGACATATATATATATATAAAAGAAATTTATGTTACTAATATTGTAAAATATTTGAGTCTATCCAATTTTTAAACTTCATCAATAATTATTGATATCATTATACAGCTTTCAGAGTATTTATTTTTACTAGTATAATTAGTATTTTATCACATGATACAGTACTACAACCAATCAAATGGAAATAGTTAGTTCGAACTCAAACTTAGTTTAAAGTAAGGAAAAATTAAGCATTTAGGCTTGAGTTAAAGTTAAAGTTTGAGGCTTAATGAAGCCTCAAACTTTACTATCCTGAAAACAATACTTACCTGTTATTTAACCAATTCTGTTATGAACTATGAGAGATTATGTTGTGAAATTGTTTATTATAAGCTTACAATATAAGATTATTAAAAGAAATTAAAAACGGACAAAAATATGGAAGATAAATTAGTGAAGTTTCCAGATAGAATGATATGACAAAATAATTTCTTTTTTTCCAACGTTCTAAACATGTAGAATATTTTTATTTTGTTTAAATCACATTATTATGGAACCCAGCAGTTGAAAACAATGTTACAGTTCAGTTATAAAGATAAACTTACATAGTATAAAATAGTCTTTAAAAATAAAAGAAACAAAATTACTATCATAGCAAATATAAAAGATGTCTGGAATCATATAGCTTATTTTTTTAAGCACCGCTAATTAGTGACAAATTAGCTAATTTGTTACTAAAAAGATAACATGTAGTTTACTTTCGATGTTATATAATTAGCATGATCTAATTTATTTATTAATCAACTAATTAAAGGAAGATGGAGATGTATTTAAATTAGCAAGTTATAATAATTAGCATCAACTAGAAATAATGTTTACAATAATTAGCACTAAAAGGGTATATAAAACAATTATTTAGATGGCTTATGTCATATAGTTATAACTGGTTATAATTTTAACATGGTGAATATCAAAGGTCCTTACGAGCAACCGGCTCGTGAAGTTGGCGAACGCGGAAGCGGGCGCTGGAGGATGCGCTCACGTAGCCACCACGTAGTGGGCACTCGGCTCGGACGAGGACGTGAAGTAGAGCGCTGTCGAGAGCCTACTGACCTGGCACACCTGGAGCAGTTAGCACGCCGTTCGGTGCTCCTCATGGAGAAACACGCGCCTGCGTCCCCTCACAACTTCCACAAGGCGATGGACCTTTTAAGACAGCAATATAATATGGTACAGCTTTGGTACTTATAACGTCTTTTTAACTCATCATATGTTTTATTAATATTAATTAATTTTAATTTCAGAATTTTATAATGATATGTGATCAATGTCTTGGGCCGCATGTGTATGATGAACTTACGGCTCCTGAAAGATGACATCTTTTGAAAAGACAGACAAGAATTAATAATAGAATAAATTAAATTTCACTATAATTAATGGTAATGTTGAATATATTATGAATTAGGAAACAAATTCGTGTATGAAATAAACACGTGTTGCTAACTTTATAATAAATAACATCTGTTATTTGGTAATATTCAATCTCATCTTTACTGCATCAGTACTTGAGACATACGCTGAATTCATATTTCTTTTAAGTGAAGACTGGTTGTAATAAGAAAACTAATATAATATTATATATTAAGGTTATCAGTTAATTCTTATAAAATATTAAAAAGTATCTTTGTATAAAAGAGTTAAAAAAATATTAATAACTCCTTAGTTATTAGAACCTCGGCTCTTCGATAGTCGATAGATGTATATTTCGATAGTCGATAGATGTATATTTGAGCTATAAAGTATCGTCATTTCTTCTATAATATATAATTATTGATTCCTATAACAAAATGTCTCATTTAAAGAAGATTCTAAATTTAACATACTATAAAATAAGTCTATAAGCCCTTTGTTCAAAATTCATTTCGGAATAAATAGTTTTTTTTCTTATAAAAAAGGGGTTAATAGCGAGATATATATATAAATAAAATACTTATATAATTTTTATGATGTAAATAATAGTTATTTAATTTCTCGAAATACTGGATGATATTTTTTGACATTTTGACTTTTTATTTAGGGAAAAATAATTTAGTTTCTGACAGAACCATTAAGATTTATGGCACAAAATATCTTCGCAATTCTATATGACTCAAGCTTTATTGTTTTCGAACAGTTGTTTTCAAACTGTCCTTATAGAATCATGTTTCTGTTATAAGATACTTTTTAATCTAATTTCCTTCTTTGAGTTTTGGTACAAATTTATTCACTCGACAAAGTTGACAAAGCCTTATTTACCGTGAAAATAATGAATCTAACTATATTAATTAATTAATTCAGTCCAGCGGAGAGCAATTTTGATAATATCTAAAAGTTATTAAATACCAACTAACCATCACACATTAAGGCAAGAACAAACGGAATGTTTTTAGACATACCACCTAAACTGAGCATGGAAGAAGGAATTCTCATAAGGAAGTGAGTTAATGCTCGCAAATGAGCATGTTACTTTAGGAGTTATATCTTGTTTGTGGATATTATCTCCAGCTAGGGTAATTAATTAATTGTAGCGATGAGGGCAGCCGTTGGTTTTTTAGTGGGGTGCCTTAAAAATGGCAGCGTTTCCTATGCTGCCGGGTGCCGCACATACCGCCCGGCCATCGCCTTCTTGGCCTGGGTGACGATGCGGAAAAACATTTTTCCAACGAAAAAAAAAATGGGTAATTAATTAAAGAAATGAAAATTTAACAAAAATAACTACGAAGAGAAACATTAATTATGTCTAGATGTGTGCTCTAAAAATAAATGTATGTCAGTTTATTTTTTGCGTTTATTTTAACTCTTTGGTTTGGTAAAGTTGGTAGACTTCAAAAATAATTACTTTTAAATAATAATTACATTAAAATTAATTCGGTCGACAGTCTCGCGGTTGCTGTTGCAGTGATTAAGAGATAATTTGTTTTATAAGTTCAACGTGCGCTAACCAACCGCCCTGTTGGTCGAGTGGTTAGCACAGAAACCTAACGTATAGTGGCGCTAAGGGAATTGGGTTCGATTCCCTTTCGATGAATTTAGTACTATACTTACTAATATTTCTTTGTTCACTATATAAGATGCTTTTTAGTAATGAGACCCAATAAATCAACGAAACCCATTTTACTACAACCGCCCTCGCCATCTTTCAGGGCATACCAAAAAACCTGACAGAGCAAGTCTGTATATCTCTCACAATTAGCAAATAGAGTAGAACAATGGAATGATCTCACCATCGTTACGCAGTGGTTTCCAATAACTTTCTTCAATACTTTCAAACTGAATTAAAACAGCAAGCGCATGGCTGTCGGTAGTCACCGATGGCGATGGTAATGGTAAATGGTAAATGTGGTAATTTGAGAAATAATACTTTAGATACTAGATAATAACTAGATGATATACTAGATAATATTTTAGATAGATTCATTATTACATCATACTTGACAATTTATATTTATCATTTATAAATGATATTTTTAGACAATACATCGGGACCTTATAATTATTTCTTTTCTAATCTTATACGTATAAGAGAAAATAACTTTTACGGTGCTTGCTACATGCTTATTCCGAGCATTAATTCGCCTGCTTATGAGAATTCCTATTTCCATGCTCACTTTAAATGGCATGCCTAAAAACATTCCGTCTACTCTTACTGTACCTAAATGCTTTTTGGTTAGTTGATAGTTGGTAGACTTTAAGTTGCTTCCTAAAGTACTTTCCACACGAATAATTTACTGGCACAGCTTTTATTAAGTGTAAATCGCTCTGTTAAACTTATATGATATAACATTTATTTATTTATAAGTTTCTACATTCAAGGAAAGCTTGCGACTGAAATATGTCAAGCGATTTTCACTCCCCCACTTTTGGTTCGGTCCATACAGGAACCGTTTATCTTCTTTTCCTAACTTCAAATCTCTATTTACGATATATCATAGCCACTACGTATTAATAAATATATTTAAAAAAATACGACATATAGTAAGTAAGTATTAAAAGTGAAACGGGATGGAAAACCAAAAGGTAAGTTGGAGTCATCTTGTTTCTACTTAAATAACACAATTATGTGGTTTTTATTCTAATGAAATGCGTTCATTTTACAAACATTATAAGTTACGTAGCTACCTACGTCTCTTTAAAGGGTACTTGTCATTGCGGGGTACCCTCTCCGTGGTTTCCCGTTGGGGCACCGTAGTCGTGTCCGATAGCGATCCCGTATTGCCCCATTATGACGGTGGTGGCCCCCGTCTGGTTCAGTGAGTGCGTCTCACATAACCATCCCCGTTTTTCCCTGGATGGGGGCGTGTACCCATGATGGGTTGCAGATGTTAAAAAAATAGAAAAAAAGGTACCAACATCTAGTCTGAAAGTTTCCATTACAATAAAAAAACAAAGCATTGGTGAAGGACAAAAATATTAATACTATTTACTTATTGAACAAAAAACACAACGACGTCTTATATAAAAGACATTTTAATTGTACTATGAATAAGATTCATTTATAATATTATTAATATTATCATAGCATTTATCGGAGCTTAGTTTATATTTGGTAGATATTCTGTCTAACTTGTATTGCTAACTCTTAGTATGTTATTTAACCTTATATCATATTTTAAAATTAATAAATATATACAACCAATTTAATAGAAGTGTATTTAGTTTAGTACAAATTTAATTATAAAAGATAATAGTTATGAAAAATGACACAATCAATATACAAGAAAATAAGATTAACGTAATTTGGTCTTTACTCCAACATTTAATTATCTTGTTATATACAAGATTATCACATTATCATTATATATAGACGTTACATAGTTTCCCTCCATAAATTATTAATAAATTGATTATTTTATAATCTAATCTAATTTATTGAATGTTAATCAGTTGATAATGAATCATAACTTGATGCCTGCTTTCCTTTTGAAAAAGAATTTATATTACATCTTTCGTAGAATATATAGGATTGATTGGCAGAATTACATCAAGGCTCGTTAGCTCAGTAGGTTAGAGCGCCGATATAAATACATACTTGGCCATCGGAGGACGGAGGTTCAAATCCTTCACGAGTCGTAACTAAATTAATTTTGTTTTTTTATTTTTAAATTATTATTTTGAACATTGTGTAAAGTAGTACCAATTTTTATCAACAATTTATAAATAAAAATTTCAACATCTGATAGAAAACGGGATAAAGAAATGAAAGAACTATTACTTATCATAGATTGGGATACTAATAGTCAATCCAGACTTTATTCTAACTACAGAAAATATTTAAAAGTATAAAATATTTGCACATGCAAATAATACAACATCTATAATCAGAAATACATTTATTCTCAAAAAACTAAGACAATCTATATATATATATATATATATATATATAGAAGGATGTTTGTATATATGAAATCGATGAACTCAGAAACTATTGGACCGATGATTATGAAAATTGGTATGTATATGTATTTTTCCACGGAGAAGGTTTATATGGTATGCCCATTGATGTAACTCGCCACCAGGCGGCGCTGCCAAATATCGACTTCCGCCCCGTTCAACCGATTGTCATAAAAATTGGTATGACCATGTATTTTTCCTCGAAGAAAACGAATATGCTATGCCCATTGATGTAACTCGCCACCAGGTAAAGTAAGGGTTAGCCCAGCGAAGCGGGCTGGTTTCGCTAGTATTAAATAAAATTGTAAATTTCTATATCTGTTATTACGTTTATCGCATTCGAGAATCTTTAGGACATCACTACACATATCAATGGTCGAGTTGACAAAAGTAGGTGTGAAGGTGTCTTTAAGAGAAGAGTGATTAGGTTGCTAGGGTAAGGCGCCTTTTGACTTAAGACTACATTTTACTTAATATCAGGTGGAATGTAGTCAAGCATTAACCTAGTTTTGAAAAAAAAAAACAATTATTAAAGAGGACTCATAATTAATGGTCCAAGTAGAGCTCTGTATTTAAGATAAATATACTAAGTTCTTAACAGTATAACAATGTCTGAGAGTTTCAATTTCTTAAGATATAATTTCGTAAGGTTCAAGAATGAAGTCTTAAATTGATTACTGCGACAATCAATTAATCATTTGCGGTATTTAAACAAGTTTAAAGTAAATGAGAATCAGCAATTTCTCTCAAGTACTTAGTTTACTTTTATTCCTTTCACTATTTTACAAATTGAATAATATGTATTTTTTTTACCATATTACATATATAGAGACCATAACTGCCTACAACATCCACTTTGCTACAAATATTTGGTTTAACCTTATCAGATAAAATTTCTAAAAGAACCTTAATTAATTAATGAAATCAGAGACTGTAAAAGAGAAGTAAGAAGTTAAATAAGTCAAAATAGGTTTATTGAATTTGTATTAGAAATACAAATTATTTTAGAAACATTCCGTAACAAAAAAATATTGTGTAAATAACATCTAATACGAATTAGTTTTTCAATACTACTAATAATTCATAAGTGCTGTGTTTGTTTACTGTGTATTTTTAATTATCAAAATGAAACTCCCTCGTAAGAGACAAAAATCACAAAAATTTAAGAAAATATTTTTTATTTAATGTACCGCTTACCGAAGCTTTATCGTAGTATAAGTAGAGAGTAAACAGTTAGCCAAGTATTTACATTAAATCTTTGGATCTCAAGTGTTTAATAAACAAAGTACAAACATTCTTTCGCTACTTGAACGTTGTTCTTAAGTTAAATAGATTAGTTATATAAAAGAAAACACAAGCTAATAAATCATAAGTAATTATTATTGTTTCTCTTAAATTTTTGTTGACCTATAAATTGATAATTATGAATTTCTTCGATATATCAACGTCTATATATATTTTTTTTTATTATCATTTTTACATAATATAGAGAAGTCTCTCTCTCTCTCCCTATGTATGCTCAGATCTTTAAAACTACCCAACGAATTTGTATATGATATGATGTATTTTAGCATAGAAAAGCCAAACAATTTACAGATTTGCAATGTGATGTTGCAACAAATATATTTTTGTGTTCTTAAATCTCAAAAGATGGTTTAACCTTAAGATATATAGCAAATTAATTTACTACGGCAATGTATACCTTTCAAATATCAATATGAAAGTCTACTATGGTTTATATTTATCTGTAGAGAATAACTCAAATTAACCATTTTTTATATATCACAAAAAAAAATATTTAATAGCTCTTTATACAATATAGTTTTATTTCTTATCTCATCAAATATGTTACATATGTAGTACATTTCACTTAGATCCAGACTGCCCTTCATTAAAATGTACATCTTAGAATACATCAAAGATTATTAAAGAAAAGTTACGCCATAAATATTGTATAAGAAGACGACCTGTAAAATATAAATATCAATCAATCTTCATTGTGCTATTTCAGTATCTAGATTGCAGATTGCAGATTGAAGACCTCAGTGATTATCGTCGGTGTAGTAATTAACCCGCTCATTGCTATTTTAGTTCCAGGACAGATTTAAGAGGAAGATAAAATGTATAGATTTTGGTTTACGGCTAATTTAAGGCCGAAAAAGACTTATTTCAACTTCATGACACTAGGCCTTTATTTACTTCCCCGGGGAACAATTATGTGGGATATTTTGTTTGCTTATTAAGCGAAAAGGAAGACCGAAATATAATTTTATTTTGATATTCATTAATACCTTCATGGTTCTGACAGCCTCTTTTTGAATATGTCATAGTGTTTGAGTATATTTATATACCAAGAAATAACAATCACTTATATGAGTGAAATAATAAATAACAGTCATGTATGTATTTCTTAAGATGGTAATAATAATATATATAATACCATTATTTAACTGATTCGCTCATTCATAATTTAATTAAATATAATTATTTATTTAAAATGTAAATTAATAAACTTAAAAGAGAAAAAAACCTTTTGAAAATCGTAAGGCTTTAATTAATAAAATCTGCTTGTAGGCTTTTACCGCCTCATCGGTTTCATGTTTCAACATGTTTCCAATCGTGAACTTTGTTGGAAGAGATTTGTAATTTTGATATACAAAAAGGAATATACAATAACATTTTATTTTTGTTCTTAAATTGTAAATTTAATGGAAAATAGCTAATTAGAAAACAGTTATAACATAAGGAACAAAAATATTCTTTAACACTATGATGTGTATTTTTTTAAAATTAAAACTGTTCTTCAAAACGTATGTATATTGTCATTTAAAAATATGTACAATAAATATTTTCATACTTATAATACATACTAATAATAATTATAATAATAAATGTTAAGGGCAGAGGCGTAGTGAGGGGGGGGCAAGGGGGGTCATCATGCCCCGGGCGCTAACCACAAAGGGGCGCCAAAAGGTCCGCAAAATAAAAAAATGCTGGATATTTTTTCATTTTTATTATAATTATTATTTTTGAAAAATATATCTATCTGGTGCCAGTGTAATACAATAATATTTTTTTTTACGAATTAACATAATTCATAAAAAAAAATATATTTAAAATTTAAAAACCGCCGATACAAAAAGACTTCTAAAAAGAATAGGTCACTGCGTCGGGGGACCGTTGTACGTACGCCAACGGTGGCGTCTATTTTACGATGTTAATCATCGAGGACTTAGACTATACGATTCGATATCGTAATTTCTTTATTTGCCTTGGTAACTTACTAGCATTTTAATTTATTCCTTTATTAAACGGTCCCTCGACGCAATGACTTCAATAAGTACATAAAAATATTATTTTTATTCTTTTTAGAGGTCATTTGTTATCGGAGGTTTATATAATTTCAATTATTTTTTTCTGCTTTTTAAAGTTACATTACTGGTTTTTTTATTGTACTAAATTTTCGGTTGTTTAAGTATTTCTATCAATATTGCATAAGAACCTGTCACCCGCACCAATAAAACCTCAATATCTAGGAGAAAACTGTTTCTATTTCAACCAACTGTAGTTAAAAACCATTTCGACGAACATAGCTTTCGATTAAAAAAACCGCATTTAGACATCACCGCATCACAGACATATACACAGATACACAAACACACAGAAACACAGATTGACAGGTCAAACTTATAACACCCCTCTTTTTAGTTGGGGGTTAAAAAGAGAAAAGAACAGGCCAAGTGCTGGAAGTCGGACTCGCACACGAATGGTTCCGTACCATTTTATATATATATACTGTCGTGGTCAACTAATTAAGGACACTCTTTGGTTAAACCGAATTGTGAATTTATTTTTTATTTTCCAACGAGTCTAAACCATATTCCATATCTCTTACATGTAAGTATAATTAGTCATTTATGTGCCCGATTATACAAACAATAACAACTTCTCAAACATTAAACCTCTTTACAGTATAGCTAATAGATTATCGTAGTGCTATTTGTTCAAATAATGCTGGCTGGCCATTTAATTAGGGACACTGAGATATTGCGTTCTATTTTCAAAATTTGAATCTCAATACTTTTTTACTTCTTCTCTTATTGTTTCGTGGTAGTTTTGGCGGCAATCCCGATATTTATTTTAAGTTTTGAAAAATATTTTGAAGAAAAATGGGTAAAAATAAAAGTTGCGATCCAACACTACGAAAAATTATCATGAAGTTTGTTGTCGAGCATGGTTGGCCATACCGAAGGATAGCAGAACATTTAAATAGTTCAAAAACTATGGTATACAATGCAGTGCAACATGTCAGACGCAATAACACAGATTTAAATGTGCCCAGAACAAAAAGATCGAGAAAAACAACTCCGCAAGAAGATAGAATGATAACCAGGTTAGCTAAGAAAGATCCGTTTCTAGGCTCTATTTTAATTAAACACGAAGTGTTTGGGACAGACGAAAGAGCTGATGTCCCAGCGAGGACCGTTCGACGACGTCTGGTAGAAGCAGGGTTGTTCGGAAGAGTGGCTCGCAAAGTACCGTTGTTGAAGAAAGAACATAGAAATGCTCGTTTGGCGTTTGCACGTAAATATGGACATTGGACCTACGCCCAATGGCAACATGTATTATTCTCTGACGAGACCAAGGTTAATTTGATTTCTTCAGATGGAAGGCAATACGTACGGCGTCCAGTAAAAGCGGAAATGAATCCAAGATTCACAAAAAAGGAGGTGAAACATGGCGGTGGAAACATTAAAATGTGGGGTTCATTTTCTGGACGTGGAGTGGGACCTGTGAGGAAAGTTCAGGGTAACTTAGACCAACATCAATACAAGGCAATATTGGAGGAAACGATGCTTCCCTATGTTGAGGAGCATCTCCCTATTATATGGACGTTTCAGCATGATAACGACCCGAAACATACCGCCCGTTCAGTCAAGTCGTTTCTTACCAGTCAGTCAGTATCGGTGCTAGATTGGCCAGCAAATAGCCCGGACCTTAACCCAATCGAGCACCTTTGGCACGAAATCAAGAAAAAAGTAGCCACTTATCGTACCACAACTTTAGATGAACTTAATGAAGCTTTTTGTGAGGCATGGGCAAACATTCCTGTCGAAACATGCCAGAAACTGATAATGTCTATGCCACATCGGTGTCAAGCGGTAATTACTAACAAAGGTTTTGCTACTGGGTACTGATTTTACACGTAATAAAATGGAGCTGTTAAAGATATTATAATACTGCAGATTATTAGTTTTGTTTACCTCTATTTTTCATTATAGTTTACTGTCCTTAATTAAATGTCCAACTACAGAATTATACCTTAAAATTGAATACATGTTCAACCTTTGATATTAAATACTTTTTTCTATTTATTTATTCTTTTATTTACAGCCATTTAAAGCATAATAATCGGACCAAATTATGCAAATAATAGTTACTGAGAAATCAATAGGGTTTTATATTTGTATGTACATAACCGGTTATTGTTCTTCACTATCTTGCATGTCCCTAATTAGTTGACCACGACTGTATATATAAAAACATCAAAAAAATAACGTATGTGGTATGAGCGGCGCCCCCTTAAATATTTAATTTATTTTAATTTAATTATTTATAAATAAAGTTAATATACCACTAAACATTCTGTGAATATTTCAAGCGCCTACCTGTTGCGGTTATTAAAAGGGAGCAAAAAATCACGTTTGTTGTAGGGGAGCCCCCAATAGTATTTTTTTTAAATGAGTAAATAACTAAATATTCTGTGAATATTTCAAGCATCTACCTTAAGCCCTTATTATTATCAAGCAAAAATGTAGTTTGTTGCATGGGAACCCCCTTAAAGTATTTATTTTATTTTGTATTAAGAACATATTTGATATAAGAGTCGCAAGGAAAGTTTCTAGGAAAAAAACTAAGAAAATTAGCAAGATCAACATCGAAAACTAATAGTTTAACTCATACGGTAATAGTATATTCCTAATAAAAATGGCATGTGTTTTCTATTGGCAGGGCTGACTCAAACTGCGTCTTTCAGCACTTTCTTATGGCATCAACGCTTTGTGGTTACATAAATAATCTCCTTTCTTAATTTGTCTGATAAAAAAATTATGTTATAGTAAATATTTGTAGTTTACAAAGTATAAACATAATTTCTTGTAGTGTACGCTTATTATTTGCTCCTGGACTTAGACCTTCGCCAGGGTACGCCATAGGACCCGATCACCAGTGTTCGCCATTCAATCATTGCCAGTTACCGTCTTCAAATAATGTTCTTTATAGAGTATAGACCTTTCCATAGTTCTCTGGGTGACATGCAGTTGATGGGCCAGCTTCATCGGCAGGTTCCATGTCTCGGCATCATCTTGAGACATTGTGGCAAAGATGACACAAATATGTGACTCAATTTTACAAATGCTTTATAGCCAAGATACACTCTTCTGATGATTTCTCCAACAAAGCTGTCATAAAAACTGCAACTTTTGCCCTAGGTTACCGTACTCCTAAAAAAGTGGTCCACTTCGAGGATTACACCTTCGACAGAAATGGGTTCGGGGATGATGTGTTTATTGAACATGAAGTTGGTCTTGTTCAAGTTCATCCCGAGCCCAAAACGTCTAGAGGTAGTATTCAGACTAGACAACATATCCTGTAGGTCTTGCAGAGATTCTGCCACTATGACTATGCCTTCGCCAAAGCGGAGATGCGTGAGATATTCACCATTAACATTGATGCCCATTTAATCCCTTTGAAATATCTTAAAAACATCCTTCAGCGCATTAGTGAAGAGTTTCGGGAATATTTCGTCACCCTGTCTTACACCTCCAGTAAACCAGATAGGACTTGTTTGGTGGTTCTGTACTTGGACTGACAACGTTGCCATTTGGTAGAGATTTCTCAAAACCTCAGAACATATCGACTATCGCTAGTCGACTTGACAACGCTGCAAAGACTCCAGAATAGCCCAGCTTTCAATGAAGTCGAAAGCTTTCTTTTGGTCCACCATGCCAAACCTTTACGAAATCCGGCCCGCTTCAGTGGCTGGAATTTGTCAAATATGAATGCCAGACAATTCGTGACGATTCAGGAATATAGCTTATAATTGTGGTTTAGAAGTGTGATTGGCCTTTAGTTTGGGGTAGTCCCACATGTTTATCACCGAGTCAGAAACCCTTTTGAGCTCCTCAAGGATTGATTTCTGTACAGCCCTAACGAGCTCATAGGTTACTCCGTCTTCCCCGGAAGTCTTTTATAAACTGTTTATGAGCCGTCTCGATTTCATGGACATATATGTATGATAGATCGTCAGTAAAGTGGCGGGTAAGTGAGGCTCTGGGTCGCTTGCGTTTGGTGGAGGGTTCGGTGCATATGAGGCATACAGATTTGCGTAGAAGTCCTCGATTTCAGAAAACATCTTCGGAACTGATGTTACCATTTCACCATTCAAGGTAATCAGCTTTATCAGGTGAATTTTCCCCATATCTTTGTAAAGACTTTGAATCCCCGACTTCGCTCAATCGCCTCCTGTATGAGGCGAGTGTTCCAGCTTAGATGGTTGCGCCTTACCTAGCTCCGGATCTTTTTTTAAGAGACTGGGTGACTGACAAAGGATACTCTTGTGTTTTTCGTTCAAGTCCCTTCAGTTTTGGGTCTAGGTTGAAAGCTGAGACTTCTTATTTGGTTGTCTTTTCCTAAAGTGCCTCATTATCACTTCGCGTACAATTCCTATTATGACGTTTAAGTCCTCGTCAACATTTGCCGGGAATACTGGCAGTCCGGCATACTGGCATACTGGCATTACAGCGAATCTGTTTTGCATTTCAAGCTGGAACGCATCTTCTCCGGCTTGAGGCGCAGTTGGACGAACAGCCCTCATCATGCGGTTCCGCTCAATCTTAAACTTGCTATATTGGAGTGCCCCCTTACAAGTAGGTGATAACCAATTCCAGTAACCTGTTGATTTCTAAGACATCCTTAAATATGTGAATTCGATCTCGTTTTTATAAAATACATCGAAAAAGCATGAAGCCGGAAAATAACAAGTAAAAGATGACGATCTTTTATTTGTTATTTTTTTAAATATAGATACTTTTTAAGGACACGACAAATACAGCGTTTTATTGTTCTGGAGGAACCTAAACCTTATTTATTTATTAAGTCGTAGGTATATTTTACATTTAAAATTTTATTGTTTTCAAAATGGGGGGCGCTATAACGGTATTGTGCCCCGGGCGCGAGTTAAGCTCGCTACGCCTCTGGTTAAGGGTATTATTGTATATTAATAAATATAGATATAATAAAAGTGACACAAAAGATGAATCAATGGATGTTAACTTCAAAATAACATTTAAATTATAGACCTATCATTACAGCCTAGACATATGCCATCTGAAATATGGCCTTTTGACATGTTGTGCGCCAAACTTTATTGTCCAAATTGAATAATTATATAATAATAAATAATCGATGCTTATCAATTTATAGTGTTTTGTGATGTTGTCTACATATAGCGTAAAGAATAAAATAGAATAGTTTCAGATTGTGGCCGACACACATTCGTAAATATGGGATTTGGTTTGTTTATTGATGTCGCTTTACAAACAAACACAATTTATCAAAGTTGGTCATATATATAATCGATTTGGTTCTTGTACTGATTTTAATTAGTACTTTTAATTAGTAAAAAGCTACATCTGCTTGATCTTGAGGTAGATGAGAATTACAGTGCACTGACGAGATTTATTTATCAATCCAATTCTCTTTAGAATACATTGACTACATCAATACAAACATCAAACCTGCGAATCTTGAAACACCTTCTCGCGATTACAACTGAGCTACCGTGTCTTTGGCTGCTCTATTCATCGTCTTATTTGTTTTGGATTATTAAAAAAAATTGGCCATACTTACAACAAATATTTAACAAATTAACAACTGCTGTAGACTCGTGGAAGAAATAATGTTATAATCCTTTGTAGTAATTAGAATGTACTGCTACAGTCTAGATTTGTTCATTATTACTTATATCCACTACTCAATCATTATGCTTTTTAAATAATTACGCCTACCTTATTTACCATTTATAATGTAAAAATGTCTTTTAATGCGATGTAGATGCAATGCAATGTAGATTTATCTATTTTCTTAGAATTAACCATTGTCAATTTGCTCTTAAATGTAAAAGATGGCACTAGAAAAATGTGAATAATGCGAATTCATGCACAATATAATTTAGTAGCTACTGTTAAGACTTGTTTCAGTAATACACAGTACTTGCACTTCAATGTTTAATATCCAACCATTTGTAATAGAATAATCTCTGATATGTTCTATAAATTAATAAAAGATTAAACATTATGTTAAAATATCCTATGCTTCTAATTCTTAAAACATTTAACAGTAAATACTAAATAACATTCCATAATTAATTGCGTAGGCGCTGCTGTTGAAACTTATGAACTAAAACATGTAAATTCCAATGTATTTACCATTTAAATTATTATAAATTAATATTACTAACACTACTTATATGTATATGTAAGTAAATTTTTGTTAACACTATTTTATTTCATTAGAACTCTGCATCACTCCTCAACTATACAGTTTTCTACTCAATATTTTTTTTCTCTTATGCAAAAACGACTTAAATAAACAGTAAGAAGATTGTTAAAAATGGGACAGTTTTGGAAATTTTGGCAACCCACAGGGTTTGACATTAATATTCACCCAAGTTACAATTGAGTTAAAAGTGACCTAAAAGGAATGACCACAATTTTGATCGTTAGAAGTTTCATAATTAGGTACGAGTAATGTTCAAAAATATATTCTTTAGTGTCATTGTTTTGATTAAATATTTACTAAAGTAGAGTCAGTATATTATTTATATTATTATTAAATCCTGTAAATAAAAACACAAATAATTAAGATGAATTAATAAATAAAACCGTTACTCAGCTATTTTTTTTCTCTTTCTACTTTCCTATTACCACTAACTTTAATAAAATGCATAATTTTATTAAAGTTAGTGGTAATAATTTCTATAATTTGACGTTTAACAAAGTCAGCGCTTAAATAATAAGTTAAACTCGTCTTTCATAGCTTAAATAAACATTATTCAATAAATTCCTGTTCTTGTTTTAAGCCCATTAACTAGTCCTATTAAATTCACTAAAATATAAGTATTTCTTAATTATTAGTTCAATCATTAATAGTAGTTATATAATTATTTCCTTTCAAATGTTGAAGTCCCCTCAAACAACAATAATATTATATATTTGACAATATAGATTTGTTTGTATATTGATAATAACATCTGTAATAGTTATCTCATTTAATTATAAGAAATTATTTCCGGAACGAAGTATTAATTACATTTTTCCTCCAGCTGAAAGTTCTAGAAGATGCGAATTTCTTAACTTAATAAGGAAAAGAACCTTAACTTCATGTTAAATAACTTTTGATAGATCTTTAATTACATGTTTTACAATACGTTTTTAGAAAAAAAAAATATTTAGTAGTAATCTATACAAAATACATAATGAAAAAAAATGGAAAATAACGTGGTATTTAAAAATATTATTAATATGTAGTTCTTTTCTTGAGGCATTACACGTGTGACTTGAAGCTAAATAAATAAATAAAGAGTATAAAGAGTATTACATAGAGAAGTTTAGCAGCTTATCCGTCAAGAATAAACTGATGTCATAGTAATATATTTATTTAAGTAAATATTATAAATAATTCATTGCTGATAGTAAATATCACAGCTTTCTAATCTTTTTAATATTGTCATGCTTTTAGCAAGTAATTCCGTTTTAAAACTAAATTTGTTTAAAAAAATTATTTCCATCTTGAAACTAATTGAAATACAATGTTGAATGTAAAAAAAAGATATAAAATTAAATATATTCAAATTATTTATAAATGTGTAATAAATTATTTAATACTACGTTAAAAACCTGAACGATCAATCAGCAATCAAGGCTAGTAACATCTCTTTTACAGTTCTTGTATAGTACGTGGTTGAAGTGAGAGAACCTACTTGTACATATTTGTACAGCATCTGTCTTGTCTTCTTATTACCTAAACTATGATTCTGCAGAAAATGCTCGAAGAATTCGCTTGCATAGCCATGAAGAACAATGATAACTTAATAATTAATTTATAGGTCAGCCAGAACGTTGTAATAAGTACTTTAAACCATTCAAAAAGTTAAGTTTGTCTTAGCTTTAAAGAAAGGAATTCTCAATTTGAAAGACGCTTTTGTGCTGTAAATTTATCATTTTACTTAACTTACTAAAAACGACAAAATATAATGGAACAACTTTAAACTTAGATTATTAACTATTTTGGGGACTGAACATAAAAATCAATATTTTGGTATTGTTTTTTTATTATACGAAATAAGGATCTGAACCATAAAATCAAAAAAATATAATTAATTAACAAAAATTAATAAATTAAAAAATATATAGAAATATGAATCGTAATAATATATAATACATAAAATACCTTCCTTATATATTCTTTGGAACTCCTAACAATATATCGTAATTTATTTCATGCATTGCCAAAACTTTAGAAAATAAATAAAAATAATAAACATGGTTAATAAAACACACATAACATTTACTGTGGTGAAATTAACAGAAAAGGACAAGAGGTTTTTTTTTTAATATTTATTGGGTTAAATATTTTACTGATATAAATATTTTGTCTTCATCAAAACCTGTATTAAAGAATTTACTTTTAGTCTGCTGACGGAAAGACACTATGTAATTCATTAATAATGTTGAATGCATTGAATGTAGATCTGAGGTCAGATTCACTACTATGAAGACTACATTTACATTCAGGTAATTCTTCTTCGTTCTTTACTGCGACTTCGTCAATTACTTCGAATTCGTTATTACTATAGTTAATTACTTCAATTACTGTCATAGATACACACAAATTATATCGTGACATTTTATACCACCTTAAATATTAAGCATAACACCAAGAAAGAGCTTTTTAAAGTTTCCTCGTCTAATAACTTTTGTTTACTATTTTTGTTTAAAGGAAAATATAAAGCAAATTTTAGTTTAACAGTTTTAGAAATTTAACTCGTGCTCTTAAAAAAATACGAGACACTTGACAGACACCTACAGATTCAGACGTCGGATTAAAATGAAAAAAAATTAATATATACTATAACTATAAAATACTTTATACAGAGCTTGTTTTTATTATCATAAATGTACAAATTATTTGCTTATAATATTTTAGTATTGAATTATATGGAATATAAAAAGATTTGGGAATGCATAAAATAATGACAGACAGACGAGACGAAGCTTCTTAGCAATCCATGGATTCACCGTGCGGGTGCCGGGCCCATCGCGTTGCAAGGAGAGGAGTGCAAGCAGTGCCTGGGACTTGCGACCCAGGAGTAGGTTTAAGGGGCCCCTTTATTATGCGCAAAAACGCTCACCTTCACCCTCCACACTCCTCTCCCTACCTAACCAAATTTGGAAAGAACCTACTAATGCCGCCTTTGAAGTACGTTCTAGAAATGAACCGATGCTTGTTCTAGAAAGGCCAAGATCTTTAAGTAGGCTATAGAGAGATTTTGCTGTTATACCTCTCGCTCCCACTTCTACCGCGTACAAACTAACTATAAATTTATTCCTGATCAGTTCGTTGGTTAGTTCGTAATACTTATTGAGCTTGAATGTGTGATCCCTTGGGATGTTTGTTTCCCAAGGAACAGTAAGCTCCACAAGTATCACGCGCCTCAGATGTTTCGAATACAGGAATAAGTCCGGTCTGGATGACGAAACACCAACATCCCCAGGGATTTTGTAATGCTTTTCATACGTGTCCATCATGAGAATCCAATCAGGAGCCGCGCCTAATATTGAATAAGGCTTCGCTTTTGATTTTTTGGAGGAGCCTTCTTTTACGAATTCTATAGATCGTTCGGTGGTTGTTATACCCTTCCGCGCTCTTGCTACTGAAAGACTAACCGCTTCCCGTATAATTTCTAATACCTTGTCGTGGCGACGCGAGTATTGACCTTTATCTAGAAGTACCCTACACCCTACTAATAGGTGTTTCGCGGTTCCTATTGCCTCCCCACAGATGTTGCAAGACTTTTCGGTGGCTTTGCCCCATCTTACTAAATTACTTTGATCTGGGAGAGTCATTTGGAATGCATTAAGATAGAATTTTAATAATGCTGGGGACCAATCATAAATTAAGGTGCGCCACTTCAAAGCTAGTGGAATACAAAAATCTCCTATGGTCACCCATTCGTTTTGAATTTCTAGGCTCATCGCGTGGAGTCGGTAATTATCGTTTTCGTCTTGTCGAATAAAAGATTTTGTTATGTCTATGTCTTGAACTTTCCTACTTGATCCTAGCCCTACTTTATTTGTTTGAGCACCTATCATAAACTTTTTATGGAATTGAAGTCGTGACTCGAGCTCTGAGGCAACTTTGTCTTTTGGGAGAGAAGTTACAGTATCATCTTTAGATTTTCCGATGATATGTCTTTTGGTAACTCTTAGATGTTTGTAGAGCTCCGATGGTTTCTTTAATTTTAATCCAAAGTTGTTACGGTCTCTAAATAAGGTTGAAGAGTCCGCTGAGTGCGCTAACCCGAGCCATAACTTCAATGTCTTTATGACGCTTGCATCTAACTTTGACAAAAGGGTTTTATTTATATCATACACGAGGAAAGGCCAATTTAGACGTGATGTTAAATAATTATCGTAAATCCAAGCTTTTTTGACGTTACTTATTGGTTGGTTGTCTACCTTTTTGAGATCGTTTAAAAAGCTATCGACTATTACATCCAACGATGGAGTACGGCCTTGGTAATCGATTTTTTTACCTAAAAATTTAAACGGAGCTGCTTCCGTAACCGTACTAACGCACTGACCGCCTATTATAAGACCCGGATCGTAAGAGGTATATTTGGTATTCCGTCTACCCAGACACAGACTAAAACATTTACTTGGTTTTGTCCTCAATCCGCCCGTCCACGTACAGAAATCCTCAACTACATTTAAAAGTACCTGACATTGTTTCGGATTACGTGTCAGTATCGCGAGATCATCTGCAAAAGCTAGTATGGATTCTGTGTATTTGTTGTTGAACTTTAAACCGATAGCCCCACTTTTTTTCATTTCTAATTAATTTGTCTATTAAAATATTAATAACTATATTAAATATAATAGGAGAAATACAACAGCCCTGAAATAAACCAACGTTATAATTAAGTGGTTTTGAATGGTTTTCATTAAAAATTATTGAGAATTTTAATTTTGAATAATATGATGCAATAATGTCGCGAACCACCGTAGGAAAGTTATACCATTTAAGCGCGAACATCATTAGTTCATGTCGTACCGACCCAAAGGCGTTTTCTAAGTCTATCCAACAAACCGTAATTTGTCTCTCGCTAGTTCTAGCATCTTTAAGGCTTTCCGATATTAACGTATTATGTTCCAGGCATCCAGAAATTCCGGGCAAAAACCCTTTCTGGTGATTAGGCCTGAAATATCTATTGTTAATCATGAATTGCGTCATTTTAGTTTGTAAAAAAGAGAAAAATATTTTGGAAATTGTATTTGTTAGGGCTATCGGTCTAGTATCCTTGGGATTATTGACATTGTCGTTTTTCGGAATGAGGACAAAAAGGGCTTTTCCGAACGATACCGGTATTTGCTTTCTTGACCAGATTTTACCGAATATATTTAAAAGATGTTTATGGAGCGACGGACATTTTTTGTAAACTATATAAGGGATACCATCCGGACCTGGTGCTGACTTAGATGGTTTCATTTTAATTATTTTATTGATTTCCTCCAAAGTTGGTGGGTTGGCTTGAAAACCAATTTAATTTTTCTTTTCGTAAAAGGTTGAAGCAAATATTTAATTCAACGCTCATGTTGTAAATAGTTATGACCCTTATAATAAAAAATAAACCCCCAGGCATTGTCAAATTTTTAAGAAATTTGTATATTACATCCAAAATAATTTATGAAGGAGAATTAATACGAGAACATAAACTGGTACATCACAAGATTATTAAATGCAGAAAAGCTACAAAATATCTATATTAAAGGTATTTACTATCTTGCACTCGACTTATTTTCTTGTACATTGTATTCACGTAATTTTTCATAGATATTATTTCTTATAAATACAATTCTGTTACACATAATATTTATAGAAAATAAACGTTTTTATACTTATTTGTTTTCCATCTTTAATCATTATGCTATTTACTCGAAACTGAGTAGGTACTTGAAATACGTTGATAATATCACTTATAAACTTCGAAAAGTTGTTTGAACAGCAAAACTTATTAGTCAAAACTATATACTGAAAACGTAAGTATATTTTTTTTACATCTTTTTTATTTTACTAACTTATATATTATAAAGATTATAAATTTGTTGCCATATAACTTTATGCAATCAAGTTTACTTTTTTCTTGATAACCATTTATTTAAAAGTAATACTCTAAATTAATATTATTACGTCTCTGAAAACCTACTACAGATTGGAAGGTGAGTAGAAGAATATCCGAACGGGAAATTATCTACCTTTAAATGTATCCCAATGTTTATTTTGATATAACAAGTATATTATAGCTCAAGAAGAGCGATTTACAGACATCCTGAATCATGAAGTATCTTCCAACACTGACCTTAAAATTAGAAAATTACCATCATATTATGCACTAACGTTATTAGTTTATTATTATGAAGGAAAAAAATTGTTCTAAACCTTAGTTAAAAAATATTATTCTCTCTTTGACTCGTGAAGGATATTCACTATTGCCCTCCAATGATCAAGTATTTTTTTATCCTTGCTCTAACCTACTAAGATTATCGCCACCTTTCGGATATTTTTGTAAAGTGTGTAGAATGGTATCCTATTTTATGTTGGCCCATAGAGTGCTCTTACGGCGCTTTTGGGTCTTCCCAAAAGCGCCGTAAGAGCACTCTCTATGAGCTGGTCATATTCTGAGCGGCAATCGCACTTTCAAAATAAGCTATCGTTTATCGCTTAAAATTTAAACGAAATTAGTGCCCTTTTTTATTTATTGTAATTAACTAGCTGTTAACTAATAATAATAAGATAAATGAAGTATAAATATATATGTATATTTCTTTATTGTTATAAAGATATTTGTATATTGTAGAATATGTCAACCGGTCGACCACAGTTACTACTTCACAAATAAATAAGTACCAAGATGACTTTTATAAAAGATGTATATTCTTTCAAAAATTGGGAAATAATATTATTTATTTATTTATTCATTTATTTCATGGACCAGAGTTTTACAAGCAACAAAATATGAACAAAAATGTACACGTGGGATTAACTTATCTCTATAAAGAGCTCTACAAAGAGAATTATATATATACTACTAATAATACTTATCTCTATAAAGATAATTTGTCAATGATAAAAACTTAGTCCTTATTTTGATAAAAACTAAGTCAGCTAGTAACGATTATAAATGCCTTCAAGTATTCTTAACTCTTATAAAAGCCTTCAAGTATTCTTAACTCTTATAAAAGCCTGCAAGTATTCTTAACTCTTATGGAACTTAACTTTATAGAAACAAAACTTCTTGCATTCAAATGAATCCATGCGAATAACTTATGTCACAGTGTATGCTTGGTTTAGATTGAGGTTAATATAAAATAAAATAATATATGGATGCCCTGTAATATAAACATTTCTAAACATTTTAAATATATACGGCTACATATATTATAAAAAGCGACTGTATTTATAAACAAATTCTAACACAAGGCACTAGTTAGCTCAGTAGGTAAGGACAAAAATTTTTAGTTCTTAAAAATTCATTTCCATCGGAGGGCGGAGGTTCAAATCCTTCTCGAGCCACCTTTAGTTTTTTAAAGGTATTATAAAGATATGTCATGTTTTATATACATTAAAACTTCTTAAAACTGTTTCCAACAGTTACTAACCGTAAAGGAAAAACATACTTGTTTTTCCTTTCAAATAGACACAAAGATTTTTTTAAACAGTAGGTTCCAATAATAGTGGATAACAGTAATATCTAATAATTCAAGGACCATGATAAACTTTTTAAGTTTAAAAAAAGTTACTAAAACTGAAATCCGTCAGCACGAACTCTTTTTCATCTCATAGAGTATGTTTGCGTAAGAAACATCTCGATACATTAGATCCTCTCCGTACTAGTATCATTTGCTTCGGTTTGTGTAATTTTAATTACATTTTTATTTTTAATCAGAAGTATTTTGATATTGTGTAAGCTCTTTTCGGTCTTAAACGATCCATCTTCTCTTAGTAATACTAGTTACTTGAAATCCAATCTTATTTTACTGGGATCAACCTTGGATTTGAAGTTTCGTACGCCTTCTAACCTTAGTTAATGTAACTAGGGACACTTTTATATCGTACTGGGTATTGTATGTGATGGAAAGAAGAATATCCTTCACAGTACGACCAATGATACTTTGGAAAAACCTCTCCAATTTATTTTGCCACGCCCTTCAAAAGCAAGCATTTAAGAAATATATCTTTAGGTACTTTTTCTCGATAATATGTTTATATTTTCTGAAGAAATGAGAAACGTAGATGGAGCTTAACACCTGGCAACACTGGCAACACTCTCTATGGACTCACTCACCAAACTTTTATAATATTGACTATATTCCGAAGTTTCTATTAAAAGCCTGTCATTAGAACGGGAAATATGTATTTTGATTATCGTAAATATCCCGAATTATTTGTAAAATTGAGTTATGCTTTATTTGTATACGTAATACTGTAGGAATTTTAACATATTGCTTCATATTTATGATATATATCGTTCAGTAATTTCTATTCTTTTTAACTTTTAACAATTCAATTTTTTTTTATATAAATGTAACGTTTTTAATATATAAATGTAAGTTAGACCTGTTGATCTGTTTATCTGTGTATCTGTGTATCTATGTGTCTGTCTGTGGCAATGTAGCAGCCAAACGCGTGGACGGCTTTGATTGCGCTTTTTTTTAATCGAAAGCCTAGTTTGTCGAGATGGTTCTTAGCTATGTTTGGTCGAAATAGAAACAATTGTGTCTAAGATATTGAGGTTTAATAATGAGGGTGCTTATGAAGAAATCGTTTTTGAAATTGTTAAAAATTATTAAAAATCTTTTATGCACGGCTTATATAGTAGTACAGTTTGTTTCTCTATTGTTGTCTCAATATTTCAACAAAATTTTAGATAATATTAAAAAATATTAATATTAATTTTTAATCTGAAAAAAAAAAATATATATCACAAATGATATTTATCATATTTTAGTTTGTACCTAAAATTCTCTAGTTTTTTTAAATCGCCACCAATGACCGCAAAAGCTTTATGACTGAACCAACACGTCTGTTAAAGTGTTAAAACCTTCACCCTTCAAACTGACACCCTTTTTAAACCCCGATGATATGATCAAAGGGTAGAATGTTTGTTATTATTGTTGAAATTTAAGCATTAATTTTATAAGAATATTTAGGTTTGATAGACTTTAATTTTGTTAAGATATAAATTATCTAATTTGAATAGTATGTTAGTAATAGTATAGGACCTACTATTACTAACATATATATAATTATAATATAACTATTTACATACAGAGATAATAACTATTTACATACAGAGCAACTATTCTAAAATCTATGTTCATAATTATTAAAATAAATGAACCTTCCTTTTCACATAATAAGTAAACAAAATTCCCGATATAATTCCCTGTAGGTGTTTAAGGTCCAGTTTGACTGAGATAAAATAAGTGTTTCTTTTTCACATTAAATTAGTAACTGTTCCAATGAAATCTAGCTTGGGATGGAATCGCAATCAGCGATCTAATCAGTACTTTTACGATTATTACTGGTAGGTACTTTTGGATATATATTACACGTACTATATTATATATTACGGGCAAAGGGCCCATAAATCAATGTAATTCCAGCCTGTAGGAACCATAAATTTAGCTTGACTTAGTTGCTTAAGTACTAAAGCACGAGCTCATAAACGAATAATATAAACTACCATACTTTCCTTGTAATATTTGGGAATATAAGGGTCGTTAATTATGCACTTTTTTTAAAAGCTGAAAAGACTGCCTTTTCGATGAAGTCCATCATTACCATTTAATGAGTCAACAAGGTAATTATTAGATGTATCAAGAAATTGTAAGAATTTGTTTTGTTATTGTTTTTAACAAGATACAGAGATACACAGGTCAAAGAGGTGAGTATCTGTGTATCTGTGTGTCTGTCTGTGACATCGTAGTAGTCAAACGCGTGGATTTGATTGCGGTTTTTTTTAAAGAAAGCCTGATCTTTCGAGATGGTTCTTAGCTACGATTGGTCGAACTAAACACAATCGTCTCCAAGATATTTAGCATTTATTGATAATGGTGCAAAAAATCTTTTTATGCAATATTGATAGTAACTTGGTATATTTGTAGGTTCATTTAGAATATAGAAACCAGTAAATTGCCTTTAAAACGCAAAAAAAAAAAATACCCCTGATACAAAATACCTCTAAAAAGGATAAAAAATATTATTATGTATTTATTGACCGCTAAACAAAGGTAGAAATCTAAATGCTAGTGACTTACCAAGGCAATAACAAAATGACAATATCAAATCGTATAGTCTAAGTCCTCATTATATTAGCACCGAGAACTTCGTAAAATAGAAACCATCGTCAACGTAAGTACAACACCCCGATACAACGACTTAAATTAGTAGATAATAATATTACTATTATCCTTTTTAGAGGTATTTTCTAGAAATAGCGCATATTTGAACTTTGTTTAATTTAATTTAATAATATGTTTTGTATATTCTTATTGCGGTACACTTACATTTTGATATAGAATTTTCTGTTTCTGCCACGGGTTGTCTTTGAATCGGTAATTAATTCGATAATATATCAATTATTATTCATTATTTATATATGTTTATTCTGAAGTATTAGTACAGTGTACCGACATTAATACTCGGCTGCAGGCATTTTTGTGTATCGGAGTGTACTTCTTGTGACAATTGCTTTCTTGATTTTTTTTCAACGATATTTCCATAAAAACATTATGTTAAGTTTTAGCCAAACCTGTTTTTGGCTATATTATTTGTTTGTGTGTTATTTGGCTGTATGTATAAGCTGTTGATTTTGTAAATAAATAAATAAATTTCTTTATTATGTACTTTATTTATACCAAAGCTTTTTTACAATGACAAAACAAAACTAACAGTTGTTATTTATAGACGTTATTTAGTGATGGAATTCACACAGAATTATTAATAAGCAATTATCGCATGTTAACTTAAGTTAAATGTTATGTTGAGTTTAATGTAGATGTCTTGTATTGAAATTAAGATACCGAAACGACGAATATTGTCAAGTTCCTCTAAATTTATCTGCCTGCTATTAACGAGGTAATTAGAAGTAAACAGTCTTTATATCCACATAATTAGCAAAATGTTTGAAATTAACATAAACCACTGATTTTATAAATTACCCTCATTTTAAAATATTTATGAAAATCTCTTTAGTAATTAAAATTTTATTGAGAGGGTTAAGGGTTCTCATTAAAAATATAATTAGTATATAAAATGGTAATACTTATGAAATATTAATTACACAATATCTTACAATATCTATGAAAAGCAATAAATTACCGCCAATGTTCATTGTAGACTGTGGTAACCATTAAAGTAATAATATTGACAACATACTTCACTCTGATGATATGATTTTATCTCGATTACGTATCGATTACTATTAGATTCATGCATGAGCATGCTCTAAAGTGAAGGAGCTTAGAAAGTAACGTATTTTTTATAAATAATGAGGGATGCAACGCTAATTTCTAAAAGATGTCTGAATAGCAAATGCATTTACAATACCAGAATATGGTAATCCAGAGCGCTATACTTTATCTCCAAAATTATGTTTCCTTCTCTTTTTTAATTTGTATTTATTTCTGGTCTAATGTACGGGGCATTGATGTTTGAAGATCAAGTAGTTGAAAATTTAATCCTTGTAACTCTTAAGGCGTAGTTTAAATCTGGTGCATTATTATATTTTTTCTGACTATACTATTATGTACCTAACTATGTATTTCGCCACTTACAATTATTAAAAAGAGTTTCTTTAACATTGTGTAATAATATATTTGCTATAGTGACAGTTTATTCTACCAAGCTTCTTTTTCTATTTTCTTCTTTCTATTTTTATATACATATATATATATATTATGTAAAAATTTTGGCCAATTATAGTTTTGTTCTATTTGTAAAATGTAAAAAGTAAATAGGAATAAAATCATTAATAGTATTTTTTTAGAATAAGATTCTAGCAATATCATATTATTAAGATAATCTATGATATATAATCCATATTCAAGGAATATGTTGCTAAAAATGTTTATTAAATGTAATAAAAGAAAAAGTAAAAACTAAAATATAGATAAAGTTCTATTTAACTTTATGACTCGTGAAGGATTTGAACCTCCGCCCTCCGATGGTCAAGTGAATTTGTATATCGGTGCTCTAACCTACTGAGCTAACGAGCCTTGAACGTTGTTGTCGAATAAGGGGCACCTGTTCCAAGAATGACGTAATGTAAATGATTATACAATGTTCGTCATGGCAACGATGAATCAACTACATACTCTAAAAAGCCAATGCCCTATCTTCAGGAATGTTTATTTTCATGAACCATTATAGATAATAACACATATTGGCACTTATATAGTCATCAAATTTTCTAGAGAGAACATAATCTGTATCATAATGCTAGAAGAGATACACGATAGAATTTGTATAGGTCAAATTTATAAAGTTTTATGTGCCTTTTACGCACTATCTATATAGGGCCGTACGATCAGTTTTCATTTACATGATCTATTTATCCACGTGTAATTGATGTCAGCAAAAAACAATTGTTTTAAATAGGGTAAAAAAGTAAAATAAACATAAAAGTTTTATTTTGTGCAGTAATTGTTCTATATGTTTGTTGTTTGTATATGTTTGTATATGTTTTTAAATTTATGATGTAACGAATAGTGAATAATTTTTTTCGTTCTTTATTTACGTTTATCGTTTTGAGATTATCATTTGGTTGGATTTCAATATAATGATAACGTATTTAATAACAAAACATAATTAACGTAATTAACTACGTCAAAACACTACATCATGCCTTGATGTAATGCTTAAGAATAATTATTAACCAAAAGTATACTCAGTCGCAAAACAATAGATTATGGAACACTCGAAGAATTGTCTCGAATGGAAATCAAACCCAAAACATTGAAGCAGCTTACTGCGTTTTATAAACCAAGGATATCAATCATGCTTGAAAAAAAACTAGATTTAAGATGAAAATAAGATTATGGATATGCATGCCTTAATTTTGTATTGTTGTAGATAAAGCTATCCGCTAATATGCTATATTTTTGGGTCTAATAATTATTATATCATTAAGGATAATAAGCCATTACGTCGAGACACAATGAGCAAATGATTACAGATATATTATGTTATTTGAATACAATTTGGGTTTGTAACCCAAAACCCAATCTGGGTTTGTAAACAAGTAGGAAAATCATTCTAGGGTCCAACATGAAGAGTAAAGAACTTGACATTAAAACATTAAAATGATTCCTAAATTACTAAAGGTTATATTCCTATATATATAGATAAAGATTATAATTCTAACCCAAAATTATCAGGTCATCGTTGTTCTATCATAGAAAGTCAATATTTTGTTCGAGCTTTCTACCTTTTAGTTGTTAACAACTTCAAGTTGTACCTTATGTTTTTTATCTTTTTGGAATAGTGTGTATACTTGTAATACAGAATAACATTACACTTAATTCCATATATTTATTAGTAATTGATGACTGATATGGAAACAAAACAAAAATCAAATTATAGCTTTGTTAAAGTCACTATAAATCTAGATATTCGTCTAGGAATATAATTTGTTTCTATGTAAAAAGTTTCACTTTAAACCAAATATATATTCTTTTCTTTAAAAAAAGTATCCCATCAATATGTCCTTCATGTTTAAAAAACAACAATAATAGCGACATATATTTTACATAAACTAATATTTTTTTAATTTGTATTCTTGTTAAGCAACAGTAGTGGTAAATGAGATACCAGCTGGAACACGTGGCAGATGACAAATAAAAAGTTTCATTTGTTTGTTTTTCAATGAGATATGCCACTAGGAAAACAATATTGATTAAATTTTCTACGTAAATATTGTCAGGAGAAAGATCTGCTGGTTTTGTTCTCAGTTAACAAATTTTATCCTTAGTGTTTCTGAAACGATAGTTTGCTCATAGCTAATACATTTATTACAATACATGAGGGTGAAGTACATAAATGATTACAGAGCATGCTTGAAAATATGAACTACTAGAACTGATGCGTATCATAAAAAAAAATATTAAGTCATTCTTAAGAACATATTGATTCATTTTTAGTACTCTCAAAATAACAAAATGCATAAAGTTTAATATCAGTCTCGTGCCTGCAAGAAAATAATTAAAATTCTACAAGTTGTTTTATCTTGCCTGTGTTTATATATTTTTGTCTCAAATATAGTTACTAATACTGAAATAACTTTAGAATCCAGGGTAATTAAGCAAAATTTCAAAAAAAAAATCCTGGACGATGAAAATGATAATCTATGTCACTCACAGAAAAAGTCAGTATTCCTTAACATCATCGTTAAAATGTTAACATTGATAAAAAAAGAAACAATATTTAAACACAACAACTAAAATAGGATTGCTGTTTTCATTTTACCTCCTTATGAGAATCTAATGTTTGTCTGTCAGACGTCTCGTCTTTTCTTGAAGCGAGCTAAATCTGTGTAACAGTTGTATTTAATTTGGTTTGTTTGTTTCTTTATAAAATAATAATAATCAACAAAGTACTATTAGAGTATAGTTAAAGGTATTTACAATGAGAATTTTTGAATTTTTACTATATTTTTATTAATATATTCATTAGGTAAGTAAATCAAACATAACTTAGAACATTTCTTAAGTTGTTAGCGGTGTTTCTATTTATTTAACATCAAATCCCACATGTCATATCCCTACCACAGCTGATGAACTACTGGCTATACTATTATTTTATTATAGTAACTTATATCAACACTAGTTGATCCACATTACATTATTATTTAGGTTTCTTCCAAATACTCCTACATTCTCCTAAAGATATATGAAAATATGATTATAAAATAAATTTTAACACCTTTACTATTTCTTTATTTCTCGAATTGCAATCTTACTAAATAAGATTTCATTTACATGTACCTTATCTGGAATATACCAGCTAAATACAGAAAAATTGTATTATTTAATTTTGGTTTACATCCTTAAAAAAAAAACATAAGCAAAGTGACTAGATATTGTATCTCTGAAATTCGTTTCTCAACTATTTGCTTTTATAATATAATAATGTATTAAATGTCATTAACTTTAATATAATAGGATGATTGAATAGCACATTATTCATTAGTAAAAGACGCCGAAAGCAGACCTCTTTGTATCCGTTATCAAATGTATTCTTACTAACGTTATATAAAATTCATCCCACATGATTTATTCATTGAATATATGTCAATCGACTATATACCTTCTTATAAAAAAGGCTTCGTTGAAGTGGTCATATTATTCAGTAAAACATTTAAAAATTTAGGTTTGAGCTTACATTTCAAGTTACACACTTTTCAAGTTGTTTAATTAAATTAAATGTGAAAGATAGCCAAGTTCGTCGTTACTAATACTGAAATTAATATCAAATCTTAGTTTTATCGGTAGCTGTTATATATGATTCTTACAGTATATTATAAATATTAAATTTGGGTATAAGAAAATAAACTTCAAGCTGAAAATTTGGAAAATTTTGAGCTTTTTCTGTTTGGTAGGTCAAGTGGTAAAACACATTCGAAAAAAATATTAGTTATGTACTTTTAGACAATTACAGCTAGAAAGAAAATACTGCTAATAATAGTTTCAGTGCACAAAAGGTTTATAAGAAGTCAAAACCTAAAAAAAAGGAGGACAATGAAATAAATACAAATACTTTAAAAATATCAAACATATGAGGAGTATCTTATTCAATGATAAATAATACAAATGAACTAAAACCTATTGTGAATAAACCTAAAATGAATAAAACCTGTTTTGTAGACACAGAAAAAGGTAAAATATTTTGAGATCTACCTCTTTTTCTGTGTTTCAAAGCTCCATAATGCATTATAATCTTTCAATTATATATATATATATATATATATATATATATATATATATATATATATATATATATATATATATATATATATATATATATATATATATATATATATATATATATATATATATATATATATATATATATATATATATATATATATATATATATATATATATATATATATATCTAATCACAAATTACAGTTGACTGTTTGCGATAAATCTGAATGAAATTGTCGCAAATATTTCTGTACACTGTGTTGAGCCAAACTCTCATGGACTTCTAACCTTAATTTTCATCTAATATAGACCATTGGGCGACTACGCTTATATATTTATACAATTTATCAATTATTGGCACCCAAAGATTTATTAATTCAACAAAATTTTAATATAAATATATTTTATTAACTTTAAATAAAGTTCTAAGCTAATGAAACTCTGGCTTATTTATTTAGCATCAAACTACAACTTTCTTATACCTACAAATTAGTATTTAAGAAATTAATTAGGAAGTTGCTGATTAGTTGTAGTTAAGTAAAAAGCAACTTCCTCATTAATTACTTACTCTGTCATCATATCCTTGATGATAGGTTCACAGAACGATATTTCACTCTTTACCATTATTTTTCACCCTTTTAAGTTCGGAAATTCGCCGCACCGTATGGCTTTTAAAAGTATATTAAGTCAGTGCTTTATCTATCAATCATTTAGCTATTTCTGAAGTAATTCATATTAATAATAATAATAATAATAATATCAGGACAAATTACACACATTGATCTAACCCCTAAGTAAACAAATTATTTGCTTGTGTTAAGGGTGTTAGACAACGATACAAATACATAGAAATACATATATAAATACTGAGAATATATTTAATAAACGACCAAACCCAGAAACACAGACATCTATGCTCATCACATAAATGCCTGTCTCCCGCCGGGAATCGAAACCGAGCCCCATTGCGCCGTGACACGTTAGGCGTCTGCGCTAACCACTCGACCAACGCGACGGGGCGGTAAACATTTAATAAATATGGTCGTAATTAATAATGTAGTTTAACTTAACGTTACAACACTCCGGGGCTAATAAATAACATGGAAGATATGTTTTAAAACTCAATCATTATTTCTATTATATTTAATTAGAACTTGTACTCGTTTCAAATTTCTATTTCTAAGGCTTGTTTCAATTATTCTTTGTCTACTTTTGGATAAAATTTATTTCTTATTAAAGAAAGATAAGTCCATCTAATTATGACTCTTATACCTATAAGGAGTAATCAGTTCTTAAAATAAGTACAATTATGTGGAAAGTTAAAAATATTAACGTGCAATGTAAGCAACACAAAGTACTTATTGATTGTTATAATTCTAGCTGTCTTGTAAACTCTTGAAGTAGCAAAAATAACATAAAGGAATTAAGGACTCGAGAAAAATTACTGTTTCAAATTTAGTTAAATTTTGTTTAAATGCCGGGCATTACTAATTGTTTGACGAAGTAGATCGTTAAGGCAATATTATTGAAACTAAAGAAATGATAGGTAGGTCTTAAGTAGTAGATCTTAAGAAATTACCTGCGTGTATTGTTAAAATGTTATGAACTTGGTTTATTCAGGTAAAATTTATATCGAGACATTATTTTATTTCAATTTTTGAATATTTTCTGCATATGAACATGTATTTATTCAAAATAAAGCCATGTTAAAGATTTATTAATTCACACCTTTATTAAATAAAAAGTATACAGTTATAAAAATGCATCACTATAAAGTGGCCTTTTTTAACCTTTAACATGAAAAAAAAAATTATTAGATAGTTAAGTGTCTGTAAATCGGCGCATTAAGAAAAAAAACCTAACGACGCTAACGAGTCTGAAAGGTTAAAAACAAATGAAGTCTACGTATTAAATGAATGACAAAATAATAGGATACCCGTCGTTAATAATTATGGCTTCGCCGTTCACTTAGGGCCGATTTTACTCTTAGATACTCGTTAACTACTGAATAATAACAGTGACTAACCTCTCTTATTCTGTTTCGATTAATATGTTGATAACTCTCTCAATGGTTCTTAATTTGGAATTTGAGAAATGATATATACTATTTTCATTATCAACTTGTTCATACGGTACATACACCGAGCGACACACGGACAGGTGTGTGCAGAATTATATGACCCTATAAGGTAATATAGGGTCGAGACGACACAGGAAAATTTATGTGTCACTTGCACATGTCTCAGCTAAACAATATTAGGTTCCAATAAAATAATAAAAAAAAGATATAAACGTTTATTGTTATATTTAGAAACTAAAATAATTATTAATTATAGTCAATTTTTTAAGTGATTTTGAATTTAATGATAATAATATCTCAGGACAAATTACACACATTAATCTGACCCCTAAGTAAGCAAATTATTTGCTTGTGTTAAGAGTGTTACAAACCGATACAAATACATAGAAATACACATATAAATACTGCGAATATATTTAATAAACGACCAAACCCGGAAATAGAGACATGTATGCTTATCACATAAATGCAAAGGCATCATGAATCGAACCCGAGCCCCGTTGCGTCGCTATAGTAAGACGTCTGCGCTAACTCGCACTCGACCAACGCGACGGAGCGGTTAAATTTATTCCTTTAACATTAGGAATCGTTTCAAAAATTTTGTTTATATTATTTTGTTAATTTGTTCACGTGTTTAGTTTCATGACTATAAATCGATTTGTTAAATATGATGATAAGGAATTTTATAGGAGAAAATAAACATATTGAATATTTAACTAAAAATTTTAAAGATTAAAAAATTGTGAGAGAATTAGTGAGAACATACTGATTTCAGTTTATGCACCGATCGCTTAGGTATATAATATTTACATTATTATATTATATAATTTTACTATAAGCATCAAATGCTCATTCTAAGCATGTTTGTATTGTAATTCTAATTTAGTTGGTAAATAATTATCATTTGTTTTATTCGTTTTCAAACTTCATTTAATAATTCTGACAAACTTAATGTTAATCCATTAGCATGTTCCTATAACTGTACGTTTGAAAATAATATTTGGACTAAATGCCCATATTAAGAATATAATAAAAATTCTTCACCAATATTTGTTAAATTTTTCAAAATGATTAATACTGAAATAAATCAACATTCTCCTCTAAAACTAGCACTTTCAGAAATCATCTATCGTTCAATGAATGGGCGACTACATTAAAAAAAATAAACATGACAATCCCGCCATTAAACGCCACTGACACAATATATTCGCAGGGAATCTCAAAAAACTTTATTGTAATACAAAGTTTTCAAAAAAAATACAAAGTTTTGTTAGGGTTTTAAAATTTTGTTATTGTATATTTAAGAAAAATAAATCCGCACACACTAAGGACTCTGTGTCAAATAACTATGAAACAATTAACACATACTATACAATGTATGGTATGTATTCATTATTTCATATATAAGGATATCACACCCCCGACATTGGCCCTCAGTAAATAAATATAACTATCTACTAAGCCTCTAGGACTATATAATCAGGAATAAAAGAAGGTTATCATTCAAATAGGAAAATGTAAGTGTTTAGTGTTCCATACCCAAAGGGTAAAAACGGAAACCAATTCCGAAGGTTTCGGTGTCTGTCTGTTTGTCTGTCTTTATCCAGGCTATATCTCATGAACCGTCATTGCCAGACAGTTGAAATTTTCACAGATGATATGTACAATATGTTTAAATATGTTATGATATATTGAAATATTCACAATATTTAGTAATAAATTCAGTTAAAAAATTAAAAAATAAATTATTTTTTCCAGTTGTTGTTGCTAAAGATATCTGAGGTTGTAATCGATCTTAATTTTAGTTCTAATAATTATAACATTATTAAGAAAATTGCCTTTAGAGAGAGTGACAATAAATAGAGCGAAGATCAGATCAGATATAAAGAGTTGTAGGTAATGGTATACAATCTGAACATAATCACTTAATATTAATACAATTCTTTAGTTCACGATAAACACGTTGTATAATTAGAAGTAAATGTCTACCAAAAGTATTTTTATTTCGTATATATAACCACAATATTTTCCATTAAAACTCTCGGTTCAAAAAACGTTATACTAAAACTTTATTAGCATATATTCATGAAGTACTCTCACGTTATACAACTTCCTGTTCGGATATCATTTAATTAAAAGTTACTTGCAATGTAATTTAATTTTAGATAGTTGTGCTAGCTTCCGATTGAAATAACTAACTTATAATATTTTTATAATTTTGCAATAAATTAGTGTATGTGTTGATAAATATGAACTCTTTTAGCTATAAATAAATTATTTATAAATTACTAAATTTTATATCGCTGAGAATATAATATGAGCTGTGTGTGGCCCATATTTATTACTATACACAATGAGTAAATTTTAGAATAGTTAATGTGATATTTTTTACGGTAAAATATTTAGTTTGATTTAATTAAATCTTCCGTGAACATAGATAAATGAAGCAATTGAAAATTTAGATCCAATCGTTGATTGCTAAACCCGGATAAAATAATTTTTAGCCTACATTTGCTATTACAAATACGCGGATATTTCATTAGGATGGCAAATACCAATTTTAATCAGATTATTTTTTTCGAACTATTTGTGTTATTGTATATTTTGTTCGCCAATCCCGGATACTAAGGATACGATTTGGTGGATAAAGAATGACTATATATGGTGATGCAGTACATCATGAGCCTATACAAGTCTTTGTATTGGGGGACAGGTTTCGGTATAAAAAAGGTTAGCAAATAATTTGGGTTTTGTGAACGTTCAATGTATATTTCTTTTCTCTACTTAAAACATTGTTTTTCAATTAGAATCCACGTGCTCAACAAAGCAAAAACAAATAAAGTATTTTAAAGAATTTGTCTGCTAAAGCGTGACGATACTACAAAAAATTAAGTAAATAATAATTATTATAATAATATTACTACTTTTATAATTCTTCATTAGAATTAGATATGACAATACTTTGTAACTGCGTATGTGTTAGTGTGTATACAACATATATTATATATTAAAACTCGGAAAGTTATATAATTTCAAACAAAACTTTGAATTTCTCCGAAGTACAAGGTACTTTTGTCTTATTGTTTTAGCATCAAGACAAAGGTGCCATATAATTTTCACAACCAAATAAATATAACTACATAATTATTTACTCTGTTATTACATAAGTACTATGTGTTATGTAAGTCCACATCACCTACTCTGTTTAGGTTACTACCAAATATTTTTTGAGTGTAAATATTAAATTACAGACTTATAACAAAATGTAATTTCCTCCATGATTAACTGAAAATTATGAAATTCATTACTTTCCGCCCCTTCTGGTGAATTTTACTTCAATTCTTATGCTGTTTTATCGAATAATATTGCACATCGTTTATAAGTCACCGTAAGCTATTTATTAATTATGACTCAGTTAAAAAATATATGTTTCTTAGGTATATTAAAAACTACGTAAATTCTTTCTTAGACATTTACACTTTTAGGGGAAGGGTGTATGTAGAAAGTGTATGAAGAAAAATCTGTAACTGTGCATTCTGGATTGACTGTACTTACTTATCAACAAAACTATAATTAATTCAAACGAAGTTGCAATTTATATGATTAAATGTATTTTATATTATTTGAGACTGTTTTCACCTGAATAATTGTTTAATTACTATTTTATTATTAATAAATAAATTATTTTGTCAGATTTCCATTTGTAGTGAAATCAAGGTATCTTCAACAATCCAATGTCAAATCCTTCGGAGAAGGTTTGTTTCAATAATGCTTATTTACTAGGAAAACCTTGGAATAAACTTAAACGATGAGAGAGTATTTCATATTGTTATTAAACTAAATACCACCGAGTACTGTAGCCAGAATTGGCTTGAAAAAAAAATTAAGATAATACTGGAGATAATTTATTTATTGCTTCTGTTGGACAAGTTGTTTTCAACTCAGAGGGTCCAAGTCCTAACTTTCTAAAACTGAAACCTTTAGTTGTATATACTCATTAGAGAAGCTTTATATATAAGAGAAGGCTAGAAAAGCCAGGATAAAAAGTCTGTACCTCTCAACTAAAATCTCAGTAAGTTTTTTCAACACATGTTTCTCTCAAGTATTGACTTTTATTGGTTCACAATTATACCTAACTCTAATTTACAACCAATCAAATAATAAATATTAATTACGTTCGACTACTTCATGTGATTTATTGCTCTCGGCAAGTCACGTCCTTATCAGATGAAAGCTTGTGTTCAAAACATTGCGTCAATATGAAATTCAAGGAGGAAATTAAGTGTTTTCATTTGAACAAGGAAATCGTGAAATTTAAGACCAATTGTCATGTTGATTTTAATTAAACTTAATTCCAATTAAATATATTAGTTATTTCTTTATGGAAAATATTATTTTTTAAGTTATTCTTGTAACCAAAAATGATTTGCTTAAAAGAACTCTGATTATTTGCTATTTTTGTTTAGTTGACCGCCATTCATTTGGTTATTTTCTTTTGTTTTTTTTCTGTTTGCGTGACTCAGTTTACAAAATGAAAAACTTAAAATATCACATTATTTACAAGTAGGAGTTCCACCATGGCACCAGTGCTGAGGAAATGGTTTGAAGGGTTAATGATGTGTATGGCGGTCGTGTTGCTAAAGAAAATATACTTTGTTTTTCGATCCAACGTTTTCGCGTTGCAAATTTCCACCTGCAGAACTCCAATGGCTTGGTTTTGGTATTAAAAGGAAAGTATTTGGTATTGCTACTGACAACAACTTTGAAGATATATCACTTACGCTTATTTCCTCCCAAGGGAAGGTAGAGTTGCTCTCTGCCCCTACTTATAACCAATAATGTTATATATTTTTTTCCTTAAACTAGAATTGGCAAATAATATATTTTTATGTTTGGTATTAATACACCGAACGTATTGGATACAATTACCACATCTTCTCTTCATCATGATTACTATATCGAGATATCATCGAGACAAATTATTTTTGATAACTAAATTAAAAGAAAATGTCATTAAAACAGCTAAAGATAAGAAACGACTGAGTGGCACCAACGGTAGTCCATTGGTCGCAAGTTTAAATCCTTGCCGTATTGATGAATTATTAAATCCATAATATTCAAAAACATAAGCTCAACAAGGCTTGTATTACATAGGCGATTTCTGATTTTAAAGACTCTATCAAACTTACAAGATGAATAAGGTTTCGTACTACACATGGTTTTACTCTTCAATAGTAACATATCATTCTGTTTTCGACCTTTTACTTATTTGCCTGTGAAAAGGTTTTTTACATAAATTTAAAAGGTGGAACACACAAGGACTAGGTAAATAAAGTAAAATTAAGCAATGTAAAGGTAAAAAATATTTTATAATAAACGAAAAAAACCTTGTCCATTCTAAAAATATTTAACTAGCATGTTTTTGCAAGTTTAAAAGTTATTTATATTTTTAAAATAATATAGAAAAATAACAAAGTCAAATATGATAGTATATAATAGTGTAAACTAAGTTCACTAAAATGTATATATGTAGTTATAAGTTAGTTAATTAAAGCGTTTATAAAATACTCTTAATCGTACAGGCAAACAAGATAAACATAACTAAAAGAATTTTCAAATTTTGCGTAAATACATGATTATTTTTTAGAAATGTACCTAGTTTATGTGCCATAACAGTTAGATGCTTCAAATTTACCTGCTAGCTATTTACTTCCTAATTAAAAGTAAACACAGTCTTCATATATATCAACATAATTAACAAAATATTTAAAATGATGACTTGTTTGATGTCAATATCATAATACATTTATGAAAATCTCTGAAGCAGCTTAATTTTGTTACTGATGGAACACAATTTACTGTTTAAAATATTAGTAGCATATAAGAAGATAATTTGTGTATACTCAAATAAGTTATTTATACAATCTATTTCCGGATCTACGGAGCATGTTACGGAAATTAATTACCGCCAATGTTCATTGTAGACTGCGGTAGCCATTAATGCCTTGGGAAATTAATGTAACATACGTGGACAACACCCACGCCCTGATGTGGATCCCGTCTATCTAAATCAAATCTCACGTTTAAATAAATTCTGGATTTAATTAAATTTTACAACTCATATATTCTCGTGAGTAATATAATTTCTGAAACATGATTTTAAGCAAGGGAGCTTAGGGAGTTACGTATTATTAAGAAATAAGGAATAAATTGTTGCAAAGAAGTAACATGGTTAACAATAAATAATAATAAATTTTAATACAAATATTAGACCTATAAGATAGATATAATATTTGCCCTTTATATATCTATAATATTATCTATCTATATCTTTTTTACTATATTAATATACACAACTATTAGAAAAGAGAGCCAATGAAGTCTTTTTAGTCTTATGTAAGTATTTGAAATGTCTGTTGCGAAATGTTATTTTCTTTTTTAAACTGTGGTTTTTAAGGTTTTTGTATATTTAAAATTATTCGAGTAACTTATTTTCTGACATTCCCTGACAATATTTGGGCAATAACTCAAATTCTCTGACTTTTCGTGTCCATTAATAAGTAATGCATTTCATATCACGTAGAGTTTAACATTACCTGATGTTTCACTGCAAGTATACCAATTATTGTTATGATTATGATTTAAGATTCGTAAGCTATATTTTAAAGATAAAGATTTTTAATTCTATGAAATAATACAGTACATATGTACATGTACAAAGTGTACTGTTAAGTAAAAGTTAAATTGAACAAATTTTATGACTCGTAGAGAATCTGAATCTTCGCCCTCCGACGGCTAAGTTCATTGGTACATTGGCAATCTAACCCACTGAGTTAACGACCCTTGAAGTATTTCTGCAAATTAACTAAATACTTTTATCATAAAAAATGTATCATGATCCATCCGCCTTTTGATAAAATATATAAATTATATAACATTATAAAATTATCACGTTAGTAATTAAGAACTGGTAATTACCAAATCTATGTCAACAATGCCTTATTGTTTGCCGTTTCTGTTATTTTTACTACTAATTGTTGTCACTTCACCATAAATCATAAAAGAAATACAAACACGTGAACAATTAATCTTCGTCCCATTTTGGAGGTATTTTGGAGGACTTTTGAAAACTCTCCAATTGTTCTAATTATAATTTATTTAATAATTGTACTGAGTCTATGATAATTAGATAGATGCCATGCATGCGTAAAAGTATTTTTTTAACCTAGTTATAAGTTTTATGTCTTTATATTATTCCTTAAAAGAAGAGGTGACATTTTCATAGGATCCATGGCATTGTTGTGTCAAATTTTTATAAATCATTTCGTATGTTACCATGTTGGTACAAGCTAATATCTTCAACAACGAAATATACATCCAAATAAAAAATTCTATATACAATAATAAGCGAAGGCTTTTTCAAATGTTTTTTTTTTTTAATGCATTATCCTGCATATATTTAGTAGAACTTAAACATAACCTTAAAAAAAAATCAAGTCATTTCATATTTTATTAAAAGTTAATATATGTTGCGTATACAATATATTCAGTCAGTTTGAAAAAAGAACGTTCGATCAATACGTAACATTTTAATGTCTACTAATACTCATCTAAAACGTCTCTTGATTGAGAATGACAAGATAAATCTGATAATTAAATTGCCTGAACTTTTACCTTCTGATTTGATTTTGATTAGATTTTATTGATTGATTTTGACTTTATTTAATTCATTATGATTTATTTAATAAACATTTATATTATCGATTCGTTCATTAAAACTTCTTACTATTAAAACTGAAAAATACAATTTTTATATTTATTATCCTGTTTTCGAAAATAAATTCAAAAACATTAACATTATTACTATATTTGACTTAAAACGTGTATATAAAAACCTAATACTTAAATATGAATTAATATTTTATAAAGTTTTGTTAGATCCAAAACTGAAGTCTCGTTATTGACGACACGATTAAACATTAGTAATCATTGAATTAATTAAATCGATACTTAATCCTTATGGTTGAATGATTTAAAAGCTTCCCATAGCTTAAGAGGATTTGATTTATTTTGCTAAATATTGAAAACGTATAGATGCATTTTGAAACATATTCAATTTTCTCACATAGGTGTTTACTTTAATGTACATAATAAATAACTTAGTCTACTCTGATACTATAATACAAAGATTATAAAACTGAAAACGAAATTCTTATGACTAACATTACGTACAGGCCAAAAATAAAAAAAAATAAAAAAATATTACGATACAGGGCTTGTATGGACACCTGCATCATAATATAACTTTTTAATCATAACGATACACCTATATAACCTCCAGCTGGACCAAGAAGGTTGAACCTCTACTTTAAAAAAAAAGGTTTCAATGAACGAATGCAACAGCGACGCAACACGCATGCGCTCGCGCAACTCGACGTTTGCGCCTTGGCACCAACATTTGACATTTAAAAAAATCTGTTGTTATATTCAGCGTTTTATTTGCAATATTGTTTTAGGTAGTATAGTATGAGAGTAGATAAAGTAGTCTATGACACTGTACATAACTTGGTCTTATAATACTCGTGTGATACTTTAAAAAAACTCGCCTGCGGCTCGTTTCTTTAAAACACACTCGTATTATAAGAACCCTTATTATGCAACAGTATCAAAAACGACTATTACATAGTATGTGGAATCGATGTCAACTTCTAGTATTTTTACAGAAAAGTTTACATTTTGAGGGTAAGTAGTGCCGTCGCTAATACATCAGCCTTGTGCATCAGAATATTCAGCGTACGAGAAATATGGAGTTACAAATTGAATTTTTGAGTTAAACAAACTACCAATTTCCTGCTGGTCGTCTTGCTGGCTACGGTTATTTTTTGCAATTTTAATTATCTATATTCTGTTACATTAAAATTTCATTTCTGTAGATAATTAAATATTTATAATTTTAATATTATCGATTTCTTATTATCTGTCAAATTCGTAGACAAGGTAAATTATTTATCTGTTGACAGCTAATTACAATTTCTTAATTAGTCTGTGACATTTCTTTTTGTTTAAAATATTGAATGTTAGCTTAAGCTAACTTTATAGTACCCAAAATGTTATTGAAAATATAAACATTTTATTAATAATTACTATTCTAAATTTCATTTATTAATCATTATTAAGGATAGCATATAGCTAGATATTTATTTAAAAGTAGCTGTCATATTGTTTCAGAAGTTTAGTTGCAGCCAACGTTGTTTTATTGTTATATTTATTAGTATAACAATTTGTTATAAATTTATTACACTCGTTTCTTTCTTTAGATAATTAGTGCATTGTTCTTAAATTGTTTAAATATTGGTCTCCTTCCGATTGATATCAATTTTACCCACATTTCGTGTAGCGCGGCGTGCGCATAGTCACATTGTTTGCTCATTATGCATATTTGGATTATAAAATTCAATGCCGTGACCTTTAGAGTCTTTTCTTTCGGAAGCACTTCCGAATTGAATATCTTATTAGCCTTCGGTGAGTGTTTTAGTTATTTGTGATCTTATTAACGCATTTGAAGCGTTGTTTCTTAAATTCATTAGCGTGTTTAATTGCAGGGCTAATTTATTAATATGGAATAATTATAATTCCTATTGCCGGCACTTCCCGGGCAGTTTCAAAGTTTGTTGGAACAATATTTCGTAAGTAATTTGAATCTTTACTCTTAATTAGGAGATGTTTCATAGGTTTTGAGACTTTATTTAATGTTATTACGTGGTAATATTTCAGTATTTGTCCTGATTCGACCCTCGGAGTCGACATAGGCTAATAATATTGCTTGCGAAGCCTTTTTCCTCCATAAGGTATTATAAATTATTAATATTTGAATAGATCAATGTGAGATTAGTGTTATTATGGAGTTTAACCTGTAATTTAATCATTACAGGAGGTTTTTTTTTTTAGTACCCTAGAAGATACGGGTAAATTTATAATTGGTTCGCGGGGGTAGACGTGAATCTTCGGAGCGTCGTCCTGCTTGACCTGTATCCTGCTTCCTGACTGGCTGAGTTTAAGGAGCTCGTCTTTATTGTAATCCCGATATTATGGTGATGTACAAAATTTATTTATACCAATAATCAACACTTCCATTTTTGAAAGTTTTATAAAGAACAAGTGTTTGACTGTGATTCTCCAGTACTGACAAGCAGGAGGATCATGCATATGTCTTCGCTTATTATTTGTCAGTGGCGCCTAGGATTCCTATTTTAGGATTTTGATATACATATAAATTAATATTAAAAGTGTTATCTCAAGTAACCCACCGCTGAGTCTAGCTGGCATTTTTTTGTTAACATTATTTTAAACATTATTATGACATTATTTTGTATAACTTTATCAAAATTAATGTTAATGTTTTTTTTGTAATATAAAACAATAAAATTTAATTAAACCAAACCCACTTTTATTATTTTTTTGTAACAATTCATTATTCATTATAATTATATTATTAACAAAATTTTAAGCTTTGCTGTTGAATAGATTTCGATGGTTCTAGTAGAACCCTCGAAGCTTTAATTTTAAATTGTTTATTGTCTATTCAGAAGGACTTACTACTTTAAGCATGGTATCAAAATAGACCCTTCAGCCACTTCTATTTACGTTACAGTGAATCGTAAAGATATGAATAATTAATATAGAATGAAAAATAAACCGATACGGGCAGGAATTCGAAGCCGCGACCTCTGGGAAACTATTCCGTCGCTCTACAAATTCAGCTAACGTATCGCTGTCCGCCTCGATATATTAAGCATTCTATATGTGATAGTCTTTATCGGGACATTTTCATCTATTATTATACAATTCTATTCTATATTTATATAAACACCAAAAATTTGGTTCAATTTAATTATTTATATTAATGAATGTAGGCCATAATCTTAAACTATTATGTTTCCTAAATAATAATATCTGTAATTTAAATGATATATTTAAGTTTAGATCCATTCAATTTACGTGTTCCATCAGAACGGCTTTGTGGAAATTGTCTGCTTTGGGCATTTTAATTAATATACAATAATATCATATCATCTTCAGGTTATTAAATACTATTATAATAATTACTTCAATTTTTAATCACTATTTTCAAAAGACTTTCACATATATTTGTTTATGTAATACCTTTTTGTTTCTTTTTAATTATTTTCAATATACCTATATCGATTACATTTTTGATACCGTTACATTTATAATTAATAAAAATATATATTTATCACTTCTGATCTATTCTACAATGTTTGATATTTTCTATAAGAATATTTAACTATCTTGAGTTTTATTTTAATTATAAATATCCAAAGAATAATTCGTTAACAATTAATTTATCAACACCCAAACTTGCGATGCTGGGACACCGTCCCATTCAGGGCGGGATGAACTTAATACTTTGTATACTCGTATCAATGTTTGTTAAGAAGCTGAAAGCTTTTTAAAAAAATAATCTAACTTTAACTTTGGTACATAATCATTGACATTTAAGTATTTTTTTTAAATACTAACATATATGATAAAAAAAAATATGTTCTGAATATAACTAATTAGAAGTAATATATAAAACACACCCATCAGAATTGTTGATAATAAATATCAAGATTAAATTATTTTTATCTTTGTTTTGACATAAGTAACCAAAACATCCAATATAATTGCTTCGAAGGGTGAAATACGAGTACACGATTGTAATGAAGTCCATGGTACCATTAATCAAATACCATTAAGTTATTAGTTATACTTATTATTAAATAAACTACTTAAGAAAAATCAAATGTGATTCTTAAGTTTAACCTGGAATAAATCGCAATTAGCGGGCTAATCAAAATTCTTGTACTTTTGTCATTAACATTATCATCAATTGTACTATATAATTTATATATCAGACAATTAAATTCCATATTGAAAAAATATTTTGTTTATATATATATATACAGGGTTATTTTTAATTAGTTGAGCACCTTTTGCAGGCAGCCTCTCTACGTCAATCCCAACAACATTTGTTCTATGACTTTTAAAAAATCTTGATAAATAACTCAGAATAAACGAACAAAAAAAATTTTTGTTCCCTCGATTATTTATTACTCTGTATTTTGTAAGCAGTCTAAAGTATAGGTCGCGGCAGGCTTGCGAAAGTCAGAAACTGTTAAATGCGCGCGCCAGCTTTTTTCGTATAGCTTCATCTCTTTTACACCATTTTGCTATGGAAATACTAAATAATCAAAATGACAAGTATGTGGATTACAAAACACAATTTACATTAACCAAAAATAAAATTATCGGATTAGAGTTTTATAATTAAATAATGAATTGTAATTACATACTGGACAATGCGATTTTATGGACTTGCTATTAAAACTAATAAATAAATTCAAGATTATAACATGAAGAAGAAATTATGAAATGTAATTTATAATATTTTTAAAATACATTGATTATCTGAAATAGAAGAAGTAAGAATGAAAAGAAATACGAGTTTTGGCTGAGAAATGGAGCATTGGGGTCCTGATCTTTACAAGGTCTGTTTTGCTATACCTAGAACGAACAGCAAGTCGAAACAGCAGAAACCATGATGAAGAATAATTTTATTTGTGATATAGTGACGATCCAACATGTTAAGAAGCCTAAAGTTATTATTTTTAAAGTGGATTGTGTACATTTGTCTGTTTTTATGGTACTTACCTATGTGTTTCTTCTATGAGAATATTATACGTCAGAAACAGTCGATTCACTTCTTACGTTTTAATTAATTAATATTAATGAAAATTATGACGTTTTTCTGTTACGCGCCATCTTAAAGAAATTCGTAAGTAACTTATTGTTTTATTGTCATGATATAAATATTAACAAACGAGATAATATGATATGTATAAAGTAAGTTAAAGAGAAGTTATTGTTTTGTAAAAATAATATTTATTTGGTTTCGTTACAGTGCCCTTATTTCACAAACCAAATAAAAATATTGAGACATTCAACTTGTGGACAACTTCTATTGGAGATTTTGTTTTTTCATTAGATTCTTAAATAGTTAGACAATATGTGTTTAGACTATTGTAGAAAATATTTTAATAAATAAAAGTGGAAAACGATGCTATTTTTTATTACACCTTAGAAAATGATCAAGTTCTAACGTGCATAGCCGCCGCTGCGTCACCCCGCCACCCCGCCACCCCGCGCCCCGATACACGTGGCCTTGGCACATATTTTGACAAGTTGCGTGGCCTCTCTTTGCTCAAGTTTAATGCACGTTCAGAGGCAATAAATAAATTTTGTATGGGAAAAACTAAATTTTTAAAACTACTAATTTTAAAAAGTCGTAGAACAAATGTTGTTAGGATTGATGTAGAGGGGCTGCCTGCAAAAGGTGCTCAACTAATTACAAATAACCCTGTATATGCATATGCATTGTACTATTAACAAAAGAAACGGTACGGTATAAAATAAAAATTCTGTATATAAGCTAGTTAATTGATCACATTTTAGTAAAAACATTCAAACATTATTAAAATGACGATGTCCTTTCGAATAAATTCATCATTATCTAATTATAGATCAACCAGAACTTGTAAATACTTATTTATGAAAAAGAACACACTATAAATATATATATATATATTGCCCGTGACTTCGTCAACGTAGACTGTAAAAATATTATTTTTATGGCTAGGAACATAAGTCATAAAAATATTTTTTCGATTATTTTTGACGTACCTACCGAAATTTCATAAATCAAAAACCTTTAATCCGTTTAGACTCTAGCAGGGAACATAAAAATAGCACAATTGGCTATATTTAACATACGTATATTTGAATAAAATAACATAATTCGAAAGACGTCGGGTAATAAGAAGGATTTCACAAATAATTATATCAATTCAGTTCAGTGAGCCAAACGATTAAAAACAAGATCTCCCGTTGCAATTAGTTATCGTGATACAATCTATGGTATTTCACAGACAAAACCATTTGCAAAAGTTAGTATTTCTATACGCTATGTGTAATTTTGGTACATAAGCTACAATATTGCTATATTTCATCAAAATCCGTTTATTTTTTTTTTTATTTTTTTTTTTATATAATCTAGGGCAATGCTTGACTACATTCCACCTGATGGTAAGTGGAATGTAGTCTAAGGTGGTAAGGCGCATTACCCTAGCAACCTATTCACTCTTCTCTTGAATTTAACCACATTGTATTCTTTCGGAAATACCGACGCAGGCAAGCTGTTCCAATCCTTTGCTGTACGCAGTAAAAAAGACGAAGCAAAACGCTTCGTTCGGACAGGTGGAATGTCCACAACAAAAGGATGGATTCCTGCCGTGCGTCGGAACGTCCGATGATGGAAGGGGGCCGGGGGAATTAGATCGTGTAATTCCTGCGCACACTCACCAAAATGTATCCTATAGAATACTGAGAGGCTAGCAATTCTACGCCTGTGTTCAAGGCTTTGGAGGTCGGCTTCGACCAACTCGGGATCTCCTATGAGCCTCATTGCTCGCCTCTCAATTGAGTCCAGAACCGCAAGATGAGACTTTGCGGCACCAGCAAATATGTGGCCACAGTACTCTACACACGACCGGATCTGTGATTTGTTATACAAATAATAATGTTATACAAATAACAAGAAGCTGTCCCGGTGTAAAATACTGCCGAACCTTTGCAAGAACGGCAAGCTTTGCTGCTGCTGCTCTTGCTCTGGACTCAATGAACCGACCAAAGTTGAGGTTCGAGGAAATCTCTAAGCCTAACAACTGAAGCCGGTCACTGTATTCCAAGGATACATTCTGGAAAGTAGGAGCCAAGGTGAAAGGGCTCCTTTTGGCGGTGAACAGACACGTCTGCGTTTTGGTGGCGTTGAATTTGACAAGATTGGCATTGCTCCATGCGGAGACTGCCTGAAGTTTGTCATTCAAACGCTGCACCATGGCTTCTCTTTCAGACTGTACTTGATCTCGACTAGCCCGAGTACTCGGCAGATATCTTTCTACAACTGTGCTGTCGTCTGCGCACCCATAGATACCGGGCTTCAACAGATCGTTAATGTGCAGCAGAAAAAGAGTTGCAGAAAGAACGGACCCCTGAGGCACTCCGGCATTTATTGTCAAGGATTCCGAGGAACACCCATCGACAACTACTCGGAGAGATCTCTGGCTCAGAAAGTCCGTTACCCAGCCGATCAGACCAGGAGATATACCGTACGCTGAAAGCTTGCTTATAAGACTCGCATGCCAGACCCTGTCAAATGCCCTCGAGACGTCCAGAGAGACGGCGACCGCTTCTCCGTTCTTCTCGATGGCCTCGCCTAGAATGTGTGTAGCATACACTAGGAGGTCCCCAGTAGACCTATTACGGCGAAACCCGTACTGTCGGTCACTGAGGAGATCGTTACCTTCTAGGTATGCTAGAAGGCGCGAGTTCAATACACGCTCCATAATCTTGCAGAGTATGGAGGTGATTGAAATCGGTCTGTAGTTGACAGGATCAGCACGGCTGCCTTTTTTGGGCACGGGTTGCACGTTGGCAAGCTTCCAGGATTTCGGCACTATTCCAGTCTTGAAAGAGAGGCGATACAGACGTGTCAGTACAGAAGACAACTCAGCTGCACATGTCTTGAGCAGAATGGCTGGTATACCATCAGGACCACTGGCTTTATTCACATCTAAACGACACAATGTTCTCCATACCTCTTTGTTAGTGATGCGGATTTCAGGCATCGAAATACCGCAATGAGGAAGATGTGCTGGAGAAGCATTGCCAGTATCTAAATGCGAATTATCAGCAAACAGAGAAGCAAATACATTCGCTTTCTCTGTTGCTGTGTGGGCCAGGGATCCATCCGGCTTCAGCAGAGCAGGCAGTGAGGGTTGGCAGAAATTCGACTCGATCGCTTTCGCAAGAGACCAGAAAGCTCGACTGCCGGTTGGTTTGATAGAGAGCTTTTCGCCATTCTTAGCGATTCGATCGAGACGAGCCTTCCGCAATGCCTTTTTGTAGGACTTGGCAGCTAGGTTAAAGGCTCTCTTCTTTGTACTTACATCCGGAGTTTTGCGGCTTCGAGCATCAGCCCAAATGAGGCATGCCGAATGTTTTCGGTCTTGAGCATGACCACATTCGGCATTAAACCATGGGCGAGCTTTGCCACCGACGGGAACTTCAGCAAAAGGAATAAAATACTCCATTGCCTGATGCACCACATCGGTTATAGCATCCGCGCAACTCGACGGATCCAAAGAAGAGAACCGCCAAGACCTGCCGCCAAGGATAAGATGCAAAGAAGTGCCGCATCTCATCCCAATCTGCTAACTTGTATTTCCATACTCGCCTAACACCATGTGGTTCGAGAGCTGGTGGGGAATATGTAAACACAGATTTCACCAGACAGTGATCGGAGGTTCCCAAGGGGGAGGTGACCTCAACACGATACCTGTCCGGATCAGTTGTCAGCAGAAGGTCCAGGCAATTGGCTGTATGGCCTACCACATCTGGTACCCTTGTCGCTTGCCTCACCAGCTGAAAGAGGTCCAAGGACAACGCAAAGTTCCGCGCTTCTCTTCCAGCATGGTCGGTTTTCTGGTACGGGAACAGCCAGTCTTGATGACAAGCATTAAAGTCCCCCAGAAAAACAAGCTGCGCTGAAGGGTACTGATGCAAAGCCATATCAGCAGCCTTACCGAGATACTCAAATAATCTAGTTGTCTCCTGGTCACCGCTGTGCGAACGGTAGACACAGGAATACAGGATTTTTTCGTTTCCTGTGTCTACTAAAACCCATATAGAAGAAAAAGTGGGGTCTTCAAGGTGACGGAGACGCTGGATACAGAGGTCGTTCCGCGCGTACACGCAGACTCCGGCACGTGAGCGAAAATTGTGCTCTAACGTGTATCCGGGATAATGCAGGTGCGCAGCGCTCAAAGGACATTGTATCTGCGTCTCCGTCAAAAAGAAGAGGTGCGGCTGCTCTGTCTCCAGGTGGTGATGGACAGCTAGGATATTAGAGTGCAACCGCTGTAAAAACATTTTCTTCTTTTTAACTTTACTCATAAAAAAAATAAAATAAAAGTGAATAGGGATGGGAAATGGCAGTTGAACGAGGCGGTACGTATCGAACCCGACGTCGAAATTGGTGATGTCTTGCCACTGGCAGGCTAGTCTGGAGACTGCGGGGACGCCCGAACCCCCCCAGGGATCGCCATCGGGCCTCCTCGTCTGGTCGCCAACCAGCACGATGGAGCCGCCCTGGGATTTTTCGCAGCTGGCGGGGCAGCCTTTCGTGGGTGGCTAACCCACTAATTGGGCCCCCAACTATCTGCGGGCGGCCAGCGGAAAGCCGTTGCTTCGGATCCCGCTACCCTCCTCGACTAGACACCCGACAAAACAAACACCAACTCGACGTCAAACCGGTTCGCCAACGCACCGCAGCTGTTCAGACCCATTTCCCATTAACGGCTTCATCGAGCAACGTGCCGGAACACGACTAGGTCGCTTTGCGGCACGACTTTGCCCGATGGGTGGTAACTTTGCCGGCGACCCGATGTTATGGTTTAGTAGTTTTGACGTGATTGAGTAACAAACATCACGCTTAAGATCCAAATATTTTATGTGAATACTATGCTAACGGTTATGTCTATGCTAGTCACCAGTTACAAAAAAAATATAAAACATTAAAATAAAAAACTATTAAAAAAATAAGACTAAAATAGAGAATACGATTTCTTTATATTTTTATTACAACAAAAAAACAGGGCTATAAAAAAATTAATTAACTTGACAAACTTGATAATTTATTTCGAAAATATTTTTACCAAACTGAGGCAATTGTAAGGCTTCATCGTTACCAATTTTTGTTCAAGAATTCTACAAATTGTATTTCATTTTGCAGGGCTCGTAAAAGACGTATAAAATAAAGAAATTCATGCAATCTTGTGATACAATTTCCAATTTACGTGATCCATGTGGGGTAACGAATTGCGAATGTTCAAAATATTAGGTATCGTATTTTTTATAATATTCTGACTATTCATACTTAAAAAAGTAGGGCTGTTTAAAAGAATAACAAATATTTGTAAAGTTTCAGAAATTCTAATAGTGTGTCTATTTCTTTGTCTGTTGAGTGTGAATAAAACACAATATTTCACATTAAAAACTTTAGTAGCATAGAAGAATCTAATTCGTCGTAAGTAAGTTATTTAGAAAATAAATTGACGGATATCGAGCACGTGAGAATGTTCCAGAATGCAGTAATCCCCGCCAATGATTATTACAAATGGCGGTCATTTAATGTCATTAATGTATTGATGTAAAAGTTGTAGTCCTGATGTATATTTGTACTATCTGATCACGTATGTGATCACGTCGTTTCCTCTTGTATTTTTCTAAGAAACTTTTTTTTACTAAAATTCACTCATTGACACTATTTCTCAATTTCTTCTCTTCTCCACTAATGAGTACCAGACTATAATGATCAAAGAAGATACTATAATAATGTGTAACTAGATAAAATTACCACTTTTAATTTTAAAATGATTTTTTATAATATAAACTTTTAATAATATTGGATCTGAAAATGAAAGTTAAAATACTTTCTTATCAAATTTCGTGGCAGAAAAAACTGTGCTGACCTTTTTTTTTAAATTTATCGTAAATCTATAACTTATTTACCAATTACAACTTCGTTTTATGTGCGAAATGTAAAAAAAACATCAATATATCTTCAGTCTAAAAGTAGTAAGATGGATCCAGAAAAAGATTTTTAAACTTAGTTACCATACTATATCAAAACACTATTTATTCCATTTTATTATTTCATGAAAGAAAAATTAAATTACATTTGCACGACATTTCTATAGATATCCTCTTCTCATTCTGTTAAACAGAGAATATAAACGTACGTAATGAACTACCCGTTGAGGTTTTCCCGCGCGACTTCAGCGGAACTCTTTCAAGAAATACGTGAAAAGATTTTTACACGGTCGGCATCTAGCAGGTGATAGACATATACATGTCTGAGTATTTGTATGGTAAGTAGCAATACATAGTATTATTTTATATACTGATTATACTAAATTGATAAGAACACTGCCTTATTTATTGTTGCATGAAAATTATTAATTTTGTGGTTATCAAGAACAAAATATGTATGAATTCATAATTATATTTATGATTATAACTATATAACTTTAACCCTAAATAAAAACTAAACCAACCCAGAACATCTAAAAACATTTAAATTAAAAAAAAACATTAATTATTAAAAAATTGATGACGTTCGGTTTGTGAAGTTATTAGAGTTGTCATAGTGCCCGCAGATACAATTGAGCTAATTACATTAGTGATTGTGCGTTCATGAATAATTGTTGTAGTTATAATTATAGTTATATAGTTAACCAACTAGTATCCATCAGAATGCTATTTACAATGCCGCAAGCAAGAAGTTTAAAATCTGTCAAAGCAACGCCATAATGCAATATACAATTGTATACATTTATGTTTGTATCCGTTTTTGTATTGAAAATACGGACAAATATTTTGAAAGATATAATTATTGAGAACTTAAATATAGACATTTTCAGAGTCAAACCAAGTTAAAAGTTATTTTTGCGTGAAAGACTTAGACAACTTAGATTAAGACTTTAGACTTAAAAATTGTTTAACCGATTTGACTGATTTATTCCAATGTGAAAATCATATTTGTTAAGAAAAATAAATAAAAATATCTATTCACTCGAATAACAATCTTAAAAAAGGGTGACGTTTATTCATTAGTTATTTTTTTCCGTGCAAAACCGGTCCGACTCAATAATTATCATAATAAGCAGTTTTCGTGACGACACAACTTACAATTTTTGCGACATGAACCCACATCAATTAGGATTCAGGCCATATAAAAAATTCTTTTGGTTGTTTAAGTGTCACTAGAACTTATGGTATAAACATAATATAAGCAATTCGTCAATTAGAGGACTCGAACCCGTGACCTTTGGATTTCCGTCCCGTCTCCAAGACAGGAAGGAGGATGGACAAGAAAGAGACCAAGAAGAAAATGGCATCCCTTACAACGCCTCCTTGAATTAAGTTAAATTGCAAGAAACTTGTAGTCAAATATCGAAACAGGAAATCGTCTACACTGCTTCATACATAAATATTTAATATTTGGATAAATTTACGCAAAATTATCCAAATATTTAATTTCGATATCACAAGAATATGATACCGTTTTTGGAGTAATGCCGATAAAATTAAATATATATGAAACTGATTTATTTTACTTATATTGTAAAATATTCGAGTCTATCCAATTTTTAAACTTCATCAATAATTATTAATTATCAATAATTATTAATATCATTTTACAGCTTTCAGAACATTTTATTTATTTTTACTAGTATAATTAGTATTTTATCAAATGATACAGTACTACAACTAATCAGATACAAATAGTTAGTTCGAACTCAAACTTAGTTCAAAGTTACGAAACATTAAGCCTCACACTTTATTATACTGAAAACAATATTTACCTGATATGAACCCATCATCTAACTATAAATGAATTAAAAGGTATCATATACATTTAAACAAACGTTTTATTAACTAGGAGAGATTGTATTGTTAAATTGTTTAAAATATTATAAGTGTACATTACAAGATTATTAAAAGAAATTAAATACAGAAATAAATATGGGGGATAAATTAGTGAAGTTTCCACATAGAATGATATGACAAAATAATTTCTTCTTTTGAAAAGAGTCTAGCCATGTAGAATATTTTTATTTTATTTCAATAATATTATTATGGAACCCAGTAGTCGAAAACAATGTTACAGTTCATTTATAAAGATAAACTTACATAATATAAAGTGGTCATCAAAAATAAAAGAAACAAAATTACTATCATCAAGATGTCCGGAATCAAATAGCTTATTTTTTAAGCACCGCTAACTAGTGCAGGAGTCCATTCCATTCATAAAAGTAATTATATATATTGTTACTAAAGAGATAACATGCAGCTTACATTCAATATTATGTAATTAGCATGACCTAACTTATTTATAAATCAACTAATTAGGGGAAGATGGAGATATATTTAAATTAGCAATTTAGAATAATTAGCATCAACTAGAAATAATGTTTACAATAATAAGCACTAAATGGGTATATAACACAATTATTTTGGTGGTTTATGTCACATAGTAATAGTAGGTCATAATTTAAACATGGTGAATATCAAAGGTCCTTACGAGCAATCGGCTCGAGAAGTTGGCGAACGCGGAAGCGGGCGCTGGAGGATGCGCTCACGTAGCCACCACGTAGTGGGCACTCGGCTCGGACGAGGACGTGAAGTAGAGCGCTGGCGAGAGCCTACTGACCTGGCACACCTGGAGCAGTTAGCACGCCGTTTGGTGCTCCTCATGGAGAGACACGCGCCTGCGTCCCCTCACAACTTCCACAAGGCGATGGACCTTTTAAGACAGCAATATAATATGGTACAGCTTTGGTACTTATAACGTCTTATTAACTCATCATATGTTTTATTAATATTAATTTGAATTTCAGAACTTTATAATGATATGTGATCAATGTCTTGGGCCACATGTGTATGATGAACTTACGGCTCCTGAAAGATGACATCTTTTGAAAAGGCAGACAAATAATAGAATAAATTAAATTTCACTATAATTAAGGGTAATTTTGAATATATTATGAATTAGGAAATAAATTCGTGTATGAAATAATCACTTTATAATAAATAACATCTGTTATTTGGTAATATTCAATCTCATCTTTACTGCATCACTACTTGAGACATACGCTGAATTCATATTTCTTTTAAGTGAAGACTGGTTGTAATAAGAAAACTAATACAATGTTATATATTAATGTTATCGGTTAATTGTAATAAAAAATAAAATAAAATTTTGTACGAAATAGTTAAAAAATTATTAATCACTCCTTAGTTATTAGAACCTCGGCTCTTCAATAGTCAAGTATATTAATTATTTGAGCTAATAAGTATCGTTATTTCTTCTGTAATATACAATTATTAATTCCTAAAATATCTCATTTAAAGAAGATTCTAAATTTAATATACTATAATATAAGTCTGTAAGCCCTTTGTTCAAAATTCATTTCGGAATAAATTGTTTTTTTCTTACGAAAAAAGTGGTTATTAGCGAGATATGTATAATAATAAAATACTTATATAATTTTTATGATGTAAATAATAGTTACTTTATTTCTCGAAATACTGGATGATATTTTTTGACATTTTGACTTTTTATTTAGGAAAAAATAATTTAGTTTCTGACAGAACCATTAAGATTTATGGCACAAAATATTTTCGCAATTCTATATGACTCAAGCTTTATTGTTTTCGAACAGTTGTTTTCAAACTGTCCTTATAGAATCATGTTTCTGTTATAAGATACTTTTTAATCTAATTTCCTTCTTTGAGTTTTGGTACAAATTTATTCACTCGACAAAGTTGACAAAGCCTTATTTACCGTGAAAATAATGAATCTAACTATATTAATTAATTAATTCAGTCCAGCGGAGAGCAATTTTGATAATATCTAAAAGTTTATTAAATACCAACTAACCATCACACATTAAGGTACAGCAAGAACAGACGGAATGTTTTTGGACATACCATCTAAACTAATCATGGAAGAAGGAATTCTCATAAGGAAGTGAGTTAATGCTCGCAAATGAGCATGTCACTTTAGGAGTTATATCTTGTTTGTGCATATCGTCTCCAGCAATTTAAAGAAATGAAAATTTAACAATAATAACTACTAAGAGAAACATTAATTAAGTCTAGATGTGTGCTCTAGAAATATCTACTAAAATCGAATACATGTATGTCAGTTTGTTTTTTGGGTGTATTATAACTCAAGAAATATGACTTAAAAAAAATACTTTTATTTATTTCTTATAATTATTATGCCAAAAATTAACAAACAGGATGGATTCATTATTACATCATACTTGACAATTTATATTTATAATTTATAAATAATATTTTTAGATAATACATCGGGACCTTATAAATATTTCTTTTCTAATCTTATATGTATAAGAGAAAATAACTTTTACGGTTGCTTGCTACATGCTTATTCCGAGCATTAATTCGCCTGCTTATGAGAATTCCTATTTTCATGCTCATTTTAAATGGCATGCCTAAAAACATTCCGTCTACTTACTGTACCTAAATGCTTTTTGGTTTGTTGGTAGTTGGTAGACTTTAAGTTGCTTCCCAAAGTACTTTCCACACGAATAAATTACCTGCACAGCTTTTATTAAGTGTAAATCGCTCTTTTAAACCTATATGACATAACTATTATATCAAAATAAACATTTGGATAAGTTTGTACTTGAGATAATTTGTCATTCGGATGTTACTTCATTATAAGTTTCTACATTCAAGGAGAGCTTGCGACTGAAAAATGTCAAGCGACTTTCAGTCCCCCACTTCTCGTCCAGTCCATACAAGAACCGTTTATCTTTTTCCTAACTTTAAATCACTAATTACTGTTGATCATAGCAATTATTTATTAATAAATAAATAAAAAAATGTGACATATTTGAAGTTTTTAAAGTGAAACGGGATGGAAAACCAAAAGGTAAGTTGGAGTCATCTTGTTTCTACTTAAATAACACAATTATGTGGTTTTTATTCTAATGAAATGCGTTCATTTTACAAACATTATAAGTTACGTAACTACCTTCGTCTCTTTAAAGGGTACTTGTCCTTGCGGGGTACCCTCTCCGTGGTTTCCCGTTGGGGCACCGTGGTCGTATGCGATAGCGATCCCGTATTGCCCTATTATGACGGCGGTGGCCACCGTCTAGTTTAGTGAGTAGGAGTCTCACATAACCGACCCCGTCTTTCCCTGGATGGAGGCGTGTACCCATGATGGGTTTCAGACGTCAAAAAAAAGAAAAAAGGTACCAACATCTAGTCTGAAAGTCTGCATTACAATTATACAATAAAAAAACAAAGCATTGGTGAAGGAGAAAAAAGTAATACTATTTACTTATTGGACAAAAAAGTACAACGACGTCTTATATAAAAGACATTTTAATTTTACTATGAATAAGATTCATTTATAATATTATTAATATTATCATAGCATTTATCGAAGCTTAGTATATATATTTACTATTCTATCTACCTTGTATTTTTACAACTAAATTACCCTTACAACGAGTACAAAAGTATTGCTAACTCTTAGTATGTTATTTAACCTTAAATCATATTTTAAAATAAATAAATATATACAATCAATTTAATAGAAGTGTATTTAGTTTAGTACAAATTTAATTATAAAAGATAATAACTATGAGAAATGACACAAACAATGTACAAGTAAATAAGATTAACGTAAGTTCGTCTTTAGTCCAACATTTAATTATCTTGTTATATACAAAATTATCTGATTATCATTATATATAGACGTTCACATAGTTTCCCCTCCATAAATTATTAATAAATTGATTATTTTAAAATCTAATCTAATTTATTGAATGTTAATCAGTTGATAATGAATCATAACTTGATTCATGCTTTCCTTTGGAAAAAGAATTTACAGTAGAGTACTTTCGTAGAGTATATAGGACTCATTGGCAAAATTACATCAAGACTCGTTAGCTCAGTAGGTTAGATCGCCGATATAAATACATACTTGCCCATCGGAGGACGGAGGTTCAAATCCTTCACGAGTCATAACTAAATTTATTTATTTTTTTATTTTTATATTATTATTTTGAACATTGTTTAAAGTAGTACCAATTTTTATCTACAATTTATAAATAGAAATTTATACATCTGATAGAAAATAGGTAAAAGGAATGAAAGAACTATTCTCCTAATCATAGACTGGGATACTAATAGACAATCCAGACTTTATTCTAAGTACAGATTTTTTTTTAAAGTAGAAAATATTTTCACATATAAATAATACAACATCTATAATCAGACGCAATCCCACGGATTCACATTTATTTTTAAAAACGAAGACAATATTATATGAAAATGTAAATTTCTATATCTGTTATTACGTTTACGTAGGAAGGTACGTAATTGTATTAACAATAATGCTATCGTAAGAATGGTATCGTATTCGAGAATCTTTAGGACATCACTACACATATCAATGGTCGAGTTGTCAAAAGTAGGTGTGTAGGGTCTTGAAGAGAAGAGCGAATAGGTTGCTAGGGTAATGCGCCTCACCACCATTTACCGTCAGGTGGAATGTAGTCAAACATTAACCTACTTTTATATAAAAAAAAGACTAATAATTAATGGACAAAGTATAGCTCTGTATTTAAGATGAATATACAAAGTTCTTAACCGTTTTACAATGTCTGAGAGTTTCAATTTCTTAAGATATAATTTCGTAAGGTTCAAGAATGAAGTCTTAAATTGATTACTGCGACAATCGATTAATCATTTGTAGTACTTAAACAAGTTTAAAGTAAATGAGAATCAGCAATTTCTCTCAAGTACTTAGTTTACTTTTATTCCTTTCACTATTTTACAAATTGAATAATATGTATTTTTTTTACCATATGTAGACCATAACTGCCTACAACATCCACTTTGCTACAAATATTTGCTTTCAGATAAATATCCTAAAAGAACCTAATTATTTAATGAAATCCGATATATGGAAAAGAGAAGTAAGAAGTTAAAATAGTCAAAATAGTTTTATTGAATGAGTATTAGAAATACAAATTACTTAAAAAACAATCCGTAACAAAAAAAAATGTACAAATAACATCTACCACGAATTAGTTTTTCAATACTACTAATAATTCATAAGTGATTTGTTTATTTACCTTATAAGCGATGTTTTTGTTTACTGTGTATTTATGTGTATTTTCATTATCAAAATAAAACTTAGTAGAGACAAAAATTACAAAAAATTAAGAAAATATTCTTTATTTAATGTACCGCTTATCCAAGCTTTATCTTAGTATAAGTAGAGAGTAAACAGTTAGCCAAGTATTTACATTAAATCTTTGGATCTCAAGTGTTTAATAAACAAAGTACAAACATTCTTTCGCTACTTGAACGTTGTTCTTAAGTTAAATAGATTAGTTACATAAAAGAAAACAGAAGCTAATAAGTCATAAGTAATTATTATTATTTCTCTTAATTTTTTGTTCATAAATTGATAATTATGAAATTCGTTGATATATTAACGTCTATATTTTATTTCTTTTAAATTATCATCTTTACATAATATAGAGTAGAGTTGCTTCCCGCTCTCTCTACCTATGTATACTCAGATCTTTTAAACTACCCAACGGATTTGGATATGATATGATGTATTTTAGCATAGAAAAGCCAAACAATTTAAGGATTTGCAATATGATGTTGCAACAAATATATTTTTGTGATCTTAAATCGCAAAAGATGATTTAACCTTAAGATATATAGCTAATTAATGAACTACGGAAATGTATACCTTTTAAGATATTTAATGAATATGAAAGTCCACTATGGTTTATATTTATCTCTAACTAGGGGTCGCTCGCGACTTCGTCCGCGTGGTTTTTAGTGTTGCCGCCGAGTTCCATACAAAATTGATATTTAAAACCCTTAAGGGTGGAATTTAAAAATCTTGTCTTAGTACACCACTACGTAGAAAAACAAATGTATCCTCCAATTTTACTATCTCTACGACCTGATAGAACCTATTAGATTATATTAAATTTGCAGCATTTTTCATTGCTGCTTAACTTCTATTAGTCACAGCGAGATGATATATACCCTATAGCCTTCCTCAATAAATGGACTATTCAACACAAAAAGAATTTTTCAATTCGGGCCAGTAGTCCCAGAGATTAGTGCGTTCAAACAAACAAACTCTTCAGCTTTATAATTAGTATAGATAGAAGAATAACTCGAAGTACCTAACCGTTTTTTATATATTACGAAATAATGTGTTATTTAACAAGCTTCTTATGCAATATAGTATTATTTCTTATCTCATAAAATATGGTACATATGTAGTACATTTCACCTAGATCTATACTGCCCTTCATTAAAATGGACATCTTAGAACATATCAGAGCTTATCAAAGCAAAGGTACGCCATAAATATTGTATAAGAAGACATCCTGTAAAATATCAATATCAATCAATCTTCATTGTGCTATATCAGTATCTAGATTGCAGATTGCAGATTGAAGAACTCAGTGATAATCGTCGATGTAGTAATTAACCCGCTCATTGCTATTTTAATTCCAGGACAGATTTAAGAGGAAGATAAAATGTATAGTTAATTACGATTAAACACAATTTTTACTTTCTTGTACAAAGTTCCACTTTATTTAAATATGTGATACAATTTTATATGCTACCGGTTTCGTACATCATCATCAGGCGACCTGGGTCATCGGGGTCGCCTGATGATGATTGTATCACATATTTAAATAAAGCGGAACTTTGTACAAGAAAGTTGTGTTTAATCGTAATTAAAAATGCAGTTTTATCAAGAATTAACAACATATTCTACAAATTAAAATGTATAGATTTTGGAGTTACGGCTAATTTAGGGCCGAAAAAGACTTATTTCAACTTCATGACACTAGGTCTTTATTTACTTCCCCGGGGAACAATTATGTGGGATATTTTGTTTGCTTATTAAGCGAAAAGGAAGATAGAAATATAATTTTATTTTGATATTCATTAATACCTTCATGGTTCTGACAGCCTCTTTTTGGATATGTCATAGTGTTTGAGTATATTTATATACCAAGAGATAACAATTACTTATGTGAGTGATATAATAAATAACAAGACATGTATGTATTTCTTAAGATGGTAATAATAATATATATAATACAATTATTTAACTGAGTCGCTCGTTCATAATTTATTTAAATATAATTATTTATTTAAAATGTAAATTAATAAACTTAAAAGAGAATAAAAACCTTTTGAAAATCGTAAGGCTTTTAATAATAAAATCTGCTTGTAGGCTTTTACTGCCTCATCGTACATGTTGGTATTCCAATCGTGAATCTTGTTGGAAGAGATTTGTAATTTTGATATACAAAAAGAAATATACAATAACATTTTATTTTTATTCTTAAATTATAAATTTAATGGAAAATAGCTAATTAGAAAACAGTTATAACAAAAGGAACAAAAATATTCTTTAATACTATGATGTGTATTTTTTAAAATGAAAACTGTTCTTCAAAACGTATATTGTTATTTAAAAATATGTACAATAAATATTCACATACTAATAATAATAATAATTATAATAATAAATACTAAGGGTATAATTGTATGTTAAAAAATATAGATATGCCAAGCATCTTTGAAACAAACGATGAATCAATGGATCTTAACTTCAAAATAACATTTAAATTATAGACCTATCATTACAGCCTAGAAAAGCTATGGATTTTTGACATGTTGTGGGCCAAACTTTAGTGTGCAAATTTTATAATTATTTTATGAAAAATAATTGATGCTTATCAATTTCTAATGTTTTGTGGTGTTGGGATTTGGTTTGATAATTGATGTCGCTGCACAAACACAATTTATCAAAGTTGGTGATACATAAAATCGATCTGGTACTGATTTTAATTAGTACTTTTAATTAGTAAAGAAAGAGCTACTTCCGCTTGATCTCGAGGTAGATTTGAATGAATGCAAGTATGCATGGACGAGCTTCCATTTATTTATCAATCCAATTCTCTTTAGTCGTGGGAGTCCTCAAAATGTTTGAGAAACTTCAATACAAACATCAAACCTGCAACTCTTGAAACTCCTCGCGATTACAACTGAACTACCGTGTCTAGGGCTGCCCTATTCAGCATCTTATTTGTTTTGGTTTATTTCAAAAAATTTACCATACTTACAACAAATATTTAACAAATTAACAACTGCTGAAGACTCGTGGAATATATATCGCGCTCTTTAGTTGATACCGCGTCTTGCTTTTCTAGGCTTTAAAATTATGCTAAGAAAATATAATGTTATAATCCTGTGTAGTAATTAGAATGTACTGCTACAGTCTAGATTTGTTCATTATTACTTATCTCCACTACTCAATCATCATGCTTTTTAAATAATTACGCCTACTTTATTTACCCTTTATAATGTAAAAATGTCTTTTAACAAAATAATACAAAGCAATGTACGGAGATTTATCTTTTTACTCAGAATTAACCAATGTCAATTTGCTCTTAAATATAAAAGATGCCACTGTTGCTAGAAAAATGTAAATAATGCGAATTCATACACAATATAATTTATTAACTACTTATAGATTAGTAAATTTTTGTTAACACTATTTCACTTCATTACAACTCTGCAGCTTACACTATTACATACTATATTATACAGTTTAAGCCTCACAAATTGTTTTATTTCTTATGCAAACACGACTTAAATAAACAGTAAGAAGATTGTAAAAAATGGGACGGTTTTGGAAAATTTGGCAACCCGCAGTGGGTTTGACATTAGTATTCATCCAATTTACAATTGGGCTAAAAGTGACCTAAAAGGAATGACTACAATTTTGATCGTTAGAAGTTTCATAATTAGGTACGAGTAATTTTAAAAAATGTATTCTTTAGTGTCATTGGTTTGATTAATTATTTACTAGAGTCAGTATATCATGCATATTATTATTAAATCCTATAAATAAAAACGCAGATAATTAAGATGAATTAATAAATAAAACCGTGACTCAGCTATTTTTTTTTTCTCTTTTTCTACTTTCTTATTACAACTAACTTTTATAAAATGCATAATTTTATTCTATAAATAGACGTTTACCAAGTCAGCGCTTAAATAAAAAGTTAAATTCTACTAACTTAGCTTAAATAAACATTATTCAATAAAATCCTGTTCTTGGGTAAAGCCCATTCGCTAGTCCCATTAAATTCACTAAAAAAGAAGTCTTACTTAATTCTAAGTTTAATCATTAATAGTAGTTATATAATTATTTCCTTTAAAATGTTGAAGTCTCCTCAAACAACAATAATATTATATATTTGACAATATAGATTTGTTTGTATATTGATAATAACGTCTGTAATAGTTAGTTATCTCATTTAATTATAAGAAATTATTTCCGGAACGAAGTATTAATTACATTTTTACTCTAGCTGAAAGTTCTAGAAGAAGCGAATTTCTTAACTTAATGTGGAAAAGAATCTCAACTTCACGTTAAATAACTTTTGATAAGTCCGTAATTACATATTTTACAATTCATTTTTTGAAAAAAAATATTAGTAGTAAGTAATCTATACAAAAATCATAATAAAAAAAACTGGAAAGTAACGTACTTAGTTAAAATATTATTAATATATATATATATATATTAATAATATATATATATATATATATATATGTATATTATATATATATGTATATTATATGTTTATTGTTATTATTATTATATTTCATTTTAATCTTATTATTTACATTTATACATATAACATTAAAAAAAACAAAAACAGTATCCCGCTGACGTGGGCCTTACGACCAGTCCGTCGGTGGTTAGGGCGACAGCGAAAGAAACTTCCTCAAAATGCGTGCCGTACCCAAAACTGCTGCTCTTTGCATCCGACCCTTGATCCAGTTTAGTGAGAGCCTCTTGAGATGATGATCGAGACTCTTCGCTATAAGACCATTTACGGAAACTACCATCGGGACAATTATTGTTATTATAGTCAACATCCCACATGTCGGTAATCTCGTGAGCTAAGTCCAAGTATTTTGACAGTTTGTCCTTCTCAGCTTTCACAAGATTAGCGTCACACGGGACACTGATATCAACAAGAAATGCCCGGCGCTCTAAACGATCTACCAGCACGATATCAGGCTTATTGGCTACAATAGTCCTGTCCGTTATGATAGATCGGTCCCAATAGAGCTTAGCATGACCATTTTCCAAAACTGGCTCCGGTGAGTACTTATAATACGGCACTTCAAAAGGTACAAGACCGTATCGAAGAGCAAGTTCTTGGTGGATAATCTTGGCTACTTGGTTGTGCCTGTGCAAATACTCTCCATTGGCAAGATACCGGAAATAACATGTCTGATGGATTCTCCAGGTTGGTGGCACGCACGACATATATCAACAGTGCCATCCTTTATTATGTATTTCCGATAGTTGTTCGTCTTGACAACTTCGTCAGCAATTGCGCAAAACCTTCGGTTTCTCCAAAGAGATCACCAAATCGTAGCCAAGCCACGGACGCCAGAAGGTCTACATCAGGCCCATAGAGTGCCTGGTGGAACCGTCCATGAAGCTCCTTACTCTTCCATATATTTATACGGTCGTCAGTGCTAAGTACTACCGGTTTATGCCAGTTATCTTTGGCTAAGGAGAGCGGTGTGAGGCCTTTATCTACTGCAACAATGTCCCGATGCATTCCACACTCAGCATGAAGGAAATATTCCCTAAGATTGCATACCTCACGGTTGTGTAAGTTTTTGGCATTAAGGAAGCCACGACCCCCACACTTCCGTGGAATATACAATCTCATCACTGATGAGCGCGGATGATGCATGCGATACATTGTCAATAGTTTTCGGGCCTTTCGGTCCAGGGCATCTAATTCAGTCTGAGTCCACCTTAATATGCCGAAAGTATACATCAGCACGGGCATTACCCAACTGTTGAATGCACGCACTTTGTTACCTCCTGACAAAATACTTTTTAGGACTTTTGTCAAGCGGTTAAAGAAGCGTTCCTTCACTAGCTGTTTAATGTCCCCACTTAGTATGCCTAAGCATTCCGACATACCAAGGTATTTGTAGGATTCGGTGTCAGAGAGGGATCTGAGGGACATTGTCTCCGAGAGTTGTAAATATTCGCTATTTACAACTCGGCCATTCTGCACATGTGCAACCGCGCATTTATCTACACCAAACTCCATCCTAATGTCATTACTAAACGTTTGCGTAACGCTTAGTAATGATACCAGATCTGCTTTATTTAGTCCAAATAATTTGAGATCGTCCATGTACAAAAGATGTGAAATGATCTCACCCCCTCTGCGAAAGCGAAATCCCAGTTTTGAATCCCTAAGCAAGGTGCTTAAAGGGTTCAAAGCCAGGCAAAACCACAAAGGACTCAAGCTATCACCCTGGAAAATACCTCGCTCAATTCTTACAGGTTCGGAAGTAAGAAGACTTCCTCCGCCCCCTGGAAGACAAAGGACCGTTGTCCATTGCCTCATACATGAATCAAGAAAAGCGCATAAATCTGTGTCAATCTTATACACTTCTAGTACTCGTCTTAACCATGTATGAGGCACCGAATCATAGGCCTTTTTATAATCAATCCAGGCGGCGGAGATACCCTTCTTACCTCGGCGAACCTTTTCATTAATGGCCATGTCAATAAGGAGGAGCTCCTTAGTACCACGAGACCCAATCTTACATCCATTTTGAGCGGGATCTAAAATGCTATCTGCATACAAATGTGTGTTTAATTTTGAAGTCAAAATGGATGTACGAAGCTTATAAATTGTTGGTAAGCACGTGATAGGTCGAAAATTCTTTGGATCCGTGATACTACCAGACTTGTGGAGCAGAAAGGTGATTCCTGTTGTCATAAAAGATGGTAGGGATCCGGACACGATGGCTTCCTGGAATTGCCAAGCCAAACGTTCGTGTGAAGACCGCAGCCATTTGAGCCAAAAGTTATGTAATCCGTCCGGCCCATGACTTTTCCAGTTATGGGTCGAACGGATTGCATCCCTGACATTGTCTGGGCTTATAAATATAGTCCCCATTGGCTGCAGGTGTTCACACGAACGTTTGGCTTGGCACACGCATCGAGCCACCATCGTTGTGGTTAATAGGCACCGACCAAATATTTTTCCAAAATGTGAACATTTCTTCCATATTTGGTAACTGCCCATCAATCACACTCGTAGCAAATTCCTCCCAGCTTCTATAAACCTTTCTTTGGTCACTTTGGAATATGCGATTCTGCTTATACCTATTTACACGTTGTTTATAACGACGGATACGATTTGCCCACGCACAAACTTTCTGCTTCAGGTAGTCTATACGTTCTGTTACATAGGCCATGTAATCCTGAGGTCTAATGCCAGTACCGGCAAAGGCCTGTGTAACATAACGCATGACTCTCGGCCGGATGTTTCCCGATCTGAAGCAGATTAACTTGCCAATAATGACCCTAGCTGCGCTGATACGCCGTTCAATCCTCATCTGCCATGCGGGTGTGTCCTCAGTGGACCGCACCACCCTATCAGGCTCAGGAAATCTGACACGGGCGGAGCGGCACGCTGCAACAGCTGCACAATAAAGAATTGAAAGGGTATCAGTGAGACTATTGCTAGAACGAAGATAAGAGTCTAGCATGCAGTCTAGAGCCATTACTAGCGACATATTACGTCTATGCGTGGGAAAACGGGGTAACCGTGGCCTGTCGCGGGCTGGTATGTCTTTAAATTCCAAAATCGCATCCTCCAAAGTCCTCCTTAATTGCTCATTATCTTGGTTACTTACTGTTGTAATCTCAACGCCCCCCACATCAGCATCTCCAACCACTAACCCTGCCACCGAAGGAGCGGACGATAACTGGGCTCGCGAATGGATGCTTTCGGTGGTGGATGCAGAGACTGTCACCTCGGAGCGAAGCCGGTCAAGTGCGGAGTCATCCAACGCACGATTACGTTGAATAAACCTCACCTCACGATCCGATATTCGTTGGGCCGAAACGGTCAACTCTGGTTCAAGGACCTGAAACAAAGACAGCAAACGGGTTCGCCACGCAGTGAGGTTAGTGCCACCCTCTGTCGCCCTATAGTACGCTCGCATGACATTTTCGTTCATATTTTGCGTTCATTTCATGCGGCGCACGGCACCACCGACGGCGGGGGCCGAACGCGGGGCGGATGCCCCAGTAGGCCCCAAGCGCGGCAGCGGTGGCCTCCCACGGCGCGGCGCTGGTGCTCGGCGCGGCGCTGGTGCTCGGCGCGGCGCTGGAGGCTGCTGTTCTACACGATTTCCTCAGGAGGAGTTGCGTACTCCTCCTCTGAAGACGTGGAGCTGTTCGGTGCGACGGGCTGCGGTGGTGGGCGTGCGTTTATGTTTCTACTCCTTGTGATCATTATTTAAGAGTTTTTATTTTCACATTGTCACAGTTCACTTTTTTCCAGTTACTTTACAAAAAGTAGTTCACAGTTTTGTATATTGTATTGTTTTTTTTCCGTTTATTTTTCATTTTGTATAACTGTATGAAATGATTTAAATATGATAAAAACTGGATTTTGAAAATAAATATTTTAAACAAAAATTTACATTTAAAAACGTTAGAAGTTTAGCAGTTTATCCATCAAGAATAAAATAATGTCATAGTAATATATTTATTTAAGTAAGTATTGTACATAATTAATTGCTGATTGTAAATATCACACAAAAGCTTTTTAATCTTTTTAATATTGTCATGCTTTTAGCGAGCTATTCCGTTTAAAGACTAAATTGGTTTAAAAAAAAATATTTCCAAGTTGAAACTAATTGAAATACAATGTTGAATGTAAAAAAAAGATATAAAATTAAATAAATTCAAATTATTTATAAATGTGTAATAAATTATTTAATATTACGTTAAAAACCTGGACGACCAAACAGCAATCAAGGCTAGTAACATCTCTAGTGCAAGTGAGAGAACCTACTTGTACATATTTGTACAGCATCTGTCTTGTCTGCTTATTACCTAAACTATGATTCTGCAGAAAATTCTCGAAGAATTCGCTTGCATAGCCATGAAGAACAATGATAACTTAATAATTAATTTATAGGTCAGGCAGAACGTTGTAATAAGTACTTTAAACTATTCAAAATGTTAAGTTTATCTTAGCTTTAAAGAAAGGAATTCTCAATTTGAAAGACGCTTTTGTGTTGTAAATTTATCATTTTACTTAACTTACTAATAACGAGAAAATATAATAAAACATTTAAACTTAGTTTATTAACTATTTTGGGGACTGAACATAACCATACCATAAAAACAAAAAAATATAATTAATTAATAAATAAATTAATAAATGAAAAAAATATATAGAAATATGAATCGTAATAATATATAATACATAAAATACCTTCCTAATATATTCTTTGGAACTCCTAGCAATACATCGTAATATATTGCATGCATTGATAAAACTTTAGAAAATAAATAAAAATAATAAACATGGTTAATAAAACAAACATAACATTTACTGTTGTAAATTAACAGAAAAAAACAAGAGGTTTTTTTTAAATAATTATTGGGTTAAATATTTTACTGATATGAAATATTTTGTCTTCATCGAAACCTGTATTACAGAATTTATTTTTAGTCGGCTGACGGATAGACACTATGTAATTCATTAATAATGTTGAATGCATTGAATGTAGATTTAAGGTCAGATTCACTACTATGAAGACTACATTTACATTGCGGTAATTCTTCTTCGTTCTTAACTTCGACTTTGTCAAATACTTCGAATTCGTTAGTACTATAGTTAATTACTGCCAATAGATATACCACACACATTATATCGTGACATTTTATACCAACTTAAATATTAAGCATAATACCAAGAAAGAGCTTTTCAAAGTTTCCTCGTCTAATAACTTTTGTTTACTATTTTTGTTTAAAGGAAAATATAAAGAAAATTCTAGTTAAACAGTTTTAGAAATTTAGCTCGTGCTCTTAAGAAAATACTTGAATAAAAATAAAAATACACTTGACAGATACCTACAGATACAGACATCGGATTAAAATGAAAAAAAAACACAATATAATATACCTTATACAGAGCTTCTTTTTATTATCATAAATGTACAATTTATTTGCTTATAATATTTTAGTTTTGGATTATATGCATAAAATAATTAACGTTATTTTATTTTTCTTTTCGTAAAAGGTTGAACCAAATATTTGTTTCAAAGCTCATGCCTGTAAATAGTTATGACCTCTATAATAAGTAAGTAAGCCCTCAGGCATTGTCAAAATACTAAGAAATGTGTATATACATCCAAAATAATTTATGAAGGAGAATTAATACGAAAACATAAACTGGTACATCACAAGATTATTAAATGTTGCAGAAAAGCTACTAAATGTCTATATTAAAGGTATTTACTATCTTGCGCTCGATTTATTTTCTTGTACATTTTATTCACGTAATTTTTCATAGAAATTATTTCTAATAAATACAATTCTGTTACACATAATATATTACACACATATTTAGAGAAAATAAACGTTTTTATACTTATTTGTTTTCCATCTTTAATCATTATACTACTTACTCGAAACTTAGTACTTGAAATACATTGATAACATCACTTATAAACTTGAACTTAAAATAAGTTGTTTGAACAGCAAAACTTATTAGTCAAAACTATAAAGACTAGTATGCTCGAAACGTAAGTATATATTTTTTTCACATCTTTTTTGTTTACTAACTCATATATTATAAAGATTATAAATTTGTTGCCATATAACTTTATGCTATCACATTTACTTTTTTCTTGATAACCACTTATTTAAAACTAATACTCTAAATAAATATTATTACGTCTCTGAAAATCTACTACAGATTGGAAGGAGAGTGGAAGAATATCCGAAAGGGAAGTTATCTACCTTTAAATGTATCCTAATGTTTATTTTGATATGACAAGTATATTATAGCTCAAGAAGAGCGATTTAGAGACATCCTGAATCATGAAGTATCTTCCAACACTGACCTTAAAATTAGAAAATTACCATCATATTATGCACTAACGTTATTAGTTTATTGTTATAAAGGAAAATAATTGTTCTAAACCTTAGTTAAGAAATATTATTCTCTCTTTAACTCGTGAAGGATATTCACTTTAGCCCTCCAATGATCAAGTATTTTTTATCCTTGCTCTAACCTACTAAACTTACCGCTACCTTTCGGATATTTGTAAAGTGTGTAGAATGGTATCCTCTTTTATGACTGCTCTTACGGCGCTTTTGAGAAGATATGGGGTGGTCTTATTCTAAGCGGCAATCGCACTGTCAAAATAAACAATCGTTTATCACATAAAATTTAAACGAAATTAGTGCCCTTCTATATCTATTGTAATTAACTAGCTTTTAACTAATAATAATAAACTTTTAATGTACAAATGTGCATGAAATTTTTCTGAAGTATAAATATATATGTTTATTTCTTTATTGCTATAAAGATATTTATATATTGTAGAATATTGACATATTATCGGTCGACTATAGTTAGTACTTCACAAATAAATAAGTAAAAATATATACCTATATAAAATATAAGTATATAAAAGATGTATATTCATACAAAAATTGGGAAATAATATTATTCATTTATTTATTCATTTATATCATGGACCAAAGTTTTACAAGCCACAAAATATGAACAAAAATGTACACATGGGATTAACTTATCTCTATAAAGATAATTTGTCAATGATAAACAAAGTCCTTATTTTTAAAAACAGCTAGTAACGATTATAAATGCCTTCACTTGAAGGCATTTATAATCGTTACTAGCTATTCTTAACTCTTATAAAAGCCTTCAAGTATTCTTAACTCTTATGGAACTTAACGTTATAGAAACAAAACTTCTTGCATTCAAATGAATCCATGCGAATAACTTATGTCACAGTGTACGCTTGGTTTAGATTGAGGTTAATATAAAATACAATAATATATGGATGCCCTGTAATAAAAACATTTCTAAATATTTAAAATATATACGGCTATATATTATAAAAAGCGAATGTATTTATAAACAAATTCTAACAACACAAGGCACTAGTTAGCTCAGTAGGTTAGAGAAAAAATTTTTAGTTCTTAAAAATTCATTTCCATCGGAGGGCGGAGGTTCAAATCCTTCACGAGCCACCTTTAGTTTTTGAAAGTTATTATAAAGATATGTTATGTTTTATATAAATTAAAACTTCTTAAAACTGTTTCCAACGGTTAGTATGTTTTTCCTTTCAAATAGACACAAAACATTTTTTAAACAGTAGGTTCCAATAATAGTGGATAACAGTAATATCTAATAATTCAAGGACCATGATAAACTTTTTAAGTTTATAAAAATATATGTTACTAAAACTGAAATCCGTCAGCACGAACTCTTTTTCATCTCATAGAGTATGTTTGCGTAAGAAACATCTCGATACATTAGATCCTCTCCGTACTAGTAGCATTTGCTTCATTTTCGGTTTGTGTAATTTTAACCACATTTTTATTTTTAACCACATTTTAATCAGTTTGTGTAATTTTAACCACATTTTAATCAGAAGTATTTTGATAACTTTGTGTAAGCTCTTTTCGGTCTTAAACGATCCATCTTCTCTTAGTAATACTAGTTACTTGAGATCAAATCTTATTTTACTAGGATCAACCTTGGATTTGAATTTTCGTACGCCGTCTAACCTTAGTTAATGTAGGTAACTAGGGACACTTTTACATCGTACTGGATGGAAAGAAGAATATCCTTCACAGTACGACCAATGATACTTTGGAAAAACTTCTCCAATTTATTTTGCCACGCCCTTCATAAGCAAGCATTTAAGAAATATATCTTTAGGTACTTTTTCTCGATAATATGTTTATATTTTCTGAAGAAATGAGAAACGTAGATGGAGCTTAACACCTGGCAACACTGGCAACACTCTCTATGGACTCACTCACCAAACTTTTATTATATTGACTATATTCCGAAGTTTCTATTAAAAGCTATTTCTAGTAATAATCATTTGTAAAATTGAGTTATGCTTTATTTGTATACGTAATACTGTAGGAATTTTAACATATTGCTTCATATTTATGATATATATTGTTCAGTAATTTCTATTCTTTTTAACTTTTAACAATTCATTTTTTTTTTATATAAATGTAACGTTTTTAATATATAAATGTAAGTTAGACCTGTTGATCTGTTTATCTGTGTATCTGTGTATCTATGTGTCTGTCTGTGGCAATGTAGCAGCCAAACGCGTGGACGGCTTTGATTGCGCTTTTTTTTAATCGAAAGCCTAGTTTGTCGAGATGGTTCTTAGCTATGTTTGGTCGAAATAGAAACAATTGTGTCTAAGATATTGAGGTTTAATAATGAGGGTGCTTGTGAAGAAATCGTTTTTGAAATTGTTAAAAATTATTAAAAATCTTTTATGCACGGCTTATATAGTAGTACAGTTTGTTTCTCTATTGTTGTCTCAATATTTCAACAAAATTTTAGATAATATTAAAAAATATTAATATTAATTTCTAATCTGAACAAAAAAAATATATATATCACAAATGAGATTTATCATATTTTAGTTTGTATCTAAAATTCTCTAGTTTTATAAATCGCCACCAATGACCGCAAAAGCTTTATGACTGAACCAACACGTCTGTTAAAGTGTTAAAACCTTCACCCTTCAAACTGACACCCTTTTAAAACCCTGATGATATGATCAAAGGGTAGAATAATTGTTATTATTGTTGAAATTTAAGCATTCATTTTATAAGAATATTTAGGTTTGATAGACTTTAATTTTGTTTAGATATAAATTATCTAAATTGAATAGTAGGTGTAGGTGTACATACAGAGCAACTATTCTAAAATCTATGGTCATAATTATTAAAATGAATGAACCTTCCTTTTCACATAACTAAAAATCCAAACAAAAATAAGTGTTTCTTTTTCACATTAAATTAGTAACTGTTCCAATGAAATCTAGCTTGGGATGAAATCACAATCAGCGATCTAATCAGTACTTTTACGATTATTACTGGTAGGTACTTTTGGATATATATTACACGTACTATATTATATATTACGGGCAAAGGGCCCATAAATCAATGTAATTCCAGCCTGTAGGAACCATAAATTTAGCTTGACTTAGTTGCTTAAGTACTAAAGCACGAGCTCATAAACGAATAATATAAACTACCATACTTTCCTTGTAATATTTGGGAATATAAGGGTCGTTACTTATGCACTTTTTTTTAAAGTTGAAAAGACTGTCTTTTGGAAGAAGTTCTTCATTACCATTTAATGAGTCGACAAGGTACTTATTAGAAGTATCAAGAAATTGTAAGAATTTGTTTTGTTATTGTTATTAACCCCCGACCTAAAAGAGGGGTGTTACAAGATACAGAGATACACAGGTCAAAGAGGTGAGTATCTGTGTATCTGTGTGTCTGTCTGTGGCATCGTAGTAGTCAAACGCGTGGATTTGATTGCGGTTTTTTTTTTAAAGAAAGCCTGATCTTTCAAGATGGTTCTTAGCTACGTTTGTCCGAAATAAACACAATCGTCTCCAAGATATTTAGCATTTATTGATAATGGTGAAAGATTTTTATGCAATATTGATAGTAACTCGGTATATTTGTAGGTTCATTTAGAATATAGAAACCAGTAAATAACCTTCTAAACGCTAAAAAAATACCCCTGATACAAAAGACCTCTAAAAAAGATAAAACAAATATTTATGTATTTATTGACCGCTAAACAAAAGGTAGAAATCTAAATGCTAGTGAGTTACCAAGGCAAAAACGAAATGACAATATTAAATCGTATAGTCTAAGTCCTCATTCATTAGCACCGAGAACTTTGTAAAATAGACACCATCGTCAACGTAAGTACAACACCCCGACACAACGACTTCAATTAGTAGATAATAATATTATTTTTATCCTTTTTAGAGGTATTTTCAAGAAATAGAGCATGTTTGAACTTTGTTTATTAAACAAACATAATAAAACTGTACCAAATAGTAGGTACATTAAAGCGATTGCGATACACTTACATTTTGTTATAGAATTTTCTCTCTGCAACCGGCTGTCTTTGAATCGGTAATTAATTCGGTAATATGTCAATTATTATTCATTATTTATGTATGTTTATTCTTAAGTATTAGTAGATATTTCCATAATAACATTATAATAAGTTTTAGCGAAACCTGTTATTGGCTATATTATTTGTTGTGTAATAAATGATAAACCTGTATGTATAAGGTGTTGGTTTTGTAAATAAATAAATAAATAAATAAATTTCTTTATTATGTGCTTTATTTATACCAAAGCTATTCTACAATAAATGTAAAAAACTAACACAGATGTTATTTATTGATGTTATTTAGTGATGGAATTCACACAAAATTATTAATAAGCAATTATCGCATGTTAACTTAAGTTAAATGTTATGTTAAGTTTAATTGAGATGTCTTGTATTGAAATTAAGATACCGAAACGACGAATATTGTCAAGTTCCTCTAAATTTATCTGCCTGCTATTGACGAGGTAATTAGAAGTAAACAGTCTTTATATCCACATAATTAGCAAAATGTTTGAAATTAACATAAACCACTGATTTTATAAATTACCCTCATTTTTAAATATTTACGAAAATCTCTTTAGTAATTAAAATTTTATTGAGAGGGTTAAGGGTTCTCATTAAAAATATAATTAGTATATAAAATAGAAATACGTATTAAATATTAAATACACAATATCTTCGGGTTCTGAGAATCACATATGTACGAAAAGCAGTAAATTACCGCCAATGATCATTGTAGACTGTGGTAACCATTAATATAATAATATTGTGCAACATAATTCGTTCTGATGTATGGGATATGATTTTATCTCGATTACGTATCGATTACGATTAGATTCATGCATGAGCATGCTCTAAAGTGAGGGAGCTTAATAAGTATTTCTTATAAATAATGAGGAATAAAACGCTAATTGATAAAAGATCTCTCAATAGCAAATGCAGGTTCTATACCAGAGTATGGTAATATTCTATATAGCGACTATAAGAATGGATCTGCAATAAGGACTTTTTAGTTTTTTAAAAGTATTTTAGTTTTCATGTTCAAAATTTTGTTACTATTTTATTTTTAAGATTTTTTTTATTCTAGCATTCACTCATTGACACTATTTTAACTATTACTTAATCTCACCCCTTTTTTAAGCACGTAGCTGTGATAATCAAAAATTAATTATTTGTGATTGAAAAACTTTCGGCTCTTGAGGTCTACTTGGAATCTGGTGCATTATTATGTTCTTTTTGTACAAATGGATTACGTAGCCACTTTCAGGTAAAAACTGTAAATGAATGATGAATTAAAGTCACAATAGTTTCTTATTAAAATAATCTACAGCGTACTCTGCTGAGCTTCTACTTTTTATTTCTTTTAAATCTACAAATTGTGGGCCAAATACAACTTCTTTTAAATCGGAAATGGTGAAAAATAAATAGAGTATTTCTGCAATTATAAATAATTAATGTTTTTGTTTCTGATAATATTCTAGCATTACCATATCGACAGTTTTAGGCCTATTTGATCTAAGCGACAGTTTTTAGAGAAATAGAGTTACATACATATTTGGAATAAGATTATATATAACTCCATTTCAATAAGTATCGCTCAGCATTAAGAACCGTCGATATTGTTAAGATTATTTTAGATCAGTATACCATTGTCAAAGAATTGGTTGGTGAAAATATTTATTAAATGTAATGAAAGAAAAAGTGAAAATTAAAATATAAAAAAAAAATTCTAGTTAACTTTGACTCGTGAAGGATTTGAACCTCCGCCCTCCGATGGTCAAGTGAATTTGTATATCGGCGCTCTAACCTACTGAGCTAACGAGCCTTGAACGCTGGTGTCGAAAGAAGCGCACGTATTCTACGAATGACGTAATGTGAATGATTACACAATACACGTCATTGGCAACGATGAATCAACTACTCTAAAAAGCCAATGCTCCCTATCTTCAGGAATGTTTATATTCATGAATCACTATAGATAATAACACAAATTGGCACTTATATAGTCATCTCTGAATTGGCAAATGATTATTGTTAGATTATCAAATTTTCTAGAGAGAACATAATCTGTATCATAATGCTAGAAGAGATACACGATAGAATTTGTACAGGTCAAATTTATAAAGTTTTATGTGCCTTTTATGCACTATCTATATAGGGTTATATGATCAGTTTTCATTTACATGATCTATTTATCCACGTGTAATTGATGTCAGCAAAAAACAATTGTTTTAAATAGGGTAAAAAAGTAAAATAAATATAAAAGTTTTATTTTGTGCAGTAATTGTTCTATATGTTTGTTGTTTGTATATGTTTCTATATTTTTTTTAATTTAAGGTGTAACCAATTGTGAATAAATTTTTGGTTCTTTATTTACGTTTATCGTTTTGAGATTATTATTTTTTAAAACATAATTTTAGATTATTATTTAAAACATAATTAACGTAATTAACTACGTCAAAACCCTACATCATGCCTTGATGCAATGCTTAAGAATAATTATTAACCCAAAGTATACTCAGTCGCAAAATAATAGTTTATGGAACTGGCGAAGAATTGTCTCGAATGGAAATCAAACCCAAAACATTGAAGCAGCTTACTGCGTTTTATAAACCACCAGGATATCATGCTTGAAATAAAACTACATTTAAGATGAAGATAACATTATGGATATGCATGGCTTAATTTCTCTTCTTTTTTTTGTATTGTTGTAGATAAAGCTATCCGCTAATATGCTATATTTTGGGGTCTAATAATTATTATATCATTAAGGATAATAAGCCATTACGTCAAGACACAATGAGCAAATGATTACAAATATATTATGTTATTTGAATACAATCTGGGTTACAATAAACAAGTAGGTAAATCATTCTAGGGTTTCGGATCTAACATGAAGAGTAAAGAACTTGACATTAAAAATTTAAAATGATTCCTAAATTACTAAAGGTTATTCCTATATATATATATAGATAAAGATTATAGATATAGATTAGAATCCTAACCCAATATTATCAAGTCATCGTTGTTCTATCATAGAAAGACAATATTTTGTTCGAGCTTTCTACCTTTTAGTTGTTAACAACTTCAAGTTGTACCTTATGTTTTTTATCATTTTGGAATACTGTGTATAGTTACTATTGTAATATATTTATTAGTAATTGATGACAATTAAATACTGCCATTGAAACAAAACTCAAATAATAACTTTGTTAAAGTCATTATAAATCTAGATATTCGTCTAGGAACATAATTTGTTTTTAAGTAAAAATTTCATTTTAAACTAAATATATATTTTTTTCTTTGAAAAAAAGTATCCCATCAATATGTCCTTCATGTTTAAAAAACAACAACAATAGCGACATATATTTTACATAAACTAATATTTTTTTAATTTGTATTCTTGTTAAGCAACAGTAGTGGTAAATGAGATACCAGCTTGAACACGTAACAGATGACAAATAAAAAGTTTCATTTGTTTGTTTTTCAATGAGGTATGCCACTAGGAAAACAATATTGATTCAATTTTCTACGTAAATATTGTCAGGAGAAAGATCTGCTGGTTTTGTTCACAGTTAACAAATTTTATCCTTTATATTTCTGAAATGTTAGTTTGCTAATAGCTAATACATTTATTACAATACATAAGGGTGAAGTACATAAATGCGGATACACAGAGCATGAGAATATAAGAACATATTGATTCATTTTTAGTACTCTCAAAATAACAAAATGCATAAAGTTTAACATCATTCTCGTGCCTCCAAGAAAATAATAAAATTCCTACAACTTGTTTTATCTTGTTCTATCTTGTTGATATAGATTTGTCTCCAATATAGTTAGTAATACCAAAACAACTTTAGTATCCAGGATTGTTAATCAAAATTACACAAAACTAAATCCTGAACCACTTCTTCTATGTTGACTACGGAGAAAGTCAGTATTCCTTAACATCATCGTTAAAATGTTAACATTGGAAATAAAGAAGCAATATTTAAACAAATAACTAAAATTACATTGTATTTTTATTTTAACTCCACGTGTGAATTTGATGTTTGTGTCTGTCAGACGTCTCGTCTTTTCTTGAAGCGAGCTAAATCTGTGTAACAGTTGTATTTAATTTGGTTTATTTGTTTCTTTATAAAATAATAATAATCAACAAAGTACTATTAGAGTATAGTTAAAGGTATTTACAATGAGAATTTTTGAATTTTTACTATATTTTTATTAATATATTCATTAGGTAAGTAAATCAAACATAACATAGAACATTTCTTAAGTTCTTACCAGTGTTCCTATTTATTTAACATCAAATCCCACATGTCATAACCCTACCACAGCTGATGAACTACTGGCTATACTATTATTTTATTATAGTAACTTATATTAACCGTAGTTGATCCACATTACATTACTATTTAGGTTTCTTCCAAATTATCCTACATTATCCTTAAGATATATGAAAATATGATTATAAATTTAGTTTTAACACCTTTACTATTTCTCTAAACTGCAATCTTATTAAATAAGATTTCATTTACATGTACCTTATCTGGAATATACCCGCTAAATACAAAAAAAATGTATTATTTAATTTTGGTTTACATCTTTAAAAAAATCATGAGCAAAGTGACTAGACATTGTATCTCTGAAATTCGTTTCTAAACTATGTGCTTTTATAATATAATATGGTATTAAATGTCATGACATAATAGTATGATTGAATAACTCATTATTCATTAGTAAAAGACGCCGAAAGCAGACCTCTTTGTATCCGTTATCAAATGTATTCTTACTAACGTTATATAAAATTCACCCAACATGATTTATTCATTGAATATATGTCAGTCGACTATATATATTCTTCTAAAAAAGGCTTCGTTGAAGTGGTATTCATATTATTCAGTAAAACATTTATCATTTTAGATTTGAGCTTACATTTCAAGTTACACACTTTTCAAGTTGTTTAATTAAATTAAATGTGAAAGATAGCAAAGTTCGTCGTTATTAATACTGAAATTAATATCAAATCTTAGTGCTATCATCAGCTGTTATATATGATTCTTACAGTATATTATGAATATTAAATTTGGGTATAAGAAAATAAACTTCAAGCTGAAACTTTGGTAAATTTTGAGCTTTTTCTATTTGGTAGGTCAAGTGGTAAAACACATTTGAGAAAAATATTTTTAGTTAGTACTTTTAGACAATTACAGATAGGAAAAAAACACTAATAATATTAGTGTCATTGCACAAGAGGTTTATAAGAAGTCAAAACTTAAAAAAAAAAGGAGGACAATGAAATAAATGTAATATACATACTTTAAAGAAAAATCAAACATATGAGGGGTACCATATTCAATTATAAATAATACAAATGAATTGGGTAAATAAAACCTGTTTTGTAGACACAGAAAAAACTTAAATATTTAACAATTGACTATTTGCGATAAATCTGATGTGAAATTGTCGCAAATAGTTACTTCTGTACACTTTGTTGTGCCAGACTCTCACTGACTTCTAACCTTAATTTTCGGTCTAATATAGACCACTGAGCGACTACGCTTATATATTTATACAATGTATTAATTATTGGCACCCAAAGGATTAAACTAATTGAACAAAATGTTAATACATTTAAAGTTCTAAGCTAGTGAAACTCTGACTTATTTATTTAGCATCAAACTACAACTTTCTTATGCCTACAAATTAGTATTTAAGAAATTAATTAGGAAGTTGCTTTTTAGTAGTAGTCAAGTAAAAAACTTCCTCATTAATTACTTACTCTGTCATCATATCCTTGATGATAGGTTCACAGAACGATATTTCACTCTTTACCATTATTTTTCACCCTTTTAAGTTCGGTAATTCGCCGCACCGTATGGCATTTAAAAGTACATTTAGTCAGTGCTTTATCTATCAATCATTCAGTTATTTCTGAAGTAATTCGTATTAATAACATTTAATTAATATGGTCGTAATGAATAATGTAGTTTAACTTAACGTATCATCACTTCGGGGTTAATAATTAACATGGAAGATATGTTTTAAAACTAAATCATTATTTCTATTATATTTAATTAGAACTTGAACTCGTTATAAATTTCTAAGGCTTGTTTCAATTATTCTTTTTCCACTTTTGGATGTTTCTTTTAAAGAAAGATAAGACACGGTAAAGTATCTGGATATGTCCATCTAATTATGACTCTTATATAAGGAGTAATCAGTTCTTAAAATAAGAACAATTATGTGGAAAGTTAAAAATATTAACGTGCAGTAAGCAACACAAAGTACTTATTGATTGTTATAATTCTAGCTGTATTGTAAACTCTTGAGGTAGCAAAAATAACATAAAGGAATTAAGGACTCGAGAGAAATTACTGTTTCAAATTTAGTTAAATTTTGTTTAAATGCCGGGCATTACTAATTGTTTGACGAAGTAAATCGTTAAGGCAATATTATTGAAACTAAAGAAATGATAGGTATCTTAAGAAATTACCTGCGGGTATTGTTAAAATGTTATGAACTTGGTTTATTCAGGTAAAATTAATATCGAGACATTATTTTATTTCAATGTTTGAATATTTTCTGCATTTGAACATGTATTTATTCAAAATAAAACCATGTATACAATTTAATAAAGATTTATTGCACCTTTATTAAATAAAAAGTATACAGTTATAAAAATGCATCACTATAAAGTGGCATTTTTTAACCTTTAACATGATTTTTTTTATATTAGATAGTTAAGTGTCTTTGTAAATCGGCGCATTAACAAAAAAAAACCTATCAACGCTAACGAGTCTGAAAGGTTAAAAACAAATGAAGTCTACGTATTAAATGAATGACAAAATAATAGGATACCCATCGTTAATAATTATGGCTTCGCCGTTCATTTAGGGCCGATTTTTCTCTTAGATACACGTTAACTACTGAATAATAACAGTGACTAACCTCTCTTATTCTGTTTCGATTAATATGTTGATAACTCTCTCAATGGTTTATTCTTAAATTGAAATTTGAAAAATGATATAAGGATACTATTTTCATTATCAACGACACACGGACAGGTTTCAGTTCTTATTATGTACTCTATAGGGTCGAGACGAAACAGGACAATTTATGTGTCACTTGCACATGTGTCAGCTAAACAATATTAGGTTCCAATCTATACATATAATAAAATCGTCACTGAGCCATTCCTGTACATAGAATCAAAAAAAAAAGCATCGTAGGGGCGCTTTATAAGAGCAAGAGAACCCAAAACAATGGTTTTTCAGTTTGTCTGTTTGTCTGTATGTCTGTATGTTTGTGCACGCTAATCTCAGAAACGGCTTAACTAATTTGAATGCGGTTATATATTATTACAGTCTTCACTTAACATTTAGTGTTTATTTCATCTAAATCGGTTAAGAAATAAAATAGTTATGATTATTTATGTCAAGGACGTAATAGGTACCATGAAAATCTTATTCTATACATGTAATAAATCTTTAGAGGAGTAGTCTTTGTATATTGAAATTTTGTCTTCGCGTTTGCGGCGGTACGGTCTGCCGGCTCACTCTGGTATGGAACCGTGCAGACCGTCTCAAAAATGGCTTTTGTGTATGTTTAGTATTGAAAATTTTGGTAATGCATATAGCTAATTGAACGTTTATCATTTAAAATATTTTTTTTTTTAATAAAACTAGACCTGCAATTTGATGGTGAAAATAACTTCGATTGTGTAGCTCAGAATTTTTCAAGTTTACATGGTAATATTTTGATTATGTTCAATGAAAATCTGTAAGTGTGATACATGGTTAGAATGGTTATTAAGTACTCTGTTTAAGATTTAAATGGAGTATTTAAATGGACGTCTAAGTAAAAACAAGAGAGGTCGAAAAATAATTACAGTACCTAATATTGTATCCTTATTAAAAACTTTAAATATACTTTTGACCGTGAGCGATGTCTGCCGATGTCGTAATTTTGATTGTATCACTATGTAGAAGCCAATACAAAAAAAGGGAAGTGGGAAGTGTTTTACTACGAATTTAAGGCGTGCGAAGCCGCGGGCAAAGGCTAGTGAAATAATAAAAAGGAGATATAAGCTTTTATTCTTATTTTTAAAAACTAAAATAATTAATTATTGAAGCCAATTATTTTGTTCATTCGTTTACGTGTTTAGTTTCATGACTATTCATCGATTTGTTAAATGTGATGATAAGAAATTTTATAGGAGTAAATAAACATTGGTGTAAGAATTGGTGAGAACATACTAATTTCAGTTTATGCACCGATCGCTTAGGTATATAATATTTAAATTATTATATTATATAATTTTATTATAATCATCAAATGCTCATTCTAAGCATGTTTATATTGTAATTCTAATTTAGTTGGTAAATAATTATCGTTTGTTTTTATCGTTTTCAAACGTTATTTAAAATTTCTGACAAACTTAATGTTAATCCATTAGCATGTTCCTATAACTAACTGTACGTTTAAAAAAAATATTTGGGCTAAATGCCCATATTAAGAATATAATAAAAATTCTTTATCAATATTTGTTAAATTTTTCAAACTGATTAATACTGAATTAAATCAACATTCTCCTCTAAAACTTGCACTTTTAGAAATCATCTATCGTTCAATGAATGGGCGACTACATTAAAAAAAATAAACATGACAATCCCGCCATTAAACGCCACTGACACAACGTTTTTGCAGAGAATCTCAGAAAACGTTATTGTAATACAAAGTTTTGTTAGACTTTTAAAATTTTGTTATTGTATATTTAAGAAAAATAAATCCGCACACACTAAGGACTCTGTGTCAAATAACTATGAAATAATTAACACATACTATACAATGTATGGTATGTATTCATTATTTCATATATAAGGATATCACACCCCGACATTGGCCCTCAGTAAATAAATATAACTATCTATTAAGCCTCCAGGACCGCATAATCAGGAATAAAATAAGGTTATTATACAAATAGGAAAATGTATGTATTTAGTGTTCCATACCCAAAGAGTAAAAACGAAAACCAATTCCTAAGATTTCGGTGTCAGTCTGTATGTCTTTTCCAGGCTATATCTCATGAACCGTCATTGCTAGACAGTTGAAATTTTCACAGATGATATCTACAATATGTTTAAATATGTTATGATATATTGAAATATTCACAATATTTAGTAATAAATTCAGTTAAAAAATTAAAAAATAAATTATATTTTCCAGTTGTTGTTGCTAAAGATATCTGAGGTTGTAATCGATCTTAATTTTAGTTCTAACAATTATAACATTATTAAGAAAATTGCCTTTAGAGAGAGTGACAATAAATAGAAAGAAGATCAGATCAGATATAAAGAGTTGTAGGTAATGGTATACAATCTGAACATAATCACTTAATATTAATACAATTCTTTAGTTCACGATAAACCCGTTGTATAATTAGAAGTAAATGTCTACACCAATAGTATTTTTACTTCGTATATATAACCACAATATTTTCCATTAAAACTCTCGGTTCAAAAAACGTTATACTAAAACTTTATTAGCATATATTCATGAAGTACTCTCACGTTATACAACTTCCTGTTCGGATATCATTTAATTAAAAGTTACTTGCAATGTAATTTAATTCTAGATGGTTGTGCTAGCTTCCGATTGAAATAACTAAGTTAACATTTTTTTATAATTTTGCAATAAATTAGTGTGTGTTGATAAATATGAACTCTTTTAGCTATAATAAATTATCTATACTAATATTATAAAGAGGAAATGTTTGATTATTTGTTTGTTTGTTTGAAATGAATAGGCTCCTAAACTACTGGACCGATTTCAAAAATTCTTTCACCGTTGGCAAGCTACACTATTCCCGAGTGACATAGGCTATGTTTCATTTTCGAAAAAAATAGAATGTTTACTAAAACTTGAATATTCTATCGCAAGGTGTAAAAAAATAAACAAAAAACTGCGTGCGCTGCGAAAACGGTGAAAGTTAAAGTTGCGCAAAAATAATGTTCTATGAAATTGTTCCCCTTTAAAAGTTCTAAAAAGAAGTCCGCGACATCATATATCTAGCTTTTAAGGTTGACTCACTATAACCTTTTATATGGTTAGGAAAATAGTTCTAAAATAATATACACTTTCGAAGGTGTTTTAATAATAACGATATTATTCCTTATCCAAATAAATTATTTAAATATCACAGGCACTTAATTATGAACAACATTGCTCTTGAAAGCATTTGATTTTAACCAATAAGTAAGGAGTTATTTCAGTTTTTAAATAATACATAATGGTCAAATACCACACGTACTTTGATGTGCAGGGTGTGTGGAGCGTGGTCGGCTCCTTACGGAACGGTTGTGGACAGCGATAAACTTTTTGAATGCGTTTGTTTGTGATATGGATGTATGTTATTATTTTCAGTTTGATATCGTAGCAATGTAATGCCTATATATATAAAGTTTCCACGGGAATAGGGTACTATAGAATTAACTATAAGTCTATTATAGGTCTGCATAATTGTTATTTCCACAGATTACGCGAAAAGCGACCTAAACGCGGGCGGAGCCGCGGGCAACAGTTAGTTATTTATAAATTACTAAATTTTATATCACTGAGAGTATAATATGAGCTGTGTATGGCCCATATTTATTACTATACACAATGAGTAAATTTTAGACTAGTTAATGTGATATTTTGACGGTAAAATATTTAGTTTGCCAAAAATATGAAATGGCAATAAACTTTACAAAACAAGATTTAATTAAATCTTCCGTGAACATAGATAAGTGAAGCAATTGAAAATTTAGATCCAATAGTTGATTGCTAATAATACCCGGATAAAATATTGCCTGCATTTGCTATTACAAATACGCGGATATTTCGTTAAAATGGCAAATACCAATTTTAATCAAATTATTTATTCCGAACTATTTAAAGTGAAACTTTTATTACATCGTCTCAAACTTTTTCGTCTGTGTGTTGCATGTCGCGTGACGGTCGGCCGCGGAGTAGGGATAAAGTGAAAGGCGCTCGTCAGAGCAGCCGAGGCCAATATGGCGGCGCCTATAGTTCGCATCAGCTGACCGTGTAGTGTATAGTATATATATTAAAGTAAATCAAAAAATAGATGATGTAATGGATTTTCTAGGTTTTCATCTAGCTCCATTTGCTACGTCATCGGCACAAATCTTCCGTTCTCGAGAAATATATTCGCGAATGCCTGTTATTTTGTCTGGTGATTTTAATACAGACTTCAAGAAAGAAGAATCTGCTCCACTCATTGAATACTTGAGAAAAGTATTTAATCTTGAAATGATAAATGATAGAAATATACCCACCACGAGATATGGTACAACGATCGATGCGGTTTTTACTAGATACATTGAAAAAATCGAATGTAAGTCACTGTTCACGTATTTTAGTTACCATAAAATATTGGTTACATTTATAAACTATGAAATTCATGATGAATATGGAATTGATAATAGAATGATTGAAAATAATTGAAAAACGGATCAAAATGACTCAACGATTATAAAATATTGTTTTCAGTGTTTTAATATGTGTATATCATCTAAATAATTGTTAAGTATTATGTATGTCGTACTCTAAGACACAGAGTTCAATAAAAATATTAGTTGGAGACCTAGTCTACTTTTATCATTTCCCATTATCATTCCCATTTTCTAAGTATAAAATTAAGATTGATGAAGCAATTTTTATACCCTTAATGGAATATTATTCCGAAAATTTTTAGTAAAATGTCTATAATGTGAAAAAAAGTTTCACTTTTACGGTGGTTTCATAAAACCACAAACAGTTTTTGTATTATTGTATATTTTGTTCGCCAATCCCGGATAATAAGGATACAATTTAGTGGATATAGAATAACTATGTAAGGTGATGCAGAATATCATGAGCCTACACAAGTCCCTGTATTGGGCACAGGCTTCAGTATGAAAAAGGTTAGCAAATAATTTGGGTTTTGTGAACGTTGAATGTATATTTCTTTTCTTTACTTAATATCATTGTTTTTCAATTAGAACCAACGTGCTCAACAAAGCAAAAGCAAATAATGTATTTAAAAGAATTTGTCTGCTAAAGCGTGACGATACTACAAAAGATTAAGTAAATAATAATTATTATAATTATATTACTACTTTTACAATTCTTCATTAGAATAAGATATGACAATACTGTGTACGTGCGTATGTGTTAGTGTGTATATACATATATTATTTATTAAAACTCGGAAAGTTATATAATTTCAAACAAAAGTTTGAATTTCTCCGAAGTACAATATACTTTTGTCTTATTGTTTTAGCATCAAGACAAAGGTGCCATATAATTTTCACAACCAAATAAATATAACTACATAATTATTTACTCTGTTATTACATAAGTACTATGTGTTATGTAAGTCCACATCACCTACTCTGTTTAGGTTACTACCAAATATTTTTTGAGTGTAAATATTAAATAACAGACTTATAACAAAATGTAATTTCCTCCATGATTAACTGAAAATTATGAAATTCATTTCTTGCCGCCCCTTCAGGTGAATTTTACTTTAATTCTTATGCTGTTTTATCGAATAATATTGCACATCGTTTATAAGTCACCGTGAGCTATTTATTAATTATGACTCAATTAAAAAATATATGTTTCTTAGGTATATTAAAAACCACGTAAAATCTTTCTTAGACATTTACACTTTTAGGGGAAGGGTGTATGTAGAAAGTGTATGAAGAAAAATCTGTAACTGTGCTTTCTGGATCGACTGTACTTACTTATCAACAAAACTATAATTAATTCAAACGAAGTTGCAAGTTATATGATTAAATATATATTATATTAGTTGAGACTGTTTTTACACCTGAATAATTGTTTAATTACTATTTTATTATTAATTTTTTATAATAATTATTTAGTCAGATTTCCATCTGAAGTGAAATGAAGGTAACTTACGCAAAAATCCAATTTCAAATCCTTCGGAGAAGGTTTGTTTCAATAATGCTTATTTACTAGGATAACCTTGGAATAAACTTAAAAGATTAGAGAGTATTACATATTGTTATTAAACTAAATACCACCGAGTACTGTAGCCAGAATTGGCTTAAAAAAAAATTAAGATAATACTGGAGATAATTTATTTATTGCTTCTGTTAGACAAAATGTTTTCTACTCATAGGGTACCAAGTCCTAACATTTTTAAAACTGAAATTTTTAGTTGTATATACTCGTTAGAGAAGCTTTTTATATAAGAGAATCTCTTAACTAAAATCTCAGTAAGTTTTTTCAACACGTGTTTCACTCAAGTATTGACTTTTTATTGGTTATCTACCCTCACAATTATACCTAACTCTAATTTACAACCAATCAAATAATAAATATTAATTACGTTCGACTTTATGTGATTTATTGATCTCGGCAAGTCACGTTCTTATGAGATGAATGCTTTTAGGAAATTAACTGTTTTCATTTGAACAAGGAAATCATGAAATTTAAGACCAATTGTCATGTTGATTTACCAATTAAATCTATTAATTATTTCTTTATGGAAAATATTATTTTTGAAGTTTTTCTTGTAACTAAAAATAATTTGCTTAATAGAACTCTGATAATTTGCTATTTTTCTTTAGTTGACCGCCATTCATTTGTTTATTTTCTTTTGTTTTTTTTTCTGCTTGCGTGACTTAGATTACAAAATGGAATGCTTAAAATATCACATTATTTATGAGTACGAGTTCCACCATGGCACCAGTGCTGAGGAAATGGTTTGAAGGGTTAATGATGTGTATGGCGGTCGTGTTGCTAAAGAAAAGATAGTTTGTTTTTCGTTCCAACGTTTTCGCGTTGCAAATTTCCACCTGGAGAACTCCAATGGCTTGGTTTTGGTATTAAAAGGAAAGTATTTGGTATTGCCACTGACAACAACTTTGAAGATATATCACTTACGCTTATTTCCTCCCAAGGGAAGGTAGAGTTGCTCTCTACCCCTGCTTATAACCAATAATGTTATATATTTTTTTCCTTAAACTAGAATTGGCAAAAAATATATTTTTATGTTTGGTATTAATACACCGAACGTATTGGATACAATTACCTCATCTTCTCTTCATCATGATTACTATATCGAGATATCATCGAGACAAATTATTTTTGATAACTAAATTGAAAGAAAATGTCATTAAAACAGCTAAAGACAAAAAAAACGACTGAATGACACCAACGGTAGTCCAGAGGTCGCAAGTTTAAATCCTTGCCGTATTGATGAATTATATATATTATATTCAAAAACAAGCTTAACAAGGCTTGTATTACATAGGCAATTTTTGATTTTAAAGACTCCATCAAACTTACAAGATGAATAAGGTTTCGTACTGTACATTGTTTTAGTCTTCAATAGTAACATATCATTCTACTTTCGACCTTTTACTTATTTGCCTGTGAAAAGGTTTTTTACATAAATTTAAAAGGTGGAACACATAAGGACTAGGTAAATAAAGTAAAAATCAAGCAATGTAAAGGTAAAAATTATTTTATAACAATCGAAAAAAACTTTGTCCATTCTAAAAATATTTAACTAGCATGTTTTTGCAAGTTCAAAAATTATTCATATTTTTAAAATAATATAGCAAAATGACAAAGACAAATATGATAGTATTTAATAGTGTAAACTAAGTTCACTTAGTAAAACCGTTTATAAAATACTCTTAATCGTATAGGCAAACAAGATAAACATAACTAAAAGATTTTACAAATTCCGCGTAAATACATAATTATTTTTTAGGTTTAATAAAGTAGTTCGTATATTAAATGTACCTGGTTTATGTGCCATAACAGTTAGATGCTTCAAATTTACCTGCTAGCTATTTACTTCCTAATTAAAAGTAAACACAGTTTTAATATATATCAACATAATTAACAAAATATTTGAAATGATGACTTGTTTGATGTCAATATCATAATACATTTATGAAGATCTCTTAAGCAGCTTAATTTTGTTACTGATGGAACACAATTTACTGTTTAAAATATTAGTAGCATATAAGAATATAATTTGTGTATACTCGAATAAGTTATTTATACAATCTATTTCCGAATCTACGGAGCATGTTACGGAAATTAATTACCGCCAATGTTCATTGTAGACTGCGGTAGCCATTAATGCCTTGGGAAATTAATGTAACATACGTGGACAACACCCACGCCCTGATGTGGATCCCGTCTATCTAAATCAAATCTCACGTTTAAATAAATTCTGGATTTAATTAAATTTTACAACACATATTCTCGTGAGTAATATAATTTCTAAAATATGATTTTAAGCAAGGGAGCTTAGGGATTTACGTATTATTAAGAAATAAGGAATAAATTGTTGCAAAGAAGAAACATGTTAAACAAATTTTAATTAAACTATATGTAAAGGGCAAATATTATATCTATCTTTATAGATAGATATAATATTTGCTCTTTACATATCTATAATATTATCTATCTATATCTTCATTACTATATTATTATATACAACTATTAGAAAAGAGAGCCAATGAAGTCTCTTTAGTCTTATGTAAGTTTTTGAAATGTCTGTTTCGAAATGTTTTTTTCTTTTTTAAACTGTGGTTTTTAAGGTTTTTGTATATATTTAAAATTGTTCGAGTAACTTATTTTCTGACATTCCCAGACAATATTTGGGCAATAACACAACTTCTTAGACTTTTTATGTCCATTAATAAGTAACGCATTTCATATCATGTAGAGTTTAACATTACCTGATGTTTCACTGCAAGTATACCAATTATTGTTATGATTATGATTTAAGATTCGTAAGCTTTATTTTAAAGATAATGATTTTTAATTCTATGAAATAATACAGTACATATGTACATGTACAAAGTGTACTGTTAAGTAAAATTTAAACAAATCTTATGACTCGTAGAGAATCTGAATCTTCGCCCTCCGACGGCCACGTTCATTGGTATATTGGCAATCTAACCCACTGAGTTAACGACCCTTAATGTATTTCTGCAAATTAACTAAATACTTTTATCATAAAAAATGCATCATGATCCATCCGCCTATTGATAAAATATATAAATTATATAACATTATGAAATTATCACGTTAGTAATTAAGAACTGATAATTACCAAATCTATGTCAACAATGCCTTATTGTTTGCCGTTTATGTTATTTTTACTACTAATTGTTGTCACTTCACCATAAATCATAAAAGAAATACAAACACGTGAACAATTAATCTTCGTCCCATTTTGGAGGTATTTTGGAGGACTTTTGAAAACTCTCCATCATCCTCCTACCCTGTTCCCATTATTTGGGGTCGGCGCAGTATGTATTTTTCTTCCATTCATCTCTATCAGCCGTCAACTCCTCACCCACGCCTTTCAAACACATGTCATTCATCACACAATCCATCCATCTCTTTTTGGGCCGTCCTCTACCTTTGTATCCTTCCACACGCAGATCTAATACTCTTTTCACAACCTGTCTTTCGTCCCTCCGCATTACATGTCCATACCATGCTAATCGTCTTCCTCTCATCTTATCGGTCACTGGTGCTACTTTCATGCTTCCCCTTATATACTCATTTCGTATCTTGTCCATTCTCTTAACTCCACACATCCATCGCAACATCCGCATTTCATTTGCATGCAATCTCCTTTCATCCTTTTTCTTAACAAGCCAGCATTCCGATCCATACATGACGACAGGTCTGATAATTGTTTTATATATTTTCCCCTTCAATTTGATGGGCATTCGGGGATCACAAGTTACACTTGTGACCTGTCGCCATTTCATCCATCCTGAGCTGATCTTGTGTTCCACAGCGCGGTCTATATCTTCATTCCCCTGCAAGAGTGAACCGAGGTACTTAAAATCCGAGCAAGTAGGCAGTGCTACGCCATCTAGCATGATAGCAACAGGACCGGATAATCCGCCAAAGTCACAGAACAAATACTCTGTTTTTTCAGCTGATCCTTAGGCCAAAATTCTCCAGTTTCTGTTACCATAACGCTAGTCTACTGTGTACCTCGAGTCCATCTTCCCCAACGAGAACGATGTCGTCGGCGAATAGCATGCACCAGGGTGCCTCTTCCTGGATGTCTGACGTCAAGGCGTCCATAATCAACAGGAAAAGGTAGGGGCTTAGAGCTGACCCTTGGTGCAAGCCTACAGCCACACCGAATTCATCGGTATTGCCAGCGGACGACCGAACGTGTGTACATGATGAAATGTACATAGCACGAATCAGCACGACTTATTACCTGGCACTCTTTTCTCTATCAAGGTCCACCACAAAACCTCTCGGGGTACACGCTCGTATGCCTTTTCTAGGTCTATGAACACCATATGCAAGTTTTTGTGAACCCGTCTGTATTTTTCGCATAATTGGCGAAGAGCGAAAATGGCATCCGTAGTCCCTCGGCCCGGCATGAACCCGAATTGGTTTTGGGTAATTTCACTCTCTTCTCTTATTCTTTTCTCAAGTATTTTTTCCCACACTTTCATCGTATGTGACATAAGCTCTATGCCTCGGTAGTTATTGCAATCCTGAACATCACCCTTGTTTTTAAAGATGGGCACTAGCGTACTACTGCACCACTGCGCATCCGGTATCGTGTTCTCGTGCAGCAACTTACCAATGAATAAAGTCAGCCACCTCCTTCCATCCGCATCACACAATTTCCACATTTCGACTGGTATTTCATCTGGTCCCACCGCTCTTCCATTCTTCATACTCTTTACGGCCATTTTCACTTCTTCCTCAAAAATTTCCCTCACCAGACCTATGTTTAACGGCGGATCTTCTAATACTCTGTCCCAATCATTTTCTTCATTCATCAGCCTTTCGAAGTATCCCTTCCAGCGATCTTTTATCTCCTCCCCATTCATCAATACCCTTCCACTATCGTCTTTTATGCACTTAATATGTGAAATGTCTCTCGCATTCTTCTGCCGTGCTTTAGCTAATTTAAAGAGTCGTTTTTGGCCTTCAGGGCACTCTAGCGACTTGTAAATGTCGTCTTGGTTCGCAGCCTTTGAGGTCGCAACAACTCTTCTAGCTATTTTCTTGCATTCTTTATACTTCTTTTTCTTATCTTCTTTTAATCTTTCGTCTCCTACTTCCACACTCTGCCACTCTTTGAATGCTTTCTTCTTCTCTTTCAATGCTTCTTGGACGTCTTCATTCCACCACCATGTATCCTTATCTATGGTTCCTTTACCCTTAGACTGTCCTAGAACTTCCTTCGCTACGCTTCGGATACACTTTTGCCATTTCATTCCAACACTCATTCACACTTTTTTCTTTCATATCCTTCATTTCCACCATATTGTCAACTACTTGCTTCCTAAACTCACGTGCATACTGATCCTTTCCTAACAAATGCCACTTTTTTTTTTGGGTGGGGGGCGGTTCTAGTGTTTACTGGCAAGGACTCGGACTACTATGTCCATTAGCAATAACCGGTGTTGTGAAACTAGTGTTTCCCCTGGCAATATTTTACAGTCCTTGACGCAGTTGATTCTATTCCTTTTTACTAGAAAATAATCAATTTGCGTCTTGTTCAGGCCGCTTTTGTATGTAACGAGGTGTTCTTCTCGTTTCTGGAACCATGTATTTGTTATTGCCAGGTCAAATGCAGTAGCCGCTTGTAGGAGGGCCTCTCCTTCATTGTTCCATGTTCCATACCTCCAGCCTCCGTGACCTCTTTCATACCCTCGATTCATTCTTCCTACATGGCCATTAAAGTCACCACCAATATATACCTCTTCGCTGTTTGGTATACTTATTACTAGGGCATCAAAGTCCTCCCAAAACTTCTCTTTCATACTTTCCTCACAGCCTGCTTGAAGGGCATACACACTTACAATATTCATAACCACATTCTCTAGCATCAGTTTGACAACGATCATTCTATCATTTTTCCTTTCAACCTCGGTAACTCTTTCTTTCATCTCTCTATCCAATACAATCCCTACCCCATTTCGCTTCCCATCGCTTCCACAATAATAGAACTTATATCCTTCTCTAATCTCTCTCGCCCTAGTACCTTTCCATTGCGTTTCCTGCAAGCACGCTACATTTATTCTTCGTCTTTTCAAAACATCCGTTAACTCTCTTCCTCTTCCATTCATCGTACCTACGTTCCAACTGGCAAACCTCAACTTAACATTCTTCACATTTCGGGCTCGCTTCTTACGTCATACCCGCTCCGAGTGGTACGACAACCCTTGTCCATATCTCACAGGGGCCGGGTGCTGCTCCTGCGCGTCGCCTAGGGGGGACGCCCTAACCCTTTCGCGCATCATATTAACCTTTGACATACTGCATGTGTTTTGGCTTTTCTTTTACAGTCGGCCGCCTGCCTGACACCAACCCTCCTTGGGAATGTATTCTTTATTTGAATAGAAAGGAAAAAATTGAATAGAAAGGAAAAGGATGAGGACGTTGGGCAGGGAAGGTAGAGTTTAGATAGGGATAATAGGTTTAAGGGATACTACTTACTTGGAAGATTAGGTATAAGTCAGTAGTAGCTCGGGGGACCGGGGTCGCATACCCGTATATCATAGCATGCTCACCGAAGTAGTAGATCAGTATGATATCCCCTGATATTACTTTTGAAAACTCTCCAATTGTTCTAATTATAATTTATTTAATAATTGTACTGAGTATATGATAATTAGATAGATGCCATGCATGCGTAAAAGTATTTTTTAATTAAGTTAAACGAAAAAATAACATTTTCATAGGATCCATGGCATTTAATAAATCATTTCGTATGTTACCATGTTGGTACAAGCTAATATCTTCAACAACGAAATATACATCCAAATAAAAAATTCTATATACAATAATAAGCGAAGGCTTTTCAAATTTTTGAAAATATCTTTAAACATGTATAGCCATGTTAAGCTTATTTAAATTTATATAAATATAGAATGCAAAAAACCGATACGGGCAGGGATTCGAACCCGCGACTACTGGGAAACCGTCCCGTCGCTCTACCAACTGAGCTACCGTATCGCTGTCCGTCTCGGTGAATTAAGCATTCTATATGTGATCGTCTTTATCAGGACGGTGGTGACATCTATTAGGTTTCTTTCGAAGATCCTAACCAATGTTTCTAACTTTGCAGTATAGATAAACATTGAAAAGATGCCACTACCGAAATCAATTTTTGAAAATATCTTTAAACATGTATAGCCATGTTAAGCTTATTTAAATTTATATAAATATAGAATGCAAAAAACCGATACGGGCAGGGATTCGAACCCGCGACTACTGGGAAACCGTCCCGTCGCTCTACCAACTGAGCTACCGTATCGCTGTCCGTCTCGGTGAATTAAGCATTCTATATGTGATCGTCTTTATCGGGACGGTGGTGACATCTATTAGGTTTCTTTCGAAGATCCTAACCAATGTTTCTAACTTTGCAGTATAGATAAACATTGAAAAGATGCCACTACCGAAATCAATTTTTGAAAATATCTTTAAACATGTATAGCCATGTTAAGCTTATTTAAATTTATATAAATATAGAATGCAAAAAACCGAAACGGGCAGGGATTCGAACCCGCGACTACTGGGAAACCGTCCCGTCGCTCTACCAACTGAGCTACCGTATCGCTGTCCGTCTCGGTGAATTAAGCATTCTATATGTGATCGTCTTTATCAGGACGGTGGTGACATCTATTAGGTTTCTTTCGAAGATCCTAACCAATGTTTCTAACTTTGCAGTATAGATAAACATTGAAAAGATGCCACTACCGAAATCAATTTTTGAAAATATCTTTAAACATGTATAGCCATGTTAAGCTTATTTAAATTTATATAAATATAGAATGCAAAAAACCGATACGGGCAGGGATTCGAACCCGCGACTACTGGGAAACCGTCCCGTCGCTCTCCCAATTGAGCTAACGTATCGCTGTCCGCCTCGATGTATTAAGATTTCTATATGTGATAGTTTTTATCGGGAAATTTTCATCTATTATTATACAATTCTATTCCATATTTATATAAACACGAAAAAAATTAGGTTCAATTTAATTATCTTTATTAACGAATGTAGGCTATAATCTTAAACTATTATGTTTCCTAAAAAAAATATCTGTAATTTAAATGATATATTTAAGTTTAGATCCATTCAAGCTACGTTTTCCGTCAGAACGGCTTTGTGGAAATTGTCTGCTTTGGGCATTTTAATTAATATACAATAATATCTTATCATCTTCAGGTTATTAAATATTATTATAATAATTACTTCAATTTTTAATCACTTTTTTCAAAAGACTTTTACATATATTTGTTTATGTGGTACCTTTTTGTTTCTTTTTAATGATTTTCAAAATACCTGTAGCGATTACTATTTTGATACCATTACATTTACAATTAATAAAAATATATATTTATCACTTCTGATCTATTCTACAATGTTTGATATTTTCTATAAGAATATTTAGCTATGTTGAGGTTTATTTTAATTATAAATATCCAAAGAATAATTCGTTAACAATTCATCAACACCCAAACTTGTGATGCTGGGACACCGTCCGATTCAGGGCGGGATGAACTTGATACTTTGTATACTCCTATCATTGTTTTCTAAGACATTGAAAGCTTTAAAAAAAAAAACTCTAACTTTAACTTTGGTACATAATCATTGACATTTAAGTAATTTTTATAAATAAACATAACAAAAATGATGTTATGAATATAATTAGAAGTAATATATAAAACACACCCATCAGAATTGTTGATAATAAATATCAAGATTAAATTATATTTATCTTTGTTTTGACATAAGTAACCAAAAAATTTAATATAATTGCGTCGAAGGGTGAAATACGAGTACGCGTTTGTAATGAAGTCCATGTTACCATTAATCAAATACCATTAAGTTATTAGTTATACTTATTATTAAATAAACTACTTAAGAAAAAACAATTGTGTTTCTTAAGTTTAACCTGGAATAAAAGTCGCAATTAGCGGGCTACACAAACTTCTTGTACTTTTGTCATTAACATTATCATTAATTGTACTATATTATTTATATATCAGACAATTAAATTCCATATTGAAAAAAAATTTTGTTTGTATATATTTTTTTTCTTTGCATTGTAGGTACTATTAACAAAAGAAACGGTGCGGTATAAAATAAAAATTCGGTATACCTATAAGCTAGTTAATTGATCACATTTTTGTAAAAACATTAAAAGATTATTAAAATGATGATGTCTTTTCGAATAAATTCATCATTATCAAATTATAGATCAACCAGAACTTGTAAATACTTATTTATGAAAAAGAACACGCTATAAATATATATATATATATATTGCCCAAGACTACGTCAACGTAGACTGTAAAAATATTATTTTTATGGCTAGGAACATAAGTCATAAAAAATTTTTTTCGATTATTTTTTTTATTTTTATTGACGTACCTACCGAAATATCATAAATCAAAATCCTTTAATCCGTTTAGACTCTAGCAGGGAACATAAAAATAGCATAATTGGTTATATTTAACATACATATATTTGAATAAAATAACATCCTTCTAAAGACGTCGGGTAATAAGAAGGATTTCACAAATAATTATATCAATTCAGTTCAGTGAGCCAAACGATTATTTATTTATTTATTTATTTATTTATTTTTATTTATTTATATCTTTTCCACTTAGAATCATAATCAGTGATCACTTGTGTACGTCAACAAGGAAGTGTCAGGAGGGCCTATTACGATACTAGATTTATCGTAATAAGCCCTTCTGAAAAAGCACTTTCCATCTTAATGTTAAAGCTATGAGGGTTCCAAACGCGTCCTGGTCTGAGAAGAACCACACAACAAACTCAGCCGGATATATTTTTTGTTATTGTGATCACTGTTTCACAAACGTCAAACTTAAATGCAAATTTAGAACAACTAGAACCGTCGCAATCAATAGGAAAAGAAGCCTAATGATTTCAGGCAACGAAAATTAAATAATAATAACAGAAAAAACATATATATATAAATCTTCGGCCTGCCATACAACCAGTCACCGCAAGCAGCACCCGTTCACGAGCATAACACAAGAGCCAGCCATCACCCCCTTCGCACATATTTGAGGGAGGGAGGCAACCCGACTCCCGATGCTACCGCAAGTAGTGACTTCTAAGGAATCGGTGTGATGCAGAAGGTCGATAAAGCAAAATAATTTACAACAAAAAACAAATTGCGGAGATTACTAGCTATTCGCAATACAATACAGATTCATTCCCAGGCCATACCGTCGTCGATGTAATCCTTTACACTATAGTAGGATTTTTTTATTAAATTATTTTTAACATATAATTTAAATTTATTTAATGATAGGCTTAAGGCTTCATTTGGGAGCTTATTATAAAAACGTATACAATTACCCTTAAAGGATTTACCTATTTTATGGAGCCTAGTGCCGGGCATAGTTAGTTTATTTTTTTGTCTTGTATTAATTTTATGTAAATCACAATTTTTCTTGAATTTTGAAATATTTTTATGAACGTAAATTAAATTTTCATAAATATATTGATTGTAAACAGTCATAATTTTAAATTCTTTAAATTTGTTTCTTAAAGAGTCTCTTGGTCTCATATTATATATTGCGCGAACAGCCCTCTTCTGCAATGTAAATATGGTATCAATGTCAGTCGCATTGCCCCATAAGAGTATACCGTATGACATTAAGCTATGAAAGTAACTAAAGTATACTAATCGAGCAGTTTCCATATTTGTTAATCGACGTATTTTTTTAACCGCGTATGCAGCAGAACTTAGTCTGCTTGACAAATCAAATATATGAGGACCCCATTGCAATTTTTCATCTAAAGTAATGCCCAAGAAAGTAGTAGATTTGACCAAGTCCAAATCCTCATTATTTAATTGTACATTGGTTCTAACATTTTTAACATTTGGTAATTTGACACATTTTGTCTTTTTTTTATTAAGCAACAAATTATTGGCGTTAAACCATTGTACAACATCTGAGAGAGCATTGTTTACATCGTCAATAACAGATTGCCGTCTATTAACTTTAAAAGTAAGAGAAGTATCATCAGCAAACAACACTATCCCATGTTTTTCCCTCACTAGGTGAGGTAAGTCATTTATGTAAATGAGGAACAAGAAAGGCCCTAAGATAGAGCCCTGTGGCACACCTATTTTTACCAAAGAACCAGGGGAACGTTTTCCATTTACATCAACTTTTTGAATTCTATCATTAAGATATGAACTAATTAAATCTAGGGACTTATTTTTAACTCCATAATGTTCTAACTTTTTTATAAGGATTTCATGTTGAACGCAGTCAAACGCCTTAGATAGATCACAGAAAATGCCAAGTGCATCCTGTGATCCTTCCCAGGCTTCAAATATGTTTAGTAATAGCTCAACACCAGCATCTGTTGTAGAGCGACCGGCAGTGAAACCAAACTGGTTTTTGTGTAAGAGATTGTTTTTACTGAAATATGCCACAAGTTGATTAAGAATTATTTTCTCAAAAATCTTACTAAAAGTGGGTAAGACTGAAATAGGTCTATAGTTACTAGGATCTAATGAACAGCCGGATTTGAATAATGGAGTTATTTTACTTTGTTTCATTAGATCAGGAAATATACCATATTCTAAACAATTATTAAATATTAATGCTAAGTCTGGCGCTACAATGTCAATTATGGACTTAAGTATGTCAACAGAAAACCCCCAAAGATCACTAGTCTTTTTAACGCAAATTGATCTAAATACTTTGATTACTTCTTGAGCATTAACTTTTTCAAACTTAAAACTACTAACACATTAATCTACATTCTTTCTAAGTAAACCCATAGCTGCAGCGGTAGAAGAATTTAAAGATAACGTTGTAGTCACTGGAATATTAGTAAAAAAAGGTTTCAAAAGCAGTAGCAACCTCGAGGTCAGACGTGACATATTTATTATCTATATTTAATTTAAAGTCGATCCTCTGGGATTTAGCTCTTCCAGTTTCCTCATTAATTATTTTCCAAGTTGTTTTTATTTTATTAATGCTATTTCCTATTTTATTTTGTATATGTTGATTTTTTGCTATTTTACATTGTTTTTTAAAAGATTTGGAAAATAATTTTACCTCATCCCTAAGCTCATTACTAGTATTAAACATCAATTCCGCATACATATTATATAATTTTTCTCTATTTTTGTGTAACTCAGCAGATGCCCACTAAACACTAATTTATCATTAACAACCACTGTTTTAGGAGTAAATATAAAGTTAAATAATTTAGTGAAAGTACTAAAAAAGTCATTATACATAATATTGGGGTTTGAATTTTTCATCAAAGGCAAATAGCGTACTAACCCATTTTTAATTTGTTCGATACGTTCTACAGTCACTGGTATAAAACTTATTTTCTGTTTTGATTTTTCTCTCTTGCTACAACTGAATTTAATAAATTGGCCATAGTGGTGAGAATCTAATGTATTGAATAAACATTTAAAATTTGGAATAACACTTGTAAAAATGTTATCAATACAAGTGGCACTAGTGGTTGTGACTCTAGTAGGCTCCATAAACATGTGTAAAAGATTATAAGATTTGAACAAATTTAAAAACTTTATACTTATTGAATTTTGTTCAAGAATATTAATATTGAAGTCTCCACAAATGATTACCTTTTTACTAGAATGTGATAGTTTATACAATACCTCATCCATAATCTTTTCAAAATGTTCAAAGTTAGATGACGGTGGCCTATAAACATTTACAATTATGAACTCTTCTAATTCAACTGAAGCAAGTTCAGTTGTCCGCTCAACAGAGTGGGTCACTATATCCTTGCGTTCTTTGAATTTTATCTGTTTATTTAAAATAATTAAAGAGCCACCATGTATGGAATTAACTCTGTTGAACGAACTACCAACCTGGGGGTTATTGAAATTAAATATTAATTCATCATTCTTAAGCCAATGCTCAGTGACACAAAAAACATTAATATTAAAAGTATTTAAAAACAATTCAATTTCTAATTCCTTATTTCTAATACACTGAATGTTCTGATGCACCAGGTTGATACAGTTTATATTATGTTTTTTATTATTTATTTTAACAATTTTTGTATTTCTATAATGATCATTAATATCATTATTTGATATCTTAATTATTTGGCTAGAGGATATCTCTACTGTCTTAATGTCTAGTTTAAACTACTACTAATACTACTATTACTAGTTGGATTTATTTCCAAGCTGTTTTTACTTATACAAGTAACTGAATGCTGTTCAATAGAAACAATTTTAGCCAAATTATTGGCTGTCATAGTAAAATAATATAAAAGCGATGAAGCTACCTGTCTTTTAATATATGGAGATAGGTAATACCTACCATTAGTCAAATTATAAAAGTTACTAACATTAGTGTTAGTGTCAATCACATGAAATTTGTCATTATACAAACATAAATTATATATCATTAAAAACAAGATCTCCCGTGGCAATTAGTTATAGTAATCTATGTTATTTCACAGACAAAACCATGAGTAAATGTTAGTATTTTTATACGCTATGTGTAATTTTGGTACATAAGCTACAATATTGCTATATTTCATCAAAATCCGTTCAGTAGTTTTGACGTGATTGAGTAACAAACATCACGCTTAAGATCCAAATATTTTATGTGAATAAAATATTTGGATCTTAAGCGGTCTTATCCGCGCTTAAGCGGATCTTAAGAACGGTTACGGAAGCAGCTCCGTTTAAATTTTTAGGTAAAAAAATCGATTACCAAGGCCGTACCCCATCGTTGGATGTAATAGTCGATAGCTTTTTAAATGATCTCAAAAAGCTAGACAACCAACCAATAAGTAAAGTCAAAAAAGCTTGGATTTACGATAATTTTTTAACATTACGTCTAAATTGGTTTATGATATTTTTATTATTGGTTTTTAATATCCTTTCCTCGTTTATGATATTAATAAAACCCTTTTGTCAAAGTTAGATGCAAGCGTCATAAAGACATTGAAGTTATGGCTCGGGTTAGCGCACTCAGCGGACTCTTCAACCTTATTTAGAGACCGAAACAACTTTGGATTAAAATTAAAGAAACCATCGGAGCTCTACAAACATCTAAGAGTTACCAAAAGACATATCATCGGAAAATCTAAAGATGATACTGATACTTCTCTCCCAAAAGACAAAGTTGCCTCAGAGCTCGAGTCACGTTTTCAATTCCATAAAAAATTTATGATAGGTGCTCAAACAAATAAAGTAGGGCTAGGATCAAGTAGGAAAGTTCAAGACATAGACATAAAAAAAACTTTTATTCGACAAGACGAAAACGATAATTACCGACTCCACGCGATGAGCCTAGAAATTCAAAACGAATGGGTGACCATAGGAGATTTTTGTATTCCACTAGCTTTGAAGTGGCGCACCTTACTTTATGATTGGTCCCAAGCATTATTAAAATTCTATCTTAAGGCATTCCAAATGACTCTCCCAGATCAAAGTAATTTAGTAAGATGGGGCAAAGCCACCGAAAAGTCTTGCAACATCTGTGGGGAGGCAATAGGAACCGCGAAACACCTATTAGTAGGATGTAGGGTACTTCTAGATAGAGGTCAATACTCGCGTCGCCACGACAAGGTATTAGAAATTATACGGGAAGCGGTTAGTCTTTCAGTAGCAAGAGCGCGGAAGGGTATAACAACCACCAAACGATCTATAGAATTCGTAAAAGAAGGCTCCTCCAAAAAATCAAAAGCGAAGCCTTATTCAATATAAGGCGCGGCTCCTGATTGAATTCTCCTGATGGACACGTATGAAAAGCATTACAAAATCCCTGGGGATGTTGGTGTTTCGTCATCTAGACAGGACTTATTCCTGTATTCGAAACATCTGAGGCGCGTGATAGCTCAATAAGTATTACGAACTAACCAACGAACTGATCAGGAATAAATTTATAGTTAGTTTGTACGCGGTAGAAGTGGGAGCGAGAGGTATAACAGCAAAATCTCTCTATAGCCTACTTATAGACCTTGGCCTTTCTAGAACAAGCATCGGTTCATTTCTAGAACGTATTTCAGAGGCGGCATTAGTAGGTTCTTTCCAAATTTGGTTAGGTAGGGAGAGGAGTGTGGAGGGTAAAGGTGAGCGTTTTTGCGCACAATAAAGGGGCCCCTTAAACCTACTCCTGGGTCGCAAGTCCCAGGCACTGCTTGCACTCCTCTCCTTGCAACGCGATGAGCCCGGCACCCGAACGGTGAATCCATGGATTGCTAAGAAGCTTCGTCTTGTCTAACGGTTATGTCTATGCTAGTCACCAGTTACAAAAAAATATAATACATTGAAATAAAAAACTATTACAAAAATAAGACTAAAATAGAGAATACGATTTCTTTATATTTTTATTATAATAAAAAACAAGGTTATAAAAAAAATCAATTAACTTGACAAACTTGATAATTTATTTCGAAAATATTTATACCAAACTGAAGGAATTGTAAGGCTTCATCGTTACCAATTTTTGTTCAAGAATTCTACGAATTGTATTTCATTTTACAGGGCTCGTAAAAGACGTATAAAATAAAGAAATTCATGCAATCTTGTGATACAATTTCCAATTTACGTAATCCATGTGGGGTAACGAATTGCGAATATTCAAAATATTAGGTATCGTTTTTTTTTAATATTCTGACTATTCGTACTTAAAAAAATAGGGCTGTTTAAAAGAATAACAAATATTTGTAAAGTTTCAGAAATTCTAATAGTTTGTCTATTTCTTTGTCTGTTGAGTGTGAATAAAACACAATATTTCACACTAAAAACATTAGTAGCATAGAAGAATCTAATTCGTCGTAGTACGTGTAAGTAAGTTATTAAGAAAATAAATTTCCGGATTTCCGAGCACGTGAGAATGTTCCAGAATGCAGTAATCACCGCCAATGATTATTACAAATGGCCGTGGCTTTTAATGTCAATAATGTATTGATGTAAAAGTTGTAGACCACACCCTTCGTCCTGATGTATATTTCTCCTATCTGATCACGTATGTGATCACGTCGTTACCTCTTGTATTTTTTTAAGAAACTTTTTTTACTAAAATTCACTCATTGACACTATTTTTCAATTTCTTTTCTTCTCCACTAATGAGTACCAGACTATAATGATCAAAGAAGATACCATAATAATGTGTTACTAGATAAAATTACCACTTTAATTTTAAAATTATTTTTTATAATATAAACTTTTAATAATATTGGATCTGAAAATGAAAGTTAAAATACTTTCTTATCAAATTTCGTGGGAGAAAAAAACCGTGCTGAGCTTTTTTTTAAAATTTATCGTAAATCTATAACTTATTTACCAATTACAACTTCGTTTTATGTGCGGAATGTAAAAAAAACATCAATATTTCTTCAGTCTAAAAAGTAGTAAGATGGATCGAGAAAAGGATTTTCAAACTTAGTTACCATACTATATCAAAACACTATTTATTCCATTCTATTATTTCATGAAAGAAAAGTTAAATTGCATTTGCACGACATTTTTCATAGATATCCTCTTCTCATTCTGTTAAACAGAGAATATAAACGTACGTAATGAACTACCCGTTGAGGTTTTCCCGCGCGACTTCAGCGGAACTCTTTTAAGAAATACATGAAAAGATTTTTACACAGTCGGCATCTAGCGGGTGATAGTCATATGTATATGTCTGAGTATTTGTATGATAAGTCACAATACATAGTATTATTTTATATACTGATTATACTACATTGATAAAAATACTGCCTTATTTATTGTTGCATGAAAATTATTATTTAATTTTGTGGTTATCAAGAACAAAATATGTATGTATGAATTCATAATTATATTTATTATTATAACTATATAACTTAAGCCCTAAATAAAAACTAAACCCACCCAGAACATATAAAAACATTTAAATTAAAAAAAAACATTAATTATAAAAAATATTGATGAAGTTCGGTTTGTGAAGTTATTAGAGTTGTCATAGTGCCCGCAGATACAATTGAGTTAATTACATTAGTGATTGTACGTTCATGAATAATTGTTGTAGTTATAGTAACCGACTAGTATCCATCAGAGTGCTATTTACAATGCCGCAAGCAAGACGTCAAAATCTGTCAAAGCAACGCCATAATGCAATTAGACAGCTGTTTAAACAATTGTATACATTTATGTTTGTATCCGTTTTTGTATTGAAAACACGGACAAATATTTTGATATACATATAATCATTGAGAAGTTAAATCTAGACATTTCCAAAGTTAAACCAAGTTAAAAGTTATTTTTGCGTGAAAGACTAAGAACTTAGATTAAGACTTTAGACTTAAAAATTGTTTAACCGATTTGACTTATTTTTTCCCATGTGGAAATCATATTTGTTAAGAAAAATAAATAAAAATATCTAATCACTCGAATAACAATCTCAAAAAAGGGTTATTCATTAGTTAATTTTATTAATTTTATCCATGCAAAACCGGTCCGACTCACTAATAATATAAAAAACAGTTTTCATGACGTACATAACATACAATTTTTGCTTCAATTAGGATTCAGGCCATACAAAACATTCTTTTGGTTGTTTAAGTGTCACTAGAACTTATTGTATAAACAATACAATATAAGCAATTCATCAATTAGAAGACTCGATCCAATGACTTTTGGATTTCTGTTCTGTCTCCAAGACACGATGGAGGATGGAAAAGAAAGAGTCGAAGAAGAAAGTGACATCCCTTGCAACGGCTTCTTGAAATAAGTTAAATTACAAGAAACTTGTAATCAAATATCTAATATCGGAACATGAAATTATCTACACTACCAATTAAACAATTCCAATTAAATCTATTAATTATATCTTTATGGAAAATATTATTTTTTAAGTTATTCTTGTAACCAAAAATGATTTGCTTAATAGAACTCTGATAATTTGCTATTTTTGTTAAGTTGACCGCCATTCATTTGTTTATTTTCTTTTGTTTTTTTTTCTGTTTGCGTGACTTAGATTACAAAATGGAATGCTTAAAATATCACATTATTTATGAGTACGAGTTCCACCATGGCACCAGTGCTGAGGAAATGGTTTGAAGGGTTAATGATGTGTATGGCGGTCGTGTTGCTAAAGAAAAGATAGTTTGTTTTTCGTTCCAACGTTTTCGCGTTGCAAATTTCCACCTGCAGAACTCCAATGGCTTGGTTTTGATATTAAAAAGAAAGTATTTGGTATTGCCACTGACAATAACTTTGAAGATATATCACTTACGCTTATTTCCTCCCAAGGGAAGGTAGAGTTGTTCTCTGCCCCTGCTTATAACCAATAATGTTATTTTTTTTTTTTAAACTAGAATTGGCAAAAAATATATTTTTATGTTTGGTATTAATACACCGAACGTATTGGATACAATTACCTCATCTTCTCTTCATCATGATTACTATATCGAGATATCATCGAGACAAATTATTTTTGATCACTAAATTAAAAGAAAATGTCATTAAAACAGCTAAAGATAAGAATCGACTGAGTGACACCAACGGTAGTCCAGAGGTCGCAAGTTTAAATCCTTGCCGTGTTGATGAATTATTAAATCCATAATAATCAAAAACATAAGCTTAACAAGGCTTGTATTACATAGGCCATTTCTGATTTTAAAGACTCTATCAAACTTACAAGATGAATAAGGATTCGTACTGTACATTGTTTTAGTCTTCAATAGTAACATATCATTCTACTTTCGACCTTCTACTTATTTGCCTGTGAAAAGGTTATTTACATAAGTTTAAAAGGTGGAACACATAAGGACTAGGTAAATAAAGTAAAAATGAAGCAATGTAAAGGTGAAAATTATTTTATAATAAACGAAAAAACCTTGTCCATTCTAAAAATATTTAACTAGCATGTTTTTGCAAGTTCAAAAATTATTCATATTTTTAAAATAATATAGCAAAATGACAAAGACAAATATGATAGTATTTAATAGTGTAAACTAAGTTCACTAAAATGTATAGTTAATGTTATGAGTTAGTTTATAAAATACTCTTAATCGTATAGGCAAACAAGATAAACATAACTAAAAGAATTTTCAAATTTTGCGTAAATACATAATTAATTTTTATGTTTAATAAGGTATTTCGTATATTAAATGTACCTAGTTTATGTGCCATAACAGTTAGATGCTTCAAATTTACCTGCTAGCTATTTACTTCTTAATTAAAAGTAAACACAGTCTTCATATATATCAACATAATTAACAAAATATTTGAAATGATGACGTATTTAATGTCAATATCATAATACATTTATGAAAATCTCTTAACCAGCTTAATTTTGTTACAGATGGAACACAATGTTTACTGTTTAAAATATTAGTAGCATATAAGAATATAATTTGTGTATACTCAAATAAGTTATTTATACAATCTATTTCCGGATCTACGGAGCATGTTACGGAAATTAATTACCGCCAATGTTCATTGTAGACTGCGGTAGCCATTAATGCCTTGGGAAATTAATGTAACATACGTGGACAACACCCACGCCCTGATGTGGATCCCGTCTATCTAAATCAAATCTCACGTTTAAATAAATTCTGGATTTAATTAAATTTTACAACTCGTATATTCTCGTGAGTAATATAATTTCTGAAACATGATTTTAAGCAAGGGAGCTTAGGGAGTTACGTATTATTAAGAAATAAGGAATAAATTGTTGCAAAGAACATGTTAAACATATCTAAATTATTATCTATAATATTATCTATCTATATCTATAATATAATCTATCTATATCTTCATTACTATATTAATATACACAACTATTAGAAAAGAGAGCCAATAAAGTCTTTTTAGTCTTATGTAAGTATTTGAAATGTCTGTTTCGAAATGTTATTTTCTTTTTAAAACTGTGGTTATTAAGGTTTTTGTATATTTAAAATTATTCGAGTATCTTATTTTCTGACATTCCCTGACAATATTTGGGCAATATCTCAAATTCTCTGACTTTTCGTGTCCATTAATAAGTAACGCATTTCATATCATGTAGAGTTTAACATTACCTGATGTTTCACTGCAAGTATACCAATTATTGTTATGATTATGATTTTAGATTGGTAAGCTTTATTTTAAAGATAACGATTTTTAATTCTATGAAATAATACAGTACATATGTACATGTATAAAGTGTACTGTTAAGTAAAATTTAAATTTAAACAAATCTTATGACTCGTAGAGAATTTGAATCTTCGCCCTCCGACGGCCAAGTTCATTGGTATATTGGCAATCTAACCCACTGAGTTAACGACCCTTAATGTATTTCTCAAATTAACTAAATACTTTTATCATAAAAAATGCATCATGATCCATCCGCCTTTTGATAAAATATATAAATTAGATAACAATATGATATTACCACGTTAGTAATAAAGAACTGGAAATTACTTATTGTTTGCCGTTTCTGTTATTTTTTCTACTAATTGTTGTGACTTCACCATAAATCATAAAAGAAATACAAACACGTGAACAATTAATCTTCCTCCCATTTTGGAGGTTTTTTGGAGGACTTTTGAAAACTCTCCAATTGTTCTAATTATAATTTATTTAGTAATTGTACTGAGTCTATGATAATTAGATAGATGCCATGCATGCGTAAAAGTATTTTTTAACTAAGTTAAACGAAAAAATAATATTTTCATAGGATCCATGGCATTTAATAAATCATTTCGTATGTTACCATGTTTGTACAAGCTAATATCTTCAACCACCAAATATACATCCAAATAAAAAAATCCTATATACAATAATAAGCGAAGGCTTTATAAAAGTTTTTTTTTTTAATGAAATGATAATGATATTTTAGGCATATATTTAGTAGAACTTAAACATAACCTTAAAAAAACATCAAGTTATTCCGTATTTTATTTATAGTTAATATATAATGTTGCGTATGGAATACATTCAGTCAGTTTGAAAAAAGAACATTCGAATTAATACATTTTAATGTCTACTAATACTCATCTAAAACGTCTCTTGATTGAGAATGACAAGATAAATCTGATAACTAAATTGCCTGAACTTTTACCTTCTGATTTGATTTTGATTAGATTTTATTGATTGATTTTGACTTAATTTAATTCATTATGATTTATTTAATAAACATTTATATCATCGTTTCGTTCATTAAAACTTCTTACTATTAAAACTGAAAAATACAATTTTTATATTTATTATCCTGTTTTCGAAAATAAATTGAAAAAATATTAACATTATTACTATATTTGACTTAAAACGTGTATATAAAAACCTAATACTTAAATATGAATTAATATTTTATAAAGTTTTGTTAGATCCAAAACTGAAGTCTCGTTATTGACGACACGATTAAACATTAGTAATCATTGAATTAATTAAATCGATACTTAATCCATATGGTTGCATGATTTATAGGCTTCCCATAGCTTAAGAAGATTTGATTTATTTTGCTAAATATTGAAAATGTATAGATGCATTTTGAAACATATTCAATTTTCTCACATAGGTGTTTACTTTAATGTACATAATAAATAACTTTGTCTTCTCTGATACAATAATACAAAGATTATAAAACTGAAAACGAAATTCTTATGACTAACATTAAGTACAGGCCAAATTAAAAAAAAATAAAAAAATATTACGATACAGGGCTTGTATGGACACCTGCATCATAATATAACTTTTTAATCATAACGATACACCTATACAACTTCCAGCTGGACCAAGTAGGTTGAACCTCTACTTTAAAAAAAAAAGGTTTCAATGAACGAATGCAACAGCGACGCAACACGCATACGCTCGCGCAACTCGACGTTTGCGCCTTGGCACCAACATTTGACATTTAAAAAATCTGTTGTTATATTCAGCGTTTTATTTGCAATATTGTTTTAGGTATTATAGTATGAGAGTAGATAAAGTAGTCTATGACACTGTACATAACTTGGTCTTATAATACTCGTGTGATACTTTAAAAAAACTCGCCTGCGGCTCGTTTCTTTAAAACACACTCGTGTTATAAGAACCCTTATTATGCAACAGTATCAAAAACGACTATTACATAGTATGTGGAATCGATGTCAACTTCTAGTATTTTTAAAGAAAAGGTTACATTTTGAGGGTAAGTAGTGCCGTCGCTAATACATCAGCCTTGTGCATCAGAATATTCAGCGTACGAGAAATATGGAGTTAGAAATTGAATTTTTGAGTTGAACAAACTACCAATTTCCTGCTGGTCGTCTTGCTGGCTACGGTTATTTTTTGCAATTTTAATTATCTATATTCATTATTCATTATAATTATATTATTAACTAACTTTTAAGCTTTGCTGTTGAATAGATTCTTGATAGATGGTTCTAGTAGAACCCTCGAAGCTTTAATTTTAAGTTGTTGATTGTCTATTGAGAAGGACTTACTACTTTAAGCATGGTATCAAAATAGACCCTTCAGCCACTTCTATTTACGTTACAGTGAATCGTAAAGATATGAATAATTAATTATGTCTATGCTAGTCACCAGTTACAAAAAAATATAAAACATTGAAATAAAAAACTATTACAAAAATAAGACTAAAATAGAGAATACGATTTCTTTATATTTTTATTACAACAAAAAACAGGGCTATAAAAAATCAATTAACTTGACAAACTTGATAATTTATTTCGAAAATATTTTTACCAAACTGAGGGAATTATAGGGCTTCATCGTTACCAATTTTTGTTCAAGAATTCTACAAATTGTATTTCATTTTGCAGGGCTCGTAAAAGACGTATAAAATAAAGAAATTCATGCAATCTTGTGATACAATTTCCAATTTACGTGATCCATGTGGGGTAACGAATTGCGAAAATTCAAATTATTAGGTATCGTATTTTTATAATATTCTGACTATTCGTAATTAAAAAAATAGGGCTGTTTAAAGGAATAAGAAGTATTTGTAAAGTTTCAGAAATTATAATAGTATGTATATTTCTTTGTCTGTTGAGTGTGAATAAAACACAATATTTCACATTAAAAACATTAGTAGCATAGAAGAATCTAATTCGTCGTAGTACGTGTAAGTAAGTTATTTAGAAAATAAATTTCCGGATACCGAGCACGTGAGAATGTTCCAGAATGCAGTAATCACCGCCAATGATTATTACAAATGGCGGTAGCTTTCAATGTCATTAATGTATTGATGTAAAAGTTGTAGACCACACCCTTCGTCCTGATGTATATTTCTTCTATCTGATCACGTATGTGATCACGTCGTTTCCTCTTGTATTTGTCTAAGAAACTTGTTTTACTAAAATTCACTCATTGACACTATTTCTTAATTTCTTCTCTTCTCCACAAATGAGTACCAGACTATAATGATCAAAGAAGATACTATAATAATGTGAAACTAGATAAAATTACCACTTTTATTTTTAAAATGTTTTTTCATAATATAAACTTTTAATAATATTGGATCTGAAAATGAAAGTTAAAATACTTTATTATCAAATTTCGTGGCAGAAAAAAACTGTGCTGAGCTTTTTTTTTTAAATTTATCGTAAATCTATAACTTATTTAACAATTACAACTTCGTTTTATGTGCGGAATGTAAAAAAAACATCAATATTTCTTCAGTTTAAAAAGTAGTATGATAGATCCAGAAAAGGATTTTTAAACTTAGTTTAATACTATATCAAACACTATTTATTCCATTCTATTATTTCATGAAAGAAAAGTTAAATTACATTTGCACGACATTTCTCATAGATATCCTCTTCTCATTCTGTTAAACAGAGAATATAAACGTACGTAATGAACTACCCATTGAGGTTTTCCCGCGCGGCTTCAGCGGAATTCTCTTAAGAAATACGTGAAAAGGTTTTTACACTGTCGGCATCTAGCGGGTGATCTAGATGTCTGAGTATTTTTATAATAAGTAACAATACATAGTGTTATTTTATATACTGATTATACTAAATTGATAAGAATACTGCCTTATTTATTGTTGCATGAAAATTATTATTTGATTTTGTTTTTATCAAGAATAAATATGTATGAATTTATAATTATAACTATATATCATTTCGTGCATTAACTTAATCCCTAAATAACAACTAAACCAATACAGAACATCTAAAAACATATAAATAAACAAAAAACATTAATTATAAAAAATATTGATGACGTTCGGTTTGTGAAGTTATTAGAGTTATCATAGTGCCTACAGGTACAATTGAGCTAATTACTTTAGTGATTGTGCGTTCATGAATAATTGTTGTAGTTAAAATTATAGTTATATAGTTGACCAACTAGTATCCATCAGACTGCTGTTTACAATGCCGCAAGCAAGACGTTAAAATCTGTCAAAGCAACGTCATAATGCAATTAGACAGCTGTTTAAACTATTGTATACATTTATGTTTGTATCCGTTTTTGTGTTTAAAGTACGGACAAATATTTTGATATAAATATAATTATTGAGAACTTAATTCTAGACATTTTCAAAGTTATATCAAGTTAAAAGTTATGTTTGCGTGAAAGACTAAGAACTTAGATTAAGACTAGTCTTAAGAATTGTTTAACCGTTTTAACTTATTTTTCCTTTGTGGAAAACATATTTTTGTTAAGAAAAATTAATAAATATATCTAGTCACTCGAATAACAATCTTAAAATAAGGTGACGTTTATTCATTAGTTAATTTTATCCGTGCAAAACCGGTCCGAGTCACTAATAATATAAAAAACAATTTTCGTGACGACACAACTTACAATTTTGCGACATGAACCCAATTAGGATTAAGGCCATATAAAACATGTATAAACTTATTGTATAAACATAATATAAGCAATTCATCAATTAGAGGACTCAAACCCGTGACCTGTGGACTTCTGTCCCGTCTCCAAGACAGGAAGGAGGATGGAGAAGAAAGAGACAAAAAAGAAAGTGACATCCCTTACAACGCCTCCTTCAATTAAGTTAAATTGCAAGAAACTTGCAGACAAATATCTAATATCGAAACAGGAAATTGTCTACACTGCCTCATACATAAATATTTAATATTTGGATAAATTTACGAGAAATTATCTAAATATTTAATTTCGATATCACAAGAATATGATACCGTTTTTGGAGTAATGCCAATAAAATGACATATATATGAAACTGATTTATGTTACTAATATTGTAAAATATTCAAGACTATCCAATTTTTGAATTTCATCAACAGTTATTGATAATCAATAATTTTATTAATGTCATAAACTTTCAGAACATTTTATTTATTTTTACTAGTATAATAAGTATTTTATCAAATGATATAGTACTAATCAAATACAAATAGTTAGTTCGAACTCAAAGTTAGTTCAAAGTTAGGAAACATTAAGCTCACACTTTATTGTCCTGAAAACAATACTTATGTATGATAATGGGTTCATATCAATATGAACCCATCATCTAACTATAAATGAATTAAAAGGTATCTACATTTGACCAACTCTGTTATTAACTAGGAGAGATTATATTGTTAAACGGTTTAAAATATTATAAGTTTACATTATAAGATTATTAAAAGAAATTAAAAACAGGAATAAATAGGGGGGATAAATTAGTGAAGTTTCCAGATAGAAAGATATGACAAAATAATTTCTTTTTTGAAAAGAGTCTATCCATGTAGAATATTTTTTTTTATTTCAATCACATTATTATGGAACTACTGGGGTAGTTGAAAACAATGTTACACTTCAATTATAAAGATATTGTATAATATAAAGTGGTCATCAAAAATAAAAGAAACAAAATTACTATCATCAAGATGTCCGGAATCAAATAGCTTATTTTTTTAAACACCGCTAATTAGTCCATTCATTCATAAAAGTAATTATATATATATATATTATATATATATAAACATTTTCAAAGATCAAAAAGGTAAGCTTCTCTTGACCAACGAGCAAATTTTCGACCATTATAAAAGCACATACGAAGTGCCAGAAAACCAAAGACTATATGGGGATCCAAACGAACACAAACCTGAGACTCCTACTGAAGATTTTCAAGCCAACCCACCAACTTTGGAGGAAATCAATAAAATAATTAAAATGAAACCATCTAAGTCAGCACCAGGTCCGGATGGTATCCCTTATATAGTTTACAAAAAATGTCCGTCGCTCCATAAACATCTTTTAAATATATTCGGTAAAATCTGGTCAAGAAAGCAAATACCGGTAACGTTCGGAAAAGCCCTTTTTGTCCTCATTCCGAAAAACGACAATGTCAATAATCCCAAGGATACTAGACCGATAGCCCTAACAAATACAATTTCCAAAATATTTTTCTCTTTTTTACAAACTAAAATGACGCAATTCATGATTAACAATAGATATTTCAGGCCTAATCACCAGAAAGGGTTTTTGCCCGGAATTTCTGGATGCCTGGAACATAATACGTTAATATCGGAAAGCCTTAAAGATGCTAGAACTAGCGAGAGACAAATTACGGTTTGTTGGATAGACTTAGAAAACGCCTTTGGGTCGGTACGACATGAACTAATGATGTTCGCGCTTAAATGGTATAACTTTCCTACGGTAGTTCGCGACATTATTGCATCATATTATTCAAAATTAAAATTCTCTATAATTTTTAATGAAAACCATTTAAAACCACTTAATTATAACGTTGGTTTATTTCAGGGCTGTTGTATTTCTCCTATTATATTTAATATAGTTATTAATATTTTAATAGACAAATTAATTAGAAATGAAAAAAAGTGGGGCTATCGGTTTAAGTTCAACAACAAATACACAGAATCCATACTAGCTTTTGCAGATGATCTCGCGATACTGACACGTAATCCGAAACAATGTCAGGTACTTTTAAATGTAGTTGAGGATTTCTGTACGTGGACCGGCGGATTGAGGACAAAACCAAGTAAATGTTTTAGTCTGTGTCTGGGTAGACGGAATACCAAATATACCTCTTACGATCCGGGTCTTATAATAGGCGGTCAGTGCGTTAGTACGGTTACGGAAGCGGCTCCGTTTAAATTTTTAGGTAAAAAAATCGATTACCAAGGCCGTACTCCATCGTTGGATGTAATAGTCGATAGCTTTTTAAACGATCTCAAAAAGGTAGACAACCGACCAATAAGTAACGTCAAAAAAGCTTGGATTTACGATAATTATTTAACATCACGTCTAAATTGGCCTTTCCTCGTGTATGATATAAATAAAACCCTTTTGTCAAAGTTAGATGCAAGCGTCATAAAGACATTGAAGTTATGGCTCGGGTTAGCGCACTCAGCGGACTCTTCAACCTTATTTAGAGACCGAAACAACTTTGGATTAAAATTAAAGAAACCATCGGAGCTCTACAAACATCTAAGAGTTACCAAAAGACATATCATCGGAAAATCTAAGGATGATACTGTAACTTCTCTCCCAAAAGACAAAGTTGCCTCAGAGCTCGAGTCACGACTTCAATTCCATAAAAAATTTATGATAGGTGCTCAAACAAATAAAGTAGGGCTGGGATCAAGTAGGAAGGTTCAAGACATAGACATAACAAAATCTTTTATTCGACAAGACGAAAACGATAATTACCGACTCCACGCGATGAGCCTAGAAATTCAAAACGAATGGGTGACCATAGGAGATTTTTGTATTCCACTAGCTTTGAAGTGGCGCACCTTAATTTATGATTGGTCCCCAGCATTATTAAAATTCTATCTTAATGCATTCCAAATGACTCTCCCAGATCAAAGTAATTTAGTAAGATGGGGCAAAGCCACCGAAAAGTCTTGCAACATCTGTGGGGAGGCAATAGGAACCGCGAAACACCTATTAGTAGGGTGTAGGGTACTTCTAGATAAAGGTCAATACTCGCGTCGCCACGACAAGGTATTAGAAATCGTACGGGAAGCGGTTAGTCTTTCAGTAGCAAAAGCGCGGAAGGGTATAACAACCACCAAACGATCTATAGAATTCGTAAAAGAAGGCTCCTTCAAAAAATCAAAAGCGAAGCCTTATTCAATATTAGGCGCGGCTCCTGATTGGATTCTCATGATGGACACGCATGAAAAGCATTACAAAATCCCTGGGGATGTTGGTGTTTCGTCATCCAGACCGGACTTATTCCTGTATTCGAAACATCTGAGGCGCGTGATACTTGTGGAGCTTACTGTTCCTTGGGAAACAAACATCCCAAGGGATCACACATTCAAGCTCAATAAGTATTACGAACTAACCAACGAACTGATCAGGAATAAATTTATAGTTAGTTTGTACGCGGTAGAAGTGGGAGCGAGAGGTATAACAGCAAAATCTCTCTATAGCCTACTTAAAGATCTTGGCCTTTCTAGAACAAGCATCGGTTCATTTCTAGAACGTACTTCAAAGGCGGCATTAGTAGGCTCTTTCCAAATTTGGTTAGGTAGGGAGAGGAGTGTGGAGGGTGAAGGTGAGCGTTTTTGCGCATAATAAAGGGGCCCCTTAAACCTACTCCTGGGTCGCAAGTCCCAGGCACTGCTTGCACTCCTCTCCTTGCAACGCGATGGGCCCGGCACCCGCACGGTGAATCCATGGATTGCTAAGAAGCTTCGTCTTAGTCGTCTTATATATATATATATATATATTGTTACTAAAGAGATAACATGCCGTTTACTTTCGATATTATTATAATTAGTATGACCTAATATACTTATTAATCAACTAATTGGGGAAGATGGAGATATATTTAAATTAGCAATTTAGAATAATTAGCTTCAACTAGAAATAATGTTTACAATAATTTGCACCAAATGGGTATATAGCACAAATATTTTGGTGGTTTATGTCATATAGTAATAGCTGGTTATAATTTGAACATGGTGAACATTAAAGGACCTTACGAGCAACCGGCTCGTGAAGTTGGCGAACGCGGAAGTGGGCGCTGGAGGATGCGCTTGTTATATTATTGTTGTATTGCTACATATAAGATTGTTATTATATAGTAATTTGGTTTGTAGGTAATATAAATATGTAATTATTTATTTACCTACATAATAACATTAACAATAAATATTGTTGTTACAATTAGATTTACGAATTAAGATCTATATATCATTGTTATTACTGGTATGTTATAAAAGTAGTAAAAGATATTGATTTGACGAACTATCGGAAGTAGCCTTAAGATATTAAATATGTTGTATTTACATATCTTATTAGGTAAGCCATAAATGTGTGTGAGATATAAGATTATTATAAATATGCTTAGGCATTTGAAATGGTTATGTACTATTATATTGTTATTATGATATGATATTTAATGATGTTTAAAGTTGTGAATATGACTTATCTCCAGAAGCTGCCGTTGGCGCTTCTGTCGATGTTGTTATGTTATAAATATGGCTGTAAGCCTCTATTAAAGACAATCTGTATTAGACCACTGGCAGGATAAGTGATTCTTATACTTACATTGTTTATAATATGTGTAATAACTATGGTGGGTATTTCACCGTATTGAGTTATTGGTAAATGTGTCTAAATAATAACACAGTAATAACTATATTACTGTATTTATTATATTCATGTACCGGGAGTAATTTTGTTATATTAAATGATATATTTGTTTAGCTCTTTTCTTTAAACTTATCCAAATAATGCATTGAAATATATTATCATATTGATAGTATGAAGAAGCTTGATTAAATACTTTATACTATATTAATTGAGTGGTTCGCTGGAGGATGCGCTCACGTAGCCACCACGTAGTGGGCACTCGGCTCGGACGAGGACGTGAAGTAGAGCGCTGTCGAGAGCCTACTGACCTGGCACACCTAGAGCAGTTAGCACGACGGTCGGTGCTCCTCATGGAGAGACACGCGCCTGCGTCCCCTCACAACTTCCACAAGGCGATGGACCTTCTAAGACAACAATATAATATGGTACAGCATTGGTACTTATAACGTTTTATTAACTCATCATATGTTTTATTAATAGTAATTAATTTTAATTTCAGAACTTTATAATGATATGTGGGGAGTGTCATGGGCCGCATGTGTATGATGAACTTACGGCTCCTGAAAGATGACATCTTTTGAAAAGACAGACAAGAATTAATAATAGAATAAATTAAATGTCACGATAATTAATGGTAATTTTGAATATATTATGAATTAGGAAATAAATTCTTATATAAAATAAACACGTGTTGCTTTAACTTTATAATAAATATTATCTGTTATTTAGTATTTTTTTTTAACTGCATCACTACTTGAGACATACACTGAATTCATATTTCTTTTAAGTAAAGACTGGTTGTAACAAGAAAACTAATATAATATTATGTATTAAGGTTAACGGGTAATTCTAATAAAAAAATTAAATTAAAAATTTAAAAAACCCCCGATACAAAAAGACCTCTAAAAAGAGTAAAAATAATATTCTTATGTACTTATTGAACTCGTTGCGTCGGGAGACCGTTGTACGTACGTTGATAGTGTATTTATTTATTTTGTGTGTATATATATTACGAAGTTAATCATTGAGGACTTAGACCATACGATTCGATTTTGTAATTTCTTTATTTGCCTTGTTAACTTACTTGCATTTTAATTTCTTCCTTTATTAAACGGTCCCCCGACGCAACGAGTTCAATAAGTACATAAGAATATTATTTTTACTCTTTTTAGAGGTCTTTTTGTATCGGGGGTTTTTTAAATTTTTAATTTAATTTTTTTTTCTGCTTTTTAAACTTATGTTACTAATTTCTGAATTGTACTAAATGAACCTAAAAAAAAATTTCAATTGTTTAAGTAGGAAAGATTTGTTTGTTTCTTTGAATTGAATAGGCTCCAAAAGATATGGGACCGATTTTTAAAAAAATCTTTTATTATTAGAATATTATATTATGATGTACAAAGTTTACACTTAATACGAGAAATATATATTATATTTAATAAAATATGGATCCACGTGAAAGTTTCGACAATGTAATAAATTATAAATGTTTTAAGTAACATGATTCAAGACTTTTTCATTTGGGTAGGTAGATAGGTAGGGTTCATATATACGAATATTAATAAATATAAAAATTTTGAGTAAAAATTATTTACAATCACTTATGACACTATGAAGAAAGGGATTTATATTATCACTAGCTGTTGCCCGTGATTCTTTATGACTACGATCATAAGCCATATAAATATATTTTTACAGTCTACGTGGACGCAGTCACGGGCAACAGCTATCCATAATAAAGTACTTTACCTGAGTAAGTAAGTGTAAAACCTTTTGGCTCTCATAACAAGGCTTTCTTTCTATATAGCGGGCAAAACAGCTGAAACAGCTAATTATTGCATAAAAACCTCTCCCCCGCACGAATAAAACCTCAATATCTTAAAGAGGACTAATTTTATTTCAATCAGACATAAATAAGGACCATCTTGACGAACATAGCTTACGATTAAAAAAGACCGCATTCAAATCCGTCTACGCGTTTGGCCGCAAACAGCTAGTTATTGCATAAGAACCTCTCCCCCGCACGAATAAAACGTCAATATCTTGAAGACGACTATTTTTATTTTAATCAAACATGGATAAGAAACATCTTCACGAACATAGCTTTCGATTAAATAAAACCGTATTCAAATCCGTCCACGCGTTTGGCCGCAAACAGCTAATTATTGCATAAGAGCCTCTCCCCCGGGCGAATAAAACGTCAATATCTTGGAGACGACTATTTTTATTTTAATCAAACATGGATAAGAAACATCTTCACGAACATAGCTTTCGATTAAATAAAACCGTATTCAAATCCGTCCACGCGTTTGGCCGCAAACAGCTAATTATTGCATAAGAGCCTCTCCCCCGGGCGAATAAAACGTCAATATCTTGGAGACGACTATTTTTATTTCAATCAAACATGGATAAGAACCATCTCGACGAGCATAGCTTCCGATTAAAAAAAACCGCTAATTCGTCATCGCGTTTGGCCAGAAATTTGCCACAGACAGATACACATATACACAGATACACAGATACACAGATCGACAGGTCAAACTTATAACACCCCTCTTTTTAGTCGGGGGTTAAAAAATAAAAAATATCTTTGTAAATAGTTAAAAAAATATTAATCACTCCTTAGTTATTAGAACCTCGGCTCTTCAATAGTCAAGTATATTAATTATTTGAGATAATAAGTATCGTTATTTCTTCTGTAATATATAATTATTAATTCCTATAACAAAATATCCCATTTAAAGAAGATTCTAAATTTAATATACTATAATATAAGTCTGTAAGCCCTTTGTTTAAAATTCATTTCGGAATAAATAGTTTTTTTTCTTATGAAAAAAGTGGTTATTAGCGAGATATGTATAAAAATAAAATACTTATATAATTTTTATGATGTAAATAATAGTTATTTTATTTCTCGAAATACTGGACGATATTTTTTGACATTTTGACTTTTTATTTAGGGAAAAGTAATTTAGTTTCTGACAGAACCATTAAGATTTTTGGCACAAAATATCTTCGCAATTCTATATGACTCAAGCTTTATTGTTTTCGAACAGTTGTTTTCAAACTGTCCTTATAGAATCATGTTTCTGTTATAAGATACTTTTTAATCTAATTTCCTTCTTTGAGTTTTGGTACAAATTTATTCACTCGACAAAGTTGACAAAGCCTTATTTACCGTGAAAATAATGAATCTAACTATATTAATTAATTAATTCAGTCCAGCGGAGAGCAATTTTGATAATATCTAAAAGTTATTAAATACCAACTAACCATCACACATTAAGGTACAACAAGAACAGATGGGATGTTTTTAGACATACCATCTAAACCAATCATGGAAGAAGGAATTCTCATAAGGAAGTGAGTTAATGCTCGCAAATGAGCATGTTACTTTAGGAGTTATATCTTGTTTGTGCATACTATCTCCAGCTGGGGTAATTAATTAATGAAATGAAAATTTAACAGTAATAACTAAGTAGAGAAACATTAATTAAGCCTAGATTTGTGCTCTAGAAATATCTACAAAAATCTAATACATATATGACAGTTAATTTTTTGCGTTTATTATAACTCAAGAAATATGACTCCAAAAAAATAGCTTTTATTTATTTATTTGTTTCTTTTGCCATATTATCTGTTTTTACCAATAATACCCACTTAGCTATATTTTGAAAGCATTAAAATTAATTCGGTCGACAGTCTCGCGGTTGCAGTTGCAGTGATTAAGAGATAATTTATTTTATAAGTCCAACGTGCGCTAACCAACCGCCCTGTTGGTCGAGTGGTTAGCACAGAAACCTAACGTATAGTGGCGCTAAGGGAATTGGGTTCGATTCCCTTTCGATAAATTTAGTACTATACTTACTAATATTTCTTTGTTCACTATATCTATTAATAATGATAAGATGCTTTTTACTAATGAGACCCAGTAAATCAATCAAACCCATTTTACTATAAGACACAACCGCCCTCGCCATTTTTCAGGGCATACCAAAAAACCTGACAGAGCAAGTCGGTATTTCTCTCACGATTGGCAAATAGAGTGGAACAATGGGATGATCTCACCATCGTTACGCAGTGGTTTCCAATAACTTTCTTCAATACTTTCATACTGAACTGAAACAGCAAGTGCATGGCTGTCGGTGGTCACCGATGGCGATGGCGCCAATAGTCATGAATGTGCTAATTTGAGAAATAATACTTTAGAGTTATTTGTTATTAAAGTTAAGTAGGTATAAAAAAGTTATTATTTAATATGGTAAACACCCAAATAATTCCTACAAGTGATTGCTATTTTCAACACAATAATATTTTTTTATAACGTCATGTAATGCAAATGCAAATTAAAAAACAAGATGGATTCATTGTTACATCATACTTGACAATTTATATTTATCGTTTATAAATCATATTTTTAGATAATACATCGGGACCTTATAAATATTTCTCTTCTAATCTTATATGTATAAGAGAAAATAACTTTTAAGGTGCTTGCTAAATGCTTATTCCGAGCATTCATTCGTCTGTTTATGAGAATTCCTATTTCCATGCTCACTTTAAATGGCATGCCTAAAAACATTCCGTCTACTCTTACTGTACCTAAATGCTTTTTGGTTTGTTGGTAGTTGGTAGACTTTAAGTTGCTTACTAAAGTAGTTTCCACACGAATAATTTACTGGCACAGCTTTTATTAAGTGTAAATCGCTCTTTTGAACCTATATAATATAACTATTGTATCAAAATAAACATTTGAATAAGTTTGTACTTGAGACAATTTGTCATTATTTATTTCTCTACATTCAAAGAGAGGTTGCGGCTGAAGACTGTCAAACGACTTTCACTCCCCCCACTTTTCATCCAGTCCATACAAGAACCCTTTATCTTCTTTTCCTAACTTTAAATCACTAATTACTATTGATCATAGCAATTATTTATTAAAAAATAAATAAAAAAATACGACATATTTGAAGTATTAAAAGTGAAACGGGATGAAAAACCAAATGGTAAGTTGGAGTCATCTTGTTTCTACTTAAATAACACAATTATGTGGTTTTATTCTAATGAAATGCGTTCATTTTACAAACATTATAAGTTACGTAGCTTCCTACGTCTCTTTAAAGGGTACTTGTCCTTGCGGGGTACCCTCTCCGTGGTTTCCCGTCGGGGCTCCGTGGTTGAGTGCGAAAGCGATCCCGTGCTGTCCCATTATGACGGCGGTGGCCCCCGTCTGGTTCAGTGAGTGAGTCTCACATAAACATCCCCGTCTTTCCCTGGATGGGGGCGTGTACCCATGATGGGTTTCAGAAGTCAAAAAAAAAAGAAAAAGGGTACCAACATCTAGTCTGAAAGTTTTCATTACAATAAAAAAACAAAGCATTGGTGAAGGACAAAAATATTAATACTATTTACTTATTGAACAAAAAAGCACAATGACGTCTTATATAAAAGATATTTTAATTTTACTATGAATAAGATTCATTTATAATATTATTAATATTATCATAGCATTTATCGGAGCTTAGTTTATATTTGGTAGATATTCTGTCTAACTTGTATTTTTACAACTAAGTATTTTTATAACGAGAACAAAAGTACTGCTAACTCTTAGTATGTTATTTCACCTTATATCATATTTTAAAATTAATAAATATATACAATCAATATAATAGAAGTGTATTTAGTTTAGTACAAATTTAATAATAAAAAGATAATAGTTATGAAAAATGACACAATCAATATACAAGAAAATAAAATTAACGTAATTTGGTCTTTACTCCAACATTTATTTATCTTGTTATATACAAGATTATCTCATTATCATTATATATAGACGTTCACATAGTTGCCCCTCCATAAATTATTAATTAATTGATTATTTTATAATCTTATCTAATTTATTGAACGTTAATCATTTGATAATGAATCATCACTTGATGCCGGCTTTCCTTTTGAAAAAGAATTTACATTACGTCATTCGTAAAATATATAGGAATAATTGGCAGAATTACTTCAAGGCTCGTTAGCTCAGTAGGTTAGAGCGCCGATATAAATACATACTTGGCCATCGGAGGACGGAGGTTCAAATCCTTCACGAGTCGTAACTAAATTAATTTTGTTTTTTTATTTTTATATTATTATTTTGAACATTGTGTAAAGTAGTACCATTTTTTATCAACAATTTATAAATAAAAATTTCAACATCTGATAGACAACGGGATAAAGAAATGAAAGAACTATTCTCCTAATCATAGATTGGGATACTAATAGACAATCCAGACTTTATTCTAACTACAGAAAATGTTTAAAAGTAGAAAACATTTTCACATACAAATAATACAACATCTATAATCGGAAATACATTTATTTTCAAAAAACTAAGATGATATTAAATCAAATTGTAAATTTTTATATCTGTTATTACGTTAATCGCATTCGAGAATCTTTAGGACATCACTACACATATCAATGGTCGAGTTGTCAAAAGTAGGTGTGTGGGTGTCTTTAAGAGAAGAGTGATTAGGTTGCTAGGGTAATGCGCCTTCTGACCTAAGACTACATTCCACTTAATATCAGGTGGAATGTAGTCAAGCATTAACCTAGTTAAAAAAAAAAAACAAAAATAAAAAAGACTAATAATTAATGGACAAAGTATGGCTCTGTATTTAAGATGAATATACCAAGTTCTTAACAGTTTAACAATGTCTGAGAGTTTCAATTTCTTAAGATATAATTTCGTAACGTTCAAGAATGAAGTCTTAAATTGATTACTGCGACAATCGATTAATCATTTGCGTTATTTAAACAAGTTTAGAGTAAATGAGAATCAGCAATTTCTCTCAAGTACTTAGTTTACTTTTATTCCTTTCACTATTTCACAAATTTAATAATATGTATTTTTTTACCATATATAGACCATAACTGCCTACAACATCCACTTTGCTACAAATATTTGCTTGAACCTTATCAGATAAAAATTCTAAACGAACCTTAATTATTTTATGAAATCCGATAAATGAAAAAGAGAAGTAAGAAGTTAAAATAGTCAAAATAGTTTTATTGAATGAGTATTAGAAATACAAATACTTAAAAAAAAACATTCCGTAACAAAAAAAATATTGTATAAATAACATCTAATACGAATTAGTTTTTCAATACTACTAATAATTCATAAGTGCTGTGTTTGTTTACCTTGTGTATTTTTAATTTTCAAAATTAAACTTACTAGAGACAAAAAAATCACAAAAATTTAAGAAAATATTTTTTATTTAATGTACCGCTTACCGAAGCTTTATCGTAGTATAAGTAGAGAGTAAACAGTTAGCCAAGTATTTACATTAAATCTTTAGATCTCAAGTGTTTAATAAACAAACTACAAACATTCTTTCGCTACTTGAACGTTGTTTTCAAGTTAAATAGATTAGTTACATAAAAGAAATGAGAAGCTAATAAATCATAAACAATTATTATTAATTCTTTTAATTTTTTTTTTTGACCTACAAATTGATAATTATGAAATTCGTCGTTATATCAACTTGTATTTTATTTTTTTTAATTATTATCTTTACATAATATAAAGCCGCTTCCCGCTCTCTCTCCCTATGTAAACTCAGATCTTTTAAACTACCCAACGGATTTGGATATGATATGATGTATTTTAGCATAGAAAAGCCAAACAATTTAAGAATTTGCAATGTGATGTTGCAACAAATATATTTTTGTGTTCTTAAATCGCAAAAAATGATTTAACCTTAAGATATATAGCTAATTAATGAACTACGGAAATGTATACCATTCAAATATCAATATGTCCACTATGGTTTATATTTATATGTAGTGAATAACTCGAATTAACCATTTTTTATATATTACAAAAAAAATGTTTTATTTAAAAAGCTTCTTATGCAATATAATATTATTTCTTATTCTTTAAATATGTTACATATGTAGTACTTTTCACCTAGATCTATACTGCCCTTCATTAAAATGGACATCTTAGAACATATCAGAGATTATTAAAGCAAAGGTACGCCATAAATATTGTATCAGAAGACATCCTGTAAAATATCAATATCAATCAATCTTCATTGTGCTATATCAGTATCTAGATTGTAGATTGCAGATTGAAGAACTCAGTGATTATCGTTGGTGTAGTAATTAACCCGCTCATTGCTATTTTAATTCCAGGACAGACAGACATTAAGAGGAAGATAAAATGTATAGATTTTGGAGTTGCGGCTAATTTAAGGCCAAAAAAGACTTATTTCAACTTCATGACACTAGGTCTTTATTTACTTCCCCGGGGACAATTATGTGGGATATTTTGATTGCTTATTAAGCGAAAAGGAAGACAGAAATATAATTTTATTTTGATATTCATTAATACCTTCATGGTTCTGACAGCCTCTTTTTGGATATGTCATAGTGTTTGAATATATTTATATACCATGAGATAACAATTACTTATGTGAGTGATGTAATAAATAACAAGTCATGTATGTATTTCTTAAGATGATAATAATAATATATATAATACCATTATTTAACTGATTCGCTCATTCATAATTTATTTAAATATAATTATTTATATAAAATGTAAATTAATAAACTTAAAAGAGAAAAAAACTTTTTGAAAATCGTGAACCTTGTTGGAAGAGATTTGTAATTTTGATATACAAAAAGGAATATACAATAACATTTTATTTTTATTCTTAAATTATAAATTTAATGGAAAATAGCTAATTAGAAAACAGTTATAACAAAAGGAACAAAAATATTCTTTAATACTATGATGTGTATTTTTTAAAATGAAAACTGTTCATCAAAACGTATATTGTTATTTAAAAATATGTACAATAAATATTCACATACTAATAATAATAATAATTATAATAATAAATACTAAGGGTATAATTGTATGTTAAAAAATATAGATATGCCAAGCATATTTGAAACAAACGATGAATCAATGGATCTTAACTTCAAAATAACATTTAAATTATAGACCTATCATTACAGCCTAAATAATGTAATGGATTTTTGACATGTTGTGGGCCAAACTTTAGTGTGCAAATTTTATAATTATTTTATGAAAAATAATTGATGCTTATCAATTTCTAATGTTTTGTGGTGTTGGGATTTGGTTTGATAATTGATGTCGCTGCACAAACACAATTTATCAAAGTTGGTGATACATAAAATCGATCTGGTACTGATTTTAATTAGTACTTTTAATTAGTAAAGAAATAGCTACTTCCGCTTGATCTCGAGGTAGATTTAAATGAATGCAAGTATGCATGGACGAGCTTCCATTTATTTATCAATCCAATTCTCTTTAGTCGTGGGAGTCCTCAAAATGTTTGAGAAACTTCAATACAAACATCAAACCTGCAACTCTTAAAACTCCTCGCGATTACAACTGAACTACCGTGTCTAGGGCTGCCCTATTCAGCATCTTATTTGTTTTGGTTTATTTCAAAAAAATGACCATACTTACAACAAATATTTAACAAATTAACAACTGATGAAGACTTGTGGAATATATATCACGCTCTTTAGTTGAGACCGCGTCTTGCTTTTCTAGGCTTTAAAATTATGTTAAGAAAATATAATGTTATAATCCTGTGTAGTAATTAGAATGTACTGCTACAGTCTAGATTTGTTCATTATTACTTATCTCCACTACTCAATCATCATGCTTTTTAAATAATTACGCCTACCTTATTTACCATTTATAATGTAAAAATGTCTTTAAACAAAATAATACAAAGCAATATAAGAAGGTTTTATCTATTTACTCAGATTTAACCCATGTCAATTTGCTCTTAAATATAAAAGATGGCACTAGAAAAATGTGAATAATGCGAATTCATGCACAATATAATTTAGTAGCTACTGTTAAGACTTGTTTCAGTAAGACACAGTACAATGTTCACACTTCAATGTTTAATATCCAACCATTTGTAATAGAATAATCTCTGGTATGTTCTAATAATTAATAAACATTATGTTAAAATATCCTATGCTTCTAATTCTTAAAACATTTAACAGTAAATACTAAATAACATTCCATAATTAACTGCGTAGGCGCTGCTGTTGAAACTTATGAACTAAAACATGTAAATTCCAATGTATTTAACATTTAAATTATTATAAATTAATATTACTAACACAACGTATATATGTAAGTCAATTTTTGTTAACACAATTTCATTTCATTAGAACTCTGCGTCACTCCTCAACTATACAGTTTTCGACTCAATATTTTTTTTCTCTTATGCAAAAACAACTTAAATAAACAGTAAGAAGATTGTTAAAAATGGGACAGTTTTGGAAATTTTGCCAACCCACAGTGGGTTTGACATTAGTATTCAAAAGATCTAAGTAAGTAAGATCTAAGTTACAATTGGGCTAAAAGTGACCTAAAAGGAATGACTACAATTTTGCTCGTTATTAGTTTCATAATTAGGTACGAGTAAAGTTTAAAAATGTATTCTTTAGTGTGATTGTTTTGATGAATTATTTACCAGACCAAAGAGGTCATTATATCATGCATATTATTATTATATCGTGTAAATAAAAACACAGATAATTAAGATGAATTAATAAATATAACCGTGACTCAGCTATTTTTTTTCTCTTTCTACTTTCTTATTACAACTAACTTTAATAAAATGCATAATTTTATTCTATAAATTACCGTTTACCAAAGTCTGCGCTTAAATAATAAGTTAAACGCGTCTTTCATAGCTTAAATAAACATTATTCAATAAATTACTGCTCTTGGGTTAAGTCCATTAACTAGTCCTATTAAATTCACTAAAATAGAAGTCTTACTTAATTATTAGTTTAATCATTAATAGTAGTTATATAATTATTTCCCTTTAAAATGTTGAAGTCTCCTTAAACAACAATAATATTATATGTTTGACAATATAGATTTGTTTGTATATTGCTAGTAACGTCTGTAATAGTTAGTTATTTCATTTAATTATAAGAAATTATTTCCGGAACGAAGTATTAATTTTTCCTTTAGCTAAAAGTTCTAAAAGAAGCGAATTTCTTGACTTAATATGGAAAAGAATCTCAACTCTATGTTAAATAACTTTTGATAGACCTGTAATTACATATTTTACAATACGTTTTTAGAAAAAAATATTTAGTAGTAATCTATACAAAATACATAATGAACAAAAACTGGAAAATAACGTAGTATTTAAAAATATTATTAATAGTTCTTTTCTTGCGGCATTGCACGTGTGACTTGAAGCTAAATAAATAAGACAAGAGTATTAGAGGGAGAAGTTTAGCAGTTTATCCGTCTAGAATAAAATGATGTCATACTAATATATTTATCTAAGTAAGTATTGTAAATAATTAATTGCTGATAGTAAATATCACACAAAAGCTTTTTAATCATTTTAATATTGTCATGCTTTTAGCGAGCTATTCCGTTTTAAAAATGAATTTGTTTTAAAAAAAAATATTTCCATGTTGAAACTAATTGAAATACAATGGTGAATGTAAAAAAAAGATATAAAATTAAATATATTCAAATTATTTATAAATGTGTAATAAATTATTTAATATTACCTTAAAAACCTGGACGATCAAACAGCAATAAAGGTTAGTAACATCTCTTTTACAGTTCTTGTATAGTACGTGGTTGAAGTGAGAGAACCTACTTGTACAAATTTGTACAGCGTCTGTCTTGTCTTCTTATTACCTAAACTATGATTCTGCAGAAAATGCTCGAAGAATTCGCTTGCATAGTCATGAAGAACAATGATAACTTAATAACTAATTTATAGGTCAGCCAGAACGTTGTAATAAGTACTTTAAACCATTCAAAAAGTTAAGTTTATCTTAGCTTTAAAGAAAGGAATTCTCAATTTGAAAGATGCTTTTGTGCTGTAAATTTATCATTTTACTTAACTTACTAATAACGACAAAATATAATGGAACAACTTTAAACTTAGTTTATTAACTATTTTGGGGACTGAACATAAAAATCAATATTTTGGTATTGTTTTTTTATTATACGAATTAAGGATCTGAACCATAAAATCAAAAAAATATAATTAATTAACCAAAAATTAATGAATGAAAAAAATGCATAAAAATATGAATCGTAATAATATATAATGCATAAAATTCCTTCTTAGTATATTCTTTGGAACTCCTAAGAGTATATCGTAATTTATTTCATGCATTAAAAAAACTTTAGAAAATAAATAAAAATAATAAACATGGTTAATAAAACACACATAACATTTACTGTTCTGAAATTAACAGAGAAGAACAGGAGCTTTTTTTTAATAATTATTGGGTTAAATATTTTACTGATATAAATATTTTGTCTTCATCAAAACCTGTATTACAGAATTTACTTTTAGTCTGCTGACCGAAAGACACTATTTAATTCATTAATAATGTTGAATGCATTGAATGGAGATCTGAGGTGAGATTCACTACTATGAAGACTACATTTACATTCCGGTAATTCTTCTTCGTTCTTTACTTCGACTTCGTCAATTACTGCCATAGATACATACAAATTATATCGTGACATTTTATACCACCTTAAAGATTAAACATAACACCAAGAAAGAGCTTTTCAAAGTTTCCTCGTCTAATAACTTTTGTTTACTATTTTTGTTTAAAGGAAAATATAAAGAAAATTCTAGTTAAACAGTTTTAGAAATTTAGCTCGTGCTCTTAAGAAAATACTTGAATAAAAATAAAAATACACTTGACAGATACCTTTTCTTGGTGGTAGACCATAACATCGGGTCGCCGGCAAAGTTACCACCCATCGGGCAAAGTCGTGCCGCAAAGCGACCTAGTCGTGTTCCGGCACGTTGCTCGATGAAGCCGTTTATGGGAAATGGGTCTGAACAGCTGCGGTACGGTGGCGAACCGGTCGACGTCGAGTTGGTGTTTGTTTTGTCGGGTGTCTAGTCGAGGAGGGTAGCGGGATCCGAAGCAACGGCTTTCCGCTGGCCGCCCGCAGATATTTGGGGGCCCAATTAGTGGGTTAGCCACCCACGAAAGGCTGCCCCGCCAGCTGCGAAAAATCCCAGGGTGGCTCCATCGTGCTGGTTGGCGACCAGACGAGGAGGCCCGATGGCGATCCCTGGGGGGGTTCGGGCGTCCCCGCAGTCTCCAGACTAGCCTCCCAGTGGCAAGACATCACCAATTTCGACGTCGGGTTCGATACGTACCGCCTCGTTCAACTGCCATTTCCCATCCCTATTCACTTTTATTTTATTTTTTTTATGAGTAAAGTTAAAAAGAAGAAAATGTTTTTACAGCGGTTGCACTCCTCCTCATTTCAAGTGCACCTCACTAATATCAGGGGTTTGCACTCTAATATCCTAGCTGTCCATCACCACCTGGAGACAGAGCAGCCGCACCTCTTCTTTTTGACGGAGACGCAGATTCAATGTCCTTTGAGCGCTGCGCACCTGCATTATCCCGGATACACGTTAGAGCACAATTTTCGCTCACGTGCCGGAGTCTGCGTGTACGCGCGGAACGACCTCTGTATCCAGCGTCTCCGTCACCTTGAAGACCCCACTTTTTCTTCTATATGGGTTTTAGTAGACACAGGAAACGAAAAAATCCTGTATTCCTGTGTCTACCGTTCGCACAGCGGTGACCAGGAGACAACTAGATTATTTGAGTATCTCGGTGAGGCTGCTGATATGGCTTTGCATCAGTACCCTTCAGCGCAGCTTGTTTTTCTGGGGGACTTTAATGCTTGTCATCAAGACTGGCTGTTCCCGTACCAGAAAACCGACCATGCTGGAAGAGAAGCGCGGAACTTTGCGTTGTCCTTGGACCTCTTTCAGCTGGTGAGGCAAGCGACAAGGGTACCAGATGTGGTAGGCCATACAGCCAATTGCCTGGACCTTCTGCTGACAACTGATCCGGACAGGTATCGTGTTGAGGTCACCTCCCCCTTGGGAACCTCCGATCACTGTCTGGTGAAATCTGTGTTTACATATTCCCCACCAGCTCTCGAACCACATGGTGTTAGGCGAATATGGAAATACAAGTCAGCAGATTGGGATGAGATGCGGCACTTCTTTGCATCTTATCCTTGGCGGCAGGTCTGCTTCTCTTCTTTGGATCCGTCGAGTTGCGCGGATGCTATAACCGATGTGGTGCATCAGGCAATGGAGTATTTTATTCCTTTTGCTGAAGTTCCCGTCGGCGGCAAAGCTCGCCCATGGTTTAATGCCGAATGTGGTCATGCTCAAGACCGAAAACATTCGGCATACCTCATTTGGGCTGATGCTCGAAGCCGCAAAACTCCGGATGTAAGTACAAAGAAGAGAGCCTTTAACCTAGCTGCCAAGTCCTACAAAAAGGCATTGCGGAAGGCTCGTCTCGATCGAATCGCTAAGAATGGCGAAAAGCTCTCTGTCAAACCAACCGGCAGTCGAGCTTTCTGGTCTCTTGCGAAAGCGATAGAGTCGAATTTCTGCCAACCCTCACTGCCTGCTCTGCTAAAGCCGGATGGATCCCTGGCCCACACAGCAACAGAGAAAGCGAATGTATTTGCTTCTCTGTTTGCTGATAATTCGCATCTAGATACTGGCAATGCTTCTCCAGCACATCTTCCTCACTGCGGTATTTCGATGCCTGAAATCCGCATCACTAACAAAGAGGTATGGAGAACATTGTGTCGTTTAGATGTGAATAAAGCCAGTGGTCCTGATGGTATACCAGCCATTCTGCTCAAGACATGTGCAGCTGAGTTGTCTCCTGTACTGACACGTCTGTATCGCCTCTCTTTCAAGACTGGAATAGTGCCGAAATCCTGGAAGCTTGCCAACGTGCAACCCGTGCCCAAAAAAGGCAGCCGTGCTGATCCTGTCAACTACAGACCGATTTCAATCACCTCCATACTCTGCAAGATTATGGAGCGTGTATTGAACTCGCGCCTTCTAGCATACCTAGAAGGTAACGATCTCCTCAGTGACCGACAGTACGGGTTTCGCCGTAATAGGTCTACTGGGGACCTCCTAGTGTATGCTTCACACATTCTAGGCGAGGCCATCGAGAAGAACGGAGAAGCGGTCGCCGTCTCTCTGGACGTCTCGATGGCATTTGACAGGGTCTGGCATGCGAGCCTTTTAAGCAAGCTTTCAGCGTACGGTATATCTCCTGGTCTGATCGGCTGGGTAACGGACTTCCTGAGCCAGAGATCTCTCCGAGTAGTTGTCGATGGGTGTTCCTCGGAATCCTTGACAATAAATGCCGGAGTGCCTCAGGGGTCCGTTCTTTCTGCAACTCTTTTTCTGCTGCACATTAACGATCTGTTGAAGCCCGGTATCTATGGGTACGCAGACGACAGCACAGTTGTAGAAAGATATCTGCCGAGTACTCGGGCTAGTCAAGATCAAGTAGAGTCTGAAAGAGAAGCCATGGTGCAGCGTTTGAATGACAAACTTCAGGCAGTCTCCGCATGGAGCAATGCCAATCTTGTCAAATTCAACGCCACCAAAACGCAGACGTGTCTGTTCACCGCCAAAAGGAGCCCTTTCACCTTGGCTCCTACTTTCCAGAATGTATCCTTGGAATACAGTGACCGGTTTCAGTTGTTAGGCTTAGAGATTTCCTCGAACCTCAACTTTGGTCGGTTCATTGAGTCCAGAGCAAGAGCAGCAGCAGCAAAGCTTGCCGTTCTTGCGAAGGTTCGGCAGTACTTTACACCGGGACAGCTTCTTGTTTTATACAAAGCACAGATCCGGTCGTGTGTAGAGTACTGTGGCCACATATTTGCTGGTGCCGCAAAGTCTCATCTTGCGGTTCTGGACTCAATTGAGAGGCGAGCAATGAGGCTTATAGGAGATCCCGAGTTGGTCGAAGCCGACCTCCAAAGCCTTGAACACAGGCGTAGAATTGCTAGCCTCTCAGTATTCTATAGGATACATTTTGGTGAGTGTGCGCAGGAATTACACGATCTAATTCCCCCGGCCCCCTTCCATCATCGGACTTTCCGACGCACGGCAGGAATCCATCCTTTTGTTGTGGACATTCCACCTGTCCGAACGAAGCGTTTTGCTTCGTCTTTTTTACTGCGTACAGCAAAGGATTGGAATAGCTTGCCTGCGTCGGTATTTCCGAAAGAATGCAATGTGGTTAAATTCAAGAGAAGAGTGAATAGGCTGCTAGGGTAATGCGCCTTACCACCTTAGACTACATTCCACTTACCATCAGGTGGAATGTAGTCAAGCATTGCCCTAGATTATATAAAAAAAAAAAAAAAAAAAAACCTACAGATACAGACATCGGATTAAAATGAAAAAAAAACACAATATAATATACCTTATACAGAGCTTCTTTTTATTATCATAAATGTACAATTTATTTGCTTATAATATTTTAGCTTTGGATTATATGCATAAAATAATTAACGTTATTTTATTTTTCTTTTCGTAAAAGGTTGAAGCAAATATTGTTCCAAAGCTCATGCCTGTAAATAGTTATGACCTCTATAATAAGTAAGTAAGCCCTCAGGCATTGTCAAAATACTAAGAAATGTGTATATACATCCAAAATAATTTATGAAGGAGAATTAATACGAAAACATAAACTGGTACATCACAAGATTATTAAATGTTGCAGAAAAGCTACTAAATGTCTATATTAAAGGTATTTACTATCTTGCGCTCGATTTATTTTCTTGTACATTTTATTCACGTAATTTTTCATAGAAATTATTTCTAATAAATACAATTCTGTTACACATAATATATTACACACATATTTAGAGAAAATAAACGTTTTTATACTCATTTGTTTTCCATCTTCAATAATTATGCTATGTACTCGAAACTTAGTACTTGAAATATATTGATAACATCACTTATAAACTTCGATAAGTTGTTTGAACAGCAAAACTTATTAGTCAAAACTATAAAAACTAGTAGGCTGAAAACATAATTATATTTTTTCACATCTTTTTTATTTTACTAACTTATATATTATAAAGATTATAAATTTGTTACCATATAACTTTGTACTATCAAATTTACTTTTTTCATTATAACTATTTATTTAAAGTACTCTAAATAAATATTATTACGTCTCTGAAAACCTACTACAGATTGGAAGGAGAGTGGAAGAATATCCGAAAGGGAAATTATCTACCTTTAAATGTATCCCCATGTTTATTTTGATATAACAAGTATATTATAGCTCAAGAAGAGCGATTTAGAGACATCCTGAATCATGAAGTACCTTCCAACACTGACATTAAAATTAGAAAATTACCATCATATTATGCACTAACGTTATTAGTTTATTATTATGAAGGAAAATAATTGTTCTAAACCTTAGTTAAAAATATTATTCTCTCTTTAACTCGTGAGGAACATTCACTTTTGCCCTCCAATGATCAAGTATTTTTTTTTATCCTTGCTCTAACCTACTAAACTTACCGCTACCTTTCGGATATTTGTAAAGTGTGTAGAATGGTATCCTCTTTTATGACTGCTCTTACGGCGCTTTTAGGAAGATATGGGGGTGGTCTTATTCTAAGCGGCAATCGCACTGTCAAAATAAGCTGTCGTTTATCACTTAAAATTTAAACGAAATTAGTGCCCTTCTATATTTATTGTAATTAACTAGCTTTTAACTAGAAATGTACACATGTAAATTGAAATTTTCTGAAGTATAAATATATATATATGTTTATTTATTTATTGTTATAGAGATATTATTATAATATAGAATATGTCAACCGGTCGACCACAGTTAGTACTTCACAAATAAATAAGTACCAGGATGACTTATATAAAAGATGTATATTCAACAATTGGGAAATAATATTATTTATTTATTTATTCATTTATTTCATGGACCAGAGTTTTATAAGCAACAAAATATGAACAAAAATGTACATGGGATTAACTTATCTCTATAAAGAGCTCTACAAAGATAATTATATATATACTAATAATAATACTTATCTCTATAAAGATAATTTGTCAATGATAAAAACTAAGTCCCTATTTTGATAACAACTAAGTAAACTAGTAACGATTATAAATGTCTTCAAGTATTCTTAACTCTTATAAAAGCCTGCAAGTATTCTTAACTCTTATGGAGCTTAACGTTATAGAAACAAAACTTCTTGCATTCAAATGAATCCATGCGAATAACTTGGTTTAGATTGAGGTTAATATTAAATAAAATAATATATGGATGCCCTGTAATAAAAACATTTCTAAACATTTTAAATATATACGGCTACATATATTATAAAAAGCGACTGTATTTATAAACAAATTCTAACAACACAAGGAACTAGTTAGCTCAGTAGGTTAGAGCAAACATTTTTAGTTTTTAAAAATTCATTTTCATCTTAGGGCGGAGGTTCCAATCCTTCACGAGCCACCTTCAGTTTTTGAAAGTTATTATAAAGATATGTCATGTTTTATATAAATTAAAACTTCTTAAAACTGTTTCCAACGGTTAGTATGTTTTTCCTTTCAAATAGACACAAAGATTTTTTTAAACAGTAGGTTCCAATAATAGTGGATAACAGTAATATCTAATAATTCAAGGACCATGATAAACTTTTTAAGTTTAAAAAAATATATATTACTAAAACTGGAATCCGTCAGCATGAACTCTTTTTCATCTCACAGAGTATATTTGCGTAAGAAACATCTCGATACATTAGATTTTCTCCCTACTAGTAGCATTTGCTTCTGTTTGTGTAATTTTAACCACATTTTTATTTTTAATCAGAAGTATTTTGATAACTTTGTGTAAGCTCTTTTCGGTCTTAAATGATCCATCTTCTCTTAGTAATACTAGTTACTTGAGATCCAATCTTATTTTACTGGGATCAACCTTGGATTTGAAGTTTCGTACGCCGTCTAACCTTTTTTTTTTTTTTTTTTTTTATCGTTGGAAAAATGCGTTACGCATCATCCCTGCGGCCAGGAAGGTGATGACCGAGGGGGTATGTGGGACTACCCGGCAGCATAGAAGACGCTGCCATTTTTAAGGCTACCCACTAAAAAACCAACGGTTGACTTCATCGCCTTAGTGGGGCGCCACGGGATCGCTTTCGCACTCACCGTGACGCCCCGGCGGAACCCCCTGCGAGGGGCCCCGATCAACTTAGGGACACCCTCACCTCGTAGGCCTATAACGGGCGGGAGAGGTCACCCCCCTCTCCCGTCCAGGCACTACAGCTGGGGAAGGAGGCTGCGGGCGTAATCCCGCCTCCTTCGACCCAGCCTACCCCTACGGAGCGGTTCAGAGGAGGCTGCCTCTCTGTCCCGCTCCGCGGCCTCCTTCGCGGCAATCACTTGCTCGCAGAAGGAGGCCATAGCGACCCAGGACCTCTCGTCGTCGAGCATCGCGGAAACAACGCTCGGCAACGAGAGGTCGCTGCCAACCACGGCCGTCAGCTCGGTACGCTGACGGTCCCAGGCTGCGCACTCCGCCAAGGTGTGACGAGCCGTGTCCACGGGCTCGTCACAGTGGTGGCAGGAGGGGGCCGCCTCTCTGCGTGCGATCTTGTGCAGGTACTCACCGAAGCACCCATGCCCCGTGAGCACCTGCACAAGACAGAACGTTAGAGTCCCGTGCCGCCGGCCGATCCAACGATCGAGATGGGGGGAAATAGCCCCCACCGTCGCAAGACCGGCCGACGGGGACTCTAAGTCCCTACTCCACTGTCGGATCAGGGCTCGGTGAGCTAAAGCCCTGATCCGATCCGCCTCGAGCCTAACCCGCCCGACCCTCGCTTCTACCCGGTGCCAATACACTCCGGCGAGGACCCGCGCCTGTAGCTCCCAGGGCGGATCGCTCGCCAGGAGTGTAACGCCGTCTAACCTTAGTTAATGTAACTAGGGACACTTTTACATCGTACTGGGTATTGAACGTGATGGAAAGAAGAATATCCTTCACAGTACGACCAATGATACTTTGGAAAAACCTCTCCAATTTATTTTGCCACGCCCTTCATAAGCAAGTATTTAAGAAATATATCTTTAGGTACTTTTTCCCGATAACCTGTTTATATTTTCTGAAGAAATGAGAAACGTAGATGGAGCTTAACACCTGGCAACACTGGCAACACTCTCTATGGACTCACTCACCAAAAGTGTAAATCGCGTTTTTTATGTTGTCTGAATTGTTTAAAATAAATTATTATAATATTAATAAAAGGCTCGTTATTTCCAACGTTTTTCTACTTACATACCGTAAATATATATCATATATTTTATAAAATATTATACATGTCTATTGAATATTATATGTAATGTATTTTATAAGAGAGTTTGCTATGTCTATGACTATAAAGTGCAAAAAAGGAAATATAAAATAGTAAAGATGATGAATAGTAAAGATGACCTTAAGGCATTTTTTTCCTTTCCTAGATTTAAACATAAAAAATACATATAAAGGAAATATGATCAGTGAATTTTAGCCATGAATTTAAAATAACGATTAATTGCCTAACCAATTAAAATATATAGATATTTTGGTTTCACATATATATGTAACTCGTTAACAACGCTTTTTCTAAAGAAGAGCTTCAATTCATACGCATAGAAATCAATTTAAAACTTATTGTTTACAGATTTATATTTACCTTATAGAATGCTATATTTACATTTTATATATTCTATTATAGGAGTAGGGAATCATCATACTGGCATCGAGCCATCTGACGAAAATCCAAGAATTATTACTATTACGTCATTGCTTATAATACACACTTCAAATTCAACTTCAGCAAACATGGCTCGTTAGCTCAGTAGGTTAGAGCGCCGATATACAAAATTGCTTGACCATCGGAGGGCGGAGGTTCAAATCCTTCACGAGTCAGAAAATGTTTTTATATTTACAATTTTTTTTTTTATTATTTTATAAATTTTGCGTTATCTTTTAATGACAACAATTGATTTGTTTTATAAGCATTGACTAATAGTTTAATGTTTAATGTGAATTTATGTTTCTATATCAAACTATATTAATTTTTAATTTCTATAAGATGTATGCAAAGTATGGTGAATCGGTTCTTGGTGTCTTAATTAATCAATATGTACAGTTTTTCATATGTTCTTTTTTATAATTGTGTTTATAATACATTAGAAATATGGTTGTTCGAAATGAATCTTCTTTTATGACTAAAGGAAAAAGCTTTGACATATCTCAATGGCTCTAGACCATGTTTGGTCAAAAGTGATCAGTTACGAATTAGTTATATGGTTATGGTAGGTATATGAAATACCTATCATTATTTATAGAAACAAAGCTCGTTACTAAATAATCAGTATTATGTTTGGAATAAATTGATTTATAACTCTTAACTGTCAGTAACCCGAGCAGAGTTATATTCCTTCCTTACTTAATTCTTATTAAGAGGGGTTTCATACAGTTTACTTTAATAGCAAGGAACTTATCCACTTTTTACTATAATGTTAATAACAGCTGTTTTACCTCGGTATATGTATAATAGAATTATTTCACTTGTTTGCTTCCCATAGCATTGGCTAGTACAGTGCGGGCGTAGCTGCTGGCAAGAGATATAAAATATTTATCAACAATATTTGCAAATTCCTTAACATATTGTTGACAGTAAACCTTCTAAGTATATTTCTATGCACTATATTTAGAGAGAGTATTGACAAATTTCCTTAATATATTAAATTATTTAGTCATCCCAACTCCAAGCTAGACAGAAGGAGCATAGTTCCTGAGTAAGTTTCGTAACACGCTTATCTAAATTTTGCTTATGAAATTGATAAGGTATTTAAATAGCAAAAGCGATGGTATTTTTTTACTCTTCCTAATTTTTTGTTTATATCTTCCGTGTCTTTTTTTGAGACTATATCTACATTTTCATGCGATTTATCATTAATTCATCATTCATACTATGCTTATTTTTTGGAGTTATATGTGGTGAGTGGTAGTATGTGCTTTTGATATATAGCCGATTCTTACAGCACCCTCGGGAAGATATGCCTTGGTCTTATTGGAAGCCGCGACGGCAAGGATCTCCTATGAAGTATTTCAAATTATAGCAGAAATATCAAAAAAAAAATATGACTCGTGAAGGATTTGAACCTCCGCCCCCCGATGGAAGAAGAACCATAAGGTACTGCAAATCGGTGCTCTAACCTACTGAGCTAACGAGCCTTGTGTTATCCTGCAAATTAATCGTATACATTACACGAATGACGTAAGAGAAACACTTGTGATACAGATTGTTCATCTATCTAAACTGATAACTAGATAGGTATAGAAGATTATTTAATGCAATCAGAAATGGACATTACACTTAGTTATCATACTTAATGACCCACTTGAGTTTTAGTAAGTTAAGATGAGTTTTATTATTCCTTAAAATAATAGTTGTAATTTTTTTGTGATTTTGATAAGGTATGTATTTTTAACGTCATGGTTTCTTTCACCTGTGTATTTTAATCGCACTTTGAAACACACAGGAGTATTGGAATATTTTGGGTACGCATAATAAAAAAAGATTTAGTAGGTAGTCGCCGGAACACTTTACTGAATAATTAAGAACCAAGATGTCTTTCTTATATAGTGAATGTATTATTTTAACTCTGAACTAGATAACTATAACAATTTATGAATAGCAGAATAGTATTGTAATTAAGAACTTACTCTGAGCAAATTCAGTAGATTTATAATTACTACAAAAGCCCTCAGGTATTAGTACCTCTTAGTATAGAACCTTACCTTATATCATATTTTAATATAAATTTATAGAAACTACATAAAAATATAATATCTCTTGTAAACGTATAAATAATTGTATTCGTACTGTGATTTTATTGTGAAATTACATTAAAATGAAAAATACTACAACTAAAATAACAAATTACCTTACAATAGCTATGTTCATCCTTATTCATAAAAATAAACGATTTCAGAGTATTTTTAGTAAATTGTAATATGGTGAAATATATTGGTATCTATACAGTGAATGGTACAAAATGAATAGAATAAAATAACAAGTCTTTATATGAATCATATAAATGAGGTAATTCATAAAATAAAAAAGGTCATAGCTATTAAAGATTATACTAAGTAATCATTTTGAGCATAATATTATTTATATCTTTTATTATGAGTAAAAAATTTCATGGTTCAAACGATCCCCCGAAGCAACGACTTAAATTCCTCCGGTCTTTTTTCATCGGGTTCATTTAAAGAATAGTTAATAAAGTAAGTTTAAAGTTCTTTCATTGTATTTGAACGTTGTGAGCAAGTTAAGTAAAATGATAAATTTACATCACAAAAACGGCTACCAATGAAGAATTCCTTTTACTAGAGTTTGAATTAAATATAAATATTCATAATATTTGCACACTAAAGTTGGCCCACAACATGTATAATTTGAAATAAAACTATTTTTACGGATTTAACTCTCGTATAATTATGTCAGTCATTTAGTCATTTGTAATACATTTTATCTAAATGCATTCAAAATGACTCTCCCAGATCAAAGTAATTTAGTAAGATGGCGCAAAGTCACCGAAAAGTCTTGCATCATCTGTGGGTAGGCAATAGGAACCGCGAAACACCTATTAGTAGGGTGTAGGGTACTTCTTGATGGCGGTCACTCGCGTCGCCACGATAAGGTATTAGAAATCGTACGGGAAACGGTTAGTCTTTCCGTAGCAAGAGCGCGTAAGGGTATAACAACCACCAAACGATCTGTGGAGTTTGTAAAAGAAGGCTGCTCCAAAAAGTCAAAACCTAAGCCTTATTCTATTTTAGACGCGGCTCCTGATTGCACTCTCATGATAGACACGTATGAAAAACATTACAAACTCCCTGGGGATGTTGGTGTTTCGTCATGGAGACCGGACTTAAACCTGTATTCTAAACATCTAAGGCGCGTGATACTTGTGGAGGTCACTGTGCCCCCGGAAACAAACATTCCCAGGGATCACACATTTAAGCTTAATAAGTATTACGAACTGACAAACGAACTGTCCAGGAATAAATTTATAGTTAGTTTGTACGCGGTAGAAGTGGGAGCGAGAGGAATAACAGCAAAATCTCTCTATTCAAATCCAAATCCAAATTGGGTTAGGTAGGGAGAGGAGTGTAGCCAGTGAAGGCGAGCGTCTTTGGCATCATAAAGGGGCTCCTTAAACCTACCCCTGGGTCGGAAGTCCCAGGCATTGTTTACACTTCTCTCCTTGTAACGCGATGGGCCCGGCACCCGGACGGTGAATCCATGGAATGCTAAGAAGCATGTCTTGTCTTAAGTTATACAGTACTCGTGAAAATCATAGAAAATACTATGTTAATTTGAAGTTAAGATTGATTCATTGTTTTGTATCATAAATGCTTTGCATAACTATATTAATATACAATAATACTCTTAATTTTTATAATTATTATGAGAATATTATTTTTACATGTTTTGAAATTACAATATACATATTTTGAACAATAGTTTTCAGTAATATTTTTTTATGTTTTAGAGTAGTAGTATTTTTATTTCTTATGTTGTAACTAATGATCTCTAATCAACTCTTTTCGTTCACACTATACTTATACCGTTAAATCCATAATTTAAAAATATTTTTTTATGTTATTGCATATTTTTTTTTTTATATAAAAATTACAAATCAGCTCCAACAAGGTTTACGAATATAATATCAACATGTCCGATGAGGCGTTACAAAGCCTACGAGCAGATTTTACTCGTAGTATTAAATATTACGTAGCTTTACGATATTCAAAAGGTTTTTTTTTTCTCTTTTAAGTTTAATAATTTACAATTTTCATAAATAATTATATTTAAATAAATATTAAATGTGCAAATCATTTATACAATGTTATTATATATATTATTAGTATCATCTTATAAAATACTAATATAAGTTACTATTTATTATATCACCTTCATAAGTCATTGTTATCTTATGGTATAAAAATATACTCATATACTATGAATAACCAAAAGGAGGCTAACAGAACGATGAAGGTGATCAATATATCAAGACAAAATTGTATGTTTTTCCGTCTTTTTATATAATAAGTAAGCAAAATATCCCACATAATTGTTCCCAGGGGAAGTACAGTAAGGCACAGTTTTAAAAAGATGTAATAAGTTTTTCAAGGTCTTAAATTGCCGTAATTCCAAGATCAATACATTTTATCTTTCACCCAAATCTATACTAGGATTAAAATAGCAATTATGAATTAATTGAAAATACGTATAATCTACCGGAAACTGTTGACGAATGACCCGACTGTTAAAAAGCGTGCGTAAAAGCTTAGGGTGGACACTTTGTATAACTAGTTTAGTACATATGTTAACACAATATGTTAACATATTAGACATAATAACATTTAACACTTTAAAATATTTTTTTTTTTCAAAAATTATTGGATATTTTCTTTGTAACTTTCATTATATATATTTTGATTTTAGCTTCTACAAAAATAATTCATAAAGTGAAACTCAATTTAATACTAAGTTAAGGCAAACTTACAATAACAAAAAAATACAATATTAAATTACAATTATTACATTATATATACTAATTAATATACAATTATTCTAGATAAAGGTCAATACTCGCGTCGCCACGACAAGGTATTAGAAATTATACGGGAAGCGGTTAGTCTTTCAGTAGCAAGAGCGCGGAAGGGTATAACAACCACCGAACGATCTATAGAATTCGTAAAAGAAGGCTCCTCCAAAAAATCAAAAGCGAAGCCTTATTCAATATTAGGCGCGGCTCCTGATTGGATTCTCATGATGGACACGTATGAAAAGCATTACAAAATCCCTGGGGATGTTGGTGTTTCGTCATCCAGACCGGACTTATTCCTGTATTCGAAACATCTGAGGCGCGTGATACTTGTGGAGCTTACTGTTCCTTGGGAAACAAACATCCCAAGGGATCACACATTCAAGCTCAATAAGTATTACGAACTAACCAACGAACTGATCAGGAATAAATTTATAGTTAGTTTGTACGCGGTAGAAGTGGGAGCGAGAGGTATAACAGCAAAATCTCTCTATAGCCTACTTAAAGATCTTGGCCTTTCTAGAACAAGCATCGGTTCATTTCTAGAACGTACTTCAAAGGCGGCATTAGTAGGTTCTTTCCAAATTTGGTTAGGTAGGGAGAGGAGTGTGGAGGGTGAAGGTGAGCGTTTTTGCGCATAATAAAGGGGCCCCTTAAACCTACTCCTGGGTCGCAAGTCCCAGGCACTGCTTGCACTCCTCTCCTTGCAACGCACGGTGAATCCATGGATTGCTAAGAAGCTTCGTCAAAAACAATAAATTACAATTACGTTTGCTGGAACTCATTTTGAATATTTGTATATAATATTGTTTTAACTTGTATTTAATATTCGTTATGCTTAGCATGTTCCTAAAATTTACAGGCAATTTATTATGGATTCTTGGTATCAAGTAGCTACTTGTTCGTCTACCCTACACTTTTTTTTGTTATTTTAGCTTTAGTGATCATATCTTGCTGATCAGCCTTTATAATTACAATTTTAACATCTAGAGGTTCCAGAAACTGCTGTGAGTAACGGTATGTGAGAGAAACAGTGTGAGATATGTCAACAGAGCATACTCAACCTTCTCATATATCGGCACTATTTTACAATAACCGAATAAGGCGCGATGGTTTTCTTTAAACGCTTCTTTAACTTTGCTTACAAAGTTAAACAAATAGTACCTTAGTACTATTTGTTTGAGCAGTCTAATTTGTAAATCGTATACTTTACTAAGGTATGATGTGTACGTTAGCCCATAGCTTGTAATCTATATATCTATATATATAAAGAAGGATGTTTGTATATATGAAATCGATGAACTCAGAAACTATTGAACCGATGATTATGAAAATTGGTATGTATATGTATTTTTCTACGGAGAAGGTTTATATGCTATGTCCATTGATGTAACTCGCCACCAGGCGGCGCTGTCAAATATCGACTTCCGCCCCGTTCAACCGATTGTCATAAAAATTGGTATGAACATGTATGTTTCCTTGAAGAAAACGAATATGCTATGTCCATTGATGTAACTCGCCACCAGGCGGCGCTGTCAAATATCGACTTCCGCTCCGTTCAACCGATTGTCATAAAAATTGGTATGACCATGTATGTTTCCTTGAAGAAAACGAATATGCTATGTCCATTGATGTAACTCGCCACCAGGCGGCGCTGTCAAATATCGACTTCCGCCCCGTTCAACCGATTGTCATAAAAATTGGTATGACCATGTATGTTTCCTCGAAGAAAACGAATATGCTATGTCCATTGATGTAACTCGCCACCAGGCGGCGCTGTCAAATATCGACTTCCACCCCGTTCAACCGATTGTCATAAAAATTGGTATGACCATGTATTTTTCCTCGAAGAAAACGAATATGCTATGCCCATTGATGTAACTCGTCACCAGGTAAAGTAAGGGTTAGCCCAGCGAAGCGGGCTTGGTTCGCTAGTATATATATATAGAAGGATGTTTGTATATATGAAATCGATGAACTCAGAAACTATTGGACCGATGATTATGAAAATTGGTATGTATATGTATTTTTCCACGGAGAAGGTTTATATGGTATGCCCATTGATGTAACTCGCCACCAGGTGGCGCTGTCAAATATAAACTTCCGCCCCGTTCAACCGATTGTCATAAAAGTTGGTATGACCATGTATGTTTCCTCGAAGAAAACGAATATGCTATGTCCATTGATGTAACTCGCCACCAGGTAAAGTAAGGGTTAGCCCAGCGAAGCCATATTCATCATCCTCTGATTACAATAAATAAATTAGATTAGATTATAAAATATGATTAAATTAAGTCCATGAATTATGACTAAATTTATATTTAGTGTAACTCATGGATATAAGAGTATGCACGTCTATCTTAAATGATGAATACATATAGGAATACATGTATGAACAAGATAAAGTTTACTGTCAGTTAGTAATCTTTAGTTTGTGCACAAGATAGAACATGACAATTCTAGATTTTAAATTATTCTCAGTTATTTCGAAAATTTTTAAAAATATTGAATACTTTTTTCTTAACAAAATGTTTTTACAAGGAATTAGTTAATTAAGATTTGATTAAACATGACGTAGTAATTGATTGAATTCTTTGTTTAAACGAAATTAGTTACTTTTTTTACTTTTAGTTAATATTGACGCAGTCTTGTGAGCGCCAACAATTGTAAGAAACGTGACTTGGAAAAATCGATACTTTATTAGTAATTAAACGTAATTTTATAATATTATTTGCAACTTAGACTAAGATTTAAAAGTGGGGGTAGATAATAAATTATTCTGGTTTTGGTGAAAATAAACCAAATCAATTTGACGGAGAGAATCTGAAAAATGTTTACATACAATTTAAAAAAAAAAAACTGGATGTTTTTAAGAAACCTACATAGAAAAGTTAATATAACAAGGGTTACTAGTAAGGTTTAATAATGGAGCAATAATAATATAATTGGTAGTTCATAGTTTGTGGTCAGAATATGGGACTTGGTACTAACTGAATAAATAAGAATAAATCCAATACTTACCCAAAGGTACTTACCCAAAATTTTATAGATTTTTTTTATAAAGAAACATATAACCCAAATTTAAATAAAACTGTTACACGGATTTAGTTCGTTTCAAGAAAGGTAAGAGACGTCTGACAGGGACAAGATTTACATGTGGAGTTAAAATGAAAAATGCAATCTAATTTTTGTGTTCTATTTTAAGTATTTTATAGATTTTCTGTTTGTTCTTATTTCAATGTTAAAATTAAAACCATAATGTTTATGAATATTAATTCTCCCTATGCTTGCAATAGAAGAAGTGGATACAGGTTTTTGTTTTTGTAATTTTTATTGATCTGATTCTGATGTTTTGTGTATTGAAACTATATTCAAGTTAAGTATAAGCACGACCATGATATAACGGCTTTAAATTTTCTTACTAAATTTAAACTTTATATGCATTTGGTTATTTTGATTATATTTTAAAAAGAATCTTTACATACTCTCTATGATGGATAAGTTATTTATCAAAAATTTACTTTTCTTTAAATAATTATTTTCTTATATACACTTTTTAATTGTTTTTATTCAAATTATTGTTAAGTGGTACTTGAATGGGACTAAATTATAAGTTACTCTTAATTTAATTATATTCGAATGTGGAATTCTAAAAACTAAGTCTATTTCGTAAATGTATATTTTCAGAATAACGCCTTTTGAACCGAGTGTTCAATGAAAATTGGAAAATATAAAACTTCGAACAATATATAATATATACATAGAAAATTTATTCAATTTAAACTATATATTGTGTCTAAAGATTGCAATCCGGAAAACAGATCCGGTTATCCGGCGGATCCGGCATCCTTATGAGTTTATGGTGTTAGCATTTTATGGAATAGTCTTCACACTTCTGTCTATTGTGGAAAGATATCATAAGCTGAAAGTGTATAATGATAAAACTTTAATAGATTTTGGTCAAAATTAAAAATTGATTGACAGTTTCCACTCATTTAAATTGGCTGTACCGATATCGACTGGAATTCGAATCCGCGACCTCAAACCATGTCGTCGCTCTACCAAGAGGGACAAGACGGTTTCCCAGATTTCAATTGGTATTGAGCTACCGTAACGTTACCCGCTACGGCGAATTCTGCATTCAATATATGGACGTCTTCTATTAGGCTTCTTTTGAAAATCCTAAACATATAACCCAGGTAAGGTCATATGTTTTTTATGGATATAGGTTTTATATTCTAAACTAACTTTATTAAGTATTCACTACTCACTTGGTTTAATTATTAACAGTTCATTTTGAACCGAACAGCGGAAATCAACGTGATTTGACCAATCCGACCGGATCCGGCCGAATCGATGAGAAATCATCCGCATCAGGATGGATTGAAAATTACATCGGATTGCAATCTCTAATTGTGTCCTTCATGGCATGTCATTGAAAAACAAACAAATTATTTTTTTTATTTTTAATCTGAAACGTATTTAAGCACGTCTCATACGATTAATTACTTATCAATAATTCAAATTAAATAATTATAAGTTCATATAAGATAAATGTTTCTGTTGTTGATCATCAACGAGATATATATTGATAGGTCAAAAGAAACTTTTTTGAGAGAGAGGAATATCTTAGAACATTATTTTTTATTTATGATCAAACTTTTTAGTTAAGAACAAATTAGCTTCTTACTTCTTAGACGAATTTCTTGATTGAATATTTGACTATAATAAAGCTACGATTTGATTTTGTTTTGAAGGATTAGTTTCCGTGGTAATATTTAATTGCCATCAATTATTGATTATAATCTAATAAACATATGAACATATGGGTAATGCTATTCTATATTAATAGTGTATAAAGTATTCAAAAGATAAAGGATATTATGTACAACTTGCTGTTGTTAACAACTAAAAGGTAAAAGCTCGAACAAAATATTCACTTGCTGAGTTCTAAAATAACTCAACGATCTCCTGATAATATTGGGTTAGGATCATGATTCCTTTAGTCATTTAGAAATCCGAAGACATTCATGTTTCGTTCATTTCATTCATTTCGGTCATTTCATTCATTTCGGTCATTTCATCATTCTCAACGTTTTAATGATATTAAAACGTTGAGAACGTTGTCATGAGTCATTTATTCTTGATATTGGAAACGAAACCAAAAAATGGTTTACTCATTAATTGTACCCCAGATTGTATACCAGTACCTATCACTATATATTTGTAATGATTTGCTTATTTTATCTCGATCTAATTAATGGCTTTATTTTATTAATAATATTAAAATTATTAGAACAAAAGTTATAGCTTATTAGCGGATAGGTTTAGCTACAAAAAAACAAAATATGTATTTAATAAACAGGAACATAAAAATGTCTATTTATGTATGTGTGTGAAAATATATATTTTTTATTCTTACTTCCTTTATCTTTATCTGTTATTAAATACCTAATTATCGTATTTAAAACACACCAAAAGATAATCTCGAAATTAAAAACTTAAAAAAGGAAGACACTAAATCTTTATGAGAATCTTAATTCTTAACACTATAAATTTTCCCATTTGGAACATTTGGAAAAAAAAAATCCCAATAATTGATAAACGTTAATTACTTCAAACGCATCACTAATAAAATAAAACTAAATAAATAAATAGTAAAATAAAACTCTTAGCTCATTTTACTTTTATTACACTTATTGGATAATTATATTGTTTTTAGCTGACATCAATTACAAATATTAAGTAACGCACAGATTATGTAACAATGTCCTGTGACTTTTCTTGCATTGTAATACACACCACGCTCTTCTCAGATAAATTGATAACCTAACAGTAGTAAGTACTAACACATGTAATTATCTATAAATACACAGAAGAGTTAATGTTGATAGGAATATCGGCTCTTTAGAGTATTTGATTCATCGTTGCCATGACGTATATTGTATAATCATTTACATTACGTCATTCTTGGAATAGGTGCCCCTCATTCGACAACAACGTTCAAGGCTCTTTAGCTCAGTAGGTTAGAGCACCGATATACAAATTCACTTGACCATCGGAGGGCGGAGGTTCAAATCCTTCACGAGTCATATTTTCAAAAATAACTTTTTTTTAAATATTGATTTGGCTTTTTCTTTTATTACATTTAATAAACATTTTTAGCAACAAATTATTTGAATATAGATTATATATCTTAGATTATCTTAATGATATGATATTGCTAGAATCTTATTCGAAAAAAATACTATTAATGATTTCACCCCTACTTACTTTTTACATTTTACAAATAGAACACAACTATAATTTACCAAAATTTTTTCATTAAATTATATATATAAAGAAAAATTAGAATGAAGAAAATAGAAAAAAAAGAAAAAGAAGCTTGGGAGAATAAACTGTCACTATAGCAAATATATTATTACACAATGTTAAAGAAACTTTTTTTTAATAATTGAACGTGGCGATAGGTATACCTAGTTAGGTACATAATAATATAGTCAGAAAAAACATAATAATGCACCAGATTTAAACTACGCCTTAACAGTTACAAGGATTAAATTTTCAATTACTTGATCTTCAAACATCAAAGCCATACATTAGACTAGAAATAAATACAAATTAAAAAAGAGAAGGTAACATAATTGTGAAGATAAAGTATAGCACTCTGGATAACCATATTCTGGTATTGTAAATGAATTTGCTATTCAGACTTCTTTTAGAAATTAGCGTTCCATCCCTCATTATTTATAAAAAATACGTTACGTTCTAAGCTGCCTCACTCATGCATGAATCTAATAGTAATCGATACGTAATCGAGATAAAATCATATCATCAGAGCAAAGATTGTTGTCACTACTATTACATTAATGGTTACCACAGTCTACAATTAACATTGACGGTAATTTACTGCTCTTCATACATGATATGTGATTCTCATAACCCGAAGATATTGTGTATTTAATATTTAATACGTATTACCATTTTATATACTAATTATATTTTTAATGAGAACCCTTAACCCTCTTAATAAAATTTTAATTACTAAAGAAATTTTCATAAATATTTTAAAATTAGGGTAATTTATAAACTCAGTGGTTGATATTAATTTCAAACATTTTGCTAAATATGTGGATAAATATGGAGACTGAAATTTTCAATTTCAAGTAAATTTAAATTTCAGTTATAGTAAAATCTTTCTTTACTTATAGTTAAAACAAGACTCCTAAATTAAATTTAACAAGGTCTATATATTTATGTTGTACGTTGACAATTTTTTAAGTGGTAATTTTTTGTCATGACTATATGATACCCTAAGTATTTTCTCAAGTAAAATATTTTTTTTAATATATATGTGTAAGTACTTATATAAAAAAATAAAGCTAATAATTATCTAATTTATATAACATTTTGAACTAACTTAAAAAATCTATAAGTTTTATTTGCTTAAAAATATAAATGTACAAAAAAAAATGCTTTATGTTAGTCTCGGTAAAACTTCAAAACGGTTGGCCAATTTTGATGATGGTTGTCCTAAGTATTTGAGTACTTGATTTCTTTTAAAATCAAGAGTGAAGAGTGTGCAATGAAAATAAAAAGTTAATGCTATTCAGATTGACGCTCAATCTTTATATACAAAAGTTATTTATTTATTTTTATCGGATTGCGTGCACAACTAAAAGAGCAACAGATAAACAAGCAAAGTTCATGAATGTTAGAATAGGATTCTGTTAATTATCCGTTCACGTCCTGGTTATATATATTTTTTTATGTTTTCAATGTACAGACACTACAGATTTATTACATGTATAGAATAAGATTTGCATCTTACCTGTTACGTGATTGACTTAAATTGACATAACTTTTTTATTCTTAACCGATTTTAATAAAAAAACATTAAATATTTAGTGAAGACTATTACAATACATTCCTGATAATTAGGACGAAATTGGTTAAGCTGTTTCTGAGATAAGCGTGCACAGACCTACAGACATACAGACAAACAGAAAAAAGGAAAATAATTGTTTTAGGTTCTCTTGCCCCTATATTGTTTTTTCTATATTTTCCATGCACAGAAATCGATCAGTGACAATTTTTTTTTATATGTATAGATATAGATAAAATTAGAAAATTATTCACATCAAAGCTTTAAATTTATTAGAAAAGTTGAAACATGCTCTGTTTTTGGAACGTTTTTTTAAGCAAAATGGAAGATTTACATAAAAGAGCAATAGATGCTTACATATTCATAATACTTCTAATAAGGGCGTTGTTGACCTATAAATTATTAAAGATGAACTTTGAAAAAGCAATCTTTTTATCTTTGTTATATTGCATTTAAATGTGATTAATTAATGTCCGTTATATCCCGAATAAGTACACGAAAAATATAGTAGTTTATTGTCTTCGTATATGAGTACATACGTTAGTACTTAAGCATCTAAATCAAGCTAAATTTATAGTTCCCTCAGGCAGGCATTGATTTATGAGCCTTATGCCTGTAATAAATAATATAGTACGTAAAATATTAGATACAAAAGTACTAGTAATAATCATAAAAGTACTACTAGATCGCTAAATCCGATTTTCATTATAAACAAGATTTTAGTGAAACATACAAATACAAATCTTGAAAAAACTGTTAGCTGAATGTGAGAAAGATTTATTCTATTTTAGTTAATCTGGACATTAAGCACCTGCAGGCAATTAAATCTGGTATTTTGCTTACTTATTATGTGTAAAGGAAGGTATATATGTAATTTAATTTTAATAGTTAAATTAAAAAAAAATAATAACACAATCCTAGTTCTGATAATTTTTAGTATAGTGGATCTAAAGGTTAGCCCGAGGCGAATCGGATATTTTTTTATTAGAGAATATAAAAACAACTAAAGTTTAATATTTGTCACTTTTATTGACCTATTAGTAATCAGTAACAACATAGGTACGCAATAAAATTAAAAACTCTCACTTTTCAGTAATTGTTCCAATTTATTAATTGTTAACTGAAAAAGTCCGAAATATCCAATTAGCTCCAATTTTGGAGGAGCGAATGGGACTTTAATGACCTAACCTAACTAATTTAACTTAACTTTGGAATTATAGTATAGTATTATAATTAAAATAATTAATAATAAGATCAATATTAATTACTAGCACACTACGATCCTCATATTAGCACACGGTTCGTGACACTATTCTTCAAATTTATGGTACTGAATCCAATCTTTTGATGGTGGATAAAAAAATATTACTGAACATAACTATGTTCATACATAAACAATATAACTGAACGAACTAAATACCAGGCCAATCTCTTGTTTTTTCAGATGAACCTTTGGTTTTTATTCCATAATTACTTTTATTTTTCTTTTTCACTGCACATTTTCTTTTCGTAAGTTTAGATTTGTTTTCTAAAGCTGTTCGCATCAATCATCGCTTTATTAGTTTTAAGTATTTTTTCTACAAAACTTTTTCGAGAAGTTTCATTGTACTGTGAAGTAATGTTAAATGCTCAGTAAATGTTGTGGTTTCATTAGATTTCCAAATCGTGGCAGACGGCGGTGTCTTGATAGGTAATGGAAAAAAATCTCTTGTAGTGCTGGGTGATTGGACTGTTTAAGATTGTTGTAAATTAGCGAAATGCAACGGCACTCTATCTTTAATTTGTTCTAAGAGTACTTTCTGTAAGAGTTCTAAGGTTAAGTAAATGATGATTCATATTGTGCTTGTATAAAACAAATCATAGAATGTTTGAAAATATCTTTAAACATGTATAGCCATGTTAAGCTTATTTAAATTTATATAAATAAAGAATGAAAAATAAACCGATACGGGCAGGGATTCGATGATCCGAATCATCTTTAAATTCCCTTGACATTATTTTATACGAGTAAATAAACATATTGAATATTTAACTAAAGATTTTAAAGATTAAAAAACTGTGAGAGAATTAGTGAGAACATACTGATTTCAGTTTATGCACCGATCACTTAGGTATATAATATTTAAATTATTATATTATATAATTTTATTATAATCATCAAATGCTCATTCTAAGCATGTTTGTATTGTAATTCTAATTTAGTTGGTAAATAATTATCGTTTGTTTTTATCGTTTTCAAACGTTATTTAAAATTTCTGACAAACTTAATGTTAATCCATTAGCATGTTCCTATAACTAACTGTACGTTTAAAAAAAATATTTGGGCTAAATGCTCATACTTAGAATATAATAAAAATTCTTCACCAATATTTGTTAAATTTTTCAAACTGATTAATACTGAATTAAATCAACATTCTCCTCTAAAACTTGCACTTTCAAAAATCATCTATCGTTTAAAGAATGGGCGACTACATTAAAAAAAATAAACATGACAATCCCGCCATCAAACGCCACTGACACAACGTTTTTGCAGGGAATCTCAGAAAACTTTATTTTAATAAAAAGTTTTGTTAGGCTTTTATAAATTTGTTTTTGTATATTTAAGAAAAAAAAATCCGCACACACTAAGGACTCTGTGTCAAATAACTAAGAAACAATTAACACATACTATACAATGTATGGTATGTATTCATTATTTCATATATATGGATATCACACCCCCGACATTCGCCCTCAGTAAATAAATATAACTATCTACTAAGCCTCTAGGACTTCATAATCAGGAATAAAAGAAGGTTATCATTCAAATAGGAAAATGTATGTGTTTAGTGTTCATACCCAAAGGGTAAAAACGGAAACCAATTCCGAAGTTTTCGTGTCTGTCTGTTTGTCTGTCTTTCTCCAGGCTATAATGTCATGAACCGTCATTGCCAGACAGTTGAAATTTTCACAGATGATATGTACAATATGTTTAAATATGTTATGATATATTGAAAAATTCACAATATTTAGTAATAAATTCAGTTAAAAAATAAAAAAATAAATTATTTTTTCCAGTTGTTGTTGCTAAAGATATCTGAGGTTGTAATAGATCTTAATTTTAGTTCTAATAATTATAACATTATTAAGAAAATTGTCTTTAGAGAGAGTGACAATAAATAGAGGGGGATCAGATCGGATATAAAGAGTTGTAGGTAATGGTATAGAATCTGAACATAATCACTTAATATTAATACAATTCTTTAGTTCACGATAAACACGTTGTATAATTAGAAGTAAATGTCTACACCAATAGTATTTTTACTTCGTATATATAACCACAATATTTTCCATTAAAACTCTCGGTTCAAAAAACGTTATTCTAAAACTTTATTAGCATATATTCATGAAGTACTCTCACGTTATACAACTTCCTGTTCGGATATCATTTAATTATAAGTTACTTGCAATGTAATTTAATTCTAGATGGTTATGCTAGCTTCCGATTGAAATTACTAACTTAACATGTTTTTATAATTTTGCAATAAATTTGTGTATGTGTGATAAATATGAACTCTTTTAGCTATAAATAAATTATTTATAAATTACTAAATTTTATATCGCTGAGAGTATAATATGAGCTGTGTATGGCCTATATTTATTACTATACACAATGAGTAAATTTTAGACTAGTTAATGTGATATTTTGACGGTAAAATATTTAGTTTGCAAAAATTAGACTTAATTAAATCTTCCGTGAACATAGATAAGTGAAGCAATTGAAAATTTAGATCCAATCGTCGATTGCTAAAGCCGGATAAAATATAGCCTACATTTGCTATTACAAATACGCGGATATTTCATTAAAATGCCAAATACCAATTTTAATCAGATTATTTTTTCCGAACTATTTGTATTATTGTATATTTTGTTCGCCAATCTCGGATAATTAGGATACAATTTAGTGGATATAGAATGACTATGTAAGGTGATGCAGTACATCATGAGCCTATACAAGTCCCTGTATTGGGCACAGGCTTCAGTATGAAAAAGGTTAACATATAATTTGGGTTTTTTGAACGTTCAATGTATATTTCTTTTCTCTACTTAAAACATTGTTTTTCAATTAGAATCCACGTGCTCAACAAAGCAAAAGCAAATAAAGTATTTAAAAAGAATTTGTCTGCTAAAGCGTGACGATACTACAAAAGATTAAGTAAATAATAATTATTATAATAATATTACTACTTTTATAATTCTTCGGAAACTCGGAAAGTTATATAATTTCAAACAAAACTTTGAATTTCTCCGAAGTACAAGGTACTTTTGTCTTATTGTTTTAGCATCAAGACAAAGGTGCCATATAATATTCACAATCAAATAAATACTAACTACATAATTATTTACTCTGTTATTACATAAGTACTATGTGTTATGTAAGTCCACATCACCTACTCTGTTTAGGTTACTACCAAATATTTTTTGAGTGTAAATATTAAATAACAGACTTATAACAAAATGTAATTTCCTCCATGATTAACTGAAAATTATGAAATTCATTTCTTTCCGCCCCTTCAGGTGAATTTTACTTTAATTCTTATGCTGTTTTATCGAATAATATTGCACATCGTTTATAAGTCACCGTGAACTATTTATTAATTATGACTTTAACTAAATACTTTCTTAGACATTTACACTTTTAGGGGAAGGGTGTATGTAGAAAGTGTATGAAGGAAAATCTGTAACTGTGCTTTCTGGATCGACTTTACTTATCAACAAAATTATAATTAATTCAAACGAAGTTGCAAGTTATATGATTAAATATATTTTATATTATTTGAGACTGTTTTTACACCTGAATAATTGTTTATTCACTATTGTATTATTAATAAATAAATTATTTTGTCAGATTTCCATTTGAAGTGAATCAAGGTATCTTACGCTACAATCCAATTTCAAATCGTTCGGAGAAGGTTTGTTTCAATAATGCTTATTTACTAGGAAAACCTTGGAATAAACTTAAACGATTAGAGGGTATTTCATATTGCTATTAATCTAAATACCACCGAGTACTGTAGCCAGAATTGGCTTGAAGAACAAATTAAAGATAATACTGAAAATAATTTATTTATTGCTTCTGTTGTACAAGTTGTTTTCAACTCAGAGGGTCCAAGTCCTAACTTTCTAAAACTGAAATCTTTAGTTATATATACTCATTAGAGAAGCTTTATATATAAGAGAAGGCTAGAAAAGCCAGGATAAAAGGTCTGTATCTCTTAACTAAAATCTCAGTAAGTTTTTTAACACATGTTTCACTCAAGTATTTACTTTTTATTGGTTATCTACCCTCACAATTATACCTAACTCTAATTTACAACCAATCAAATAATAAATATTATTACGTTCGACTACTTCATGTGATTTATTGATCTCGGCAAGTCACGTTCTTATCAGATGAAAGCTTGTGTTCAAAACATTGCGTCAATATGAAATTCAAGGATGAAAATAACTGTTTTCATCTGAACAAGGAAATCGTGAAATTTAAGACCAATTGTCATGTTGATTTCAATTAAACTCAATTCCAATTAAATCTATTAATTATTTCTTTATGAAAAATATTATTTTTGAAGTTTTTCTTGTAACCAAAAATAATTTGCTTAATAGAACTCTAATAATTTGATATTTTTGTTTAGTTGACCGCCATTCATTTGTTTATTTTCTTTTGTTTTTTTTCTGTTTGCGTGACTTAGATTACAAAATGAAAAACTTAAAATATCACATTATTTACGAGTAGGAGTTCCACCGTGGCACCAGTGCTGAGGAAATGGTTTGAAGGGTTAATGATGTGTATGGCGGTCGTGTTGCTAAAGAAAATATACTTTGTTTTTCGTTCCAACGTTTTCGCGTTGCAAATTTCCACCTGCAGAACTCCAATGGCTTGGTTTTGGTATTAAAAAGAAAGTATTTGGTATTGCCAATGACAAAAACTTTGAAGATATATCACTTACGCTTATTTCTTCCCAAGGGAAGGTAGAGTTGCTCTCTGCCCCTGCTTATAACCAATAATGTTATATATTGTTTTCCTTAAACTAGAATTGGCAAAAAATATATTTTTATGTTTGGTATTAATACACCAAACGTATTGGATATAATTACCACATCTTCTCTTCATCATGATTACTATATCGAGATATCATCAAGACAAATTATTTTTGATAACTAAATTAAAAGAAAATGTCATTAAAACAGCTAGAGATAAGAAACGAATGAGTGACACAAACGGTAGTCCAGAGGTGGCAAGTTTAAATCCTTGCCGTGTTGATGAATTATTAAATCCATAATAATCAAAAACATAAGCTTAACAAGGCTTGTATTACATAGACAATTTCTGATTTTAAAGACTCTATCAAACTTACAAGATGAATAAGGATTCGTACTGTACATTGTTTTAGTCTTCAATAGTAACATATCATTCTGCTTTCGACCTTTTACTTATTTGCCTGTGAAAAGGTTTTTTACATAAGTTTAAAAGGTGTAACACATAAGGACTAGGTAAATAAAGTAAAAATGAAGCAATGTAAGGGTGGAAATTTATTTTATAATAAACGAAAAAAACCTTGTCCATTCTAAAAATATTTAACTAGCATGTTTTTGCAAGTTCAAAAAGTTATTTATATTTTAAAATAATATAGCAAAATGACAAAGACAAATATGATAGTATTTAATAGTAAACTAAGTTCACTTAATAGAACCGTTTATAAAATACTCTTAATCGCACAAGCAAACAAGATAAACATAACTAAAAGAATTTTCAAATTTTGTGTAAATACATAATTAATTTTTAAGTTTAATAAGGCTAAAAGATTTTTCAAATTTTGCGTAAATACATGATTATTTTTTAGGTTTATTAAGATATTTCGTATATTAAATGTACCTAGTTTATGTTCCATAACAGTTAGATGCTTCAAATTTACCTGCTAGCTATTTACTTCCTAATTAAAAGTAAACACAGTCTTCATATATATCAACATAATTAACAAAATATTTGAAATGATGACTTGTTTGATGTCAATATCATAAAACATTTATGAAAATCTCTTAAGCAGCTTAATTTTGTTACTGATGGAACACAATTTACTGTTTAAAATATTCTAGCATATAAGAATATAATTTGTGTATACTCAAATAAGTTCTTTATACAATCTATTTCCGGATCTACCTAGCACGGGTGAATGTTACGGAAATTAATTACCGCCAATGTTCATTGTAGACTGCGGTAGCCATTAATGCCTTGGGAAATTAATGTAACATACGTGGACAACACCCACGCCCTGATGTGGATCCCGTCTATCTAAATCAAATCTCACGTTTAAATAAATTCTGGATTTAATTAAATTTTACAACTCATATATTCTCGTGAGTAATATAATTTCTGAAACATGATTTTAAGCAAGGGAGCTTAGGGATTTACGTATTATTAAGAAATAAGGAATAAATTGTTGCAAAGAAGAAACATGTTAAACAAATTTTATTTAAACTATATGTAAAGTATATAATCTTAACTAAATGTAATATTATATCTATCTTTATAGATAGATATAATATTTGCCCTTTACATATAATATTATCTATCTATATCTTCATTACTATATTAATATACACAACTATTAGCAAAGAGAGCCAATGAAGTCTTTTTAGTCTTATGTAAGTATTTGAAATGTCTGTTTCGAAATGTTATTTTCTTTTTTAAACTGTGGTTTTTAAGGTTTTTGTATATTTAAAACTAGCTTTCCGCCCGCGGCTTCGCCCACGTGTAATTCGGTTATATATAGCGTTTTTTAATGATCTCGACAGGGCTTTTTCTTCCACAGGCTGAAATCTTGTTACAACTGGAATTAAATATAGCCTGTGTTACTCAGGGATGATGTAGCTTTCTAATGGTGAATGTTTGAAATCGATTCAGTAGTTTCGGAGTTTATCGATTACATGTGTAAACAAACAAACATATAAAAAAATAGATTGTTCCTCTTTATAATATTAGTATACATACAAATCTATATAGAAAAAGTAAAGTGAGACAAAATCATCGTCTCAAAAGAAAAAAAAAACAGGATTTATAGGACGAAGAGGCCTTACAGGATTTCCTTGTAAACAATATTTTTAGTTTTTTTATTATTTACCAGGATGAACAGGTTAGAGGGAGAGCTGACACGCGAGCAAGCAACATACAGTTGTCCATGAGAGAAACAATCTTCTCTTAAATCAACACCAGCGACTTTAAAAGTTTGCCCTTGGGACTTATTTATCGTCATCGCAAAGCAAACTTTTAGAGGAAATTGAAGGCGCTTAAATTCAAATGGAAGGTCATTGGGCATTAGAGGAATGCGCGGGACGAATACCGTTTCTCCTCGGGCACATCCAGTCAAAATAACGGCCTCAACTAAATATTTATGTAAGGCTTTGACTTGCAACCTGGTGCCGTTACACAATTTCGGTGGTTTCAGATTACGTAGCAACATTACCGGTGTACCTTTTCGCAGTGCAAGCCTATGGTATGGAAGACCAGCTAGTTTAAGTGAATTTAAGAATTCGACTGGATAATTTGTAGCGTCGTCTGCATGGCATGGTGTGTCTATGGATTTATAAATCTTTTCTTCTCCGTCGAATGACTTTAAAAGTATGTCGTTAATAAATGCAGCTTGTTCGTTCTTCGGAGTCAAAATAGCTCGTTCGCAAAACCATTCTATAGGCTTGTCTTGTATGTCGGAAATACCTGGATAAATGTGTTGTATTAGCTCCTCGATGGTATATACTAATGTACACATATCTTCAGGGATGTCAAATATACCATCCCTGGTAGGATGTTCACCATTTCCTATTTTTAGAAGACTGGTTGAAAATATACCAGCCGTCGAATCACTCCCCAGATAGGCTCTCATGTTTTTAGTTAACGTTATACTTTTTACGGAGGACCACAAAATCGATCTTTTAAGGCATGCTTGTACTTCATCAGCACGAGTTCCCTTGGGTACCACCGGTAAGGTTTGTCTAAAATCTCCAGCAAACAGCACGGTTACGCCACCCATTAAATTTTTATTACCCCGAATATCTTGTAAAGATCTGTTCAAAGCCTCAATTCCTCTTTTGTGTGCCATGGTGATTTCATCCCAGATAATAATTTTTGTATTTTTTAATACTTCAGCTAGGTGACTTTGTTTTGAAATACTGCATAAGGGTGTTTCTACGCGAGTCAAGTCGAGTGGTAACTTAAAACATGCATGCGCAGTTCGACCACCTTCCAGCAATGTGGCCGCGATCCCTGATGAGGCGACAGCCAAAGCAATATGTTTTGAGCTTCTAATTTTAGCTAAAATTAAGTTTATTAAGTAGGTTTTTCCTGTGCCACCTGGCGCGTCTAGAAAGAAAAGTTGTCCTGAATTTGTGTTAACACTATGCATAATTTTATCGTATATAATATCATATAATATAATATCAGGACAAATTACACACATTGATCTAACCCCTAAGTAAGCAAATTATTTGCTTGTGTTAAGGGAGTTAGACAACGATACAAATACATAGAAATACACATATAAATACTGAGAATATATTTAATAAACGAACAAACCCAGAAACAAACATCTATGCTCATCACATAAATGCCTGTCTCTGCCGGGAATCGAACCCGAGCCTCATTGCGCCGTGACACGTTAGGCGTCTGCGCTAACCACTCGACCAACGGGGCGGTGCTTCCAATCGTATGCTTCCGTTTGTTCTATTGTTAAAGTATTTTTATGGTCCTTGACGAATCTCTCTAGAAAATCTGTATTGTAATTAGTCTCTCTTAATAACATAATGTTCCCTAAATCGAGTGGCCTGGTTGGTTGTGGCAACCCATATTCCTTAAGTGAACGCCCACCTAATGAAAGAACGGCTTCCTCAAGAACTTGCAGGCATTTGTTGTATACTTCACTACAAATGTTATCAACATCCTCTATGTTTCTGTGGACTTGATGTTTATAATCTTCCGATAAAATATCTTTAAATTTATCCCAAAGTCCTAATGGATCTGACACTTGACAAAACACTAATAATATTACAAACAAATCCCGAATTCTAGAGGGAGATTCAGAAAGTGCAGCATCTTGTAAGGTAGCATACCAGTGCTGGTCGTCTTCAAGCAAACCCAAAGCTTTGCAAGCAGATTGAAAGTGAATGAAGTTGGCCCTTTTACTTCATGCAGAAGCATACGTAAATAGAAACACTCCGCATTATTGGGATGCACAGTATACACTCGGCCCAACGCGTTTTCTTTTTTTATATCTGGCCAGTCCTGTACGTCAGCTCCTCTTTTTCTTCTTTCAAAGTGACTATTTTTATGCCAAGTATAATACGATGGTACATCTGAATAAATCAAAGTTTTCGCAAAAATATCTACTTGACAAAGTTTAAAGAAGGCTAGAAGCGTAGTATTTGGTGGATTATTTAATCTTTCGATAATATTTTCTTGGTTAAAGTATATTCTCTGTCCGTTCTCTAAGTGTACTGCAAGATGAATAACTGGAGGAAAATGTTCATGAATCGGAAAGCCAAAAATCCGCCAAACAGCCTCCGAACTCTGTATCTCTTAACTAAAATCTCAGTAAGATTTTTTAACACATGTTTCACTCAAGTATTGACTTTTTATTGGTTATCTACCCTCACAATTATACCTAACTCTAATTTACAACCAATCAAATAATAAATATTATTACGTTCGACTACTTCATGTGATTTATTGATCTCGGCAAGTCACGTTCTTATCAGATGAAAGCTTGTGTTCAAAACATTGCGTCAATATGAAATTCAAGGATGAAAATAACTGTTTTCATCTGAACAAGGAAATCGTGAAATTTAAGACCAATTGTCATGTTGATTTCAATTAAACTCAATTCCAATTAAATCTATTAATTATTTCTTTATGAAAAATATTATTTTTGAAGTTTTTCTTGTAACCAAAAATAATTTGCTTAATAGAACTCTAATAATTTGATATTTTTGTTTAGTTGACCGCCATTCATTTGTTTATTTTCTTTTGTTTTTTTTCTGTTTGCGTGACTTAGATTACAAAATGAAAAACTTAAAATATCACATTATTTACGAGTAGGAGTTCCACCGTGGCACCAGTGCTGAGGAAATGGTTTGAAGGGTTAATGATGTGTATGGCGGTCGTGTTGCTAAAGAAAATATACTTTGTTTTTCGTTCCAACGTTTTCGCGTTGCAAATTTCCACCTGCAGAACTCCAATGGCTTGGTTTTGGTATTAAAAAGAAAGTATTTGGTATTGCCAATGACAAAAACTTTGAAGATATATCACTTACGCTTATTTCTTCCCAAGGGAAGGTAGAGTTGCTCTCTGCCCCTGCTTATAACCAATAATGTTATATATTGTTTTCCTTAAACTAGAATTGGCAAAAAATATATTTTTATGTTTGGTATTAATACACCAAACGTATTGGATATAATTACCACATCTTCTCTTCATCATGATTACTATATCGAGATATCATCAAGACAAATTATTTTTGATAACTAAATTAAAAGAAAATGTCATTAAAACAGCTAGAGATAAGAAACGAATGAGTGACACAAACGGTAGTCCAGAGGTGGCAAGTTTAAATCCTTGCCGTGTTGATGAATTATTAAATCCATAATAATCAAAAACATAAGCTTAACAAGGCTTGTATTACATAGACAATTTCTGATTTTAAAGACTCTATCAAACTTACAAGATGAATAAGGATTCGTACTGTACATTGTTTTAGTCTTCAATAGTAACATATCATTCTGCTTTCGACCTTTTACTTATTTGCCTGTGAAAAGGTTTTTTACATAAGTTTAAAAGGTGTAACACATAAGGACTAGGTAAATAAAGTAAAAATGAAGCAATGTAAGGGTGGAAATTTATTTTATAATAAACGAAAAAAACCTTGTCCATTCTAAAAATATTTAACTAGCATGTTTTTGCAAGTTCAAAAAGTTATTTATATTTTAAAATAATATAGCAAAATGACAAAGACAAATATGATAGTATTTAATAGTAAACTAAGTTCACTTAATAGAACCGTTTATAAAATACTCTTAATCGCACAAGCAAACAAGATAAACATAACTAAAAGAATTTTCAAATTTTGTGTAAATACATAATTAATTTTTAAGTTTAATAAGGCTAAAAGATTTTTCAAATTTTGCGTAAATACATGATTATTTTTTAGGTTTATTAAGATATTTCGTATATTAAATGTACCTAGTTTATGTTCCATAACAGTTAGATGCTTCAAATTTACCTGCTAGCTATTTACTTCCTAATTAAAAGTAAACACAGTCTTCATATATATCAACATAATTAACAAAATATTTGAAATGATGACTTGTTTGATGTCAATATCATAAAACATTTATGAAAATCTCTTAAGCAGCTTAATTTTGTTACTGATGGAACACAATTTACTGTTTAAAATATTCTAGCATATAAGAATATAATTTGTGTATACTCAAATAAGTTCTTTATACAATCTATTTCCGGATCTACCTAGCACGGGTGAATGTTACGGAAATTAATTACCGCCAATGTTCATTGTAGACTGCGGTAGCCATTAATGCCTTGGGAAATTAATGTAACATACGTGGACAACACCCACGCCCTGATGTGGATCCCGTCTATCTAAATCAAATCTCACGTTTAAATAAATTCTGGATTTAATTAAATTTTACAACTCATATATTCTCGTGAGTAATATAATTTCTGAAACATGATTTTAAGCAAGGGAGCTTAGGGATTTACGTATTATTAAGAAATAAGGAATAAATTGTTGCAAAGAAGAAACATGTTAAACAAATTTTATTTAAACTATATGTAAAGTATATAATCTTAACTAAATGTAATATTATATCTATCTTTATAGATAGATATAATATTTGCCCTTTACATATAATATTATCTATCTATATCTTCATTACTATATTAATATACACAACTATTAGAAAAGAGAGCCAATGAAGTCTTTTTAGTCTTATGTAAGTATTTGAAATGTCTGTTTCGAAATGTTATTTTCTTTTTTAAACTGTGGTTTTTAAGGTTTTTGTATATTTAAAACTAGCTTTCCGCCCGCGGCTTCGCCCACGTGTAATTCGGTTATATATAGCGTTTTTTAATGATCTCGACAGGGCTTTTTCTTCCACAGGCTGAAATCTTGTTACAACTGGAATTAAATATAGCCTGTGTTACTCAGGGATGATGTAGCTTTCTAATGGTGAATGTTTGAAATCGATTCAGTAGTTTCGGAGTTTATCGATTACATGTGTAAACAAACAAACATATAAAAAAATAGATTGTTCCTCTTTATAATATTAGTATACATACAAATCTATATAGAAAAAGTAAAGTGAGACAAAATCATCGTCTCAAAAGAAAAAAAAAACAGGATTTATAGGACGAAGAGGCCTTACAGGATTTCCTTGTAAACAATATTTTTAGTTTTTTTATTATTTACCAGGATGAACAGGTTAGAGGGAGAGCTGACACGCGAGCAAGCAACATACAGTTGTCCATGAGAGAAACAATCTTCTCTTAAATCAACACCAGCGACTTTAAAAGTTTGCCCTTGGGACTTATTTATCGTCATCGCAAAGCAAACTTTTAGAGGAAATTGAAGGCGCTTAAATTCAAATGGAAGGTCATTGGGCATTAGAGGAATGCGCGGGACGAATACCGTTTCTCCTCGGGCACATCCAGTCAAAATAACGGCCTCAACTAAATATTTATGTAAGGCTTTGACTTGCAACCTGGTGCCGTTACACAATTTCGGTGGTTTCAGATTACGTAGCAACATTACCGGTGTACCTTTTCGCAGTGCAAGCCTATGGTATGGAAGACCAGCTAGTTTAAGTGAATTTAAGAATTCGACTGGATAATTTGTAGCGTCGTCTGCATGGCATGGTGTGTCTATGGATTTATAAATCTTTTCTTCTCCGTCGAATGACTTTAAAAGTATGTCGTTAATAAATGCAGCTTGTTCGTTCTTCGGAGTCAAAATAGCTCGTTCGCAAAACCATTCTATAGGCTTGTCTTGTATGTCGGAAATACCTGGATAAATGTGTTGTATTAGCTCCTCGATGGTATATACTAATGTACACATATCTTCAGGGATGTCAAATATACCATCCCTGGTAGGATGTTCACCATTTCCTATTTTTAGAAGACTGGTTGAAAATATACCAGCCGTCGAATCACTCCCCAGATAGGCTCTCATGTTTTTAGTTAACGTTATACTTTTTACGGAGGACCACAAAATCGATCTTTTAAGGCATGCTTGTACTTCATCAGCACGAGTTCCCTTGGGTACCACCGGTAAGGTTTGTCTAAAATCTCCAGCAAACAGCACGGTTACGCCACCCATTAAATTTTTATTACCCCGAATATCTTGTAAAGATCTGTTCAAAGCCTCAATTCCTCTTTTGTGTGCCATGGTGATTTCATCCCAGATAATAATTTTTGTATTTTTTAATACTTCAGCTAGGTGACTTTGTTTTGAAATACTGCATAAGGGTGTTTCTACGCGAGTCAAGTCGAGTGGTAACTTAAAACATGCATGCGCAGTTCGACCACCTTCCAGCAATGTGGCCGCGATCCCTGATGAGGCGACAGCCAAAGCAATATGTTTTGAGCTTCTAATTTTAGCTAAAATTAAGTTTATTAAGTAGGTTTTTCCTGTGCCACCTGGCGCGTCTAGAAAGAAAAGTTGTCCTGAATTTGTGTTAACACTATGCATAATTTTATCGTATATAATATCATATAATATAATATCAGGACAAATTACACACATTGATCTAACCCCTAAGTAAGCAAATTATTTGCTTGTGTTAAGGGAGTTAGACAACGATACAAATACATAGAAATACACATATAAATACTGAGAATATATTTAATAAACGACCAAACCCAGAAACAAACATCTATGCTCATCACATAAATGCCTGTCTCTGCCGGGAATCGAACCCGAGCCTCATTGCGCCGTGACACGTTAGGCGTCTGCGCTAACCACTCGACCAACGGGGCGGTGCTTCCAATCGTATGCTTCCGTTTGTTCTATTGTTAAAGTATTTTTATGGTCCTTGACGAATCTCTCTAGAAAATCTGTATTGTAATTAGTCTCTCTTAATAACATAATGTTCCCTAAATCGAGTGGCCTGGTTGGTTGTGGCAACCCATATTCCTTAAGTGAACGCCCACCTAATGAAAGAACGGCTTCCTCAAGAACTTGCAGGCATTTGTTGTATACTTCACTACAAATGTTATCAACATCCTCTATGTTTCTGTGGACTTGATGTTTATAATCTTCCGATAAAATATCTTTAAATTTATCCCAAAGTCCTAATGGATCTGACACTTGACAAAACACTAATAATATTACAAACAAATCCCGAATTCTAGAGGGAGATTCAGAAAGTGCAGCATCTTGTAAGGTAGCATACCAGTGCTGGTCGTCTTCAAGCAAACCCAAAGCTTTGCAAGCAGATTGAAAGTGAATGAAGTTGGCCCTTTTACTTCATGCAGAAGCATACGTAAATAGAAACACTCCGCATTATTGGGATGCACAGTATACACTCGGCCCAACGCGTTTTCTTTTTTTATATCTGGCCAGTCCTGTACGTCAGCTCCTCTTTTTCTTCTTTCAAAGTGACTATTTTTATGCCAAGTATAATACGATGGTACATCTGAATAAATCAAAGTTTTCGCAAAAATATCTACTTGACAAAGTTTAAAGAAGGCTAGAAGCGTAGTATTTGGTGGATTATTTAATCTTTCGATAATATTTTCTTGGTTAAAGTATATTCTCTGTCCGTTCTCTAAGTGTACTGCAAGATGAATAACTGGAGGAAAATGTTCATGAATCGGAAAGCCAAAAATCCGCCAAACAGCCTCCGAACTACTTATATATCTACCATTTTCGTAAGTAGTCCCCTCGTCATTTTTATTTTCAAGGGCGAAAGTAGCCTGATCCGTCCCTTTATTCACATATTTGCATACATATTTAATAGAGTTTACTGAATTACAGTACTCGACGTTAATATGAGCACCAAAACTTCTTGAAAGTACAGCATTGTAAGGAACAACCCATCGATTATCTAAACATACTCCTTTAATGTCAACAGTAAAGCCACCATCTTCTGGAGAACGACGCCTGTATTGTGGGTAACCGTCTTCGCCAGTTTGAGTTTCTTTAATGAGTTGTTTCGGAAATCTTTTACTGCAACTGTTTTGTTTCATGCAAGGTGACTTGAAATTAAAACTTCCACATGGACCATGCATCATGTTAGATTTAACGATTTCATACAGTTTTGGGTCTGTTTCTGGATCTGGTATTTCGGCACTAATAACTTTATCAATGAGATCTGTCGTTATGCTATTTTTAAGCCAGAGTAGTATGTGAATGTGTGGAAGGCCACGCTTTTGCCATTCGACTGAGTACATAAAACAGCATACTTCACCGAATATTTTACGTTTCGTCAGTAAGTCCATGATTTTTCTAACTTTTAAACGGAACACTCTAGCGATTAAGTCATGACGGTCGTGGGAATTTTGACCTGGTAACAAATGTTTTGTAATGTCTTCCCATTGTGGGTTACATGTAAATGTTATAAAAAGATCCGGTCGTCCAAAACGGCGATCGTAGGTCATGGCATCTTGGGTTCGCTCATGCATGTATCGAGGTCCACCTGTAAAAGAAGAAGGCAACACTACCATTTGACCAAGATCATTAGGGTCTGCGTCTTGCCTACCTACGGCATCCTTTAAATGGATATAATTTTCTGCTCTTAGTTTAGACTGATTATGACGTATATAATTGAGTCTTTCGGTCTCAATCTTAGCATATACGTCAACCAAAAATTGACTGAAGAGGGAGCGATAGTAAAGGAGATGATTGATTTGACCGTCTCTGGACATTATTCGGTAAGAATAGAAATCTGCGGCAGAAATTGTCTTTTTAAGACCCATTTTAGTTTTCGGATCGATCTGGGGTAAATGAATAGAGTAACCATCCTCACCACGACAAAAAAGCAAAGGATATTGCAAAGCGTCGTAAGATCTATGGATTTCGCTGATTCGATGCAAACCACTACTATGGCTTTCTAAGACAATGTCACGCTTTTCAAATTCTTGCCCAACAATGACTAACGCTACTTCATTTGTCGTAGGTGCATTATAACGACCTAAATGACCATCTATTGGTTTTTTTTCGGCGTTAATAACAACTTTAAATGTTTCACAATTAGCTGGAACCTTTTCGATAGCTGTTTTTAAGTCTTTTATGTATGGATTTACATCATGAAGCATTTTTTGAAGCACTTTCACTAAATTTTTCTTTACACCTGGAAAATTTGAACATCTCAAGTTTGCTTCCCTTTCGTCCTCTCCTACAAAATAAATTTGCAAAAATCGAGCATTCTGTTGATCCATAGGCAGTAAACTTTCAATCAGATGATAAACCTGGCCTTGTACCTTAAATGTCGGCATGAATCCATCTTCTGAGACCAGTTTTGCTCCAAATGAGGTCATTTGAAAACACCCATTATATTTTCGGATGTTACTCATAAAATGATTGTGATCAGGATGAAAATCCATAATTATTAAGCTATAAAGTGGCTCTGGAGGTAGTTCAAAGGCCTCAAGCAAAACCTTCCCTCCACTGCAACACATTCCAACAGTTTCTTCTTTCCACTTTAAAGCATTGCACCACTGGCATTTATGATCCATAGTTCCTATACATACATCTTTATCTGCTTCGTATGACAACTCAGGATTATACGCCAGTCCCGACAGTAATTTTGTATGCCATGTTTTTGCTTTAATATTTTTACGATATTGAGACTGAATATTTCTTCGTTCCTCCAAGTGTGTATGTTGATAATTTGCAACTTCCTGTCGATGTTCGTCAGGATGTGAAGTTCGATAAGCAGCTTGTGCTTTCCTGTGTATTTCGGGGTGTGAAGATTGGTAATCAGCTTGTGCTTTCCTATGAACTTGGGGGTAGTTTCGTTGATACACTGTAACCGCTTGCCGATGTGCTGCAGGGTTACTTCGAACTGACTTTTTTTGCTGATTTTTCCGAGTTTTATTCGTGTATCGAGCCCTACGTTTTTTGTTCACTTTTTTTATTTGTTTAGGCATTGGTTCATCGTGTTTTAATACAGACTCAGACTCAGTCTCGGACTCACTGTTCGAAAATATGATTTCGGGAATGGGTGAAGGCGTTTCTAACCTTCGTTGAGTAATTTTTTTTGCGACCTTTGTTGCCGAAAACGATGAAACTGGAACATAAACGTCAAAATGACCACCAGAAAGCCCGCCAGTAAAGCGAAGACGTTTTACAGGAAGACCTTCAACTCCAGTTTTCACATAAAACTGGCCATCACGAAATACTTCGAAAACATATTCATATATTCGCCCAGCAGCTTCTAATTCGCACAAACTTCCATATGTAGTGGTTTTCATCATGTCGTTGTAATATTCATTTGGCGTTGAATAATTATCTCCAAGTGCAGTACACGACATAATCGAAAATTCCGTCCAGTTTTCAATAACAAAGCCGATTATGCGTTCACGTACATCCCTAGCCCTGTCTTGAGTTCCGAACATCAAAAAAGATAAAGCTCTAAATAAACAGGCTCCATCTTTTTCTATATCTACCACAGCATGAGGAATATAATTCCCATTAACAAACAAAATTTCTTGAACCATTTTAATTAGAAATTTTTTAACTAAAACTATATCTATGGAAATTAACTAAGACTAATAAAGTAACAAACAAATGAATAAAAAATGAAGAATATATTAAAAAATCAACTCACACTATAAAACTTATCCAACACTAACTAAATATACTATCAAAAATATCAAATCTAATCAACAAATCAAAAATTAACTGAAATAGAGAGTAAAATAAGTTAAATAAGTCAAGTTAAAAGTTAATGAATTAAACGTTAAATATTTGTAGTGTGTAATATGTAGTTTCGCGTATGTCCGCTAGGGGCGCTGCTAAAATTAAACGATAAATTAAAATATTTTACGCTACCTAGCTAAATGACGGTAACGAAACCATAGCGCGATCTATCTCGATGCCAACGCCATCTATCGAGCATCGAGACAACTCGTGATAGTTAATAGAAAATAAAATTCGGGTGTTTTATTTATGCATACCGATTACGCCGAGATTTATGGATCGATTTACGTGATTCTTTTTTTGTTCGGTAGAGTATACTTTCAAGTTGGTCCCGTTGTTACCTAGTCAGGATCTGATGATGGCATTCCAGGGAAATCAAGGGCAAACCTCAAATTTACAGGCAATTACGTTTTTGACAATTTCATAGATCTGTTTAAGTATTTGCGTCTGATAGTCATCATCCCATGTGAATGAGCTGATGATGGAAGGTACAACTCCTCAACGGTTAGGAGTTGAAAGAAAATTGTGACTTTTACTGACTAAAACCCACCTCGTTCCTTCAGTTGCCCTTTGCGTTCCGGGGCCACGGTATCTCGTTAGAACTTTCCCGCAGCCCCGGCTCAGTTTATCCCGTTTCCCCCCCTTGGGGGTTGACATTTCAAAAATCCCTTCTTAGTGCTCACTTATGTTACTAAAGGAACCTCTGTTCAAAATCTCAGATTCCTATACCGAGCGGTTTCGGCTGTGCGTTAATAAATCAGTCACCCAATCGCACCCCCTAAATCACGATTGGAGGGTAGTTTGAAAAAACTTATAATGTCAAACATATTTACTTGCCTATGTACGTGTTCATGCCAAGTTTTAAGTTTATAAACCCAAGGAATAAGATTTTTCATACAAACGTTTTTACCCCTTTTCCCCCCCTTGGGGGTTGAATTTCCAAAAATCCTTTCTTAGTGCTCCCCTACATATCCCAAGGAACCTACATTCCAAATTTCAGCTGTCTACGACCAGTAGTTTCGACTGTGCGTTGTCTGTCAGTCAGTCACTCAGTAACGGAAGAGTTTTATATATATAGATTAAGTGATTATGTTCAGATTGTATACCATTACCTACAACTCTTTATATCTGATCTGATCCCCCTCTATATATTGTCACTCTCTCTAAAGGCAATTTTCTTAATAATGTTATAATTATTAGAACTAAAATTAAGATCGATTACAACCTATCTATCTATCGATATCTTTAGCAACAACAACTGGAAAAAATAATTTATTTTATTATAATTTTTTTAAATGAATTTATTACTAAATATTGTGAATATTTCAATATATCATAACATATTTAAACATATTGTACATATCATCTGTGAAAATTTCAACTGTCTGGCAATGACGGTTCATGAGATTATAGCCTGGAGAAAGACAGACAAACAGACAGAAACCGAAATCTTCGGAATTGGTTTCCATTTTTACCCTTTGGATATGAACACTAAACACATACATTTTCCTATTTGAATGATAACCTTCTTTTATTCCTGATTATGAAGTCCTAGAGGCTTAGTAGATAGTAATATTTATTTACTGAGGGCGAATGTCGGGGGTGTGATATCCTTATATATGAAATAATGAATACATACCATACATTGTATAGTATGTGTTAATTGTTTCATAGTTATTTGACTCAGAGTCCTTAGTGTGTGCGGATTTTTTTTCTTAAATATACAAAAACAAATTTATAAAAGCCTAACAAAACTTTTTATTACAATAAAGTTTTCTGAGATTCCCTGCAAAAATGTTGTGTCAGTGGCGTTTGATGGCGGGATTGTCATGTTTATTTTTTTTAATGTAGTCGCCCATTCTTTAAACGATAGATGATTTCTGAAAGTGCAAGTTTTAGAGGAGAATGTTGATTTAATTCAGTATTAATCAGTTTGAAAAATTTAACAAATATTGATAAAGAATTTTTATTATATTCTTAATATGGGCATTTAGCCCAAATATTATTTTTAAACGTACAGTTATAAGAACATGCTAATGGATTAACATTAAGTTTGTCAGAAATTTTGAAAACGATAAAAACAAACGATAATTATGTACCAACTAAATTAGAATTACAATACAAACATGCTTAGAATGAGCATTTGATAATTATAATAAAATTATATAATGTAATAATTTAAATATTATATACCTAAGCGATCGGTGCATAAACCGAAATCAGTATGTTCTCACTAATTCCCTCACAGTTTTTTAATATTTAAAATTTTTAGTTAAATATTCAATATGTTTATTTACTCGTATAAAATTCCTTATCATCACATTTAACAAATAGATGGACAGTCATGAAACTAAACACGTAAACAAATGAACAAAATAATATAAACAAAATTTTTGAAACGGTTTCTAATGTTAAAGGAATAAATTTAACCGCTCCGTTGGTCGAGTGCGAGTTAGCGCAGACGTCTTACGTATAGCGACGCAATGGGGCTTGGGTTCGATTCATGACAGGGAAAGGCATTTATGTGATAAACATACATGTCTGTATTTCCAGGTTTGGTCGTTTATTAAATATATTCGCAGTATTTATATGTGTATTTCTATGTATTTGTATCGTTTTGTAACACTCTTAACACAAGCAAATAATTTGTCCTGAGATATTATTATCATTAAATTCAAAATCACTTAAAAAATTAACTATAATTGATAATTATTTTAGTTTCTAAATATAACAATAAACGTTTATATCTTTTTTTTATTATTTTATTGGAACCTAATATTGTTTAGCTGACACACGTGCAAGTGACACATAAATTTTCTTGTGTCGTCTCGACCCTATATTACCCTATAGGGTCATATAATTCTGGACACACCTGTCCGTGTGTCGCTCGGTGTATGTACCGTATGAACAAGTTGATAATGAAAATAGTATACATCATTTCTCAAATTCCAAATTAAGAACCATTGAGAGAGTTATCAAAATATCAATCGAAACAGAATAAGAGAAGTTAGTCACTGTTATTATTCAGTAGTTAACGAGTATCTAAGAAAAAAATCGGCCCTAAATGAATGGCAAAGCCATAATTATTAACGACGTGTATCCTATTATTTTGTCATTCATTTAATACGTAGACTTCATTTGTTTTTAACCTTTCAGACTCGTTAGCTCAGTAGGTTTTTTTTTGTTAATGCGCCGATTTACAAAAACACTTAACTATCTAATATAAAATTTTTTCATGTTAAAGATTAAAAAATGCCACTTTATAGTGATGCATTTTTATAACTGTATACTTTTTATTTAATAAAGGTTTGAATCAATAAATCTTTATTAAATGGTATACATGGTTTTATTTTGAATAAATACATGTTCAAATGCTTTATATTCTATATTCAAACATTAAAATAAAATAATGTCTCGATATAAATTTTACCTGAATAAACCAAGTTCATAACATTTTAACAATACCCGCAGGTAATTTCTTAAGATACCTATAATTTCTTTAGTTTCAATAATATTGCCTTAACGATTTACTTCGTCAAACAATTAGTAATGCCCGGCATTTAAACAAAATTTGACTAAATTAGAAACAGTAATTTCTCTTGCTTCCTTAGTTTCTTTATGTTGTTTTTGCAACTTCAAGAGTTAACAAGACAGTTAGAATTATAACAATCAATAAGTACTTTGTGTTGCTTACATTGCACGTTAATATAACTTTCTTTAACTTTAACTTTAATTTAATTTTAGGCGAATTTCCGAACTAAAAAGGGTGAAAAATAATGGTAAAGAGTGAAATATCGTTTTGTTAACTTATAATCAAGGATAAAATGACAGAGTAAGTAATTAATGAGGAAGTTGCTTTTTACTTGACTACAACTAATCAGCAACTTCCTAATTAATTTCTTAAATACTAATTTGTAGGCATAAGAAAGTTGTAGTTTGATGCTAAATAAATAAGTCAGAGTTTCATTAGCTTAGAACTTTAAATATATTAAAATTTTATTCAATTAGTAAATCTTTGGGTGCCAATAATTAATAAATTGTATAAATATATAAGTGTAGTCGCCCAGTGGTCTATATTAGTTAGAAGTCCATGAGAGTTTGGCACAACACAGTGTACAGAAGTAACTATTTGCGACAATTTCATTCAGATTTATCGCAAACAGTCAATTGTAATTTGTGATTAGATTTATATATAATTGAAAGATTATAATGCATTATATAGCTTCGAAACACAGAAAAAGAGGTAGATCTCAAAATATTTTACTTTTTTCTGTGTCTACAAAACAGGTTTTATTCATTTTAGGTTTATTCAAAATAGGTTTTAGTTCATTTGTATTATTTATCATTGAATAAAATACTCCTCATATGTTTGATTTCTTTAAAGTATTTATATTTATTTCATTGGCCTCCTTTTTTTTTAGGTTTTGACTTCTTATAAGCCTTTTGTGCACTGAAACTATTATTAGCAGTTTTTTCTTTCTAACTGTAATTGTCTAAAAGTACATAACTAATATTTTTTTTCGAATGTGTTTTGCCACTTAACCTACTAAATAGAAAAAGATCAGAATTTTCCAAAGTTTCAGCTTGACGTTTATTTTCTTATACCCAAATTTAATATTTATAATATACTGTAAGAATCATATATAACAGCTGACGATAAAACTAAGATTTGATATTAATTTCAGTATTAGTAACGACGAACTTTGCTACCTTTCACATTTAATTTAATTAAACAACTTGAAAAGTGTGTAGCTTGAAATGTAAGCTCAAACCTAAATTGTTAAATGTTTTACTGAATAATATGAATACCACTTCAACGAAGCCTTTTTTTATAAGAATGTATATAGTCGACTGACATATATTCAATGAATAAATCATGTGGGATGAATTTTATATAACGTTAGTAAGAATACATTTGATAACGGATACAAAGAGGTCTGCTTTCGGCGTATAATAATACTAATGAATAATGTGCTATTCAATCATTCTATTATGTCATGACATTTAATACCATATTATATTATAAAAGCACATAGTTGAGAAACGAATTTCATAGATACAATATCTAGTCACTTTGCTTATAATTTTTTTTAGGATGTAAACCAAAATTAAATAATACATTTTTTGTATTTAACTGGTATATTCCAGATAAGGTACATGTAAATGAAATCTTATTTAGTAAGATTGCAGTTTAGAGAAATAGTAAAGGTGTTAAAACTAAATTTATAATCATATTTTCATATATCTTTAGGATCCTAAGGAAGGAAGGAAGGAAGAAACCTAAATAGTAATGTAATGTGGATCAACTAGTGTTAATATAAGCTACTATAATAAAATAATAGTATAGCCAGTAGTTCATCAGCTGTGGTAGAGATATGACATGTGTTATTTGTTGTTAAATAAATAGGAACACCGCTAAGAACTTAAGAAATGTTCTATATTATGTTTGATTTACTTACCTAATGAATGTAATAATAAAAAAAATATAGTAAAAATTTAAAAATTCTCATTGTAAATACCTTTAACTATACTCTAATAGTACTTTGTTGATTATTATTATTTTATAAAGAAACAAATAAACCAAATTAAATACAACTGTTACACAGAATTAGCTCGCTTCAAGAAAAGACGAGACGTCTGACAGACACAAACATTAGATTCTCATAAGGAGGTAAAATGAAAAATGCAATCTTATTTTAGTTGTTGTGTTTAAATATTGTTTCTTTTTTTATCAATGTTAACATTTTAACGATGATGTTAAGGAATACTGATTTTTTCTGTGAGTGACATAGATTATCATTTTCATCGTCCAGGATTTTTTTTTTTTGAAATTTTGCTTAATTACCCTGGATTCTAAAGTTATTTCAGTATTAGTAACTATATTTGAGACAAAAATATATTAACACGGGCAAGATAAAACAACTTGTAGAATTTTAATTATTTTCTTGCAGGCACGAAACTGATGTTATACCTACTTTATGCATTTTGTTATTTTGAGATTACTAACAATGAATCAATAAGTTCTTAAGAATGACTTAATATTTTTTTTTATGATACGCATCAGTCCTAGTAGTTTATATTTTCAAGCATGCTCTGTGTATCCAAGCAATTATGTACTTCACCCTTATGTATTGTAATAAATGTATTAGCTACTAGCAAACTAACATTTCAGAAACACTAAGGATAAAATATGTTAACTGAGAACAAAACCAGCAGATCTTTCTCCTGACAATATTTACGTAGAAAATTTAATCAATATTGTTTTCCTAGTGGCATACCTCATTGAAAAACAAACAAATGAAACCTTTTATTTGTCATCTGGGACGTGTTCAAGCTGGTATCCCATTTACGACTACTGTTGCTTAACAAGAACACAAATTAAAAAAATATTAGTTTATTTAAAATAAATGTCGCTATTGTTGTTGTTTTTAAGCATGAAGGACATATTGATGGGATACTTTTTTCAAAGAAAAAAATATATACAGGTAGACGCCGCTTATTGTGATCACTTTGCCAATTTGATAGCAATAACCGAATGATAACATTATGCGGATGGTACATTTCCATGCTTGTTGGGGGATTTTAGTACACATAAAAAATGATCATAATGATAAAATATGAATTGTAATAATTTAGAATTGATTTAAGTACATATTAAGTTTCATAATAACAAATTCTGTTGTTTGCTCAAATTTTCTATTTATTTACACTATCAAAAATATTCTAACATAAGATTCTTTTAAAATATCGATCTATTGTTGTTTGACACTTGTTTTCATTCATAGCCATTTGAATATAATTTTTCGAAGTTTGTTTCTCGGTGTTGAACACCACGTCGTATCGAATCGTCGTAAATCGATAACAATAAGCGACTTTTGATCACAATAAGCGACTTTTTTCAAATGTATTGCTAAGGAGAAATTTGGGACCGACCATTTTCGACAACAATAGCCGGCTGATAACATTAACCGTGATCACAATAAGCGGCGTCCACTGTATTTGGTTTAAAGTGAAACTTTTTACTTAGAAACAAATTATGTTCCTAGACGAATATCTAGATTTACAGTGACCTTAACAAAGCTATAATTTGATTATGGTTTTGTTTCCATGGCAGTCATCAATTACTAATAAATATATGGAATTAAGTGTAATGTTATTCTGTACGCAGTAAGCTGCTTCAATGTTTTGGGTTTGATTTCCATTCGAGACAATTCTTCGACTGTTCCATAAACTATTGTTTTGCGACTGAGTATACTTTGGGTTAATAATTATTCTTAAGCATTACATCAAGGCATGATGTAGTATTTTGACGCAGTTAATTACGTTAATTATGTTTTGTTATTAAATACGTTATCATCATATTGAAATCCAACCAAAATAATAATCTCAAAACGATAAACGTAAATAAAGAACCAAAAATTTATTCACTATTCGTTACACCTTAAATTTAAAACATATAGAAACATATACAAACAACAAACATATAGAACAATTACTGCACAAAATAAAACTTTTATGTTTATTTTACTTTTTTACCCTATTTAAAACAATTGTTTTTTGCTGACATCAATTACACGTGGATAAATAGATCATGTAAATGAAAACTGATCATACGGTCCTATATAGATAGTGAATAAAAGGTACATAAAACTTTATAAATTTAATCTATACAAATTCTATCGTGTATCTCTTCTAGCATTATGATACAGATTATGTTTTCTCTAGAAAATTGGATAATCTAACAATAATCATTTGCCAATTCAGAGATTACTATATAAGTGCCAATTTGTGTTATTATCTATAGTGATACATGAATATAAACATTCCTAAAGATAGGGCATTGGCTTTTTAGAGTAGTTGATTCATCGTTGCCAATGACGTATATTGTATAATCACATTACGTCATTCTTGGAATAGGTGCCCCTTATTCGACGCCAACGTTCAAGGCTCGTTAGCTCAGTAGGTTAGAGCACCGATATACAAATTCACTTGACCATCGGAGGGCGGAGGTTCAAATCCTTCACGAGTCATAAAGTTAAATAGAACTTTTTTTATATTTTAATTTTTACTTTTTCTTTTTAGCAACAAATTCTTTGAATATGGATTATATATCTTAGATTATCTTAATAATATGATATTGCTAGAATCTTATTCGAAAAAAATACTATTAATGATTTTACCCCTACTTACTTTTTACATTTTACAAATAGAACAAAACTATAATTGGGCAAAATTTTTATATTTGAAAAAAAAAAAAAAAATATATATATATATATATATATATATATAAAGAAAAAATAGAAAGAAGAAAATGGATAGAAGAAATACCTAGTTAGGTACATAATAATATACTCAGAAAAAACATAATAATGCACCAGATTTAAACTACGCCTTAAGAGTTACAAGGATTAAATTTTCAACTACTTGATCTTCAAACATCAAAGCCCTTACATTAGACCAGAAATAAATACAAATAAAAAAGAGAAGGTAACATAATTATGAAGATAAAGTATAGCGCTCTGGATTACCTACCATATTCTGGTATTGTAAATGCATTTGCTATTCAGACATCCTTTAGAAATTAGCGTTCCATCCCTCATTATTTATAAAAAATACGTAACTTTGTAAGCTCCCCCACTTTAGAGCATGCTCATGCATGAATCTAATAGTAATCGATACGTAATCGAGATAAAATCATATCATCAGAGCGAAGTATGTTGTCAATATTATTACATTAATGATTACCACAGTCTACAATTAACATTGGCGGTAATTTACTGCTCTTCATACATATTGTAAAATAATAAGTAATTTCATAAGTATTACCATTTTATATGCTAATTATATTTTTAATGAGAACCCTTAATCCTCTCAATAAAATTTTAATTACTAAAGAGATTTTCATAAGTATTTTAAAATGAGGGTAATTTATAAAATCAGTGGATTATGTTAATTTCAAACATTCTGCTAATTATGTGGATATAAAGACTGTTTACTTCTAATTACCCCGTCAATAGCAGGCAGATAAATTTAGAGGAACTTGACAATATTCGTCGTTTCGGTATCTTAATTTCAATACAAGACATCTCAATTAACCTTAACATAACATTTAACTTAAGTTAACATGCGATAATTGCTTATTAATAATTCTGTGTAAATTCCATCACTATATAACGTCAATAAATAACATCTGTGTTAGTTTGTTACATTTATTGTAAAAAAACTTTGGTATAAATAAAGTACATAATAAAGAAATTTATTTATTTATTTACAAAATCAACAGCTTATACATACAGCCAAATAACACACAACAAATAATATAGTCAAAAACAGGTTTGGCTAAAACTTAACATAATGTTTTTATGGAAATATCGTTGAAAAAAAATCAAGAAAGCAATTGTCACAAGAAGTACACTCCAATACACAAAAATGCCTGCAGCCGAGTATTAATGTCGGTACACTTTACTAATACTTCAGAATAAACATACATAAATAATGAATAATAATTGATATATTATCGATTTAATTACCGATTCAAAGACAAACCGTGGCAGAAACAGAAAATTCTATATCAAAATGTAAGTGTACCGCAATAAGAATATACAAAACATATTATTGAATGTACCTACTATTTTGTACAGTTTTATTATGTTTGTTTAATAAACAAAGTTCAAACATGCACTATTTCTGGAAAATACCTCTAAAAAGGATAAAAATAATATTATTATCTACTAATTGAAGTCGTTGTGTCGGGGTGTTGTACTTACGTTGACGATGGTGCTATTTTACGAAGTCTCGGTGCTAATGAATGAGGACTTTGACTATACGATTTAATATTGTCATTTCGTTATTGCCTTGGTAACTCACTAGCATTTAGATTTCTGCCTTTGTTTAGCGGTCTTTTGTATCGGGGGTATTTATTTTTTTTTTTGCGTTTTAAAGTTCAATTACTGGTTTCTATATTCTAGATGAACCTACAAATATACCGATTTACTATCAATATTGCATAGAAATCTTTTACCATGACCAAAAAATGCTAAATATCTTGGAGACGATTGTATTTATTTCGACCAAACGTAGCTAAGAACCATCTTGACAGATCAAGCTTTCTTTAAAAAAAACGCAATCAAATCCACGCGTTTGACTACTACGATGCACACAGAAACACAGATACACAGATACTCACCTCCTTGACCTGTGTATCTCTGTATCTTGTAACACCCCTCTTTTTAGGTCGTTGTTTAAAAACAATAACAAAACAAAATCTTACAATTTGTCGACACTTCTAATAAGGACCTTCTTGACTCATTAAATGATAATGATGAACTTCATCGCAAAAACAGGCTTTTTAGCTTTTTAAAAAAGTGCATAATTAACGACCGTTATATTCCCAATTATTACAAGGAAAGTATGGTAATTTATTTTATTCGTTTATGAGCTCGTGCTTTAGTACTTAAGCAACTAAGTCAAGCTAAATTTATGGTTCCTACAGCCTGGAATTACATTGATTTATGGGCCCTTTGTCCATAATATGTAATATAGTACGTATAATATATATCCAGAAGTACCTACCAGTAATAATCGTAAAAGTACTGATTAGATCGCTGATTGTGATTTCATCCCAAGCTAGATTTCATTGGAACAGTTACTAATTTAATGTGAAAAAGGAACACTTATTTTATCTCAGTCAAACTGGACCTTAAACACCTACAGGGAATTATATCGGGAATTTTGTTTACTTATTATGTGAAAAGGAAGGTTCATTTATTTTAATAATTATGAACATAGATTTTAGAATAGTTGCTCTGTATGTAAATAGTTATTATCTCTGTATGTAAATAGTTATATTATAATTATATATATGTTAGTAATAGTAGGTCCTATACCTACTATTCAATTTAGATAATTTATATCTAAACAAAATTAAAGTCTATCAAACCTAAATATTCCTATAAAATGAATAATTAAATTTCAACAATAATATCAAACATTCTACCCTTTGATCATATCATCGGGGTTTAAAAAGGGTGTCAGTTTGAAGGGTGAAGCTTTTAACACTTTAACAGACGTGTTGGTTCAGTCATAAAGCTTTTGCGGTCATTGGTGGCGATTTAAAAAACTAGAGAATTTTAGGTACAAACAAAAATATGATAAATCTCATTTGTGATGTATATTTTTTTTTTGTTCAGATTAGAAATTAATAATAATATTTTTTAATATTATCTAAAATTTTGTTGAAATATTGAGACAACAATAGAGAAACAAACTGTACTACCATATAAGCCGTGCATAAAAGATTTTTAATAATTTTTAACAATTTCAAAAACGATTTCTTCATAAGCACCCTCATTATTAAACCTCAATATCTTAGACACAATTGTTAACAGACACATAGATACACAGATAAACAGATCAACAGGTCTAACTTACATTTATATATTAAAAACGTTACATTTATATAAAAAAAATTGAATTGTTAAAAGTTAAAAAGAATAGAAATTACTGAACGATATGTATCATAAATATGAAGCAATATGTTAAAATTCCTACAGTATTACGTATACAAATAAAGCATAACTCAATTTTACAAATAATTCGGGATATTTACGATAATCAAAATACATATTTCCCGTTCTAATGACAGGCTTTGAAACTTCGGAATATAGTCAATATTATAAAAGTTTGGTGAGTCCATAGAGAGTGTTGCCAGTGTTGCCAGGTGTTAAGCACCATCTACGTTTCTCATTTCTTCAGAAAATATAAACATGTTACCAGGAAAAGATACCTAAAGATATATTTCTTAAATATTAGAAGGGCGTGGCAAAATAAATTGAAGAGGTTTTTCCAAAGTATCATTGGTCGTACTGTGAAGGATATTCTTCTTCCCATCACATTCAATAACCAGTACGATGTAAAAGTGTCCCTAGTTACATTAACTAAGGATAGACGGCGGACGAAAATTCAAATCCAAGGTTGATCCCAGTAAAATAAGATTGGATCTCAAGTAACTAGTATTACTAAGAGTAGATGGATCGTTTAAGACCGAAAAGAGCTTACACAATATCAAAATACTTCTGATTAAAAATAAAAATGTAGTTAAAATTACACAAACCGAAGCAAATGATACTAGTACGGAGAGGATCTAATGTATCGAGATGTTTCTTACGCAAACATACTCTATGAGATGAAAAAGAGTTCGTGCTGACGGATTTCAGTTTTAGTAACATATATTTTTTTAAACTTAAAAAGTTTATCATGGTCCTTGAATTATTAGATATTACTGTTATCCACTGTTATTGGAACCTAATGTTTAAAAAAATCTTTGTGTCTATTTGAAAGGAAAAACATACTAACCGTTGGAAACAGTTTTAAGAAGTTTTAATTTATATAAAACATGACATATCTTTATAATAACTTTCAAAAACTAAAGGTGGCTCGTGAAGGATTTGAACCTCCGCCCTCCGATGGAAATGAATTTTTAAGAACTAAAAATCTTTATCCTAACCTACTGAGCTAACTAGTGCCTTGTAGGTATTGTTAGAATTTGTTTATAAATACAGTCGCTTTTTATAATATATGTAGCCGTATATATTTAAAATGTTTAGAAATGTTTTATTACAGGGCATCCATATATTATTTTATTTTATATTTACCTCAATCTAAACCAAGCGTACACTGTGACATAAGTTATTCGCATGGATTCATTTTTATGCAAGAAGTTTTGTTTCTATAACGTTAAGTTCCAGAAGAGTTAAGAATACTTGAAGGCTTTTATAAGAGTTAAGAATACTTGAAGGCATTTATAATCGTTACTAGCTGACTTAGTTATTATCAAAATAAGGACTTAGTTTTTATCATTGACAAATTATCTTTATAGAGATAAGTATTATTAGTAGTATATATATAATTATCTTTGTAGAGCTCTTTATAGAGATAAGTTAATCCCATGTGTATATTTTTGTTCATATTTTGTTGCTTGTAAAACTCTGGTCCATGAAATAAATGAATAAATAAATAAATAATACTATTTTCCAATGGTTGTATGAATATACATCTTTTATATAAGTCATCTTGGTACTTATTTATTTGTGAAGTACTAATTATGGTCGACCAGTTGACATATTCAACAATATAAAAATATCTTTATAACAATAAAGAAATAAACATATATATTTATACTTTAGAAAATTTTAATTTACATGTGTACATTTCTAGTTAAAAGCTAGTTAATTACAATAAATAAAGAAGGGCACTAATTTCGTTTAAATTTTAAGTGATAAACGATTGCTTTTTTTGACAGTGCGATTGACGCTCAGAATAAGACCAGCCCATATCTTCCCAAAAGCGCCGTAAGAGCACTCTAGGGGCCAACATAAAATAGGATACCATTCTACACACTTCACAAAAATATCCGAAAGGTGGCGATAATTTTAGTAGGTTAGAGCAATAAAAAAATACTTGATCATTGGAGGGCAAAAGTGAATATCCTTCACGAGTCAAAGAGAGAATAATATTTCTTAACTAAGGTTCAGGATGTCTGTAAATCGCTCTTCTTGAGCTATAATATACTTGTTATATCAAAATAAACATTGGGATACATTTAAAGGTAGATAATTTCTCGTTCGGATATTCTTCCACTCTCCTTCCAATCTGTAGTAGGTTTTCGGAGATGTAATAATATTTATTTAGAGTATTAGCTTTAAATAAATGGTTATCATGAAAAAAGTAAATTTGATAGTACAAAGTTATATGGTAACAAATTTATAATCTTTATAATATATAAGTTAGTAAAATAAAAAAGATGTGAAAAAATATACTTATGTTTTCAGCATACTAGTCTTTATAGTTTTGACTAAAAAGTCTTGCTGTTCAAACAACTTATCGAAGTTTATAAGTGATGTTATCAATGTATTTCAAGTACTAAGTTTCGAGTAAATAGCATAATGATTAAAGATAGAAAACAAATCAGTATAAAAACGTTTATGTTCTCTAAATATGTGTGTAATATATTATGTGTAACAGAATTGTATTTATAAGAAATAATGTCTATAAAAAATTAAGTGAACACAATGTACAAGAAAATAAGTCGAGCGCAAGATAGTAAATACCTTTAATATAGACATTTAGTATCTTTTCTGCAACATTTAATAATCTTGTGATGTACTAGTTTATGTTCTCGTATTAATTCTTCTTCATAAATTATTTTGGATGAATATACACTTTTCTTAATATTTTGACAATGCCTGGGGGTTTAATTTCTTATTATAAGGGTTTTCTTATTATAACTATTTACAACATGAGCGTTGGAACAAATATTTGCTTCAACCTTTTACGAAAAGAAAAATAAAATAACGTTAATTATTTTATGCATTTTTATAATCCATATAATCCAAATCTTTTTATAATCCATATAATCCAAAACTGAAATATTATAAGCAAATAAATTGTACATTTATGATAATAAAAAGAAGCACTGTAAAAGGTATTACGTACATTAGATTATGTTTTTTTTTTCATTTTAATCCGACGTCTGAAACTGTAGGTCTGTCTGTCTGTCTGTCAAGTGTCTCGTATTTTCTTATGAGCACGAGCTAAATTTCTAAAACTGTTTAACTAAAATTTGCTTTATATTTTCCTTTAAACAAAAATAGTAAACAAAAGTTATTAGACGAAGAAACTTTGAAAAGCTTTTTCTTGGTGTTATGCTTAATATTTAAGGTGGTATAGAATGTCACGATATAATTTGTGTGGTGAATCTATTGGCAGTAATTAACTATAGTACTAACGAATTCGAAGTAATTGACGAAGTCGAAGTAAAGAACGAAGAAGAATTACCGCAATGTAAATGTAGTCTTCATAGTAGTGAATCTGACCTTAGATCTACATTCAATGCATTCAACATTATTAATGAATTAAATAGTGTCTTTCGGTCAGCAGACTAAAAATAAATTCTGTAATACAGGTTTCGATGAAGACAAAATATTTATATCAGTAAAATATTTAACCCAATAATTATTAAAAAAAAACCTCTTGTCCTTTTCTGTTATTATCACAACAGTAAATGTTATGTGTGTTTTATTAACCATGTTTATTATTTTTATTTATTTTCTAAAGTTTTGGCAATGCATGCAATAAATTACGATATATTGTTAGGAGTACCAAAGAATATATTAGGAAGGTATTTTATGTATTATATATTATTACGATTTTACGATTCACATTTCTATATATTTTTTTCATTTATTAATTTTTGTTAATTAATTATATTTTTTTGATTTTATGGTTCAGATCCTTAATTCGTATAATAAAAAAACAATACCAAAATATTGATTTTAATGTTCAGTCCGAAAATAGTTAATAAACTAAGTTTAAAGTTGTTCCATTATATTTTGTCGTTATTGGTAAGTTAAGTAAAATGATAAATTTACAGCACAAAAGCGTCTTTCAAATTGAGAATTCCTGTCTTTAAAGCTAAGATAAACTTAACATTTTGAATAGTTTAAAGTACTTATTACAACGTTCTGGCTGACCTATAAATTAATTATTAAGTTATCATTGTTCTTCACGACTATGCAAGCGAATTCTTCGAGCATTTTCTGCAGAATCATAGTTTGGGTAATAAGGAGACAAGACAGATGCTGTACAAATATGTACAAGTAGGTTCTCTCACTTCAACCACGTACTATACAAGAACTGTAAAAGAGATGTTACTAATAAATCTACCTAAAGTTATTTAACATGAAGTTGAGGTTCTTTTTCACATTAAGTTAAGAAATTTGCTTCTTCTAGAACTTTCAGCTGGAGGAAAAATGTAATTAATACTTCGTTCCGGAAATAATTTCTTATAATTAAATGAGATAACTAACTATTACAGACGTTATTATCAATATACAAACAAATCTATATTGTCAAATATATAATATTATTGTGGTTTGAGGACACTTCAACATTTGAAAGGAAATAATTATATAACTACTATTAATGATTAAACTAATAATTAAATAAGACTTCTATTTTAGTGAATTTAATGGGACTAGTTAATGGGCTTAACCCAAGAACAGGAAGTTACTGAATAATGTTTATTTAAGCTATGAAAGAGTTTAACTTATTATTTAAGTGCTGACTTTGTTAAACGTCAATTTATAGAATAAAATTATGCATTTTATTAAAGTTAGTTGTAATAGGAAAGTAGAAATAAAGAAAAAAAAATAGCTGAGTCACGGTTTTATTCATTAATTCATTTTAATTATCTGCGTTTTTATTAACAGGATTTAATAATAATATGAATGATAAAATGACCTCTAGTTTAGTAAATAATTAATCAAAACAATGACGGCAAAGAAAACATTTTTAAATTTATGACACTCTTAACTAGCAAATTTGCAGTCATTCCTTTTAGAACACTTTTAGCCCAATTGTAACCTGGGTGAATACTAATGTCAAACCCACTGTGGGTTGCCAAAATTTCCAAAACCGTCCCATTTTTAACAATCTTCTTACTGTTTATTTAAGTCGTTTTTGCATAAGAGAAAAACAAATAATGAGTCGAAAACTATTAAGTTGAGGAGTGTTGAAGAGTTCTAATGAAATGAAATAGTGTTAACAAAAAATTACTAATCTATAAGTAGCTAATATATTATATTGTGTATGAATTCGCATTATTTTTCTAGCAACAGTGCCATCTTTTATATTTAAGAGCAAATTGACGTTGGTTAATTCTGAGTAAATAGATAAATCTCCGTACATTGCTTTGTATTATTTTGTTAAAAGACATTTTACATTATAAATGGTATATAAGGTAGGTGTAATTATTTAAAAAGCATAATGATTGAGTAGTGGAGATAAGTAATAATGAACAAATCTAGACTGTAGCAGTACATTCCAATTACTACACAGGATTATAACATTATATTTTCTTAGCATAATTTTAAAGCCTAGAAAAGCAAGACGCGGTATCAACTAAAGAGCGCGATATATATTCCACGAGTCTACAGCAGTTGTTAACTTGTTAAAATATTTGTTGTAAGCATGGTCAAATTTTTTAAATAACCCAAAACAAATAAGACCTGAATAGAGCAGACAATGACACGGTAGCTCAGTTGTAATCGCGAGGAGTTTCAAGAGTCGCAGGTTTGATGTTTGTATTGATATAGTCAATGAAGTTTCTCAAAAATTTTGAGGCCTATCACGACTACAGAGAATTGGATTGATAATGGAACCTTGTCAATGCACTGTCATTCACATTCGAGATCAAGCGGATGTAGCTGTTTATTAATTAAAAGTACTAATTAAAATCAGTACAAGAACCAATTATTTTTCATAATATAATTATTAAATTTGCAAACTAAAGTTTGGCCTACAACATGTCAAAAGTCCATGGCTTATCTGGGCTCTAATGATAGGTCTATAATTTAAATGTTATTTTGAAGTTAAGATCCATTGATTCATCTTTTGTTTCACAAATGCTTGTCATATCTATATTTATTAATATACAATAATACCCTTAATATTTATTATTATAATTATTATTATTAGTACCTATGTGAATATTTATTGTACATATTTTTAAATAACAATATACATACGTTTTGAAGAACAGTTTTCATTTAAAAAAAAATACACATCATAGTATTAAAAAATTTTTTGGTCCTTATGTTATAACTGTTTTCTAATTAGCTATTTTCCATTAAATTTATAATTTAAGAATAAAAATAAAATGTTATTGTATATTCCTTTTTGTATATCAAAATTACAAATGTCTTCCAACAAAGTTCATGATTGGAAACATGACCGATGAGGCGGTAAAAGCCTACAAGCAGATTTTATTATTTAAAACCTTACGATTTTCAAAAGGTTTTTTTTCTATTTTAAGTTTATTAATTTACATTTTATATAAAATTATTAATTATTAATTATATTTTAATAAATTATAAATGAGCGAATCAGTTAAATAATGGTATTATATATATTATTATTACCATCTTAACAAATACATACATGAATTGTTATTTAGCATATCACTCACATAAGTAATTGAATGGTATATAAATATATTCAAACACTATGACATATCCAAAAAGAGGCTGTCAGAACCATGAAGGTATTAATGAATATCAAAACAAAATTATATTTCTGTCTTCCTTTTCGCTTAATAAGCAAATAAAATATCCCACATAATTGCCCCCAGGGGAAGTAAATAAAGACCTAGTGTCATGAAGTTGAAATAAGTCTTTTTCGGCCTTAAATTAGCCGTAAACCAAAATCTATACATTTTATCTTCCTCTTAAATCTGTCCTGGCATTAAAATAGCAGTGAGTGGGTTAATTACTACACCGACGATTATCACTGAGTTCTTCAATCTGCAATCTACAATCTAGATACTGATATAGCACAATGAAGATTGATTGATATTGATATTTTACAGGATGTCTTCTTATACAATATTTATGGCGTACCTTTGTTTTAATAATCTCTGATATGTTCTAAGATGTCCATTTCAACAAAGGGCAGTATAGATCTAGGTGAAATGTACTACATATGTACCATATTTTATGAGATAAGAAATAATACTATATTGTATAAGAAGCTTGTTAAATAACACATTATTTCGTAATACATAAAAAACGGTTACTCCGAGTTATTCTTCTATACTAATATTATAAAGCTGAAGAGTTTGTTTGTTTGAACGCACTAATCTCTGGGACTACTGTCCCGAATTGAAAAATTCTTTTTGTGTTGAATAGTCCGTTTATTGAGGAAGGCTATAGAGTATATATCATCTCGCTGTGACTAATAGAAGTTAAGCAGCAATGAAAAATACTGCAAATTTAATATAATCTAATAGGTTCTATCAGGTCGTAGAGATAGTAAAATTGGAGGATACATTTGTTTTTCTACGTAGTGGTGTACTAAGAAAAGATTTTTAAATTCCACCCTTAAGGGTTTTAAATATCAATTTTGTATGGAACTCGGCGGCAACACTAAAAACCACGCGGACGAAGTCGCGAGCGACCCCTAGTTAGAGATAAATATAAACCATAGTGGACTTTCATATTGATATTTGAAAGGTATACATTTACGTAGTTCATTAATTAGCTATATATCTTAAGGTTAAATCATCTTTTGCGATTTAAGATCACAAAAATATATTTGTTGCAACATCATATTGCAAATCCTTAAATTGTTTGGCTTTTCTATGCTAAAATACATCATATCATATCCAAATCCGTTGGGTAGTTTAAAAGATCTGAGTATACATAGGTAGAGAGAGCGGGAAGCAACTCTACTCTATATTATGTAAAGATGATAATTTAAAAGAAATAAAATATAGACGTTAATATATCAACGAATTTCATAATTATCAATTTATGAACAAAAAACTAAGAGAAATAATAATAATTACTTATGACTTATTAGCTTCTGTTTTCTTTTATGTAACTAATCTATTTAACTTAAGAACAACGTTCAAGTAGCGAAAGAATGTTTGTACTTTGTTTATTAAACACTTGAGATCCAAAGATTTAATGTAAATACTTGGCTAACTGTTTACTCTCTACTTATACTAAGATAAAGCTTGGATTAGCGGTACATTAAATAAAGAATATTTTCTTAATTTTTTGTATTTTTTGTCTCTACTAAGTTTTATTTTGATAATGAAAATACACATAAATACACAGTAAACAAAAACATCGCTTATAAGGTAAATAAACAAATCACTTATGAATTATTAGTAGTATTGAAAAACTAATTCGTGGTAGATGTTATTTGTACATTTTTTTTTGTTACGGAATGTTTTTAAGTATTTGTATTTCTAATACTCATTCAATAAAACTATTTTGACTATTTTAACTTGCTTTCTTTCTTTAAGATTTCATAAAATAATTAAGGTTCGTTTAGAATTTTTATCTGATAAGGTTAAAGCAAATATTTGTAGCAAAGTGGATGTTGTAGACAGTTATGGCCTATAGGTATATGGTAAAAAAATACATATTATTAAATTTGTAAAATAGTGAAAGGAATAAAAGTAAACTAAGTACTTGAGAGAAATTGCTGATTCTCATTTACTTTAAACTTGTTTAAATACCGCAAATGATTAATCGATTGTCGCCGTAATCAATTTAAGACTTCATTCTTGAACCTTACGAAATTATATCTTAAGAAATTGAAACTCTCAGACATTGTTAAACTGTTAAGAACTTAGTATATTTATCTTAAATACATAGCTCTACTTTGTCCATTAATTATAAGTCTTTTTTTTATATAAAACTAGGTTAATGTTTGACTACATTCCACCTGTCGGTAAATGAAATGTAGTCTTACGTAGTAAGGCGCATTACCCTAGCAACCTATTCACTCTTCTCTTGAAGACACCTACACACCTACTTTTGACAACTCGATCATTGTATTAGTTTTTGAAAATAAATGTAAATCCGTGGGATTGCGTCTGATTATAGATGTTGTATTGTATATATAAGTGAAAATATTTTCTACTTTTAAAAAATGTGTAGTTAGAATAAAGTCTGGATTGTCTATTTGTATCCCAGTCTATGATAAGGAGGATAGTTCTTTCATTCCTTTTACCCATTTTCTATCAGATGTTGAAATTTCTATTTATAAATTGTTAATAAAAATTGGTATAACATTTAAACAATGTTCAAAATAATAATATAAAAAACAAAAAATAATAAATTTAGTTATGACTCGTGAAGGATTTGAACCTCCGTCCTCCGATGGCCAAGTATGTATTTATATCGGTACTCTAACCTACTGAGCTCACGAGCCTTGATGTAATTTTGCCAATCAATCCTATATAGTCTACAAATGACGTAACGTAAATTCTTTTTCATAAGGAAAGCATGAATCAAGTTATGGTTCATTATCAACTGATTAACATTCAATAAATTAGATTAGATTATAAAATAATAAATTTATTGATAATTTATGGAGAGGGAACTATGTGAACGTTTAAATACAATGATAATGAGATAATCTTTTATATAACAAGATAATTAAATGTTGGAATAAAGAAAAGCTTACGTTAGTCTTATTTTCTTGTACATTATTTGTGTCACTTCTCATAGCTATTATCTTTTATAACTAAATTTATACTAAACTAAATACACTTCTGTTAAATTGGTTATATCTGTTTATTTATTTTAAAACATGATGGTTAAATAAGAGTAAAAAGTACTTTTGTAGTCGTTATGAGGTCATTCAGTTGTTTTCAACACAAGGTAGATAGAATACCAGCTATAAACTAAGTTTTGATAAATGCTGTGATAGTATTAATAATAAATATTAATTAACGTATCTCCTTTATAGTAAAAATATCTTTTTATAAGACGTCGTTATACATTATGTTTTAATGAGTAAATAATAATATTTTTTTTATTGTATTATTGTAATGGAGACTTTCAGACTTTCAGACTTAGAGACGTAGGTACCTTTTTTTTAAAGGTCTTGAACCCATCATGGGTACACGCCCCCATCCCGGGGAAGATGGGAACGGTTATGTGACACTCCTACTCAGTCTCACATAACCGTCATAATGGGACAACACGGGATCCCTTTCGCACTCAACCACGGTGCCTCGACGGGATACCACGGAGAGGGTACCCCGCAACCTCCCTTTAAGGAGACGTAGGTACCTACGTAACTAATAATGTTTGTAAAATTAACGCAGTTCATTAAAATAGAAGTCACATAATTGTGTTATTTAAGTAGATATTCTTGTATATAGTTTTAATAATACATCAACAAGATGACCTTTTGGTTTTCCAACCTGTTTCAATTTAAATACTTTAAATATGTCGTATTTTTTGTGTTATTTATTTATTAATACGTAGTTGCTATGATCTATAGCAATTAGTGATTTAAAGTTAGGAAAAAAAGATAAACGGTTCTTGTATGGACTGGATGAAAAGTGGGGGGAGTGAAAGTCGTTTGACAGTCTTCAGTCGCAACCTCTCCTTGAATGTAGAGAAATAAATAATAACAAATTGTCTCAAGTATTAGTATTATTCAAATGTTTATTTTGATACAATAGTTATATCATATAGGTTCAAAAGAGCGATTTACACTTAATAAAAGCTGTGCCAGTAAATTATTCGTGTGGAAAGTACTTTGGGAAGCAACTTAAAGTCTACCAACTACCAACAAACCAAAAAGCATTTAGGTACAGTAAGAGTAGACGGAATGTTTTTAGGCATGCCATTTAAAGTGAGCATGAAAATAGGAATTCTCATAAGCAGGCGAGTGAATGCTCGGAATAAGCATGTAGCAAGCAACCTTAAAAGTTATTTTCTCTTATACATATAAGATTAGAAGAGATATATTTATAAAAATATGTATGTATTATCTAAAAATATTATTTATAAATGATAAATATAAATTGTCAAGTATGATGTAATAATGAATCCATCCTGTTTGTTAATTTTTGGCATAATAATTATAAGAAATAAATAAAAGTATTTTTTTTTGAAGTCATATTTCTTGAGTTATAATACACCCAAAAAATAATCTGACATACATGTATTCGATTTTAGTAGATATTTCTAGAGCACACATCTAGACTTAATTAATGTTTCTCTTAGTAGTTATTATTGTTAAATTTTCATTTCTTTAAATTGCTGGAGATGATATGCACAAACAAGATATAACTCCTAAAGTAACATGCTCATTAACGAGCATTAACTCACTTCCTTATGAGAATTCCTTCTTCCATGATTAGTTTAGATGGTATGTCTAAAAACATTCCGTCTGTTCTTGCTGACCCTTAATGTGTGATGGTTAGTTGGTATTTAATAACTTTAAGATATTATCAAAATTGCTCTCCGCTGGACTGAATTAATTAATTAATATAGTTAGATTCATTATTTTCACGGTAAATATGGCTTTGTCAACTTTGTCGAGTGAATAAATTTGTACCAAAACTCAAAGAAGGAAATTAGATTAAAAAGTATCTTATAACAGAAACATGATTCTATAAGGACTGTTTGAAAACAACTGTTCGAAAACAATAAAGCTTGAGTCATATAGAATTGCGAAGATATTTTGTGCCATAAATTTTAATGGTTCTGTCAGAAACTAAATTATTTTTTCCTAAATAAAAAGTCAAAATGTCAAAAAATATCATCCAGTATTTCGAGAAATAAAGTAACTATTATTTACATCATAAAAATTATATAAGTATTTTATTATTATACATATTTCGCTAATAACCACTTTTTTTCATAAGAAAAAAACAATTTATTCCGAAATGAATTTTGAACAAAGGGCTTACAGACTTATATTATGATAGTATATTAAATTTAGAATCTTCTTTAAATGAGACATTTTAGGAATTAATAATTGTATATTACAGAAGAAATAACGATACTTATTAGCTCAAATAATTAATATACTTGACTATTGAAGAGCCGAGGTTCTAATAACTAAGGAGTGATTAATATTTTTTTAACTATTTCGTACAAAATTATTTTTTGTTTTTTTATTACAATTAACCGATAACATTAATATATAACATTGTATTAGTTTTCTTATTACAACCAGTCTTCACTTAAAAGATATATGAATTCAGCGTATGTGTCAAGTAGTGATACAGTTAAAAAAAAAATACTAAATAACAGATAATATTTATTATAAAGTTAAAGCAACACGTGTTTATTATAAAGTTAAAGCAACACGTGTTTATTTTATATACGAATTTATTGCCTAATTAATAATATATTCAACATTACCATTAATTATAGTGAAATTTAATTTATTCTATTATTGTCTTCTAATTCTTGTCTGTCTTTTCAAAAGATGTCATCTTTCAGGAGCCGTAAGTTCATCATACACATGTGGCCCAAGACATTGATCACATATCATTATAAAGTTCTGAAATTCAAATTAATTTATATTAATAAAACATATGATGACTTAATAAAACGTTATAAGTACCAAAGCTGTACCATATTATATTGCTGTCTTAAAAGGTCCATCGCCTTGTGGAAGTTGTGAGGAGAGGCGGGCGCGTGTCTCTCCATGAGGAGCACTGAACGGCGAGCTAACTGCTCCAGGTGTGCCAGGTCAGTAGGCTCTTGACAGCGCTCTACTTCACGTCCTCGTCCAAGCCGAGTGCCCACTACGTGGTGGCTACGTGAGCGCATCCTCCAGCGCCCGCTTCCGCGTTCGCCAACTTCACGAGCCGGTTGCTCGTAAGGACCTTTGAGATTCACCATGTTCAAATTATAACCCTCTAGTACTATGTGACATAGACCACCAAAATAATTGTGTTATATACCCATTTAGTGCTAATTATTGTAAACATTATTTCTAATTGATTCTAATTATTCTAACTTGCTAATTTAAATATATCTGCATCTTCCCCTAATTAGTTGATTAATAAATAAATTAGATCATGCTAATTATATAATATCGAAAGTAAACTACATGTTATCTCTTTAGTAACAATATAAATAATTACTTTTTTGAATGGAATGGACCCCTGCACTAATTAGCGGTGCTTAAAAAAATAAACTATATGATTCCAGTCATCTTGTATTTGTTTCTTATATTTTTGATGACCACTTTATATTATATAAGTTTATCTCTATAACTGAAGTGTAACATTGTTTTCAACTGCTGGGTTCTGTTATAATGTGATTGAAACAAAATAAAAATATCCTACAGTGTAAACTCGTTTGAAAAAAAGAAATTTATTTGTCACTGTAAAGGAAATTCTGCAATACCTTAGCGTGGCAGACCTTTATAGTGAACTGTAGGCAGTGGCGATTACAATAGATCTTTTAGGTTGCAGTGACACTGGGTTCTTATGGCCCTGCACAGCTGCGCTTTTTAAATAATAATAATAATGATATTAATAATTATTTATAATTAATAATTATTGATGAAGTTTAAAAATTGGATAGACTCAAATATTTTACAATATTAGTAACATAAATCTCTTTTATATATATATATGTTTTTTTATTGGCATTATTATAAAGCTGTATTATATTCTTAAGATATCAAAATTAAATATTTCGATAAATTTGCAGAAATTTATTCAAATATATAAATATATATGAAGCAGTATTATTCCGTAATAGTATTCCGATATTAGATATTTGATTACAAGTTTCTTACAATTTAACTTATTTCAAGAAAGATGTCCCTTTCTTCTTCGTCTCTTTCTTCCCCATCCTCCTTCCCGTCTTGGAGACGGGACTGAAATCTAAACGGGTCACGGGTTCGAGTTCATCAATTAGACGACTAATTGATGAATTGCTGTAAAAATTGTAAGTTGAGTACGTCACGAAAACTTTTTATTACAACATTAGTGACTCGGACCGGTTTTGCACGGATAAAATTAGCTAATGAATAAATTACCCTTTTTAAGATTCTTATTCGAGTGATTAGATATTTTTATTTATTTTTCTTAACAAATATGATTTTCACATTGTAATAAATCATTCAAATCGGTTAAACAATTCTTAAGTCTAAAGTCTTAATCATCTTAATCATCATCATAAGTTCATAGTCTTTCACGCAAACATAACTTTTAACTTGTATAACTTTTCAAATGTCTAGATTTAAGTTCTCAATAATTATATATATATCAAAATATTTGTCCGTATTTTCGATACAAGAACGGATACAAACATAAATGTATACAATTGTTTAAACAACTGTCTAATTGCATTATGGCGTTGCTTTGACAGATTTTAACGTCTTGCTTGCGGCATTGTAAATAGCACTCTGATGGATACTAGTTGGTTAACTATATAACTATAATTATAACTACAACAATTATTCATGAACGCACATTCACTAAAGTAATTAGCTCAATTGTACCTGTAGGCACTATGACAACTCTAATAACTTCACAAACCGAACGTCATTCATATTTTTTATAATTAAGGTTTTTTTTAATTTAAATGTTTTTAGATGTTATGGGTTGCTTTAGTTTTTATTTAGGGCTTAAATGCTATAGTTATAATCATAAACATAATTATGAATTCACACATTTTGTTCTTGATAGACACAAAATCAAATAATAATTTTCATGCAACAATAAATAAGGCAGTATTTTTATCAAATTAGTATAATCAGTATATAAAATAATACTATGTATTGCTACTTACCATACAAATACTCAGACATATACATATGACTATCACTCGCTAGATGCCGACCGTGTAAAAACCTTTTCACGTATTTCTTGAAAGAGTTCCGCTGAAGCCGCGCGGGAAAACCTCAACGAGTAGTTCATTACGTACGTTTACATTCTCTGTTTAACAGAATGAGAAGAGGATATCTATGAGAAATGTCGTGCAAATGTAATTTAACTTTTCTTTCATGAAATAATAGAATGGAATAAATAGTGTTTGAAATTTGATAAGAAAGTATTTTACCTTTCATTTTCAGATCCAATATTATTAAAAGTTTATGTTATAAAATAATATTATTTGGTTACATATTGTTATAGTATCTTCTTTGATCATTATAGTCTGGTACTCATTAGTGGAGAAGAGAAGAAATTGAGAAATAGTGTCAATGAGTGAATTTTAGTAAAAAAAGTTTCTTAGAAAAATACAAGAGGAAACGACGTGATCACATACGTGATCAAATAGAAGAAATATACATCAGGACGAAGGGTGTGCTCTACAACTTTTACATCAATACATTAATGACATTAAATGACCGCCATTTGTAATAATCATTGGCGGGGATTACTGTGATTCTGGAACATTCCCACGTGCTCGATATCCGTAAATTTATTTTCTAAATAACTTACACGTACTACGATGAATTAGATTCTTCTATGCTAATGTTTTTAATGTGAAATATTGTGTTTTATTCACACTCAACAGACAAAGAAATAGACACACTATTAGAATTTCTGAAACTTAACAAATACTTGTTATTCTTCTAAACAGCCCTATTTTTTTAAGTACGAATAGTCAGAATATTATAAAAATACGATACCTAATATTTTGAACATTCGCAATTCGTTACCCCACATGGATCACGTAAATTGGAAATTGTATCACAAGATTGCATGAATTTCTTTATTTTATACGTCTTTTACGAGCCCTGCAAAATGAAATACAATTTGTAGAATTCTTGAACAAAAATTGGTAACGATGAAGCCCTATAATTCCCTCAGTTTGGTAAAAATATTTTCGAAATAAATTATCAAGTTTGTCAAGTTAATTGATTTTTTTTATAACCTTGTTTTTTATTATAATAAAAATATAAAGAAATCGTATTCTCTATTTTAGTCTTATTTTTGTAATAGTTTTTTATTTCAATGTTTTATATTTTTTTGTAACTGGTGACTAGCATAGACATAACCGTTAGACAAGACGAAGCTTCTTAGCAATCCATGGATTCACCGTGCGGGTGCCGGGCTCATCGCGTTGCAAGGAGAGGAGTGCAAGCAGTGAGAATGAGAGCAAGCAGTGAGAATGAGAATTCAATCAGGAGCCGCGCCTAATATTGAATAAGGCTTCGCTTTTGATTTTTTGGAAGAGCCTTCTTTTACGAATTCTACAGATCGTTTGGTGGTTGTTATACCCTTCCACGCTCTTGCTACTGAAAGACTAACCGCTTCCCGTATAATTTCTAATACCTTGTCGTGGCGACGCGAGTATAGACCTTTATCTAGAAGTACACTACACCCTACTAATAGGTGTTTCGCGGTTCCTATTGCCTCCCCACAGATGTTGCAAAACTTTTCGGTGGCTTTGCCCCATCTTACTAAATTACTTTGATCTGGGATCATCATTTGGAATGCATTAAGATAGAATTTTAATAATGCTGGGGACCAATCATAAAGTAAGGTGCGCCACTTCAAAGCTAGTGGAATACAAAAATCTCCTATGGTCACCCATTCGTTTTGAATTTCTAGGCTCATCGCGTGGAGTCGGTAATTATCGTTTTCGTCTTGTCGAATAAAAGATTTTGTTATGTCTATGTCTTGAACTTTCCTACTTGATCCTAGCCCTACTTTATTTGTTTGAGCACCTATCATAATTTTTTTATGGAATTGAAGTCGTGACTCGAGCTCTGAGGCAACTTTGTCTTTTGGGAGAGAAGTTCTCTAGAGCATCTTTAGATTTTCCGATGATATGTCTTTTGGTAACTCTAAGATGTTTGTAGAGCTCCGATGGTTTCTTTAATTTTAATCCAAAATTGTTTCGGACTCTAAATAAGGTTGAAGAGTCCGCTGAGTGCGCTAACCCGAGCCATAACTTCAATGTCTTTATGACGCTTGCATCTAACTTTGACAAAAGGGTTTTATTAATATCATAAACGAGGAAAGGCCAATTTAGACGTAATGTTAAAAAATTATCGTAAATCCAAGCTTTTTTGACGTTACTTATTGGTTGGTTGTCTAGCTTTTTGAGATCATTTAAAAAGCTATCGACTATTACATCCAACGATGGGGTACGGCCTTGGTAATCGATTTTTTTACCTAAAAATTTAAACGGAGCTGCTTCCGTAACCGTTCTTAAGATCCGCTTAAGCGCGGATAAGACCGCTTAAGATCCAAATATTTTATTTACATAAAATATTTGGATCTTAAGCGTGATGTTTGTTACTCAATCACGTCAAAACTACTGAACGGATTTTGATGAAATATAGCAATATTGTAGCTTATGTACCAAAATTACACATAGCGTATAGAATTACTAACTTTTACATGGTTTTGTCTGTGAAATAACTAACTAATTGAAACGGGAGATCGTTTTTAATCGTTTGGCTCACTGAACTGAATTGATATAATTATTTGTGAAATCCTTCTTATTACCCGACGTCTTTAGAAGGATGTTATTTTATTCAAATATACGTATGTTAAATATAACCAATTATGCTATTTTTATGTTCCCTGCTAGAGTCTAAACGGATTAAAGGATTTTGACTTATGATGTTTCGGTAGGTACGTCAAAAATAATCGAAAAAAATATTTTTGACTTATGTTCCTAGCCATAAAAATAATATTTTTACAGTCTACGTTGACGAAGTCACGGGCAATATATATATATTTATAGCGTGTTCTTTTTCATAAATAAGTATTTACAAGTTCTGGTTGATCTATAATTTGATAATGATGAATTTATTCGAAAAGACATCGTCATTTTAATAATGTTTTAATGTTTTTACAAAAATGTGATCAATTAGCTAGCTTATATACCGAATTTGTATTTTATACCGCACCGTTTCTTTTGTTAATAGTACCTACAATGCAAAGAAAAAAAATATATACAAACAAAATTTTTTTTCAATATGGAATTTAATTGTCTGATATATAAATAATATAGTACAATTAATGACAAAAGTACAAGAATTTGATTAGCCCGCTAATTGCGACTTTTATTCCAGGTTAAACTTAAGAAACATAATTGTTTTTTCTTAAGTAGTTTATTTAATATTAAGTATAACTAATAACTTAATGATATTTGATTAATGGTACCGTGGACTTTATTACAATCGCGTACTCGTATTTCACCCTTCGAAGCAATTATATTGAATTTTTTGGTTACTTATGTCAAAACAAAGATAAATATAATTTAATCTTGATATTTATTATCAACAATTCTGATGGGTGTGTTTTATATATTACTTCTAATTATATTCATAACATCATTTTTGTTATGTTTATTTATAAAAATTACTTAAATGTCAATGATTATGTACCAAAGTTAAAGTTAGAGTTTTTTTTTTAAAAAGCTTTCAGTGTCTTAGAAAACAATGATAGGAGTATACAAACTATCAAGTTCATCCCGCCCTGAATCGGACGGTGTCCCAGCATCGCAAGTTTGGGTGTTGATAAATTGTTAACGAATTATTCTTTGGATATTTATAATTAAAATAAAGCTCAACATAGCTAAATATTCTTATAGAAAATATCAAACATTGTAGAATAGATCAGAAGTGATAAATATATTTTTTTATTAATTATAAATGTAATGGTATCAAAAATTTAATCGATACAGGTATATTAAAAATAATTAAAAAGAAACAAAAAGGTACTACATAAACAAATTGAAGAAATTATTATAATATTATTTAATAACCTGAAGATGATATGATATTATTGTATATTAATTAAAATGCCCAAAGCAGACAATTTCCACAAAGCCGTCCGATGGAAAAGATTGAATGGAACTAAACTTAAATATATCATTTAAATTACAGATATTATTATTTAGGGAACATAATAGTTTAAGATTATGGCCTACATTCATTAATATAAATAATTAAATTGAATCAAATTTTTGGTGTTTATATAAATATAGAATAAAATTGTATAGTAATAGATGAAAATATCCCGATAAAGACGATCACATATAGAATGCTTAATTCATGATGTATTAGCGACGGCACTACTTACCCTCAAAATGTAAACTTTTCTTTAAAAGTACCAGAAGTTGACATCGATTCCACATACTATATAAAGTTATTTATTATATACATTAAAGTAAACACCTATGTGAGAAAATTGAATATGTTTCAAAATGCACCTGTTCATTTTCAATATTTGGCAAAATAAAGCAAATCGTCTTAAACCATGGGAAGCCTATAAATCATTCAACCATATGGATTAAGTATCGATTTAATTAATTCAATGATTACTAATGTTTAATCGTGTTATCAATAACGAGACTTCATTTTTGGATCTAACCAAACTTTATAAAATATTCATTCGTATTTACGTATTAGGTTTTTATATATTTTAAGTCAAATATACTAATAATGTTAATATTTTTTAAATTTATGTTCGAAAAAAGGATAATACATATAAAAACTGTATTTTTTACTTTTAATAGTAACAAGTTTTAATGTACGAATCAATAATATAAATGTTTATTATATAAATTATAATTAATCAAATTAAGTCAAAATCAAATCAAAATCAAATTAGAAGGTAAAAGTTTAGGCAATTTAATTATTAGATTTATCTTGTCATTCTCAATCAAGGGGTGTTTTAAATGAGTATGAGTAGACATTAAAATGTTACGTATTGATCGAATGTTCTTTTTTCAAACTAACTGAATATATTGTATACGCAACATACCTATATTAACTTTCAATAAAATAAAAATAACTTGATGCTTTTTTAAGGTTATGTTTAAGTTCTACTAAATATATGCAGGATCATTGCATTAAAAAAACATTTAAAAAAGCCTTCGCTTATTATTGAATATATAATTTTTTATTTGGATGTATATTTCGTTGTTGAAGATATTAACTTGTACCAACATGGTAACATACGAAATGATTTATAAAAATTTGACACAAGAATGCCATGGATCCTATGAAAATGTCACTTCTTCTTTTAAGGAATAATATAAAGACATAAAACTTATAACTAGGTTAAAAAAATACTTTTACGCATGCGTGGCATCTATCTAATTATCATAGACTCAGTACAATTACTAAATAAATTATAATTAGAACAATTGGAGAGTTTTCAAAAGTCCTCCAAAATACCTCCAAAATGGGACGAAGATTAATTGTTCACGTGTTTGTATTTCTTTTATGATTTATGGTGAAGTGACAACAATTAGTAGTAAAAATAACAGAAACGGCAAACAATAAGCCAATGTTGACATAGATTTGGTAATTACAGTTCTTAATTACTAACGTGGTAATATCATATTGTTATGTAATTTATATATTTTATCAAAAGGCGGATGGATAATGATGCATTTTTTATGATAAAAGTATTTAGTTAATTTGCAGAAATACATCAAGGGTTGTTAACTCAGTGGGTTAGATTGTCAATATACCAATGAACTTGGCCGTCGGAAGGCAAAGATTCAGATTCTCTACGAGTCATAAGATTTGTTTAAATTTTACTTAACAGTACACTTTGTACATGTACAAATGTACTGTATTATTTCATTGAATTAAAAATCGTTATCTTTAAAATAAAGCTTACGAATCTAAAATCATAATCATAACAATAATTGGTATACTTGCAGTGAAACATCAGGTAATATTAAACTCTTCATGATATGAAATGCGTTACTTATTAAGTCTGAGAAGTTGAGTTGTTGCCCAAATATTGTCAGGGAATGTCAGAAAATAGGTTACTCGAACAATTTAAAATATACAAAAACCTTAAAAACCACAGTTTAAAAAAGAAAAAAACATTTCGAAACAGACATTTCAAAAACTTACATAGGACTAAAGAGACTTCATTGGCTCTCTTTTCTAATAGTTGTAGATAGATAATATTATAGATATGTAAAGGGCAAAGATTATATCTATCTATAAAGATAGATATAATATTTAAACTTTACATATAGTTTAATTAAAATTTGTTTAACGTTTCTTCTTTGCAACAATTTATTCCTTATTTCTTAATAATACGTAACTCCCTAAGCTCCCTTGCTTAAAATCATGTTTCAGAAATTAAATTACTCACGAGAATATACGAGTTGTAAAATTTAATTAAATCCAGAATTTATTTAAACGTGAGATTTGATTTAGATAGACGGGATCCACATCAGGGCGTGGGTGTTGTCCACGTATGTTACATTAATTTCCCAAGGCATTAATGGCTACCGCAGTCTACAATGAACATTGGCGGTAATTAATTTCCGTAACATTCACCCGTGCTAGGTAGATCCGGAAATAAATTGTATAAATAACTTATTCGAGTATACACAAATTATATTCTTATATGCTACTAATATTATAAACAGTAAACATTGTGTTCCATCAGTAACAAAATTAAGCTGCTTAGGAGATTTTCATAAATGTTTTATGATATTGACATCAAACACGTCATCATTTCAAATATTTTGTTAATTATGTTGATATATATGAAGACTGTGTTTACTTTTAATTAGGAAGTAAATAGCTAGCAGGTAAATTTGAAGCATCTAACTGTTATGGCACATAAACTAGGTACATTTAATATACGAAATACCTTATTAAACCTAAAAATTAATTATGTATTTACGCAAAATTTTAAAATTCTTTTATTTATGTTTATTTTGTTTGCCTGTACGATTAAGAGTATTTTATAAACGGTTCTATTAAGTGAACTTAGTTTACACTATTAAATACTATCATATTTGTCTTTGTCATTTTGCTATATTATTTTAAAAATATGAATAATTTTTGAACTTGCAAAAACATGCTAGTTAAATATTTTTAGAATGGACAAGGTTTTTTTCGTTTATTATAAAATAATTTTCACCTTTACATTGCTTTATTTTTATTTACCTAGTCCTTATGTGTTCCACCTTTTAAATATATGTAAAAACCTTTTCACAGGCAAATAAGTAAAAGGTCGAAAGTAGAATGATATGTATTGAATTGATATTGAAGACTAAAACCATGTATAGTACGAAACCTTATTCATCTTGTAAGTTTGATAGAGTCTTTAAAATCAGAAATCGCCTTGTTAAGCTTATGTTTTTGATTATTATGGATTTAATAATTCATCAAAACGGCAAGGATTTAAACTTGCGACCTCTGGACTACCGTTGGTGTCACTTAGTCGTTTCTTATCTTTAGCTGTTTTAATGACATTTTCTTTCAATTTAGTGATCAAAAATAATTTGTCTCGATGATATCTCGATATAGTAATCATGATGAAGAGATGTGGTAATTGTATCCAATATGTTTGGTGTATTAATACCAAACATAACAATATATTTTTTGCCAATTCTAGTTTAAGGAAAAAAATATATAACATTAATGGTTATAAGTAGGGGTAGAGAGCAACTCTACCTTCCCTTGGGAGGAAATAAGCGTAAGTGATATATTTTCAAAGTTTTTGTCATTGGCAATACCAAATACTTTCTTTTTAATACCAAAACCAAGCCATTGGAGTTCTGCAGGTGGAAATTTGCAACGCGAAAACGTTGGATCGAAAAACAAAGTATATTTTCTTTAGCAACACGTCCGCCATAGACATTATTAACCCTTCAAACCACTTCCTCAGCACTGGTGCCACGGTTAACTCGTACTCGTAAATAATGTGATATTTTAAGTTTTCCATTTCGTAATCTGAGTCAGGCAAACAGAAAAAAGAAACAAAAGAAAATAAACAAATGAATGTCGGTCAACTAAACAAAAATAGCAAATTATTAGAGTTCTATTAAGCAAATTATTTTTGGTTACAAGAAAAACTTCAATAATAATATTTCATAAAGAAATAATTAATAGATTTAATTGAAATTGAGTTTAATTGAAATCAACATGACAATTGGTCTTAAATTTCATGATTTCCTTGTTCAAATAAAAACAGTTAATTTCCTCCTTGAATTTCATATTGACGCAATGTTTTGAACACAAGCTTTCATCTGATAAGAACGTGACTTGCCGAGATCAATAAATCACATGAAGTCGAACGTAATTAATATTTATTATTTGATTGGTTGTAAATTAGAGTTAGGTATAATTTTGAGGGTAGATAGTCAATAAAAAGTAAATACTTGAGTGAAACATGTGTTAAAAAAACTTACTGAGATTTTAGTTAAGAGATACAGACCTTTTATCCTGGCTTTTCTATATATAACTAAAGGTTTTAGTATATATAACTAAAGGTTTCAGTTTTAAAAAAGTTAGGACTTGGTACCCTCTGAGTAGAAAACAACTTGTCCAACAGAAGCAATAAATAAATTATCTCCAGTATTATCTAAATTTTTTTTTCAAGCCAATTCTGGCTACAGTACTCGGTGGTATTTAGTTTAATAACAATATGAAACACTCTTTAATCTTTTAAGTTTATTCCAAGGTTTTTCTAGTAAATAAGCATTATTGAAACAAACCTTCTCCGAACGATTTGAAATTGGATTGTTGCGTAAGATACCTTGATTTCACTTCAGATGGAAATCTGACTAAATAATTTATTTATTAATAATAAAATAGTAAATAAACAATTATTCAGGTGTAAAAACAGTCTCAAATAATATAAAATATATTTAATCATATAACTTGCAACTTCGTTTCAATTAATTATAATTTTGTTGATAAGTAAGTACAGTTGATCCAGAAAGCACAGTTATAGATTATTCTTCATACACTTTCTACATACACCCTTCCGCTAAAAGTGTAAATGTCTAAGAAAGAATTTACGTGGTTTTTAATATACCTAAGAAACATATATTTTTTAACTGAGTCATAATTAATAAATAGCTCACGGTGACTTATACACGATGTGCAATATTATTCGATAAAACAGCATTAGAATTAAAGTAAAATTGAAATTAAATATATTTTAAAATAACATTTCGAAACAGATATTTCAAATACTTACATAAGACTAAAAAGACTTCATTGGGTCTCTTTTCTAATAGTTGTGTATATTAATACAGTAAAAAAGATATAGATAGATAATATTATAGATATATAAAGGGCAAATATTATATCTATCTTTATAGGTCTAATATTTGTATTAAAATTTATTAACCATGTTACTTCTTTGCAACAATTTATTCCTTATTTCTTAATAATACGTAACTCCCTAAGCTCCCTTGCTTAAAATCATGTTTCAGAAATTATATTACTCACGAGAATATACTAGTTGTAAAATTTAATTAAATCCAGAATTTATTTAAACGTGAGATTTGATTTAGATAGACGGGATCCACATCAGGGCGTGGGTGTTGTCCACGTATGTTACATTAATTTCCCAAGGCATTAATGGCTACCGCAGTCTACAATGAACATTGGCGGTAATTAATTTCCGTAACATGCTCCGTAGATCCGGAAATAGATTGTATAAATAACTTATAAAGGTATACACAAATTATATTCTTATATGCTACTAATATTATAAACAGTAAATTGTGTTCCATCAGTAACAAAATTAAGCTGCTTAAGAGATCTTCATAAATGTATTAAGATATTGACATTAAACACGTCATCATTTCAAATATTTTGTTAATTATGTTGATATATATGAAGACTGTGTTTACTTTTAATTAGGAAGTAAATAGCTAGCAGGTAAATTTGAAGCATCTAACTGTTATGGCACATAAACTAGGTACATTTAATATACGAAATATCTTATTAAACCTAAAAATTAATTATGTATCTACACAAAATTTGAAAAATCTTTTAGTTATGTTTATCTTGTTTGCCTATACGATTAAGAGTATTTTATAAACGGTTTTATTTACTAACTTATAACTACATATATACATTTTAGTGAACTTAGTTTACACTATTAAATACTATCATATTTGTCTTTGTCATTTTGCTATATAATTTAAAAAATAAATAACTTTTGAACTTGCAAAAACATGCTAGTTAAATATTTTTAGTATGGACAAGGTTTTTTCGTTTATTATAAAATAATTTTCAATTTTCACGTTTACATTGCTTCATTTTTACTTTATTTACCTAGTCCTTATGTGTTCCACCTTTTAAATGTATGTAAAAAACCTTTTTACAGGCAAATAAGTAAAAGGTCGAAAGTAGAATGATATGTTACTATTGAAGACTAAAACCATGTATACATGGTACGAAACCTTATTCATCTTCTAAGTTTGATAGAGTCTTTAAAATCAGAAATCGCCTATATAATATAAGCCTTGTTAAGCTTATGTTTTTGAATATTATGGATTTAATAATTCATCAACACGACAAGGATTTAAACTTGCGACCTCTGGACTACCGTTGGTGTCACTAAGACGTTTCTTATCTTTAGCTGTTTTAATGACATTTTCTTTTAATTTAGTGATCAAAAATAATTTGTCTCGATGATATCTCGATATAGTAATCATGATCAAGAGAAGATGTGGTAATTGTATCCAATACGTTCGGTGTATTAATACCAAACATAAAAATATATTTTTTGCCAATTCTAGTTTAAAAAAAAAATATAACATTATTGGTTATAAGCAGGGGCAGAGAGCAACTCTACCTTCCCTTGGGAGGAAATAAGCGTAGGTGATATATCTTCAAAGTTATTGTCAGTGGCAATACCAAATACTTTCCTTTTAATACCAAAACCAGGCCATTGGAGTTCTGCAGGTGGAAATTTGCAACGCGAAAACGTTAGAACGAAAAACAAACTATGTTTTCTTTACCAACACGACCGCCATACACATCATTAACCCTTCAAACCATTTCCTCAGCACTGGTGCCACAGTGGAACTCGTACTCGTAAATAATGTGATATTTTAAGTTTTTCATTTTGTAATCTAAGTCACGCAAACAGAAAAAAAAAAACAAAAGAAAATAAACAAATGAATGGCGGTCAACTAAACAAATATAGCAAATTATTAGAGTTCTATTAAGCAAATTATTTTTGGTTACAAGAAAAACCTTAAAAATAATATTTTCCATGAAGAAATAATTAATATATTTAATTGGAATTGAGTTTAATTGAAATCAACATGACAATTGGTCTTAAATTTCACGATTTCCTTGTTCAAATGAAAACAGTTAATTTCCTAAAAGCTTTCATCTCATAAGAACGTGACTTGCCGAGATCAATAAATCACATGAAGTCGAACGTAATTAATAGTTATTATTTGATTGGTTGTAAATTAGAGTTAGGTATAATTGTGAGGGTAGATAACCAATAAAAAGTCAATACTTGAGTGAAACATGTGTTAAAAAAACTTACTGAGATTTTAGTTAAGAGATACAGACCTTTTATCCTGGCTTTTCTAGCCTTCTCTTATATATAAAGCTTCTCTAACGAGTATACACAACTAAAGGTTTCAGTTTTAAAAAAGTTAGGACTTGGTACCCTCTAAGTAGAAAACAACTTGTCCAACAGAAGCAATAAATAAATTATCTCCAGTATTATCTTTAATTTTTTCTTCAAGCCAATTCTGGCTACAGTACTCGGTGGTATTTAGTTTAATAACAATATGGAATACTCTCTAATCTTTTAAGTTTATTCCAAGGTTTTTCTAGTAAATAAGCATTATTGAAACAAACCTTATCCGAAGGATTTGAAATTGGATTGTAGCGTAAGATACCTTGATTTCACTTCAAATGGAAATCTGACAAAATAATTTATTTATTAATAATAAAATAGTAATTAAACAATTATTCAGGTGTAAAAACAGTCTCAAATAATATAAAATATATTTAATCATATAACTTGCAACTTCGTTTGAATTAATTATAGTTTTGTTGATAAGTAAGTACAGTCGATCCAGAATGCACAGTTACGGATTTTTCTTCATACACTTTCTACATACACCCTTCTCCTAAAAGTGTAAATGTCTAAGAAATAATTTACGTAGTTTTTAATATACCTAAGAAACATATATTTTTTAACTGAGTCATAATTAATAAATAGCTTACGGTGACTTATAAACGATGTGCAATATTATTCGAATAAACAGCAAAAGCAGAAACAGAAAAATAAAATTCACCTGAAAGGGCGGAAAGAAATGAATTTCATAATTTTCATATTTAAAATATAATTTAAAATAAATATATATATAATATATATATATATATATATATATATATATATATATATATATATATATATATATATATATATATTTAAAATATATTTTGTTACAAGTAAAAAAATATCTGGTAGTAACCTAAACAGAGAAGGTGATGTGAACTAACATAACACATAGTACTTATGTTATAACAGAGTAAATAATTATGTAGTTATATTTGTTTGGTTGTGAAAATTATATGGCACCTTTGTCTTGATGCTAAAACAATAAGACAAAAGTACCTTGTACTTCGGAGAAATTCAAAGTTTTGTTTGAAATTATATAACTTTCCGAGTTTTAATAAATAATATATGTATATACACACACTAACACATACGCACGTACACAGTATTGTCATATCTAATTCTAATGAAGAATTGTAAAAGTAATATTATATAAGTAATATTATTATAATAATTATTATTTACTTAATCTTTTGTAGTATCGTCACGCTTTAGCAGACAAATTCTTTTAAATACATTATTTGCATTTGCTTTGTTGAGCACATTGGTTCTAATTGAAAAACAATGATATTAAGTAAAGAAAAGAAATATACTTTGAACGTTCACAAAACCCTAATTATATGTTAACCTTTTTTATACCGAAACCTGTCCATACAAAGACTTGTATAGACTCATGATGTACTGCATCACCATACATAATCATTCTATATCCACCAAATCGTATCCTAAGTACCCGGGATTGGCGAACAAAATATACAATAATACAAATAGTTCGGAAAAAATAATCTGATTAAAATTGGTATTTGGCATTTTAATGAAATATCCGCGTATTTGTAATAGCAAATGTAGGCTATATTTTATCCGGATTTAGCAATCGACGATTGGATCTAAATTTTCAATTGCTTCACTTATCTATGTTCAAGGAAGATTTAATTAAAACTAGATTTGTAAAGTTTATTGTTATTTCATATTTTTGGAAAACTAAATATTCTGCCCTCAAAATATCACTCACTATTCTAAAATTTACTTATTGTGTATAATAATAAATATGGGCCACACACAGCTCATATTATATTCTCAGCGATATAAAATTTAGTAATTTATAAATAATTTATTTATAGCTAAAAGAGATCATATTTATCAACACATACACTAATTTATTGCAAAATTATAAAAAAATTATAAGTTAGTTATTTCAATCGGAAGCTAGCACAACTATCTAGAATTAAATTACATTGCAAGTAACTTTTAATTAAATGATATCCGAACAGGAAGTTGTATAACGTGAGAGTACTTCATGAATATATGCTAATAAAGTTTTAGTATAACGTTTTTTGAACCGAGAGTTTTAATGGAAAATATTGTGGTTATATATACGAAGTAAAAATACTATTGGTCTAGACATTTACTTCTAATTATACAACGTGTTTATCGTGAACTAAAGAATTGTATTAATATTAAGTGATTATGTTCAGATTGTATACCATTACCTACAACTCTTTATATCTAATCTGATCCCCCTCTATTTATTGTCACTCTCTCTAAAGGCAATTTTCTTAATAATGTTATAATTATTAGAACTAAAATTAAAATCGATTACAACCTCAGATATTTTTAGCAACAACAACTGGAAAAAATAATTTATTTTTTAATTTTTTAACTGAATTTATTACTAAATATTGTGAATATTTCAATATATCATAACATATTGAAACATATTGTACATATCATCTGTGAAAATTTCAACTGTCTAGTAATGACGGTTCATGCCTGGAAAAGACAGACAGACAGACTGGCACCGAAATCTTAGGAATTGGTTTTCGTTTTTACTCTTTGGGTATGGAACACTAAATACATACATTTTCCTATTTGTATAATAACCTTATTTTATTCCTAATTATGAGGTCCTGGAGGCTTAATAGATAGTTATATTTATTTACTGAGGGCCAATGTCGGGGATGTGATATCATTATATATTAAATAATGAACACATACTATGCATTGTATAGTATGTATTAATTATTTCATAGTTATTCGACATAGAGTCCTTAGTGTGTGCGGATTTATTTTTCTTAAATATACAATAACAAAATTTTAAAAGCCTAACAAAACTTTGTATTACAATAACGTTTTCTGAGATTCCCTGCAAAAATGTTGTGTCAGTGGCGTTTAGTGGCGGGATTGTCATGTTTATTTTTTTTAATGTAGTCGCCCATTCATTGAACGATAGATGATTTCTGAAAGTGCAAGTTTTAGAGAAGAATGTTGATTTAATTCAGTATTAATCAGTTTGAAGAATTTAACAAATATTGGTGTAGAATTTTTATTATATTCTTAATATGGGCATATAGCCTTATTTTTAAACGTATAGGAACATGCTAATGAATTAACATTAAGTTTGTCAGAAATTTTAAATAACGTTTGAAAACGATAAAAACAATCGATAATTATTTACCAACTAAATTAGAATTACATTAACATGCTTAGAATGAGCATTTGATGATTATAATAAAATTATGTAATATAATAATTTAAATATTATATACCTAAGCGAATAAACTGAAATCAGTATGTTCTCACTAATTCTCTCACAGTTTTTTTTTAAATTTTAATCTTTAAAATCTTTAGTTAAATATTCAATATGTTTATTTTCTCCTATAAAATTCCTTATTATCGTATTTAACAAATCGATTTATAGTCATGAAACTAAACACGTGAACAAATTAACAAAATAATATAAACAAAATTTTTGAAACGATTCCTAATGTTAAAGGAATAAATTTAACCGCTCCGTCGCGTTGGTCGAGTGCGAGTTAGCGCAGACGTCTTACTATAGCGACGCAACGGGGCTCGGGTTCGATTCATGATGCCTTTGCATTTATGTGATAAGCATACATGTCTCTATTTCCGGGTTTGGTCGTTTATTAAATAAATTCGCAGTATTTATATGTGTATTTCTATGTATTTGTATCGTTTTGTAACACTCTTAACACAAGCAAATAATTTGCTTACTTAGGGGTCAGATTAATGTGTGTAATTTGTCCTGAGATATTATTATCATTAAATTCAAAATCACTTAAAAAATTGACTATAATTAATAATTATTTTAGTTTCTAAATATAACAATAAACGTTTATATCTTTTTTTTTATTATTTTATTGGAACCTTATATTGTTTAGCTGACACATGTGCAAGTGACACATAATTTTTCCTGTGTCGTCTCGACCCTATATTACCTTATAGGGTCATATAATTCTGGACACACCTGTCCGTGTGTCGCTCGGTGTATGTACCGTATGAACAAGTTGATAATGAAAATAGTATATATCATTTCTCAAATTCCAAATTCAAGAACCATTGAGGGAGTTATCAACATATTAATCGAAACAGAATAAGAGAGGTTAGTCACTGTTATTATTCAGTAATTAACGAGTATCTAAGAGTAAAATCGGCCCTAAATGAACGGCGAAGCCATAATTATTAACGACGGGTATCCTATTATTTTGTCATTCATTTAATACGTAGACTTCATTTGTTTTTAACCTTTTAGACACGTTAGCTCAGTAGGTTTTTTTTTTTGTTAATGCGCCGATTTACAAAAACACTTAACTATCTAATATAAAAATTTTTCATGTTAAAGATTAAAAAAAGCCACTTTATAGTGATGCATTTTTAGAACTGTATACTTTTTATTTAATAAAGGTGTGAATTAATAAATCTTTAACATGGCTTTATTTTGAATAAATACATGTTCATATGCAGAAAATATTCAAAAATTGAAATAAAATATTGTCTCGATATAAATTTTACCTGAATAAACCAAGTTCATAACATTTTAACAATACCCGCAGGTAATTTCTTAAGATACCTATCATTTCTTTAGTTTCAATAATATTGCCTTAACGATCTACTTCGTCAAACAATTAGTAATGCCCGGCATTTAAACAAAATTTAACTAAATTTGAAACAGTAATTTCTCTTGGTTCCTTAGTTTCTTTATGTTATTTTTGCAACTTCAAGAGTTTACAAGACAGCTAGAATTATAACAATCAATAAGTACTTTGTGTTGCTTACATTGCACGTTAATATTTTTAACTTTCCACATAATTGTTCTTATTTTAAGAACTGATTACTCCTTATATAAGAGTCATAATTAGATGGACATTTCCAGATAATTTACCGTGTCTTATCCTTCTTTAATAAGAAATATATTTTATCCAAAAGTGGACAAAGAATAATTGAAACAAGCCAAAGAAATAGAAATTTATAACGAGTTCAAGTTCTAATTAAATATAATAGAAATAATGATTGAGTTTTAAAACATATCTTCCATGTCAATTATTGGCCCCGGAGTGTTGTTACGTTAAGTTAAACTACATTATTAATTACGACCATATTTATTAAATGTTATTAATACGAATGCCTTCAGAAATAACTGAATGATTGATAGATAATGCTTTGACTAAATGTACTTTTAAATGCCATACGGTGAGGCGAATTGCCGAACTTAAAAGGGTGAAAAATAATGGAAAAGAGAGAAATATCGTTCTGTGAACCTATAATCAAGGATTAAATGAAAGAGTAAGCAATTAATGAGGAAGTTGCTTTTTACTTGACTACAACTAATCAGCAACTTCGTAATTAATGTCTTAAATACTAATTTGTAGGTATAAGAAAGTTGTAGTTTGATGTTAAATAAATAAGCCAGAGTTTCATTAGCTTAGAACTTTAAATATATTAAAATTTTATTCAATTAATAAATCTTTGGGTGCCAATAATTGATAAATTGTATAAATATATAAGTGTAGTCGCCCAGTGGTCTATATTAGTTAGAAGTCCATGAGAGTTTGGCACAACACAGTGTACATAAGTAACTATTTGCGACAATTTCATTCAGATTTATCACAAACAGTCAATTGTAATTTGTGATTAGATTTATATATAATTGAAAGATTATAATGCATTATGGAGCTTTGAAACACAGAAAAAGAGGTAGATCTCAAAATATTTTACCTTTCTCTGTGTCTACAAAACAGGTTCTATTCATTTTAGGTTTATTCACAATAGGTTTTAGTTCATTTGTATTATTTATAATTGAATAAGATACTCCTCATGTTTGATTTCTTTAAAGTATTTATATTTATTTCCTTGTCCTCCTTTTTTTTTAGGTTTTGACATCTTATAAGCCTTTTGTGCACTGAAACTATTATAAGCAGTATTTTCTTTCTAACTGTAATTGTCTAAAAGTACATAACTAATATTTTTTTTCGAATGTGTTTTACCACTTGACTTACCAAATAGAAAAAGCTCAAAATTTTCCAAAGTTTCAGCTTTACGTTTATTTTCTTATACCCAAATTTAATACTTAAAATATACTGTCAGAATCATATATAACAGCTGATGATAAAACTAAGATTTGATATTAATTTCAGTTTTAGTAACGACGAACTTTGCTATCATTCACATTTAATTTAATTAAACAACTTGAAAAGTGTGTAACTTGAAATGTAAGCTCAATTCTAAATTGTTAAATGTTTTACGGAATAATATGAATACCACTTCAACGAAGCCTTTTTTAGAAGAATATATATAGTCGACTGACATATATTCAATGAATAAATCATGTGGGATGAATTTTATATAACGTTAGTAAGAATACATTTGATAACGGATACAAAGAGGTCTGCTTTCGGCGTCTTTAACTAATGAATAATGTGCTATTCAATCATTCTATTATGTCATGACATTTAATACCATATTATATTATAAAAGCACATAGTTGAGAAACGAATTTCAGAGATACAATATCTAGTCACTTTGCTTATGATTTTTTTAAAGATGTAAACCAAAATTAAATAATACATTTTTTTTGTATTTAGCTGGTATATTCCAGGTAAGGCACATGCAAATGAAATCTTTTTTAGTAAGATTGCAGTTTAGAGAAATAAAGAAATAGAAATAAAGAATAGGTGTTAACATTAAATTTATAATCATATTTTCATATATCTTTAGGATAATGTAGGATAATTTGGAAAAAACCTAAATAATAATGTAATGTGGATCAACTAGTGTTGATATAAGCTACTATAATAAAATAATAGTATAGCCAGTAGTTCATCAGCTGTGGTAGGGATATGACATGTGGGATTTGATGTTAAATAAATATGAACACCGCTAATAACTTAACAAATGTTCTATGTTATGTTTGATTTACTTACCTAATGAATATATTAATAAAAATATAGTAAAAATTTAAAAATTCTCATTGTAAATACCTTTAACTATACTCTAATACTACTTTGTTGATTATTATTATTTTATAAAGAAACAAATAAACCAAATTAAATACAACTGTTACACAGATTTAGCGCGCTACAAGAAAAGACGTGACGTCTGACAGACACAAACATCAGATTCACATAAGGAGGTAAAATGAAAAATGCAATCTTATTTTAGTTGTTTTGTTTAAATATTGTTTCTTTTTTTATCAATGTTAACATTTTAAAGATGATGTTAAGGACTTTCTCTGTGAGTGACATAGAAGAAGTGGTCCAAGATTTTTTTTTGTGCAATTTTGATTAATCATCCTGGAAACTAAAGTTGTTTTGGTATTAGAAACTATATTTCAGACAAAAGTATATCAAAACCGGTAAGATAAAACAACTTGTAGAATTTTAATTATTTTCTTGCAGGCACGAGACTGATGTTAAACTTTATGCATTTTGTTATTTTGTGAGTACTAACAATGAATCAATATGTTCTTAAGAATGACTTAATATTTTTTTTTATGATACGCATCAGTCCTAGTAGTTTATATTTTCAAGCATGCTCTGTGTATCCAAGCCCTTATGTACTTCACCCTCATGTATTGTAATAAATGTATTAGCTATTAGCAAACTAACATTTCAGAAACACTAAGGATAAAATATGTTAACTGAGAACAAAATCAGCAGATCTTTCTCCTGACAATATTTACATAGAAAATTTAATCAATATTGTTTTCCTAGTGACATACCTCATTGAAAAACAAACAAATGAAACTTTTTATTTGTCATCTGCCACGTGTTCAAGCTGGTATCTCATTTACGACTACTGTTGCTTAACAAGAAAATGTGGGTGTCTTCAAGCGAAGAGTGAATAGGTTGCTAGGGTAATGCGCCTTACCACCTAAGACTACATTCCACTTACCATCAGGTGGAATGTAGTCAAGCATTGCCCTAGAGAATATAAAAAAAAAAAAAAAAAAAAAAAAAAAAAAAAAAAAAAATACAAATTAAAAAAAAAAATAGTTTATGTAAATTATATGTCGCTATTATTGTTGTTTTTTAAACATGAAGGACATATTGATGGGATACTTTTTTTAAAGAAAAGAATATATATTTGGTTTAAAGTGAAACTTTTTACATAGAAACAAATTATGTTACTAGACGAATATCTAGATTTATAGTGACTTTAACAAAGCTATAATTTGATTTTTGTTTTGTTTCCATATCAGTCATCAATTACTAATAAATATATGGAATTAATAAATATATGGAATTAAGTGTAATGTTACTCTGTATTACTAGTATACACAGTCTTCCAAAAAGATAAAAAGCATAAGGTACCTACAGCTTGAAGTTGTTAACAACTAAAAGGTAGACAGCTCGAACAAAATATTGACTTTCTATGATAGAACAACGATGACCTTATAATTTTGGGTTAGAATTATAATCTATATATATAGGAATATAACCTTTAGTAATTTAGGAATCATTTTAATGTTTTAATGTCAAGTTCTTTACTCTTCATGTTAGATCCGAAACCCTAGAATGTTTTACCTACTTCTTTATTGTTACCCAGATTGTATTTAAATAACATAATATAACTGTAATCATTTGCTCATAGTGTCTCGACGTAATGGCTTATTATCCTTAATGATATAATAATTATTAGAACCAAAAATATAGCATATTAGCGGATAGCTTTATCTACAACAATACACAAAAAAGAAATTAAGCCATGCATATCCATAATCTTATCTTCATCTTAAATCTAGTTTTATTTCAAGCATGTGTGGTGTGGGTGGTTTATAAAACGCAGTAAGCTGCTTCAATGTTTTGGGTTTGATTTCCATTCGAGACAATTCTTCGACAGTTCCATAAACTATCGTTTTGCGACTGAGTATACTTTGGGTTAATAATTAATCTTAAGCATTAGGTACATCAAGGCATGATATAGTGTTTTGACGTAGTTAATTACGTTAATTATGTATTGTTATTAAATACGTTATCATCATATTGAAATCCAACCAAATGATAATCTCAAAACGATAAACGTAAATAAAGAACGAAAAAATTTATTCACTATTCGTTACACCATAAATTTAAAAACATATAGAAACATATACAAACAACAAACATATAGAACAATTACTGCACAAAATAAAACTTTTATATTTATTTTACTTTTTTACCCTATTTAAAACAATTGTTTTTTGCTGACATCAATTACACGTGGATAAATAGATCATGTCAATGAAAACTGATCATACGATCCTATATAGATAGTGTTTATAAATTTGACCTGTACAAATTCTATCCTGTATCTCTTCTAGCATTATGATACAGATTATGTTCTGTCTAGAAAATTGGATAATCTAACAATAATCATTTTCCAATTCGGTGATGACTATATAAGTGCAAAAATGTGTTATTATCTATAGTGATTCATGAATATAAACATTCCCGAAGATAGGGCATTGGCTTTTTACAGTAGTTGATTCATCGTTGCCAATGACGTGTATTGTATAATTATTTACATTACGTCATTCTTGGAATAGGTGCCCCTTATTCGACACCAACGTTCAAGGCTCGTTAGCTCAGTAGGTTAGAGCGCCGATATACAAATTCACTTGACCATCGGAGGGCGGAGGTTCAAATCCTTCACGAGTCATAAAGTTAAATAGAACTTTTTTATATTTTAATTTTAACTTTTTCTTTTATTACATTTAATAAACATTTTTAGCAACAAATTCTTTGAATATGGATTTTATATCTTAGATTATCTTAATAATGTGATATTGATTGAATCTTATTCGAAAAAAATACTATTAATGATTTTACCCCTACTTACTTTTTACATTTTACAAATAGAACAAAACTATAATTGGGCAAAATTTTTACATTAAAATATATTTTTCTATATATATATATATATATATATATATATATATATATATATATATATATATAAAGAAAAAATAGAAAGAAGAAAAAGAAGCTTTATAGAATAAAATATATTATTACACAATGTTAAAGAAACTTTTTTTAATAATTGAAAATGGCGATATACCTAGTTAGGTATAATATAGTCAGATATATATATAGTCAGATATAGTCAGATATATAATAATAATATAGTCAGAAAAAACATAATAATGCACCAGATTTAAACTACGCCTTAAGAGTTACAAGGATTTAATTTTCAACTACTTGATCTTCAAACATCAAAGCCCCGTACATTAGACCAGAAATAAATACAAATTAAAAAAGAGAAGGTAACATAATTATGAAGATACAGTATAGCGCTCTGGATTCACATATTCTGGTATTGTAAATGCATTTGCTATTCAGACATCTTTTAGAAATTAGCGTTCCATCCCTCATTATTTATAAAAAAAACGTAACTTTGTAAGCTCCTTCACTTAAGAGCATGCTCATGCATGAATCTAATAGTAATCGATACGTAATCGAGATAAAATCATATCATCAGAGCGAAGTATGTTGTCAATATTATTACATTAATGGTTACCACAGTCTACAATTAACATTGGCGGTAATTTACTGCTTTTCATAGATATTGTAAGATATTGTGTAATTAATATTTCATAAGTATTACCATTTTATATACTAATTATATTTTTAATGAGAACCCTTAACCCTCTCAATAAAATTTTAATTACTAAAGAGATTTTCATAAGTATTTTAAAATTAGGGTAATTTATAAAATCAGTGGTTTATGTTAATTTCAAACATTTTGCTAATTATGTGGATATAAAGACTGTCTACTTCTAATTACCTCGTTAATAGCAGGCAGATAAATTTAGAGGAACTTGACAATATTCGTCGTTTCGGTATCTTAATTTCAATACAAGACATCTACATTAAACTCAACATAACATTTAACTTAAGTTAACATACGATAATTGCTTATTAATAATTCTGTGTAAATTCCATCACTAAATAACGTCTATAAATAACATCTGTTAGTTTTGTTTTGTCATTGTAAAAAAGCTTTGGTATAAATAAAGTACATAAGAAAGAAATTTATTTATTTATTTAGGAAATCAACAGCTTATACATACAGCCAAACAACAAATATATCCAAAAACAGGTTTGGCTAAAACTTAACATAATGTTTTTATGGAAATATCGTTGAAAAAAAATCAAGAAAGCAATTGTCACAAGAAGTACACTCCAATACACAAAAATGCCTGCAGCCGAGTATTAATGTCGGTACACTGTACTAATACTTAAGAATAAACATACATAAATAATGAATAATAATTGATATATTATCGAATTAATTACCGATTCAAAGACAAACCGTGGCAGAAACAGAAGATTCTATATCAAAATGTAAGTGTACCGCAATAAGAATATACAAAACATATTATTGAATGTATTTTGTACAGTTTTATTATGTTTGTTTAATAAACAAAGTTCAAACATGCACTATTTCTGGAAAATACCTCTAAAAAGGATAAAAATAATATTATTATCTACTAATCGAAGTCGTTGTGTCGGCGTGTTGTACTTACGTTGACGATGGTGCTATTTTACGAAGTCTCGGTGCTAATGAATGAGGACTTAGACTATACGATTTAATATTGTCATTTCGTTATTGCCTTGGTAACTCACTAGCATTTAGATTTCTGCCTTTGTTTAGCGGTCTTTTGTACCGGGGTTATTTAATTATTATTTTTTGCGTTTTAAAGTTAAATTACTGGTTTCTATATTCTAAATGAACCTACAAATATACCGAGTTACTATCAATATTGCATAAAAAGATTTTTTGCACCATTATCAATAAATGCTAAATATCTTGGAGACGATTGTGTTTATTTCGACCAAACGTAGCTAATAACCATCTTGACAGATCAGGCTTTCTTTAAAAAAAAACCGCAATCAAATCCACGCGTTTGACTACTACGTTGCCACAGACAGATACACAGATACACAGATACTCACCTCTTTGACCTGTGTCTTGTAACACCCCTCTTTTTAGGTCGGGGGTTAAAAACAATAACAAAACAAATTCTTACAATTTCTTGATACTTCTAATAAGGACCTTCTTGACACATTAAATGGTAATGATGAACTTCATCGAAAAGGCAGTCTTTTCAGCTTTTAAAAAAGTGCATAATTAACGACCCTTATATTCCCAAATATTACAAGGAAAGTATAAGTATGGTAGTTTATATTATTCGTTTATGAGCTCGTGCTCTAGTACTTAAGCAACTAAGTCAAGCTAAATTTATGGTACAGCCTGGAATTACATTGATTTATGGGCCCTTTGCCCGTAATACCTATATAATATAGTACGTGTAATATATATCCAAAAGTACCTACCAGTAATAATCGTCAAAGTACTGATTAGATCGCTGATTGCGATTTCATCCCAAGCTAGATTTCATTGGAACAGTTACTAATTTAATGTGAAAAAGAAACACTTATTTTATCTCAGTCAAACTGGACCTTAAACACCTACAGGGAATTATATCGGGAATTTTGTTTACTTATTATGTGAAAAGGAAGGTTCATTTATTTTAATAATTATGAACATAGATTTTAGAATAGTTGCTCTGTATGTAAATAGTTATTATCTCTGTATGTAAATAGTTATATTATAATTATATATGTTAGTAATAGTAGGTCCTATACCCTACTATTCAAATTAGATAATTTATATCTTAACAAAATTAAAGTCTATCAAACCTAAATATTCTTATAAAATGAATGCTTAAATTTCAACAATAATAACAAACATTCTACCCTTTGATCATATCATCAGGGTTTAAAAAGGGTGTCAGTTGGAAGGGTGAAGGTTTTAACACTTAACAGACGTGTTGGTTCAGTCATAAAGCTTTTGCGGTCATTGGTGGCGATTTAAAAAACTAGAGAATTTTAGGTACAAACTAAAATATGATAAATCTCATTTGTGATATATATTTTTTTTTTGTTCAGATTAGAAATTAATATTAATATTTTTTAATATTATCTAAAATTTTGTTGAAATATTGAGACAACAATAGAGAAACAAACTGTACTAGTATATAAGCCGTGCATAAAAGATTTTTAATAATTTTTAACAATTTCATAAACGATTTCTTCATAAGCACTATTATAATATCAACATTATTAAACCTCAATATCTTAGACACAATTGTTTCTATTTCGACCAAACATAGCTAAGAACCATCTCGACAAACTAGGCTTTCGATTAAAAAAAAGCGCAATCAAAGCCGTCCACGCGTTTGGCTGCTACATTGCCGCAGACAGACACATACATACACAGATACACAGATAAACAGATCAACAGGTCTAACTTACATTTATATATTAAAAACGTTACATTTATATAAAAAAAAATTGAATTGTTAAAAGTGAAAAAGAATAGAAATTACTGAACTATATATATCATAAATATGAAGCAATATGTTAAAATTCCTACAGTATTACGTATACAAATAAAATAATTCATATTTCCCGTTCTAATGACAGGCTTTTAATAGAAACTTCAAAATATAGTCAATATTATAAAAGTTTGGTGAGAGAGTCCATAGAGAGTGTTGCCAGTGTTGCCAGGTGTTAAGCTCCATCTACGTTTCTCATTTTTTCAGAAAATATAAACATATTATCGAGAAAAAGTACCTAAAGATATATTTCTTAAATGCTTGCTTATGAAGGGTGTGGCAAAATAAATTGGAGAGGTTTTTCCAAAGTATCATTGGTCGTACTGTGAAGGATATTCTTCTTCCCATCACATTGAATACCCAGTACGATGTAAAAGTGTCCTTAGTTAATGTAGTTACCTACATTAACTAAGGTTAGACGGCGTACGAAAATTCAAATCCAAGGTTGATCCCAGTAAAATAAGATTGGATCTCAAGTAACTAGTATTACTAAGAGAAGATGGATCGTTTAAGACCGAAAAGAGTTTACACAAAGTTATCAAAATACTTCTGATTAAAAATAAAAAAGTGTTTAAAATTACACAAACCGAAAATGAAGCAAATGCTACTAGTACGGAGAGGATCTAATGTATCGAGATGTTTCTTACGCAAACATACTCTATGAGATGAAAAAGAGTTCGTGCTGACAGATTTCAGTTTTAGTAACATATATTTTTTTAAACTTAAAAAGTTTATCATGGTCCTTGAATTATTAGATATTACTGTTATCCACTGTTATTGGAACCTAATGTTTAAAAAAATCTTTGTGTCTATTTGAAAGGAAAAACATACTAACCGTTGGAAACAGTTTTAAGAAGTTTTAATTTATATCAAACATGGCATATCTTTACAATAACTTTCAAAAACTAAAGGTGGCTCGAGAAGGATTTGAACCTCCGACCTCCGATGGAAATGAATTTATAAGAACTGAATTTTTAAAAACTAAAAATGTTGTCTCTAACCTACTGAGCTAACTAGTTCCTTGTGTTGTTAGAATTTGTTTATAAATACAGTCGCTTTTCATAATATATGTAGCCGTATATATTTAAAATGTTTAGAAATGTTTTTATTACAGGGCATCCATATATTATTTTATTTTATATTAACCTCAATCTAAACCAAGCGTACACTGTGACATAAGTTATTCGCATGGATTCATTCAGTTTTGTTTCTATAACGTTAAGTTCCATAAGAGTTAAGAATACTTGAAGGCTTTTATAAGAGTTAAGAATACTTGAAGGCTTTTATAAGAGTTAAGAATACTTGAAGGCATTTATAATCGTTACTAGCTGACTTAGTTTTTATCAAAATAAGGACTTAGTTTTTATCAAAATAAGGACTTAGTTTTTATCAAAATAAGGACTTAGTTTTTATCATTTACAAATTATCTTTATAGAGATAAGTATTATTAGTAGTATATATATAATTCTCTTTGTAGAGCTCTTTATAGAGATAAGTTAATCCCATGTGTACATTTTTGTTCATATTTTGTTGCTTGTAAAACTCTGGTCCATGAAATAAGTAAATAAATAAATAAATAATATTATTTCCCAATTGTTGTATGAATATACATCTTTTATATAAGTCATCTTGGTACTTATTTATTTGTGAAGTATTAACTGTGAAGTATTAACTGTCGACCGCTTGACATATTCTACAATATAAAAATATCTTTATAACAATAAAGAAATAAACATATATATTTATACTTCAGAAAATTTTCATGCACATTTGTACATTTCTAGTTAAAAGCTAGTTAATTACAATAAATATAGAAGTACTAATTTCGTTTAAATTTTAAGTGATAAACGACAGCTTATTTTGACAGTGCGATTGCCGCTTAGAATAAGACCACCCCATATCTTCCTAAAAGCGCCGTAAGAACAGTCATAAAAGAGGATACCATTCTACACACTTTACAAATATCCGAAAGGTAGCGGTAAGTTTAGTAGGTTAGAGCAAGGATAAAAAAATACTTGATCATTTGAGGGCAAAAGTGAATATCCTTCACGAGTTAAAGAGATAATAATATTTTTAACTAAGGTTTAGAACAATTATTTTCCTTCATAATAATAAACTAATAACGTTAGTGCATAATATGATGGTAATTTTCTAATTTTAAGGTCAGTGTTGGAAGATACTTCATGATTCAGGATGTCTGTAAATCGCTCTTCTTGAGCTATAATATACTTGTTATATCAAAATATACATTGGGATACATTTAAAGGTAGATAATTTCCAGTTCGGATATTCTTCCACTCTCCTTCCAATCTGTAGTGGGTTTTCAGAGACGTAATAATATTTATTTAGAGTATTAGTTTTAAATAAATGGTTACCAAGAAAGAAGTAAATTTGATAGCATAAAGTTATATGGTCAACAAACAAATTTATAATCTTTATAATATATAAGTTAGTAAAATAAAAAAAAATGTAAAAAAAATATACTTACGTTTTGAGCATACTAGTCTTTATAGTCTTTATAGTCTGTATAGTCAAAACTAATAAGTTTTGCTGTTCAAACAACTTATCGAGCTTTATAAGTGATGTTATCAATGTATTTCAAGTACTCAGTTTCGAGTACATAGCATAATTATTGAAGATGGAAAACAAATCAGTATAAAAACGTTTATTTTCTCTAAATATTACGTGTAACAAAATTGTATTTATAAGAAATAATATCTATGAAAAATTACGTGAATACGATGTACAAGAAAATAAATCGAGCGCAAGATAGTAAATACCTTAGACATTTAGTAGCTTTTCTGCAACATTTAATAATCTTGTGATGTACCAGTTTATGTTCTCGTATTAATTCTCCATAAATTATTTTGGATGAACATACACATTTATTAATATTTTGACAATGCCTGAGGGCTTACTTACTTATTATAGAGGTCATAACTATTTACAACATGAGCGTTGAAATAAATATTTGGTTCAACCTTTTACGAAAAGAAAAATAAAATAACGTTAATTATTTTATGCATATAATCCAAAACTAAAATATTATAAGCAAATAAATTGTACATTTATGATAATAAAAAGAAGCTCTGTGTAAGGTATTACGTACATTAGATTGTGTTTTTTTTTTCATTTTAATCCGACGTCTGAATCTGTAGGTGTCTGTCAAGTGTCTCGTATTTTCTTAAGAGCACGAGCTAAATTTATAAAACTGTTTAACTAAAATTTGCTTTATATTTTCCTTTAAACAAAAATAGTAAACAAAAGTTATTAGACGAGGAAACTTTGAAAAGCTTTTTCTTGGTGTTATGCTTAATATTTAAGGTGGTATAGAATGTCACGATATAATTTGTATGTATCTATGGCAGTAATTGACGAAGTCGAAGTAAAGAACGAAGAAGAATTACCGCAATGTAAATGTAATCTTCATAGTAGTGAATCTGACCTCAGATCTACATTCAATTCATTCAACATTATTAATGAATTAAATAGTGTCTTTCGGTCAGCCGACTAAAAATAAATTCTGTAATACAGGTTTTGATGAAGACAAAATATTTATATCAGTAAAATATTTAACTCAATAATTATTAAAAAAACCTCTTGTTCTTTTCTGTTAATTTACAACAGTAAATGTTATGTGTGTTTTATTAAACCATGTTTATTATTTTTATTTATTTTCTAAAGTTTTATCAATGCATGCAATAAATTACGTTATATTGTTAGGAGTTCCAAAGAATATATTAGGAAGGTATTTTATGCATTATATATTATTACGATTCATATGTCTATATATTTTTTTTATTTATTAATTTATTTATTAATTAATTATATTTTTTTGATTTTATGGTTCAGATCCTTATTTCGTATAATAAAAAACAATACCAAAATATTGATTTTTATGTTTAGTCCCCAAAATAGTTAATAAACTAAGTTTAAAGTTGTTCCATTATATTTTGTCGTTATTAGTAAGTTAAGTAAAATGATAAATTTACAGCACAAAAGCGTCTTTCAAATTGAGAATTCCTTTCTTTAAAGTTAAGATAAACTTAACATTTTGAATAGTTTAAAGTACTTATTACAACGTTCTGGCTGACCTATAAATTAATTATTAAGTTATCATTGTTCTTCATGACTATGCAAGCGAATTCTTCGAGAATTTTCTGCAGAATCATAGTTTAAGTAATAAAAAGACAAGACAGATGCTGTACAAATATGTACAAGTAGGTTATCTCACTTCAACCACGTACTATACAAGAACTGTAAAAGAGATGTTACTAGCCTTTTTTTTTTGTTTCCGCGGGGAAAATGCTTTACGCACCGTACCCCTCGCGGGGGAAGCGAGGGGCGTGTGTGGGACTCCCGAAAATGGTGTACCCACTAAAAACCCCGCGGCGCTCCTTCCTCGCCTTATTGGCGTAGTCGTGGGTACGGCTAGCCCTTCATCCACGACAGATGTTACTAGCCTTGATTGCTGTTTGATCGTCCAGGTTTTTAACGTAATATTAAATAATTTATTACACATTTATAAATAATTTGAATATATTTAATTTTATATCTTTTTTTTTTTACATTCAACATTGTATTTCAATTAGTTTCAACATGGAAATATTTTTTTAACAAATTTAGTTTTAAAACGGAATAGCTCGCTAAAAGCATCACAATATTAAAAAGATTAAAAAACTTTTGTGTGATATTTACTATCAGCAATTAATTATTTACAATACTTAGATAAATATATTAGTATGACATCATTTTATTCTTGACGGATAAACTGCTAAACTTCTTCCTCTAATACTCTTGTCTTATTTATTTAGCTTCAAGTCACACTTGCAATGCCGCAAGAAAAGAACTATTAATCATATTTTCAAATACTACGTTATTTTCCAGTTTTTTTCACTATGTATTTTTTATACATTACTACTAAATATTTTTTTTCTAAAAACGTATTGTAAAATATGTAATTTCAGATCTATCAAAAGTTATTCAACATGAAGTTGAGGTTCTTTTCCACATTAAGTTAAGAAATTCGTTTCTTCTAGAACTTTCTGCTGGAGAAAAAATTTAATTAAAACTGCGTTCCGTAAATAATTTATTATAATTAAATGAAATAATTAACTATTACAGACGTTATTATCAATATACAAACAAATCTATATTGTCAAATATATAATATTATTGTTGTTTGAGGAGACTTCAACATTTGAAATGATATAATTATATAACTACTATTAATGATTAAACTAATAATTAAGTAAGACTTCTATTTTAATGAATTTAATAGGACTAGTTAATTGGCTTAACCCAAGAACAGGAATTTACTGAATAATGTTTATTTAAGCTATGAAAAACGAGTTAAACTTATTATTTAAGCGCTGACTTTGTTAAACGTCAATTTATAGAATTAAATTATGCATTTTATTAAAGTTAGTTGTAATAGGAAAGTAGAAAAAAAGAAAAAAAAAATAGCTGAGTCACGGTTTTATTTATTAATTCATCTTAATTATCTGCGTTTTTTTAACAGGATTTAATAATAATATGAATGATATAATGACCTCTAGTTTAGTAAATAATTAATCAAAACAATGACGGTAAAGAAAACATTTTTAAACATAATTATGACACTCTTAACTAGCAAATTTGTAGTCATTTCTTTTAGAACACTTTTAGCCCAATTGTAACTTGGGTGAATACTAATGTCAAACCCACTGTGGGTTGCCAAATTTTCCAAAATCGTCCCATTTTTTACAATCTTCTTACTGTTTATTTAAGTCGTTTTTGCATAAGAGAAAAAAAAATTGTTGAGTCGAAAACTGTATATTTGAGGAGTGTAAGCTGGAGAGTTCTAATGAAATGGTGTTAACAAAAATTTATTAATCTATAAGTAGCTAATAAATTATATTGTGTAAGAATTCGTATTATTCACATTTTTCTAGCAACAGTGGCATCTTTTATGTTTAAGAGCAAATTTACATTGGTTAATTCTGAGTAAATAGATAAATCTCCGTACATTGCTTTGTATTATATTGTTAAAAGACATTTTTACATTATAAATGGTAAATAAGGTAGGCGTAGTTATTTAAAATGCATAATGATTGAGTAGTGGAGATAAGTAATAATGAACAAATCTAGACTGTAGCAGTACATTCTAATTACTACACAGGATTATAACATAATATTTTCTTAGCATAATTTTAAAACCAAGAAAAGCAAGACGCGGTATCAACTAAAGAGCGCGATATATATTCCACGAGTCTTCATCAGTTGTTAATTTGTTAAATATATGTTGTAAGCATGGTCAAATTTTTTACATAATCCAAAACAAATAAGACGATGAATAGGGCAGCCAAAGACACGGTAGCTCAGTTGTAATCGCGAGAAGATGTTTCAAGAGTCGCAGGTTTGATGTTCGTATTGATATAGTCAATGAAGTTTCTCAAAAAACTATGAGGCCTCTCACGACTAAAGAGAATTAAATTGATAAATAAATCTCGTCAATGCACTGTAATTCACATCTACCTCAAGATCAAGCGGATGTAGATTTTTACTAATTAAAAGTGCTAATTAAAATCAGTACAATAATCAAATCGATTTTATATATGACCAACTTTGATAAATTGTGTTTGTTTGTAAAGCGACATCAATAATCAAACCAAATCGCATATTTACGAATGTGTGTAGGCCATAATCTGAAACTATTCTATTTTATTCTTTAGGCATCAATTAATTATTATTATATAATTATTAAATTTGCACACTAAAGTTTGGCCCACAACATGTCAAAAGGCCTTATGGCAGTTGGCATAGGTCTAGGCTGTAATGATAGGTCTATAATTTAAATGTTATTTTGAAGTTAAGATCCATTGATTCATCTTTTGTTTCACTTGCTTATTATATCTACATTTATTAATATACATTAATACCCTTAACATTTATTATTATAATTATTATTAGTATGAAAATATTTATTGTACATATTTTTAAATAACATACGGTTTTGAAGAACAGTTTTCATTTTTAAAAAATACACATCATAGTGTTAAAGAATATTTTTGTTCCTTATGTTATAACTGTTTTCTAATTAGCTATTTTCCATTAAATTTATAATTTAAGAATAAAAATAAAATGTTATTGATATTCCTTTCTGTATATCAAAATTACAAATCTCTTCCAACAAGGTTCACGTTTGGAATACCAACATGACCGATGAGGCGGTAAAAGCCTACAAGCAAATTTTATTATTTAAAACCTTACGATTTTTAAAAAGTTTTTTTCTCTTTTAAGTTTATTAATTTACATTTTATATAAATAATTATGAATGAGCGAATCAGTTCGATTCGAGATTCGATGACTTGTTATTTATTAAATCACTCATATAAGTAATTGTTATCTCTTGGATATGAATATACTCAAACACTATGACATATCCAAAAAGAGACTGTCAGAACAATGAATGTATTAATAAATATAAAAATAAAATTATATTTCTGTCATCCTTTTCGCTTAATAAGCAAACAAAATATCCCACTTAATTGTTCCCCGGGGAAGTAAATAAAGGCCTAGTGTCATAAAGTTGAAATAAGTCTTTTTCGGCCTTAAATTAACCGTAACTCCAAAATCTATACATTTTATCTTCCTCTTAAATCTTTCCTGGAATTAAAATAGTAATGAGAGGTTTAATTACTACACCGACTATTATCGCTGAGTTCTGAGAATTGAAAATATCTTATTATTATCATAATAAATTAAATTATAAAATATGCTTCATTTAGTTGAAAGTCGTGCAATTACATTTATAACAACAAAGAAATATCATTTCTTAGGAATATAAAGTCGAAAACTGATCACGTTTATGTCAATACTAGCGACCCGCCCCGGCTTTACGTTGGTGCAATCTTGATACTGATATAGCACAGTGAATATTAATTAATATTAATAATTTACAGGATGTCATCTTATACAATATTTATGCCGTACCTTTGCTTTAATAATCTCTGTTATGTTCTAAAATGTCCATTTTAATGAAGGGCAGTATAGATCTAGGTGAAAAGTACTATGTTAATTCGAGTTATTCTCTACATATAAATATAAACCATAGTGGACTTTCATATTGATAATTGAATGTATACATATCGGTAGTACATTAATTTGCTATATAACTTAAGGTTAAATCATCTTTTGTGATTTAAGAACACAAAAATATAAACTCGGCGTCACAAAAATCGCACCTCTATGTTTTTTTCAGTAAATCGCTCCTAGAATCTAGCACATAAGTACTACGTATGAAAAAAATATATCATTCTAAAGTGCACTTCAATACCTTTATATTAATTACCTGTATCATTAAAAAACAATTACCATTTCTAACCAGGGACCAATCAAAAAAATGTTTAAAAAAATGCTCACTTAAGGAGCACTACTTGTGCTACCTTATAAGGGTATAAAAGCTCATGTAAAGGTAAAAAATGGGTCAGTCGCTACTCAGACTTCAGAGTGATGAACACACCGGAACAACATACGCAAGAGAACAGTACCTGAAGATGGATACAACCCCTGATAAAGCCGCTCAAATCATTGCGCTATTGCAATCAGGACTGCGACAGGTTGACGTTGCTCGACAGTTGAACCTTAGCCGATTCTCAGTTCGACGAATATACCAACGGTTCCTTGAGACTGGTGGCTATACTCGAAGACGTGGATCCGGAAGAAAACGCTGCACGTCAGAAAGAGACGACCGCTTCGTTGTTTCCACATCCTTGCGGCACCGCTTCAGCAATGCTGTTGAGTTGCAACAAGAGCTCCGATCAGCTTGCAGAACGTCTGTGAGTGTTTCTACTATTAGAAGAAGACTGAAAGAAAAGGAATTGAGAGCTCACAGACCTGCTAGGGGCCCAAAATTGACCGTGCAGCATCGAAGAGAGCGGTTACGATTTGCCCAGGAGACACGAGTATGTCTTTTCTGCAACGATAGACGCAGAAGAGTATACCGAAGACGAGGAGAGCGAGGAGGCGAGAGAGGAGGCGGCGAATACCGAGGTGGTTCCTGTATGTTCTGGGGTGGCATATCAGTCGAAGGGAAAACGGAGTTTGTGTGCGTCTCTCGGACTGGTGGTGGTCGCGGGCAAGGGTCGCTGAATGCTCGGCGGTACATAACGGAGATCTTACAAGACCATGTGGTTCCGTATGCTGGTTTTGTTGGCGATGGGTTCATGTTAATGCATGATAACGCCCGTTGCCACACTGCGTTTGCTGTGCGGGACTATTTGGAAGAGGTTGAGATCCCTGTTATGCAGTGGCCAGCACGAAGTCCAGACCTGAACCCGATCGAGCATCTCTGGGACGATGTAAAGAGGCACGTACGAGCACGAGATCCTGCTCCCACCACTCTACAAGAGCTCCAGGATGCCGTGAAAGACGAATGGGACAACATTCCCCAAGCAAGAGTGGTGACCCTCGTGAGCTCCATGAAGGATCGGCTGGAAGCTACCATCACAGCAAGGGGTGGAAACACTAGATTTTAAGGCCTTATTTGTAATTTTTTATGATGTTATTAATTATATTTTTTCACTTTGTCATGTTTTAAGTTTTTTGTTATTAAAGAATTAAAATGCATACACATGTTTTTTATTTTCTAATAGGCAATTGAATTACCTTTCCAATGATATCCTACAATGATATCCTTACAATTCACAAAGTTTGAGTAAAATTATTTTGAAGTTGCTTTTTTAAAAGGTGCGATTTTTGTGACGCCGAGTGTATTTGTTGCAACATCACATTGCAAATCTTTAAATTGTTTGGCTTTTTTGTGCTAAAATACATCATATCATATCCAAATCCGTTGGGTAGTTTTAAAGATTTGAGAAAATTAAAATATAGACGTTGATATGTCGACGAATTTCATAATTATCAATTTATAGGTCAACAAAAAATTAAGAGAAATAATAATAATTACTTATGATTTATTAGCTTCAGTTTTCTTTTATGTAACTAATCTATTTAACTTAAAAACAACTTTCAAGTAGCTAAAGAATGTTTGTACTTTGTTTATTAAACACTTGAGATCCAAAGATTTAATGTAAATACTTGGCTAACTGTTTACTCTATACTTATACTACGATAAAGCTTGGGTAAGCGGTACGTTAAATAAAGAATATTTTCTTAATTTTTTGTGATTTTTGTCTCTAGTAAGTTTCATTTTGATAATGAAAAATACACAAGGTAAACAAACACCGCACTTATGAATTATTAGTAGTATTGAAAAACTAATTCGTATTAGATGTTATTTATAGAATTTTTTTTTGTCACGGAATGTTTTTAAAGTAATTTGTATTTCTGATAGTCATTCAATAAAACTATTTTGACTTTTTTTACTTTTTACTTCTCTTACTCTAGGGTTCTCTTAGAATTTTTATCTGATAAGGTTAAAGCAAATATTTGTAGCAAAGTGGATGTTATAGACAGTTATGGCCTATATATTATAAAAAAATACATATTATTAAATTTGTAAAATAGTGAAAGGAAAAAAAGTAAACAAAGTATTTGAGAGAAATTCAATTTAAGACTTCATTCTTGAACCTTACGAAATTATATCTTAAGAAATTGAAACTCTCAGACATTGTTAAACGGTTAAGAACTTAGTATATTTATCTTAAATACAGAGCTCTACATTGACAATTAATTATTAATCCTTTTTTATATTTGTTTTTTTTTCAAAACTAGGTTAATGCTTGACTACATTCTACCTGATATTAAGTGCAATGTAGTCTTAGGTGGTAAGGCGCATTACCCTAGCAACTTACTCACTCTTCTCTTGAAGACACCTACACACCTACTTTTAACAACTCGACCATTGATATGTGTAGTGATGTCCTAAAGATTCTCGAATGCGATTGACGTAATAACAGATATAAAAATTTACAATTTGATTTAATATTATCTTAGTTTTTTGAAAATAAATGTATTTCCGATTATAGATGTTGTATTATTTGCATGTGCAAATATTTTCTACTTTTAAATATTTTCTGTAGTTAGAATAAAGTCTGGATTGACTATTAGTATCCCAATCTGTGATAAGGAGAATAGTTCTTTCATTTCTTTATCCCGTTTTCTATCAGATGTAGAAATTTTTATTTATAAATTGTTAATAAAAGTTGGTACTACTTTACACAATGTTCAAAATAATAATATAAAAATAAAAAAACAAAATTAATTTAGTTACGACTCGTGAAGGATTTGAACCTCCGTCCTCCGATGGCCAAGTATGTATTTATATCGGCGCTCTAACCTACTAAGCTAACGAGCCTTGATGTAATTCTGCCAATTATTCCTATATATTTTACGAATGACGTAATGTAAATTCTTTTTCAAAAGGAAAGCAGGCATCAAGTGATTCATTAACAAATGATTAACATTAAATAAATTAGATTAGATTATAAAATAATCAATTTAATAATAATTTATGGAGAGGAAACTATGTGAACGTCTATATATAATGATAATGAGATAATCTTGTATATAACAAGATAATTAAATGTTGGACTAAAGACAAAATTACGTTAATTTTATTTTCTTGTATATTGTGTGTGTCATTTTTCATAACTATTATCTTTTATAATAAAATTTGTACTAAACTAAATACACTTCTATTAAGTTGGTTATATATATTTATTTATTTTAAAATATGATATAAGGTTAAATAACATACTAATAGTTAGCAATACTTTTGTACTCGCTATAAGGGTAACTTAGTTGTAAAAATACAAGGTAGAATACTAAATATATATACTAAGCTTCGATAAATGCTATGATAATATTAATAATATTATAAATGAATCTTATTCATAGTAAAATTAAAATATCTTTTATATAAGACGTCGTTGTACTTTTTTGATCAGTAAGTAAATAGTATAATTATTTTTATCCTTCACGAATGCTTTGGTTTTTTATTGTATAATTGTAATGGAGACTTTCAGACTAGATGTTGGTACCTTTTTTTCTTTTTTTTTAACGTCTGAAACCCATCATGGGTACACGCCCCCATCCAGGGAAAGACGGGGACGGTTATGTGAGACTCACTCACTGAACCAGACGGGGGCCACCGCCGTCATAATGGGACAGCACGGGATCGCTTTCGCACTCAACCACTGTGCCCCGACGGGAAACCACGGAGAGGGTACCCCGCAAGGACAAGTACCCTTTAAAGAGACGAAGGTAGCTACGTAACTTATAATGTTTGTAAAATGAACGCATTTCATTAGAATAAAAACCACATAATTGTGTTATTTAAGTAGAAACAAGATGACTCCAACTTACCTTTTGGTTTTCCATCCAGTTTCACTTTAAATACTTCAAATATGTCGCATTTTTTTATTTATTTATTAATAAATAATTGCTATGATCAACAGTAATTAGTGATTTAAAGTTAGGAAAAAGATAAACGGTTCTTGTATGGACTGGACGAGAAGTGGGGGACTGAAAGTCGCTTGACATTTTTCAGTCGCTAGCTCTCCTTGAATGTAGAAACTTATAATGAAGTAACATCCGAATGACAAATTATCTCAAGTACAAACTTATCCAAATGTTTATTTTGATATAATAGTTATGTCATATAGGTTTAAAAGAGCGATTTACACTTAATAAAAGTTGTGCTAGTAATTTATTCTTGTGGAAAGTACTTTGGGAAGCAACTCAAAGTCTACCAACTACCAACTAACCAAAAAGCATTTAGGTACAGTAAGAGTAGACGGAATGTTTTTAGGCATGCCATTTAAAGTGAGCATGGAAATAGGAATTCTCATAAGCAGGCGAGTTAGTGCTCGGAATAAGCATGTAGCAAGCACCGTAAAAGTTATTTTCTCTTATACATATAAGATTAGAAAAGAAATAATTATAAGGTCCGGATGTATTATCTAAAAATATTATTTATAAATGATAAATATAAATTGTCAAGTATGATGTAACAATGAATCCATCTTGTTTTTAATTTGCATTTGCATTGCATGACGTCATAAAAAATAATTATTGAGTTGAAAATAGCAATCACTTGTGGGTTTTTATTTTGGGGATTATCATATTATGTAATAACTTTTCTACCAATAAATTACATTATATATCTTATTGAAGCATGCTGAAAACTATACCTACTTAACTTTAATAAGAAATAATTCTAAAGTATTATTTCTCACATTCACACACACCGACAGCCATGCGCTTGCGGTTTTAGTTCAGTATGAAAGTATTGAAGAAAGTTATTGGAAATGACTGCGTAACGATGGTGGTATCATTTCAAACCAGTTCAGGCTTATGCAAGGTCGAGGGCCCACAGACACAAAATTTACTATTTGCCAATTATGAAAAAAATACAGACGTGTTCTGTCAGGTTTTTTGGTATACCCTGAAAGATGGCGAGGGCGGTTGTGTCTTATAGTAAAATGGGTTTGATTGATTTACTGGTTCTCATTACCAAAAAGCGTCTTATCATTATTAATAGATATAGTAAACAAAGAAATATTAGTATGTATAGTACTAAATTTATCGAAAGAGAATTGAACCCCATTCCCTTAGCGCCAGTATACGTTAGGTTTCTGTGCTAACCACTCGACCAACAGGGCGTTTGGTTAGCGCTCGTTGGACTTATAAAACAAATTATCTCTTAATAAATGCAACTGCAACCGCGAGACTGTCGACCGACCGAATAATTTTTAAAGCTATCAAAATATAGCTAAGTTGGTATTATTGGTAAGATAATATGGCAAAAGAAACAAATAAATAAATAAAAGTAATTTTATTTGAATTCATATTTCTTGAATTATAATAAACGCAATAAATAAAGTGACGGCATGGATACATTAGTACCTACATGTATTCGATTTTAGTAGATATTTCTAGAGCACACATCTAGACTTAATTAATGTTTCTCTTCGTAGTTATTATTGTAAAATATTCATGTCTTTAATTAATTACCCTAGCTGGAGATAGTATGCACAAACAAGATATAACTCCTAAAGTAACATGCTCATTTGCGAGCATTAACTCACTTCCTTATAAGAATTCCTTCTTCCATGATTAGTTTAGATCAGAGGTTCCCAAACTTCTTTCGTCCAACGCCCACTTTGAAAGTCAGTTATTTTGTAACGCCCCCCAATTTTAAAAACTTGAATAACAGATTAGATTCGTTTCCTTTCTGGTAAGATAAGTCATCTTACCAGAAAAGGCAATAATAATGCAACCTTACAATATTAAAAGTATTTTTGATTAAAAAATTACTTTTAATATTGAGCAAAAGTAATATAACTTTTCATAATAAAAAGCATCTTTTATAAAAAAATAACAATAGTTAAGATTGATCAATAGTAATACCACTTTTCACAATTAAAAGTTTTCTTCTTCATCTTCCTGGTTTTCATCCTGACGTATATCAAGGTCTGTCTTCCTGATCAACCTACTCCACTTTGCACGATATTCGACATCCATCCAGCACTTCCTTGTACGTCTGGGAGATCTCACTCCAGGAACAGATATATCAAGGCTTTTCCATCCGACATATTTCATAGACGGGCGCGCAACGTGGCCATACCATCTCAGGCGTCGATCTTAGACTACTTCGAATGAATGTTTTACGTATGTGGTCAGACCGCACGTCCAATTCAGCATCATTTCCTCCCTCGTCATTCGGTCTGTCATTTCCGTGACTTGAATTACCTGTGTGTGCCGAGATGGTACTGGCAAACATTCGCTGCCGTATATAAGACCCGGTAGGATGACGCTCCTTTTTATCAGCCCCTTGATTTTAGGCGATATTCTGCGATGACAGACTACACTAGTCCAGGCAGCGCTTATCCGGCCTTGGGAATCGTAATCGATTCCTCCAGGCTCATGCATAACAGATCCAGGTTACCTGAACTTTTCCAACTTAACGGCTGGCTCAGGACCTGTATGGATAGTAGTTGAGTCTGGGCTCCTGCAAGCCATGTACTCGGTCTTCGATATATTTAGTTTAAGACCACCGTTCTCAGGCGTACTCGTCCATAGGTTTAACTTACGCTCCAGCTCCGTTCGGTCCGTTCTTTCTGCAACCCTTTATCTGCTGTACATTAACGATCATCTGAAGCCCGGTATCTATGGGTATGGGTATCAGATGAGAGCACAGTTGTAAAAAGATATCTGCCAAGTTCTCGAACTAGTAGAGATTAAGTACAGTTTGAAAGAGAAGCCATGGTGCAACGTTTGAATGACAAACTCTAGGCAGTTTCCGCATTGGACAATGCTAATCTTGTCAATTTCAATGCCACCAAAACGCAGACGTGTCTGTTCACCGCTAAAAGGAGCCCTTTCACCTAGGCTCCTACTTTTCAGAATATATCCTTGGAATATAGTGACCAGCTTCAGTTGTTAGGCTTGGAGAACTTCAACTTTGGTCGGTTCATTGAGTCCAGAGCAGCAGCAGGAAAGCTTGCCGGTCTCTTAGTATTCTATAGGTTACATTTTGGTGAGTGTGCGCAGGAATTACACGATTTAATTCCACCATCCCCGTTCCATTACCGGACGTCCCAAAGCACGGGAGGTATCTATCCCTACGTTGTGGACACTCCACCTGTCCGAACGAAGCGCTATGCTTCGTCTTTTTTATAGCGTACAGCGAAGGACTGAAACAATTTGCCTCCGTCGGTATTTCCGGCCAAATATAATGTGGGTCTCTACTAGAGTAGAGTGAGTAGGTTGCTAAGTTAATGCGCCTTACCACCTATGACTACATTTCCACTTTCCATCAGGTGGAATGTAGTCAAGCAATAACTAAGTTTGTATAAAAAATAGGCCATTAGATGATTCTCAGCAATGAGTGCTATTTCATCGGCATACATCGTTAACCATGGGGACTGGTCTTGGATGTGAGCCGAGAGTGAATAAGAACGGACCAAGGGCTGAGCCCTGGTGAACCACTACTGTTATCTGGAAGGGTTTGGTGTCGCCAACAGAGGTCCTAACCGAAGGAGTCGTGGTACATATCTCAGATAGTCTCAATATAAGGATGGATGGATTTCTTTAAATCACAATGTCCACCAAATACACTGACGAGGCCCACAGCCAAAAGCCTACTGCAAATTTAAAAAGCATCAGAGTTCTGAAGACAAAAATAGCGTCCATAGTACTCGATCTTGGTTGAAATCCACATTGAGACTCAGAGACAGTGCACTTTTGGCGGAGCCTGAGGTCGCTCATGTGCACGAAGATCTTCATGGCTCATGACTCATAAGCTTAATGCCCTTATAATTACCACAGTCTTAAACACTGCCCTTTTCCCTTGTAAATAGGTTTAATAAAACTATGTCGCCACTGCTTAGGCATCTTTCCAGTGTTCAAAATGTGGTTAAAAAGGTCAGTAAGCTTCGTAAGTTTCGTTTCGGTCTTATGTCTGTTGGTGTTGGTTTCGGTCGGTTGGTGTGCTCGTAACAACAGAGCTAAACGATATTCAAGCTTCTATCCGAAAATCGTCAGGTCCTACCATTTTTCCGTTCTTCATACGTCGAAGTTCATCGAAATCACGAGTTTCGTCAAAGGTTATTAGGGTAAGTCCGAGTTTAGATGGTTGGTCGGGAGAAAGCCCGCACGGATGCTGACTAACTGCTGTATAACGACAAAGCAGCGTGCCCTAATTTTCTGACGCAAAGACATTTTGCGATATCTCGCGTCGCTTCATTTCGAGCTCGTGCCATTTTAATTATATATTATAAGGTTAATTTAATATATTGTCAAGTTTTATTTATACAATAAACTAGCATATTAATGGTTTATAAATAATTATAAACTTGTATAACTATTGAAAGCGTATTTTTTGTATTAAATATAGATGAAAAATAAATCGATACGGGCAAAGATACGAATTTGCGACTTGTAGGAAACTGTACCTAGAAGGGATGTGTTTCGGTAACCATGTATTTTTCATTTTACATTTATTTAAAATTTTAAAACATTAATAAATGGATGTTGTGTAGTAGAAGGATATATTTTTTAGTGAATTTTCAAATATGAATAAGATAAATTTACAAATCATCTATCGCCCCCCTAAATGACACCAGCGCCCCCCAAATCTTTCTCGGTCTCTTACCGCCCCCCTCTAGGGTTCCAGCGCCCACAAGGGGGCGTTATCGCCCACTTTGGGAAAGACTGGTTTAGATGGTATGTCCAAAAACATTCCGTCTGTTCTTGCTGACCCTTAATGTGTGATTGTTATTTGGTATTTAGTAAACTTTTAGATATTATTAAAATTGCTCTCCGCTGGACTGAATTAATTAATTAATATAGTTAGATTCATTATTTTCACGGTAAATAAGGCTTTGTCAACTTTGTCGAGTGAATAAATTTGTACCAAAACTCAAAGAAGGAAATTAGATTAAAAAGTATCTTATAACAGAAACATGATTCTATAAGGACAGTTTGAAAACAACTTTTCGAAAACAATAAAGCTAGAGTCATATAGAATTGCGAAGATATTTTGTGCCATAAATCTTAATGGTTCTGTCAGAAACTAAATTATTTTTCCCTAAATAAAAAGTCAAAAAATATCATCCAGTATTTCGAGAAATAAAATAACTATTATTTACATCATAAAAATTATATAAGTATTTTATTATTATACATATCTCGCTAATAACCACCTTTTTCATAAGAAAGAAACAATTTATTCCGAAATGAATTTTGAACAAGGGGCTTACAGACTTTTATTATAGTATATTTAATTTAGAATCTTCTTTAAATGAGACATTTTAGGAATTAATAATTATATATTACAGAAGAAATAACGATACTTGTTAGCTCAAATAATTAATATACTTGACTATTGAAGAGCCGAGGTTCTAATAACTAAGGAGTGATTAATATATATATATTTTTTAAACTATTTCGTACAAAGATACTTTTTAAAATTGTATTAGAATTAACCGATAACCTTAATACATAATATTATATTAGTTTTCTTGTTACAACCAGTCTCCACTTAAAAGATATATGAATTAAGCGTATGTCTCAAGTAGTGATGCAGTTAAAAAAAATACTAAATAACAGATAATATTTATTATAAAGTTAAAGCTACCGTGTTTATTACATATACGAATTTATTTCCTAATTCATATTATATTCAAAATTACCATTTATTATCGTGACATTTAATTTATTCTATTATAATTAATTCTTGTCTGTCTTTTCAAAAGATGTCATCTTTCAGGAGCCGTAATTTCATCATACACGTGCGGCCCAAGACATTGATCACATATCATTATAAAGTTCTGAAATTAAAATTAATTAATATTAATAAAACATATGATGAGTTATAAAGACGTTATAAGTACCAAAGCTGTACCATATTATATTGCTGTCTTAAAAGATCCATCGCCTTGTGGAAGTTGTGAGGGGACGCGGGCGCGTGTCTCTCCATGAGGAGCACCGAACGGCGTGCTAACTGCTCCAGGTGTGCCAGGTCAGTAGGCTCTCGACAGCGCTCTACTTCACGTCCTCGTCCGAGCCGAGTGCCCACTACGTGGTGGCTACGTGAGCGCATCCTCGAGCGCCCGCTTCCGCGTTCGCCAACTTCACGAGCCGGTTGCTCGTAAGGACCTTTGATATTCACCATGTTCAAATTATAACCCGCTAGTACTATGTGACATAGACCACCAAAATAATTGTGTTATATACCCATTTAGTGCTAATTATTGTAAACATTATTTCTAGTTGATGCTAATTATTCTAACTTGCTAGTTTAAATACATCTCCATCTTCCTTTAATTAGTTGATTAATAAGTAAATTAGATCATGCTAATTATATAATATCGAAAGTAAACTACATGTTATATCTTTAGTAACAATATATATAATTACTTTTTTTAATGGAATGGACCTCTGCACTAATTAGCAGTGCTTAAAAAAATAAGCTATATGATTACAGACATCTTGTATATTTACTATGGTGGTAATTTTGTTTCTTTTATTTTTAATGACTATTTTATATTATGTAAGTTTATCTTTATAACCGAACTGTAACATTGTTTTCAACTGCTGGGTTCCATAATAATGTGATTTAAACAAAATAAAAATATTCTACATGTTTTGACTCTTGGAAAAAAAGAAATTATTTTGTCATATCATTCTATCTGGAAACCTCACTAATTTATCCTCCATATTTTTGTCCGTTTTTAATTTCTTTTAATAATCTTATATTGTAAGCTTATAATAAACAATTTCACAATATAATCTCTCATAGTTCATAACAGAATTGGTTAAATATCAGGTAAGTATTGTTTTCAGAATAGTAAAGTTTGAGGCTTAATTTTTCCTTACTTTGAACTAAGTTTGAGTTCGAACTAATTATTTCCATTTGATTGGTTGTAGTATTGTATCATGTGATAAATACTAATTATACTAGTGAAAATAAATACTCTGAAAGCTGTATTATGATATTAATAATTATTGATGAAGTTTAAAAATGGGATAGACTAAAATATTTTACAATGTTAGTAACATAAATCTCTTTTATATATATGTCATTTTATTGGCATTATTATAAAGCTGCATTATATTCTTGTAATATCAAAATTAAATATTTGGATAAATTTGCAGAAATTTATCCAAATATTTAAATATATATGAAGCAGTGTAGATAATTTCCTGTTTCGATATTAGATAACTACAAGTTTAGATAGATTAGATACTACAAGTTTCTTGCAATTTAACTTAATTCAAGGAGGTGTTATAAGAGATGTCACTTTCTTCTCCGTCTCTTTCTTCTCCATCCTCCTTCCTGTCTTGGAAACGGGACGGAAGTCCAAAGGTCACGGGTTCGAGTCCTCTAATTGATGAATTGCTTATATTATGTTTATACCATAAGTTCTACTGACACTTAAACAACCAAAAGAATATTTTGTATGGCCTGAATCCTAATTGAAGTGGGTTCATGTCGCCAAAATTGTATGTTATGTACGTCATGAAAACTGTTTATTATTATTAGTGAGTCGGACCGGTTTTGCACGGATAAAATTAACTAATGAATAAACGTCACCCTTTTTTAAGATTGTTATTCGAGTGATTAGATATTATTATTTATTTTTCTTAACAAATATGATTTCCACATGGGAAAAATTAAGTAAAATCGGTTAAACAATTCTTAAGTCTAAAGTCTTAATCTAAGTTCTTAGTCTTTCACGCAAAAATAACTTTTAACTTGGTTTAACATTGGAAAGGTCTAGATTTAACTTCTCAATGCTCATATTTATATCAAAATATTTGTCCGTACTTTCAATACAAAAACGGATACAAACATAAAGTATACAATTGTTTAAACAGCTGTCTAATTGCATTATGGCGTTGCTTTGACAGATTTTAACGTCTTGCTCGCGGCATTGTAAATAGCACTCTGATGGATACTAGTCGGTTACTATAACTACAACAATTACTCATGAACGCACAATCACTAATGTAATTAGCTCAATTGTATCTGCGGGCACTATGACAACTCTAATAACTTCACAAACCGAACTTCATCAACATGTTTTATAATTAATGTTTTTTTTAAATTTAAATGTTTTTAGATGTTCTGGGTTGGTTTAGTTTTTATTTAGGGCTTAAGTTATATAGCTATAATAATAAATATAATTATGAATTCATACATATTTTGTTCTTGATAACCACAAAATTAAATAATAATTTTCATGCAACAATAAATAAGGCAGTATTTTTATCAATGTAGTATAATCAGTATATAAAATAATACTATGTATTGCTAATTACCATACAAATACTCAGACATATACATATGACTATCACCCGCTAGATGCCGACCGTGTAAAAACCTTTTAACGTATTTCTTGAAAGAGTTCCGCTGAAGCCGCGCGGGAAAACCTCAACGGGTAGCTCATTACGTACGTCTATATTCTCTGTTTAACAGAATGAGAAAAGGATATCTATGAGAAATGTCGTGGAAATGTAATTTAACTTTTCCTTCATGAAATAATAGAATGGAATAAATAGTGTCTGATAAAGTAAGGTAACTAAGTTTAAAAATACTTTTCTGGATCTATCTTATTACTTTTTAGACTGAAGAAATATTGATGTTTTAACGATAAGATAAGAAAGTATTTTAACTTTCCTTTTCAGATTCAATATTTTTAAAAGTTTATATTATAAAAAATATTTTAAAATAAAAGTGGTAATCTTATCTAGTTACACATTATTATAGTAGCTTCTTTGATCATTATAGTCTGGTACTCATTAGTGGAGAAGAGAAGAATTTGAGAAATAGTGTCAATGAGTGAATTTTAGTAAAACAAGTTTCTTAGAAAAATACAAGAGGAAACGACGTGATCACATACGTGATCAGATAGAAGAAATATACATCAAGACGAAGGGTGTGGTCTACAACTTTTACATCAATGCATTAATGACATTAAAAACTACCGCCATTTGTAATAATAATTGGCGGGGATTACTGCATTCTGGAACATTCTCATGTGCTCGGTATCCGGAAATTTATTTTCTAAATAACTTACTTACACGTACTACGATGAATTAGATTCTTCTATGCTACTAATGTATTTAATGTGAAATATTGTGTTTTATTCACACTCAACAGACAAAGAAATAGACATACTATTAGAATTTCTGAAACTTTACAAATATTTGTTATTCCTTTAAAAAGCCCTATTTTTTTAAGTACGAATAGTCAGAATATTATAAAAATACGATACCTAATATTTTGATTATTCGCAATTCGTTACCCCACATGGATCACGTAAATTGGAAATTGTATCACAAGATTGCATGAATTTCTTTATTTTATACGTCTTTTACGAGCCCTGCAAAATGAAATACAATTTGTAGAATTCTTGAACAAAAATTGGTAACGATGAAGCCTTACAATTCCCTCAGTTTGGTAAAAATATTTTCGAAATAAATTATCAAGTTTGTCAAGTTAATTGATTTTTTATAGCCCTGTTTTTTTGTTGTAAAAAAATATAAAGAAATCGTATTCTCTATTTTAGTCTTAATTTTGTAATAGTTTATTATTTCAATGTTTTATATTTTTTTGTAACTGGTGACTAGCATAGACATAATTAATTATTCATATCTTTACGATTCAATGTAACGTAAATAGAAGTGGCCGAAGGGTCTATTTTGATACCATGCTTAAAGTAGTAAGTCCTTCTGAATAGACAATCAACAACTTAAAATTAAAGCTTCGGGGGTTCTACTAGAACCATCTATCAAGAATCTATTCAACAGCAAAGCTTAAAAGTTAGTTAATAATATAATTATAATGAATAATGAATATAGATAATTAAAATTGCAAAAAATAACCGTAGCCAGCAAGACGACCAGCAGGAAATTGGTAGTTTGTTCAACTCAAAAATTCAATTTCTAACTCCATATTTCTCGTACGCTGAATATTCTGATGCACAAGGCTGATGTATTAGCGACGGGACTACTTACCCTCAAAATGTAACCTTTTCTTTAAAAATACTAGAAGTTGACATCGATTCCACATACTATGTAATAGTCTTTTTTGATACTGTTGCATAATAAGGGTTCTTATAACACGAGTGTGTTTTAAAGAAACGAGCCGCAGGCGAGTTTTTTTAAAGTATCACACGAGTATTATAAGACCAAGTTATGTACAGTGTCATAGACTACTTTATCTACTCTCATACTATAATACCTAAAACAATATTGCAAATAAAACGCTGAATATAACAACAGATTTTTTAAATGTCAAATGTTGGTGCCAAGGCGCAAACGTCGAGTTGCGCGAGCGCATGCGTGTTGCGTCGCTGTTGCATTCGTTCATTGAAACCTTTTTTTTTTTAAGTAGAGGTTCAACCTACTTGGTCCAGCTGGAGGTTGTATAGGTGTATCGTTATGATTAAAAAGTTATATTATTATGCAGGTGTCCATACAAGCCCTGTATCGTATTTTTTTTTTTAATTTTTATTTTTGGCCTGTACGTAATGTTAGTCATAAGAATTTCACAGTTAAGAGCTGATTAATTAAGACTGAGTAATTAAGATAATTACTAACGTGGTAATTTCATATTGTTATCTAATTTATATATTTTATCAAAAGGCGGATGGATCATGATGCATTTTTTATGATAAAAGTATTTAGTTAATTTGCAGAAACACATTAAGGGTCGTTAACTCAGTGGGTTAGATTGACAATGTACCAATGAACTTAGCCGTCGGAGGGCGAAGATTCAAATTCTCTACGAGTCATAAAATTTGTTTAAATTTAAATTTTACTTAACAGTACCCTTTGTAAATGTACATATGTACTGTATTATTTCATACATTACACATCGTAATCCTTAAAATAAAGCTTACGAATCTAAAATCATAATCATAACAATAATTGGTATACTTGCAGTGAAACATCAGGTAATGTTAAACTCTACATGATATGAAATGCGTTACTTATTAAGTCTGAGAAGTTGAGTTGTTGCCCAAATATTGTCAGGGAATGTCAGAAAATAAGTTACTCGAACAATCTATATATATAAAACTCTTCCGTTACTGAGTGACTGACTGACAGACAACGCACAGTCGAAACTACTGGTCCTAGACAGCTGAAATTTGGAATGTAGGTTCCTTGGGATATGTAGGGGAGCACTAAGAAAGGATTTTTGGAAATTCAACCCCCAAGGGGGGGAAAAGGGGTAAAAACGTTTGTATGAAAAATCTTATTCCTTGGGTTTATAAACTTGAAACTTGGCATGAACACGTACATAGGCAAGTAAATATGTTTGACATTATAAGTTTTTTCAAACTACCCTCCAATCGTGATTTAGGGGGTGCGATTGGGTGACTGATTTATTAACGCACAGCCGAAACCGCTCGGTATAGGAATCTGAGATTTTGAACAGAGGTTCCTTTAGTAACATAAGTGAGCACTAAGAAGGGATTTTTGAAATGTCAACCCCCAAGGGGGGGAAACGGGATAAACTGAGCCGGGGCTGCGGGAAAGTTCTAACGAGATACCGTGGCCCCGGAACGCAAAGGGCAACTGAAGGAACGAGGTGGGTTTTAGTCAGTAAAAGTCACAATTTTCTTTCAACTCCTAACCGTTGAGGAGTTGTACCTTCCATCATCAGCTCATTCACATGGGATGATGACTATCAGACGCAAATACTTAAACAGATCTATGAAATTGTCAAAAACGTAATTGCCTGTAAATTTGAGGTTTGCCCTTGATTTCCCTGGAATGCCATCATCAGATCCTGACTAGGTAACAACGGGACCAACTTGAAAGTATACTCTACCGAACAAAAAAAGAATCACGTAAATCGATCCATAAATCTCGGCGTAATCGGTATGCATAAATAAAACACCCGAATTTTATTTTCTATTAACTATCACGAGTTGTCTCGATGCTCGATAGATGGCGTTGGCATCGAGATAGATCGCGCTATGGTTTCGTTACCGTCATTTAGCTAGGTAGCGTAAAATATTTTAATTTATCGTTTAATTTTAGCAGCGCCCCTAGCGGACATACGCGAAACTACATATTACACACTACAAATATTTAACGTTTAATTCATTAACTTTTAACTTGACTTATTTAACTTATTTTACTCTCTATTTCAGTTAATTTTTGATTTGTTGATTAGATTTGATATTTTTGATAGTATATTTAGTTAGTGTTGGATAAGTTTTATAGTGTGAGTTGATTTTTTAATATATTCTTCATTTTTTATTCATTTGTTTGTTACTTTATTAGTCTTAGTTAATTTCCATAGATATAGTTTTAGTTAAAAAATTTCTAATTAAAATGGTTCAAGAAATTTTGTTTGTTAATGGGAATTATATTCCTCATGCTGTGGTAGATATAGAAAAAGATGGAGCCTGTTTATTTAGAGCTTTATCTTTTTTGATGTTCGGAACTCAAGACAGGGCTAGGGATGTACGTGAACGCATAATCGGCTTTGTTATTGAAAACTGGACGGAATTTTCGATTATGTCGTGTACTGCACTTGGAGATAATTATTCAACGCCAAATGAATATTACAACGACATGATGAAAACCACTACATATGGAAGTTTGTGCGAATTAGAAGCTGCTGGGCGAATATATGAATATGTTTTCGAAGTATTTCGTGATGGCCAGTTTTATGTGAAAACTGGAGTTGAAGGTCTTCCTGTAAAACGTCTTCGCTTTACTGGCGGGCTTTCTGGTGGTCATTTTGACGTTTATGTTCCAGTTTCATCGTTTTCGGCAACAAAGGTCGCAAAAAAAATTACTCAACGAAGGTTAGAAACGCCTTCACCCATTCCCGAAATCATATTTTCGAACAGTGAGTCCGAGACTGAGTCTGAGTCTGTATTAAAACACGATGAACCAATGCCTAAACAAATAAAAAAAGTGAACAAAAAACGTAGGGCTCGATACACGAATAAAACTCGGAAAAATCAGCAAAAAAAGTCAGTTCGAAGTAACCCTGCAGCACATCGGCAAGCGGTTACAGTGTATCAACGAAACTACCCCCAAGTTCATAGGAAAGCACAAGCTGATTACCAATCTTCACACCCCGAAATACACAGGAAAGCACAAGCTGCTTATCGAACTTCACATCCTGACGAACATCGACAGGAAGTTGCAAATTATCAACATACACACTTGGAGGAACGAAGAAATATTCAGTCTCAATATCGTAAAAATATTAAAGCAAAAACATGGCATACAAAATTACTGTCGGGACTGGCGTATAATCCTGAGTTGTCATACGAAGCAGATAAAGATGTATGTATAGGAACTATGGATCATAAATGCCAGTGGTGCAATGCTTTAAAGTGGAAAGAAGAAACTGTTGGAATGTGTTGCAGTGGAGGGAAGGTTTTGCTTGAGGCCTTTGAACTACCTCCAGAGCCACTTTATAGCTTAATAATTATGGATTTTCATCCTGATCACAATCATTTTATGAGTAACATCCGAAAATATAATGGGTGTTTTCAAATGACCTCATTTGGAGCAAAACTGGTCTCAGAAGATGGATTCATGCCGACATTTAAGGTACAAGGCCAGGTTTATCATCTGATTGAAAGTTTACTGCCTATGGATCAACAGAATGCTCGATTTTTGCAAATTTATTTTGTAGGAGAGGACGAAAGGGAAGCAAACTTGAGATGTTCAAATTTTCCAGGTGTAAAGAAAAATTTAGTGAAAGTGCTTCAAAAAATGCTTCATGATGTAAATCCATACATAAAAGACTTAAAAACAGCTATCGAAAAGGTTCCAGCTAATTGTGAAACATTTAAAGTTGTTATTAACGCCGAAAAAAAACCAATAGATGGTCATTTAGGTCGTTATAATGCACCTACGACAAATGAAGTAGCGTTAGTCATTGTTGGGCAAGAATTTGAAAAGCGTGACATTGTCTTAGAAAGCCATAGTAGTGGTTTGCATCGAATCAGCGAAATCCATAGATCTTACGACGCTTTGCAATATCCTTTGCTTTTTTGTCGTGGTGAGGATGGTTACTCTATTCATTTACCCCAGATCGATCCGAAAACTAAAATGGGTCTTAAAAAGACAATTTCTGCCGCAGATTTCTATTCTTACCGAATAATGTCCAGAGACGGTCAAATCAATCATCTCCTTTACTATCGCTCCCTCTTCAGTCAATTTTTGGTTGACGTATATGCTAAGATTGAGACCGAAAGACTCAATTATATACGTCATAATCAGTCTAAACTAAGAGCAGAAAATTATATCCATTTAAAGGATGCCGTAGGTAGGCAAGACGCAGACCCTAATGATCTTGGTCAAATGGTAGTGTTGCCTTCTTCTTTTACAGGTGGACCTCGATACATGCATGAGCGAACCCAAGATGCCATGACCTACGATCGCCGTTTTGGACGACCGGATCTTTTTATAACATTTACATGTAACCCACAATGGGAAGACATTACAAAACATTTGTTACCAGGTCAAAATTCCCACGACCGTCATGACTTAATCGCTAGAGTGTTCCGTTTAAAAGTTAGAAAAATCATGGACTTACTGACGAAACGTAAAATATTCGGTGAAGTATGCTGTTTTATGTACTCAGTCGAATGGCAAAAGCGTGGCCTTCCACACATTCACATACTACTCTGGCTTAAAAATAGCATAACGACAGATCTCATTGATAAAGTTATTAGTGCCGAAATACCAGATCCAGAAACAGACCCAAAACTGTATGAAATCGTTAAATCTAACATGATGCATGGTCCATGTGGAAGTTTTAATTTCAAGTCACCTTGCATGAAACAAAACAGTTGCAGTAAAAGATTTCCGAAACAACTCATTAAAGAAACTCAAACTGGCGAAGACGGTTACCCACAATACAGGCGTCGTTCTCCAGAAGATGGTGGCTTTACTGTTGACATTAAAGGAGTATGTTTAGATAATCGATGGGTTGTTCCTTACAATGCTGTACTTTCAAGAAGTTTTGGTGCTCATATTAACGTCGAGTACTGTAATTCAGTAAACTCTATTAAATATGTATGCAAATATGTGAATAAAGGGACGGATCAGGCTACTTTCGCCCTTGAAAATAAAAATGACGAGGGGACTACTTACGAAAATGGTAGATATATAAGTAGTTCGGAGGCTGTTTGGCGGATTTTTGGCTTTCCGATTCATGAACATTTTCCTCCAGTTATTCATCTTGCAGTACACTTAGAGAACGGACAGAGAATATACTTTAACCAAGAAAATATTATCGAAAGATTAAATAATCCACCAAATACTACGCTTCTAGCCTTCTTTAAACTTTGTCAAGTAGATATTTTTGCGAAAACTTTGATTTATTCAGATGTACCATCGTATTATACTTGGCATAAAAATAGTCACTTTGAAAGAAGAAAAAGAGGAGCTGACGTACAGGACTGGCCAGATATAAAAAAAGAAAACGCGTTGGGCCGAGTGTATACTGTGCATCCCAATAATGCGGAGTGTTTCTATTTACGTATGCTTCTGCATGAAGTAAAAGGGCCAACTTCATTTGAGGCTCTAAGAACGGTTAACGGTGAAGTACATCCCACTTTTCAATCTGCTTGCAAAGCTTTGGGTTTGCTTGAAGACGACCAGCACTGGTATGCTACCTTACAAGATGCTGCACTTTCTGAATCTCCCTCTAGAATTCGGGATTTGTTTGTAATATTATTAGTGTTTTGTCAAGTGTCAGATCCATTAGGACTTTGGGATAAATTTAAAGATATTTTATCGGAAGATTATAAACATCAAGTCCACAGAAACATAGAGGATGTTGATAACATTTGTAGTGAAGTATACAACAAATGCCTGCAAGTTCTTGAGGAAGCCGTTCTTTCATTAGGTGGGCGTTCACTTAAGGAATATGGGTTGCCACAACCAACCAGGCCACTCGATTTAGGGAACATTATGTTATTAAGAGAGACTAATTACAATACAGATTTTCTAGAGAGATTCGTCAAGGACCATAAAAATACTTTAACAATAGAACAAACGGAAGCATACGATAAAATTATGCATAGTGTTAACACAAATTCAGGACAACTTTTCTTTCTAGACGCGCCAGGTGGCACAGGAAAAACCTACTTAATAAACTTAATTTTAGCTAAAATTAGAAGCTCAAAACATATTGCTTTGGCTGTCGCCTCATCAGGGATCGCGGCCACATTGCTGGAAGGTGGTCGAACTGCGCATGCATGTTTTAAGTTACCACTCGACTTGACTCGCGTAGAAACACCCTTATGCAGTATTTCAAAACAAAGTCACCTAGCTGAAGTATTAAAAAATACAAAAATTATTATCTGGGATGAAATCACCATGGCACACAAAAGAGGAATTGAGGCTTTGAACAGATCTTTACAAGATATTCGGGGTAATAAAAATTTAATGGGTGGCGTAACCGTGCTGTTTGCTGGAGATTTTAGACAAACCTTACCGGTGGTACCCAAGGGAACTCGTGCTGATGAAGTACAAGCATGCCTTAAAAGATCGATTTTGTGGTCCTCCGTAAAAAGTATAACGTTAACTAAAAACATGAGAGCCTATCTGGGGAGTGATTCGACGGCTGGTATATTTTCAACCAGTCTTCTAAAAATAGGAAATGGTGAACATCCTACCAGGGATGGTATATTTGACATCCCTGAAGATATGTGTACATTAGTATATACCATCGAGGAGCTAATACAACACATTTATCCAGGTATTTCCGACATACAAGACAAGCCTATAGAATGGTTTTGCGAACGAGCTATTTTGACTCCGAAGAACGAACAAGCTGCATTTATTAACGACATACTTTTAAAGTCATTCGACGGAGAAGAAAACATTTATAAATCCATAGACACACCACGCCATGCAGACGACGCTACAAATTATCCGGTCGAATTCTTAAATTCACTTAAACCAGCTGGTCTTCCATACCATAGGCTTGCACTGCGAAAAGGTACACCGGTAATGTTGCTACGTAATCTGAAACCACCGAAATTGTGTAACGGCACCAGGTTGCAAGTCAAAGCCTTACATAAATATTTAGTTGAGGCCGTTATTTTGACAGGATGTGCCCGAGGAGAAACGGTATTCGTCCCGCGCATTCCTCTAATGCCCAATGACCTTCCATTTGAATTTAAGCGCCTTCAATTTCCTCTAAAAGCTTGCTTTGCGATGACGATAAATAAGTCTCAAGGGCAAACTTTTAAAGTCGCTGGTGTTGATTTAAGAGAAGATTGTTTCTCTCATGGACAACTGTATGTTGCTTGCTCGCGTGTCAGCTCTCCCTCTAACCTGTTCATCCTGGTAAATAATAAAAAAACTAAAAATATTGTTTACAAGGAAATCCTGTAAGGCCTCTTCGTCCTATAAATCCTGTTTTTTTTTTCTTTTGAGACGATGATTTTGTCTCACTTTACTTTTTCTATATAGATTTGTATGTATACTAATATTATAAAGAGGAACAATCTATTTTTTTATATGTTTGTTTGTTTACACATGTAATCGATAAAATCCGAAACTACTGAATCGATTTCAAACATTCACCATTAGAAAGCTACATCATCCCTGAGTAACACAGGCTATATTTAATTCCAGTTGTAACAAGATTTCAGCCTGTGGAAGAAAAAGCCCTGTCGAGATCATTAAAAAACGCTATATATAACCGAATTACACGTGGGCGAAGCCGCGGGCGGAAAGCTAGTATTAATACAATTCTTTAGTTCACACGTTGTATAATTAGAAGTAAATGTCTACACCAATAGTATTTTTACTTCGTATGTATATAACCACAATATTTTCCATTAAAACTCTCGGTTCAAAAAACGTTATACTAAAACTTTATTACCATATATTCATGAAGTACTCTCACGTTATACAACTTCCTGTTCGGATATCATTTAATTAAAAGTTACTTGCAATGTAATTTAATTCTAGATGGTTGTGCTAGCTTCCGATTGAAATTACTAACTTAACATTTTTTTTATAATTTTGCAATAAATTAGTGTATGTGTTGATAAATATGAACTCTTTTAGCTATAATAAATTATTTATAAATTAATAAATTTTATATCGCTGAGAATATAATATGAGCTGTGTGTGGCCCATATTTATTATTATACACAATAAGTAAATTTTAGAGTAGTGAGTGATATTTTGAGGGTAGAATATTTAGTTTTCAAAAAATATGAAATAGCAATAAACTTTACAAAACTAGATTTAATTAAATATTCCGTGAACATAGATAAGTAAAGCAATTGAAAATTTAGATCCAATGGTTGATTGCTAATAATACCCGGATAAAATATAGCCTACGTTTGCTATTACAAATACGTGGATATTTCATTAAAATGGCAAATACCAATTTTAATCAGATTATTTATTCCGAACTATTTGTATTATTGTATATTTAGTTCGTCAATCCCGGATACTTAGGATACGATTTGGTGGATATAGAATGACTATGTAAGGTGATGCAGTACATCATGAGCCTATACAAGTCCCTGTATTGGGCACAGGCTTCAGTATGAAAAAGGTTAGCAAATAATTTGGGTTTTGTGAACGTTGAATGTATATTTCTTTTCTTTACTTAATATCATTGTTTTTCAATTAGAATCCACGTGCTCAACAAAGCAAAAGCAAATAAAGTATTTAAAAAGAATTTGTCTGCTAAAGCGTGACGATACTACAAAAGATTAAGTAAATAATAATTATTATAATAATATTACTACTTTTATAATTCTTCATTAGAATTAGATATGACAATACTTTGTACGTGCGTATGTGTTAGTGTGTATATATACATATATTATTTATTAAAACTCGGAAAGTTATATAATTTCAAACAAAACTTTGAATTTCTCTGAAGTACAAGGTACTTTTGTCTTATTGTTTTAGCATCAAGACAAAGGTGCCATATAATTTTCACAACCAAATAAATATAACTACATAATTATTTACTCTGTTATTATATAAGTACTATGTTTTATTTTAGTCCACATCACCTACTCTGTTTAGGTTACTACCAGATATTTTTTGATATTAAATTACAGACTTGTAACAAAATATATTTTAAATATATATATATATTTTAATTTATTTTTTTTATATATATTTATTTTAATTTATATTTTAAATATGAAAATTATGAAATTCATTTCTTTCCGCCCCTTCAGGTGAATTTTACTTTAATTCTTATGCTGTTTTTTTCGAATAATATTGCACTTCGTTTATAAGTCACCGTGAGCTATTTATTAATTATGACTCAGTTAAAAAATATATGTTTCTTAGGTATATTAAAAACCACGTAAATTCTTTCTTAGACATTTACACTTTTATAGAAGGTGTATGTAGAAAGGAAGTGAAGAAAAATCTGTAACTGTGCTTTCTAGATCCACTGTACTTACTTATCAACAAAATTATAATTAATTCAAACGAAGTTGCAAGTTATATGATTAAATATATTTTATATTATTTGAGACTGTTTTTACACCTGAATAATTGTTTAATTACTATTTTATTAATAATAAATAAATTATTTTGTCAGATTTCCATTTGAAGTGCAATCGAGGTATCTTACGCAACAATCCAATTTCAAATCCTTCGGAGAAGGTTTGTTTCAATAATGCTTATTTACTAGGAAAACCTTGGAATAAACTTAAAAGATTAGAGAGTATTACATATTGTTATTAAACTAAATACCACCGAGTACTGTAGCCAGAATTGGCTTGAAAAAAAAATTAAGATAATACTGGAGATAATTTATTTATTGCTTCTGTTAGACAAAATGTTTTCTACTCATAGGGTACCAAGTCCTAACTTTTTTAAAACTGAAATTTTTAGTTGTATATACTCGTTAGAGAAGCTTTTTATATAAGAGAATCTCTTAACTAAAATCTCAGTAAGTTTTTTCAACACGTGTTTCACTCAAGTATTGACTTTTTATTGGTTATCTACCCTCACAATTATACCTAACTCTAATTTACAACCAATCAAATAATAAATATTAATTACGTTCGACTTCATGTTATTTATTGATCTCGGCAAGTCACGTTCTTATGAGATGAAAGCTTTTAGGAAATTAACTGTTTTCATTTGAACAAGGAAATCATGAAATTTAAGACCAATTGTCATGTTGATTTCAATTAAACTCAATTCCAATTAAATCTATTAATTATTTCTTTATGAAAAATATTATTTTTGAAGTTTTTCTGGTAACCAAAAATAATTTGCTTAATAAAACTCTGATAATTTGCTATTTTTAGTTTAGTTGACCGCCATTCATTTGTTTATTTTCTTTTGTTTTTTTTCTGTTTGCGTGACTTAGATTACAAAATGGAAAACTTAAAATATCACATTATCTACGAGTAGGAGTCCCACCATGGCACCAGTGCTGAGGAAATGGTTTGAAGGGTTAATGATGTGTATGGCGGTCGTGTTGCTAAAGAAAACATAGTTTGTTTTTCGATCCAACGTTTTCGCGTTGCAAATTTCCACCTGCAGAACTCCAATGGCTTGGTTTTGGTATTAAAAGGAAAGTATTTGGTATTGCCTGTGACAACAACTTTTAAGATATATCACTTACGCTTATTTTCTCCCAAAGGAAGGTAGAGTTGCTCTCTGCCCCTACTTATAACTAATAATGTAATATATTTTTTTCCTTAAACTAGATTTGGCAAAAAATATATTTTTATGTTTGGTATTAATACACCGAACATATTGAATACATTTACCACATGTTCACTTCATCATGATTACTATATCGAGATATCATCGAGACAAATTATTTTTAATAAATAAATTGAAAGAAAATGTCATTAAAACAGCTAAAGATAAGAAACGACTGAGTGACACCAACGGTAGTCCAGAGGTCGCAATTTTAAATCCTTGCCGTGTTGATAAATTATTAAATCCATAATATTCAAAAACATAAGCTTAACAAGGCTTGTATTACATAGGCGATTTCTGATTTTAAAGACTCTATCAAACTTACAAGATGAATAAGGTTTCGTACTACACATGGTTTTAGTCTTCAATAGTAACATATCATTCTACTTTCGACTTTTTACTTATTTGCCTGTGAAAAGGTTTTTTACATAAATTTAAAAGGTGGAACACATAAGGACTAGGTAAATAAAGTAAAAATGAAGCAATGTAAAGGTCAAAATTATTTTATAATAAACGAAAAAAACCTTGTCCATTCTAAAAATATTTAACTAGCATGTTTTTGCAAGTTCAAAAATTATTCATATTTTTAAAATAATATAGCAAAATGACAAAGACAAATATGATAGTATTTAATAGTGTAAACTAAGTTCACTTAATAGAACCGTTTATAAAATACTCTTAATCGCACAAGCAAACAAGATAAACATAACTAAAAGATTTTTCAAATTTTGCGTAAATACATAATTAATTTTTAAGTTTAATAAGGTATTTCGTATATTAAATGTACCTAGTTTATGTGCCATAACAGTTAGATGCTTCAAATTTACTTTCTAGCTATTTACTTCCTTATTAAAAGTAAACAGTCTTAATATATATCAACATAATTAACAAAATATTTGAAATGATGACGTGTTTGATGTCAATATCATAAAACATTTATGAAAATCTCTGAAGCAGCTTAATTTTGTTACTGATGGAACACAATTTACTGTTTAAAATATTAGTAGCATATAAGAATATAACTTGTGTATACTCAAATAAGTTATTTATACAATCTATTTCCGGATCTACGGAGCATGTTACGGAAATTAATTACCGCCAATGTTCATTGCAGACTGCGGTAGCCATTAATGCCTTGGGAAATTAATGTAACATACGTGGACAACACCCACGCCCTGATGTGGATCCCGTCTATCTAAATCAAATCTCACGTTTAAATAAATTTTGGATTTAATTAAATTTTACAACTCGTATATTCTCGTGAGTAATATAATTTCTGAAACATGATTTTAAGCAAGGTAGCTTAGGGAGTTACGTATTATTAAGAAATAAGGAATAAATTGTTGCAAAGAAGAAACATGTTAAACAAATTTTAATTAAACTATATGTAAAGGGCAAATATTATATCTATCTTTATAGATGGATATAATCTTTGCCCTTTACATATCTATAATATGATCTATCTTTATCTTCATTACTATATTATTATACACAACTATTAGAAAAGAGAGCCAATAAAGTCTTTTTAGTCTTATGTAAGTATTTGAAATGTCTGTTTCGAAATGTTTTTTTTTTTTTAAACTGTGGTTTTTAAGGTTTTTGTATATATTTCAAATTGTTCGAGTAACTTATTTTCTGACATTCCTTGACAATATTTGGGCAATAACTCAAATTCTCAGACTTTTCGTGTCCATTAATAAGTAACGCATTTCATATCATGTAGAGTTTAACATTACCTGATGTTTCACTGCAAGTATACCAATTATTGTTATGATTATGATTTAAGATTCGTAAGCTTTATTTTAAAGATAACGATTTTTAATTCTATGAAATAATACAGTACATATGTACATTTACAAAGGGTACTGTTAAGTAAAATTTAAATTTAAACAAATCTTATGACTAGTAGAGAATCTGAATCTTCGCCCTCCGACGGCCACGTTCATTGGTACATTGGCAATCTAACCCACTGAGTTAACGACCCTTGATGTATTTCTGCAAATTAACTAAATACTTATATCATAAAAACTGCATCATGATCCATCCGCCTTTTGATAAAATATATAAATTATATAACAATATGAAATTACCACGTTAGTAATTATCCTAATTACTCAGTCTTAATTAATTAGCTCTTAACTGTCAATTACCAAATCTATGTCAACATTGACTTATTGTTTGCCGTTTCTGTTATTTTTACTACTAATGGTTGTCACTTCACCATAAATCATAAAAGAAATACAAACACGTGAACAATTAATCTTCGTCCCATTTTGGAGGTATTTTGGAGGACTTTTGAAAACTCTCCAATTGTTCCAATTATAATTTATTTAGTAATTGTACTGAGTCTATGATAATTAGATAGATGCTATACATGCGTAAAAGTATTTTTTAAATAAATTAAACGAAAAAATTACATTTTTATAGGATCCATGGCATTTAATAAATCATTTCGTATGTTACCATGTTGGTACAAGCTAATATCTTCAACAAAAATATACATCCAAATAAAAAATTCTATATACAATAATAAGCGAAGGCTTTTGCAAATGTTTTTTTTTAATGCAATGTTTGAAAAAAGAACATTCGATCAATACGTAACATTTTAATGTCTACTAATACTCATCTAAAACGTCTCTTGATTGAGAATGACAAGATAAATCTGATAATTATATTGCCTGAACTTTTACCTTCTGATTTGATTTTGATTAGATTTTATTGATTGATTTTGACTTAATTTAATTCATTATGATTTATTTAATAAACATTTATATTATCGATTCGTTCATTAAAACTTCTTACTATTAAAACTGAAAAATACAATTTTTATATTTATTATCCTGTTTTCGAAAATAAATTCAAAAACATTAACATTATTACTATATTTGACTTAAAACGTGTATATAAAAACCTAATACTTAAATATGAATTAATATTTTATAAAGTTTTGTTAGATCCAAAACTGAAGTCTCGTTATTGACAACACGATTAAACATTAGTAATCATTGAATTAATTAAATCGATACTTAATCCATATGGTTGAATGATTTATAGGCTTCCCATAGCTTAAGAGGATTTGGTTTATTTTGCTAAATATTGAAAATGTATAGATGCATTTTGAAACATATTCAATTTTCTCACATAGGTGTTTACTTTAATGTACATAATAAATAACTTTGTCTATTGTGATACTATAATAGAAAAATTATAAAACTGAAAACGAAATTCTTATGACTAACATTACGTACAGGCCATAAATAAAAAAAATAAAAAAAAAATACGATACAGGGCTTGTATGGACACCTGCATCATAATATAACTTTTTAATCATAACGATACACCTATACAACCTCCAGCTGGACCAAGTAGGTTGAACCTCTACTTTTAAAAAAAGGTTTCAATGAACGAATGCAACAGCGACGCAAAACGCATGCGCTCGCGCAACTCGACGTTTGCGCCTTGGCACCAACATTTGACATTTAAAAAATCTGTTGTTATATTCAGCGTTTTATTTGAATATTGTTTTAGGTATTATAGTATGAGAGTAGATAAAGTAGTCTATGACACTGTACATAACTTGGTCTTATAACCCTTATTATGCAACAGTATCAAAAACGACTATTACATAGTATGTGAAATCGATGTCAACTTCTAGTATTTTTAAAGAAAAGGTTACATTTTGAGGGTAAGTAGTGCCGTCGCTAATACATCAGCCTTGTGCATCAGAATATTCAGCGGACGAGAAATATGGAGTTAGAAATTGAATTTTTGAGTTGAACAAACTACCAATTTCCTGCTGGTCGTATTGCTGGCTACGGTTATTTTTTGCAATTTTAATTATCTATATTCATTATTCATTATAATTATATTATTAACTAACTTTTAAGCTTTGCTGTTGAATAGATTTCGATGGTTCTAGTAGAACCCTCGAAGCTTTAATTTTAAGTTGTTGATTGTCTATTCAGAAGGATTTACTACTTTAATCATGGTATCAAAATAGACCCTTCAGCCACTTCTATTTACGTTATAGTGAATCGTAAAGATATGAATAATTAATATAGAATGAAAAAAAAAACCGATACGGGCAGGGATTCGAAGCCGCGACCTCTGGGAAACCATTCCGTCGCTCTACCAATTGAGCTAACGTATCGCTGTCCGCCTCGATGTATTAAGCATTCTATATGTGATAATCTTTATCGGGACATTTTCGTCTATTATTATACAATTCTATTCTATATTTATATAAACACCAAAAATTTGGTTCAATTTATTTATTTATATTAATGAATGTAGGCCATAATCTTAAACTATTATGTTTCCTAAATAATAATATCTGTAATTTAAATGATATATTTAAGTTTAGATCCATTCAATCTACGTTTTCTATCAGAACGGCTTTGTGGAAATCGTCTGCTTTGGGCATTTTAATTAATATACAATAATATCATATCATCTTCAGGTTATTAAATATTATTATAATAATTACTTCAATTTTTAATCACTATTTTCAAAAGACTTTCACATATATTTGTTTATGTAGTACCTTTTTGTTTCTTTTTAATTATTTTCAATATATCGATTACTATTTTGATACCATTACATTTATAATTAATAAAAATTTATATTTATCACTTCTGATCTATTCTACACTGTTTGATATTTTCTATAAGAATATTTAGCTATGTTGAGCTTTTTTTTAATTATAAATATCCAAAGAATAATTCGTTAACAATTCATCAACACCCAAACTTGCGATGCTGGGATACCGTCCGATTCAGGGCGGGATGAACTTGATAGTTTGTATACTCCTATCATTGTTTTCTAAGACACTGAAAGCTTTTTAAAAAAAAACTTTAACTTTGGTACATAATCATTGACATTTAAGTAATTTTTATAAATACTAACATATATGATAACAAAAATGATATTATGAATATAATTAGAAGTAATATATAAAACACACCCATCAGAATTGTTGATAATAAATATCAAGATTAAATTATATTTATCTTTGTTTTGACATAAGTAACCAAAAAATTCAATATAATTGCTTCGAAGGGTACGATACGAGTACGCGATTGTAATAAAGTCCATGGTACCATTAATCAAATACCATTAAGTTATTAGTTATACTTAATATTAAATAAACTACTTAAGAAAAAAGAATTATGTTTCTTAAGTTTAACCTGGAATAAAAGTCGCAATTAGCGGGCTAATCAAATTCTTGTACTTTTGTCATTAACATGATCATTAATTGTACTATATTATTTAAATAACAGACAATTAAATTCCATATTGAAAAAATATTTTGTTTGTATATATTTTTTTTCTTTGCATTGTACTATTAACAAAAGAAACGGTACGGTATAAAATAAAAAGTCGGTAAATAAGCTAGTTAATTGATCACATTTTTGTACAAAACATTATTAAAATGACGATGTCTTTTCGAATAAATTCATCATTATCAAATTATAGATCAACCAGAACTTGTAAATACTTATTTATGAATAAGAACACGCTATAAATATATATATATATATATTGCCCGTGACTTCATCAACGTAGACTGTAAAAATATTATTTTTATCGCTAGGAACATAAGTCATAAAAATATTTTTTTCGATTATTTTTTAAGTACCTACCGAAACATAATAAGTCAAAATCCTTTAATCCGTTTAGACTCTATCAGGGAACATAAAAATAGCATAATTGGCTTTATTTAACAGACGTATATTTGAATAAAATAACATCCAGCAAAGACGTCGGGTAATAAGAAGGATTTCACAAATAATTATATCAATTCAGTTCAGCGAGCCAAACGAAAAAAATTAAATTAAAAATTTAAAAAACCCCCGATACAAAAAGACCTCTAAAAAGAGTAAAAATAATATTTTTTATGTACTTATTGAACTCGTTGCGTCGGGAGACCGTTGTATGTACGTTGATAGTGTTATATTACGAAGTTAATCATTGAGGACTTAGACTATACGATTCGATATCGGAATTTCTTTATTTGACTTGTTAACTTACTTGCATTTTAATTTCTTTCTTGATTAAACGGTCCCTCGACGCAACGAATACAATAAGTACATAATAATATTTTTTTACTCTTTTTAGAGGTCTTTTTGTATCGGGGGTTTTTTAAATTTTTAATTTAATTTATTTTTTCTGTTTTTTAAACTTATGTTACTAATTTCTGAATTGTACTAAATGAACATAAAAAAAATCAATTGTTTAAGTAGGAAAGATTTGTTTCTTTCTTTGAATTGAATATTTATTTATTTTATTTATTTATATCTTTTCCACTTAGAATCATAATCAGTGATCACTTGTGTACGTCAACATGGAAGTGTCAGGAGGGCCTATTACGATACTAGATTTATCGTAATAAGCCCTTCTGAGAAAGCACTTTCCATCTTAATGTTAAAGCTATGAGGGTTCCAAACGCGTCCTGGTCTGAGAAGAACCACACAACAAACTCAGCCGGATATATTTTTTGTTATTGTGATCACTGTTTCACAAACGTCCAACTTAAATGCAAATTTGGAACAACTAGAACCGTCGCAATTAATAGGAAAAGAAGCCTAATGATTTCAGGCAACGAAAATTAAATAATAATAACAGAAAATAAATCTTCGGCCTGCCACACAACCAGTCACCGCAAGCAGCACCCGTTCACGAGCATAACACAAGAGCCAGCCATCACCCCCTTCGCACATATTTGAGGGAGGGAGGCAACCCGACTCCCGATGCTACCGCAAGTAGTGACTTCTAAGGAATCGGTGTGATGCAGAAGGTCGATAAAGCAAAATTAATTTACAACAAAAAACAAATTGCGGAGATTACTAGCTATTCGCAATACAATACAGATTCATTCCCAGGCCATACCGTCATCGATGTAATCCTTTACACTATAGTAGGATTTTTTTATTAAATTATTTTTAACATATAATTTAAATTTATTTAATGATAGGCTTAAGGCTTCATTTGGGAGCTTATTATAAAAACGTATACAATTACCCTTAAAGGATTTACCTATTTTATGGAGCCTAGTGCCGGGCATAGCGAGTTTATTTTTTTGTCTTGTATTAATTTTATGTAAATCACAATTTTTCTTGAATTTTGAAATATTTTTATGAACGTAAATTAAATTTTCATAAATATATTGATTGTAAACAGTCATAATTTTAAATTCTTTAAATTTGTTGTTGTTGTTGTTGTTGTTTGTTAAATAGGCTCCGATACTACGGGACCGATTTTTAAAAAATCTTTTAGCATTAGAATCCTATATTATGATGTACAAAGGTTATATTTATTAAGAGAAATATATATTATATTTAATAAAATAAGGATCCACGAGAAAGTTTCGACAATGTAATAAATTATAAATGTATTAAGTAACATGATTCAAGACTTTTTCATATGGGTAGGTAGGTAGGTTTAATATATACGAATATTAATAAATATAAACATTTAGAATTAAAATGATTTTCACTAGTAACACTATGATGAAGGGATTTTTATTATCACTAGCTGTTGCCCGTGATTCTTTATGACTACGATCATAAGCCATATAAATATATTTTTACAGTCTACGGGGACGCAGTCATGGGCAACAGATATTCCTAATAAAGTACTTTACCTCAGTACGTAAGTGTTAAAACCTTTTGGCCTTCATCCTTTTGGCGACACCGCTAGGAATAGCTAATTATTGCATAAGAACCTCTCCCCCGCACGAATAAAACGTCAATATCTTGAAGACGACTATTTCTATTTTAATCAACATAGATCAGAAACATCTCGACGAGCATAGCTTTCGATAAAACAAAACCGCATTCAAATTCGTTCACGCGTTTGGCCGCAAACAGCTAATTATTGCATAAGAACCTCTCCCCCGCGAGAATAAAACGTCAATATCTTGGAGACGACTATTACTATTTCAATCAAATATGGATAAAAACCATCTCGACGAGCATAGCTTTCGATTGAAAAAAACTGCATTCAAATCCGTCAACGCGTTTGGCCGGAAATTTGCCACAGACAGATACACAGATACACATATACACAGATCGACAGGTCAAACTTATAACACCCCTCTTTTTAGTCGGGGGTTAATTAAAAACAAGATCTCCCGTGGCAATTAGTTATAGTGATCTATGTTATTTCACAGACAAAACCATGTGCAAAAGTTAGTATTTCTATAACGCTATGTGTAATTTTGGTACATAAGCCTAATAAGCTTATGTACCAAAATTACACATAGCGTATAGAAAGTAAGCTTAATATTGCTATATTTCATCAATATCCGTTTAGTAGTTTTGACGTGATTGAGTAACAAACATCACGCTAAAGATTCAAATATTTTTTGTGAATACTATGCTAACGCTTATGTCTATGCTAGTCACCAGTTACAAAAAAATATAAAACATTGAAATAAAAAACTATTACAAAAATAAGAATAAAATAGAGATTACGATTTCTTTATATTTTTATTATAACAAAAAAACAAGGCTATAAAAAAAATCAATTAACTTGACAAACTTGATAATTTATTTCGAAAATATTTTTACCAAACTGAGGGAATTGTAAGGCTTCATCGTTACCAATTTTTGTTCAAGAATTCTACAAATTGTATTTCATTTTGCAGGGCCCGTAAAAGACGTATAAAATAAAGAAATTCATGCAATCTTGTCATACAATTTCCAATTTACGTGATCCATGTGGGGTAACGAATTGCGAATATTCAAAGTATTAGATAAAATATTCTGACTATTCGTACTTAAAAAAATAGGGCTGTTTAAAGGAATAATAAATATTTGTAAAGTTTCAGAAATTCTAATAGTATGTCTATTTCTTTGTCTGTTGAGTGTGAATAAAACACAATATTTCACATTAAAAATATAAGTAGCATAGAAGAATCTAATTCGTCGTAGTACGTGTAAGTAAGTTATTAAGAAAATAAATTGCCGGATTTCCGAGCACGTGAGAATGTTCCAGAATGCGGTAATCACCGCCAATGATTATTACAAATTACGGTAGCTTTCAATGTCATTAAAGTATTGATGTAAAAGTTGTAGACCACACCCTTCGTCCTGATGTATATTTGTCCTATCTGATCACGTATGTGATCACGTCGTTTCATCTTGTATTTTTCTAAGAAACTTTTTTTACTAAAATTCACTCATTGACACTATTTCTCAATTTCTTCTCTTCTCCACTAATGAGTACCAGACTATAATGTTCAAAGAAGATACTATAATAATGTGTAACAAGATAAAATTACCACTTTTAATTTTAAAATGATTTTTTATAATATAAACTTTTAATAATATTTGATCTGAAAATGGAAGTTAAAATACTTTCTTATCAAATTTCGTGGCAGAAAAAAACTGTGCTGAGCTTTTTTTTTAAATTTATCGTAAATCTATAACTTATTTACCAATTACAACTTCGTTTTATGTGCGGAATGTAAAAAAAACATCAATATTTCTTCAGTCTAAAAAGTAGTAAGATGGATCCAGAAAAAGATTTTTAAACTTAGTTACCGTACTATATCAAACACTATTTATTCCATGAAGGAAAAGTTAAATTACATTTGCACGACATTTCTCATAGATATCCTCTTCTTATTCTGCTAAACGTACGTAATGAACTACCCGTTGAGGTTTTCCCGCGCAGCTTCAGCGGAACTCTTTCAAGAAATACGCGAAAAGGTTTTTACACGGTCGGCATTTAGCGGGTGATAGTCATATGTATATGTCTGCGTATTTGTATGGTAAGTAGCAATACATAGTATTATTTTATATACTGATTATACTAAATTGATAAAAATATTGCTTTATTTATTGTTGCATGAAAATTATTATTTGATTTTATGTCTATCAAGAGCAAAATGTGTGAATTCATAATTATATTTATGACTAGCTTTTGCCCGCGGCTTCGCACGCCTTAAATTCGTAGTAAAACAATTCCCACTTCCCTTTTTTTGTATTGGCTTCTATGACCTATTTTACGTGAAACAATCAAAATTACGACATCGGCAGACATCACTCACTGTCAAAAGTATATTTTAAGTTTTTATTAAGGATACAATATTAGGTACTGTAATTATGTTTATACCTCTCTTGTTTTTACTTAAACGTCCATTTCAATACTTCTTAAAAAGAGTACTTAATAACCATTCTAACCATATATCACACTTACAGATTTTCATTAAACATTATCAAAATATTACCATGTAAACTTGCAAAATTCTGAGCTGCACAATCGAAGTTATTTTCACCATCAACTTGCAGGTCTAGTTTTATTAAAAAAATCTATTTTAAATGATAAACGTTCAATTAGTTATATTCATTAATAAAATTTTCGATACTAAACATTCACAAAAAGCCATTTTTGAGACGGTTTGCACGGTTCCATTCCAGAGTGCGCCGGTAAACCGTACGGCCGCAAACGCGAAGACCCTATATTTTAAATCTGTAATATCTTCGAAAATATTCATTAAAATTATATGCTGTGGCTATATTGTTCCATATTAAATGTAAAATGTATTTAAGTTACTTAATTAGATACGGATTAAAACTGTATTTCTTAAAATCGCTTCGTAAATGACCTATTACTTTTCTTAAAAAGTAAAGGATAAAAATTTGCTATAACCCACAGGTTATCCCTAAGAGATAAACATATACCATCGCAGATTTTCTTGTAGAACTTTTTAAGGTGTACAATATTTAGTACATTATTTTGATCTATTTCGTGAAGTTCAACCAGCGTTTGCATTGTAAGCGCAAACAAAAAGACAAACAGATACACAAACAAAGATTTTAAAAATGCTGAAAATGGAATCTGTTAGTTATTACTTCACATCCTGGTATATTTTTTTAATATTTTTAATGTACGAAGACTACTCCTCTACAGATTTATTACATGTATAGAATAAGATTTTCATGGTACCTATTACGTCATTGGCATAAACAGTCATAACTTTTTTATTTATTAACCGATTTAGATGAAATAAACACTAAATGTTAAGTGAAGACTGTGGTAATATATTCCTTAAAACCGCATTTAAATTAGTTAAGCCGTTTCTGAGATTAGCGTGCACAAACATACAGACATACAGACAAACAGACAAACGGAAAAACCATTGTTTTGGATTCTCTTGCTTTTATAAAGCCCCCCTATGATGTTTTTATTTTTTTTAATTCCATGTACAGGAATGGCTCAGTGACGATTTTATTATATGTATAGATTATAACTATATAATTTAAGCCCTAAATAAAAACTAAACCAACCCAGAACATCTAAAAACATTTAAATTTAAAAAACATTAATTATAAAAAATATTGATGACGTTCGGTTTGTGAAGTTATTAGAGTTGTCATAGTGCCTACAGGTACAATTGAGCTAATTACTTTAGTGATTGTGCGTTCATGAATAATTGTTGTAGTTATAATTATAGTTATATAGTTGGCCAACTAGTATCCATCACAATGCTATTTACAATGCCGCAAGCAAGACGTTAAAATCTGTCAAAGCAACGCCATAATGCAATTAGACAGCTGTTTAAACTATTGTATACATTTTTTTTGTATCCGTTTTTGTATCGAAAATACGGACAAATATTTTATAGATATAATTATTGAGAACTTAAATCTAGACATTTGAAAAGTTATACCAAGTTAAAAGTTATGTTTGCGTGAAAGACTAAAAACTTAGATAAAGACTTTAGTCTTAAGAATTGTTTAACCGTTTTAACTTATTTTTCCTTTGTGGAAAACATATTTGTTAAGAAAAATTAATAAATATATCTAGTCACTCGAATAACAATCTTAAAATAGGGTGACGTTTATTCATTAGTTAATTTTATCCGTGCAAAACCGGTTCGACTCACTAATACTATAATAAACAATTTTCGTGACGACACAACTTACAATTTTGCGACATGAACCCACTTCAATTAGGATTAATGATTATAAATCGTGTATAAACTTATTGTATAAACATAATATGTATAAGCAATTCATCAATTAGAGGACTCGAACCCGTGACCTTTGGATTTCCTTCCCGACTCCAACACAGGAAGGAGGATGGAGAAGAAAAAGACAAAAAAGAAAGTGACATCCCTTACAACGCCTCCTTCAATTAAGTTAAATTGCAAGAAACTTGCAGACAAATATCTAATATCGAAACAGGAAATTGTCTAGGTACACTACTTAATACATAAGTATTTAATATTTGGATACATTTACACAAAATTATCCAAATATTTAATTTCGATATCACAAGAATATGATACGGTTTTAGGAGTAATGCCGATAAAATGACATATATATGAAACAAATGTGTTTTACTAATATTGTAAAATATTCGAGCCTATCCAATTTTTGAATTTCATCAATAGTTATTGATTATCAATAATTATTAATGTTATTATTCAGCTTTCAGATATTTTTTATTTTTTTTTACTAGTATAATTAGTATTTTATCAAATGATACAGTACTACAAGTAATCAAATACAAATAGTTAGTTCGAACTCAAACTTAGTTCAAAGTTAGGAAACATTAAGCTCACACTTTATTATCCTGAAAAAAATACTTACCTGATATGAACCCATCCTCTAACTATAAATGAATTAAAAGGTATCAATACATTTAAACAAACGTTTTATTAACTAGGAGGTTGTATTGTTAAATTGTTTAAAATATTATAAGTTTACATTACAAGATTATTAAAAGAAATTAAAAACAGAAATAAATATGGGGGATAAATTAGTGAAGTTTCCACATAGAATGATATGACAAATTAATTTCTTCTTTTGAAAAGAGTCTAGCCATGTAGAATATTTTTATTTTATTTCAATAATATTATTATGGAACCCAGTAGTTGAAAACAATGTTACAGTTCAGTTATAAAGATAAACTTACATAATATAAAGTGGTCATCAAAAATAAAAGAAACAAAATTACTATCATCAAGATGTCCGGAATCAAATAGCTTATTTTTTTAAGCACCGCTAACTAGTGCAGGAGTCCATTCCATTCATAAAAGTAATTATATATATTGTTACTAAAGAGATAACATGCAGCTTACATTCAATATTATGTAATTAGCATGACCTAACTTACTTATTAATCAACTAATTAGGGGAAGATGGAGATATATTTAAATTAGCAATTTAGAATAATTAGCATCAACTAGAAATAATGTTTACAATAATAAGCACTAAATGGGTATATAACACAATTATTTTGGTGGTTTATGTCACATAGTAATAGTAGGTCATAATTTGAACATGGTGAATATCAAAGGTCCTTACGAGCAACCGGCTCGTGAAGTTGGCGAACGCGGAAGCGGGCGCTCGAGGATGCACTCACGTAGCCACCACGTAGTGGGCACTCGGCTCGGACGAGGACGTGAAGTAGAGCGCTGTCGAGAGCCTACTGACCTGGCACACCTGGAGCAGTTGGCACGCCGGTCGGTGCTCCTCATGGAGAGACACGCGCCTGCGTCCCCTCACAACTTCCACAAGGCGATGGATCTTTTAAGACAGCAATATAATATGGTACAGCTTTGGTACTTATAACGTTTTATTAACTCATCATATGTTTTATTAATATTAATTTGAATTTCAGAACTTTATAATGATATGTGATCAATGTCATGGGCCACATGTGTATGATGAACTTACGGCTCCTGAAAGATGACATCTTTTGAAAAGACAGACAAATTATAGAATAAATTAAATTTCACTATAATTAATGGTAATTTTGAATATATTACGAATTAGGAAATAAATTCATGTATGAAATAATCACTTTATAATAAATAACATCTGTTATTTGGTAATATTCAATCTCATCTTTACTGCATCACTACTTGAGACATACGCTGAATTCATATTTCTTTTAAGTGAAGACTGGTTGTAATAAGAAAACTAATACAATGTTATATATTAATGTTTTCGGTTAATTGTAATAAAAAATCAAAAAATATGTTTGTACGAAATAGTTAAAAAAATATTAATCACTCCTTAGTTATTAGAACCTCGGCTCTTCAATAGTCAAATATATTAATTATTTGAGCTAATAAGTATCGTTATTTCTTCTATAATATACAATTATTATTTCCTAAAATGTCTCATTTAAAGAAGATTCTAAATTTAATATACTATAATATAAGTCTGTAAGCCCTTTGTTCAAAATTCATTTCGGAATAAATTGTTTTTTTCTTATGAAAAAAAAGTGGTTATTAGCGAAATATGTATAATAATAAAATACTTATATAATGTTTATGATGTAAATAATAGTTACTTTATTTCTCGAAATACTGGATGATATTTTTTGACATTTTGACTTTTTATTTAGGAAAAAATAATTTAGTTTCTGACAGAACCATTAAAATTTATGGCACAAAATATCTTCGCAATTCTATATGACTCAAGCTTTATTGTTTTCGAACAGTTGTTTTCAAACTGTCCTTATAGAATCATGTTTCTGTTATAAGATACTTTTTAATCTAATTTCCTTCTTTGAGTTTTGGTACAAATTTATTCACTCGACAAAGTTGACAAAGCCATATTTACCGTGAAAATAATGAATCTAACTATATTAATTATTTAATTCAGTCCAGCGGAGAGCAATTTTGATAATATCTTAAAGTTATTAAATACCAACTAACCATCACACATTAAGGGTCAGCAAGAACAGACGGAATGTTTTTGGACATACTATCTAAACTAATCATGGAAGAAGGAATTCTCATAAGGAAGTGAGTTAATGCTCGCAAATGAGCATGTCACTTTAGGAGTTATATCTTGTTTGTGCATATCATCTCCAGCAATTTAAAGAAATGAAAATTTAACAATAATAACTACTAAGAGAAACATTAATTAAGTCTAGATGTGTGCTCTAGAAATATCTACTAAAATCGAATACATGTATGTCAGTTTGTTTTTTGGGTGTATTATAACTTAAGAAATATGACTTAAAAAAAATACTTTTATTTATTTCTTATAATTATTATGCCAAAAATTAACAAACAGGATGGATTCATTATTACATCATACTTGACAATTTATATTTATAATTTACTAGCTGTTGCCTGCGGCTCCGCCCGCGTGTAGGTCACTTTTCGCGTAATCTGTGGAAACTACAATTATCCAGACCTATAATAGACTTATAGTTAATTCTATAGTATCCTATTTCCGTGGAAATTTTATATATCAATATATATAAAATTTCCTATGAATTACATTACTACGATATCAAACTGAAAATAATAACATACATCCACATCACACACACACGACCAGGACATTAATCAGATATACGTATTAAAGCATATGGATTCGAAATATTATGTTATTCAAGTTTTAGTAATCATCCCTAATTTTTTGAAAATGAAACATAGCCTATGTCACTCGGGAATAGTGTAGCTTGCCAACGGAGAAAGAATTTTTGAAATAGGTCCAGTAGTTTCGGAGCCTATTCATTTCAAACATACAAAAAAATAATCAAACCTTTCCTCTTTATAATATTATTTATAATTTATAAATGATATTTGTAGATAATACATCGGGACCTTATAATTATTTCTTTTCTAATCTTATATGTATAAGAGAAAATAACTTTTAAGGTTGCTTGCTACATGCTTATTCCGAGCATTCATTCGCCTGCTTATGAGAATTCCTATTTCCATGCTCACTTTAAATGGCATGCCTAAAAACATTCCGTCTACTCTTACTGTACCTAAATGCTTTTTGGTTTGTTGGTAGTTTGTAGACTTTAAGTTGCTTCCTAAAGTACTTTCCACACGAATAATTTACTGGCACAGCTTTTATTAAGTGTAAATCGCTCTTTTAAACCTATATGACATAACTATTATATCAAAATAAACATTTGGATAAGTTTGTACTTGAGATAATTTGTCATTCGGATGTTACTTCATTATAAGTTTCTACATTCAAGGAGAGCTAGCGACTGAAAAATGTCAAGCGACTTTCAGTCCCCCACTTCTCGTCCAGTCCATACAAGAACCGTTTATCTTTTTCCTAACTTTAAATCACTAATTACTGTTGATCATAGCAATTCTTTATTAATAAATAAATAAAAAAATGCGACATAATTTAAGTATTTAAAGTGAAACGGGATGGAAAACCAAAAGGTAAGTTGGAGTCATCTTGTTTCTACTTAAATAACACAATTATGTGGTTTTTATTCTAATGAAATGCGTTCATTTTACAAACATTATAAGTTACGTAGCTACCTTCGTCTCTTTAAAAGGTACTTGTCCTTGCGGGGTACCCTCTCCGTGGTTTCCCGTCGGGGCACAGTGGTTGAGTGCGAAAGCGATCCCGTGCTGTCCCATTATGACGGCGGTGGCCCCCGTCTGGTTCAGTGAGTGAGTCTCACATAACCGTCCCCGTCTTTCCCTGGATGTACCCATGATGGGTTCCAGACGTTAAAAAAAAGAAAAAAAGGTACCTACATCTAGTCCGAAAATCTGAAAGTCTCCATTACAATTATACAATAAAAAAACAAAGCATTCATGAAGGATAAAAATATTAATACTATTTACTTATTGAACAAAAAGTACAACGACGTCTTATATAAAAGACTATTTAATTTTACTATGAAGAAGATACATATATAATATTATTAATATTATCATGGCATTTATCTAAGCTTAGTATATATATTTGGTATTCCACCTTGTACTTATTTTTTGAGTACAAAAGTATTGCTAACTCTTATTTAACCTTATATCAATATTTTAAAATAAATAAACATATACAACCAATTTAATAGAAGTGTATTTAGTTTAGTACAAATTTAATTATAAAAGATAATAACTATGAGAAATGACACAAACAATGTACAAGAAAATAAGATTAACGTAAGTTGGTCTTTAGTCCAACATTTAATTATCTTGTTATATACAAAATTATCTGATTATCATTATATATAGTTCTTAATAAATTGATTGTTTTATAATCTAATCTAATTTATTGAATCTTAATCAGTTGATAATGAATCATCACTTGATGCATGCTTTCTTTTTGAAAAAGAATTTACATTACGTCATTCGTAGAATATATAGGATTGATTGGCAGAATTACATCAAGGCTCGTTAGCTCAGTAGGTTAGAGCGCCGATATAAATACATACTTGGCCATCGGAGGACGGAGGTTCAAATCCTTCACGAGTCGTAACTAAATTAATTTTGTTTTTTTATTTTTAAATTATTATTTTGAACATTGTTTAATGTAGTACCAATTTTTATCAACAATTTATAAATAAAAATTTCAACATCTGATAGAAAACGGGATAAAGAAATGATATAACTATTCTCCTTATCATAGATTGGGATATTAATAGTCAATCCAGACTTTATTCTAACTACAGAAAATATTTAAAAGTAGAAAATATTTTCACATGCAAATAATACAACATCTATAATCGGAAATACATTTATTCTCAAAAAACTAAGACAATATTAAATAAAATTGTAAATTTCCATATCTGTTATTACGTTTATCGCATTCGAGAATCTTTAGGACATCACTACACATATCAATGGTCGAGTTGTCAAAAGTAGGTGTGAAGGTGTCTTTAAGAGAAGAGTGATTAGGTTGCTAGGGTAAGGCGCCTTTTGACTTAAGACTACATTCCACTTAATATCAGGTGGAATGTAGTCAAGCATTAACCTAGTTTTGAAAAAAAAAACAAATATAAAAAAGGACTAATAATTAATTGTCAAAGTAGAGCTATGTATTTAAGATAAATATACTAAGTTCTTAACAGTTTAACAATGTCTGAGAGTTTCAATTTCTTAAGATAAAATTTCGTAAGGTTCAAGAATGAAGTCTTAAATTGATTACTGCGACAATCGATTAATCATTTTCGTTATTTAAACAAGTTTAGAGTAAATGAGAATCAGCAATTTTTCTCAAGTACCTACTTAGTTTACTTTTATTACTTTCACTATTTCACATATTTAATAATATTTATTTTTTATACCATATGTAGACCATAACTGCCTACAACATCCACTTTGCTACAAATATTTGCTTTAACTATATCAGATAAAAATTCTAAACGAAACTTAATTATTTTATGAAAAATGAAAAAGAGAAGTAAGAAATTAAAATAGTCAAAATAGTTTTATTGAATGACTATCAGAAATACAAATTACTTAAAAAACATTCCGTAACAAAAAAAATATTGTATAAATAACATCTAATACGAATTAGTTTTTCAATACTACTAATAATTCATAAGTGCTGTGTTAGTTTACCTTGTGTATTTTTAATTATCAAAATGAAACTCTCTCGTAAGAGACAAAAATCACAAAAATTTAAGAAAATATTCATTATTTAAAGTACCGCTTACCCAAGCTTTATCGTAGTATAAGTATAGAGTAAACAGTTAGCCAAGTATTTACATTAAATCTTTGGATCTCAAGTGTTTAATAAACAAAGTACAAACATTCTTTCGCTACTTGAACGTTGTTTTTAAGTTAAATAGATTAGTTACATAAAAGAAAACAAAAGCTAATAAATCATAAGTAATTATTATTATTTCTCTTAATTTTTTGTTCATAAATTGATAATTATGAAATTCGTCGATATATCAACGTCTATATTATTATTATTTTAATTATCATCTTTACATAATATAGAGAAGAGTCTGTCTCTCTGTCTCCCTATGCATGCTCAGATCTTTAAAACTACCCAACGAATTTGGATATGATATGATGTATTTTAGCACAGAAAAGCCAAACAATTTACAGATTTGCAATGTGATGTTGCAACAAATATATTTTTATGTTCTTAAATCACAAAAGATGATTTAACCTTAAGATATATAGCTAATTAATGAACTACGGAAATGTATACATTTCCTACCTTTTCTACAAAGGTATACCTTTCAAATATCAATATTAAAGTTCACTATGGTTTATATTTATCTCTAACTAGGGGTCGCTCGCGACTTCGTCCGCGTGGTTTTTAGTGTTGCCGCCGAGTTCCAATCTTTTCTTAGTATCAAAAATCTTTTCTTAGTACACCACTAAGTAGAAAAACAAATGTATCCTCCAATTTTATTATCTCTACGACCTGATAGAACCTATTAGATTATATTAAATTTGCAGCATTTTTCATTGCTGCTTAACTTCTATTAGTCACAGCGAGATGATATATACCCTATAGCCTTCCTCAATAAACGGACTATTCAACACAAAAAGAATTTTTCAATTCGGGCCAGAAGTCCCAGAGATTAGGGCGTTTAAACAAAGTAACCATTTTTTATATATTACAAAAAATATATATTTAACAAGCTTCTCATACAATATAGTATTATTACTTATCTCATAAAATATGGTACATATGTAGTACATTTCACCTAGATCTATACTGCCCTACATTAAAATGGACATCTTAGAACATATCAGAGATTATTAAAAAAAAGGTACGGCATAAATATTGTATAAGAAGACATCCTGTAAAATATCAATATCAATCAATCTTCATTGTGTTATATCAGTATCTAGATTGCAGATTGCAGATTGAAGAACTCAGTGATAATCGTCAGTGTAGTAATTAACCCGCTCATTGCTATTTTAATTCCAGGACAGATTTAAGAGGAAGATAAAATGTATAGTTAATTACGATTAAACACAATTTTTACTTTCTTGTACAAAGTTCCAGTTTATTTAAATATGTGATACAATTTTATATGCTACCGGTTTCGTACATCATCATCAGGCGACCTGGGTCATCGGGGTCATATGAGATAGATATATATATATACGTATCATTATTCGATAAGAACGGCAACACTATCAAAAAATATCAGTCTCTTAATGCTACAGCGTGAACAATATTTTTTGTTAGCCCATCTTTAGCTAACACAAACAAACTTGATGCATCTTGATGACTCGAGAGCATGCTACGTATAATTGTCCGTGTGAACGTGCTTAAATCTAAGCCACAAACCGACATCGTTTGGCCTTGGGCTTTATTGATGGTCATGGCAAATGCCAATCGAATTGGAAACTGAACACGTTTTAATTGAATTGGCACATCCGTAGGTATTATAGGAATCCGTGGTATTAATATGTTTTCACCTCGGAACTTTCCATTTAAAATGCTAGCTTCGATGACGTTCTTCATTAATTTTCGAATGACCAATCGCGTACCGTTGCACAGCCGTGGCGGGTTCAAATTGCGAAGCATGATAATCGGAGATCCAACCTTTAATTGTAAATTATGCGGTGGCACACCTGGCAAATCCAGTGAGTTCAAAAACTCTGTCGGAAAATTTACAGTTTCGCTCGCATCACAAACTGTGTTAATAGATTTATATGATTCCAAGTTCCCTGGCAATAACTGTTGTATCTTCAGATTCAAATTGTCAACGTCTACATTTTTTGCCGCTAAAATTGCTCTTTTTGCAAGCCACTCAAAATTTAAGTACTGTGTGTGTACATCAGGAAATATTTTTTCAATGAGAGTGTCTTGCGAGTCAACGATTGTGCAAAAATCTGTCGGTAATTTTACGCATCCAGTCTCATCTATAGTTACTTTTCCATCACCGATATCTAGGAGTTGTTTTGAGAATGTTTTAGCGGATGGATCTTGAAGCATTTGAACGCGCATATTTACTATCAGCTGTCCTTTTTAACATTACGCCACAGTGTAGGTGATTTTAAGCAAGCATTAATCTCATCAGCGTATGTTGAACGTGGAATGACGAGAAGTGTTTGCCTGAAATCACCTGAAAGGACTAGGAAGGACTGAAAGGAGTGCCGCCAAATAGTTTGTCGTTGTTTTTGATATCTTTTAACGTCCTGTTCAAGGTCTCAAGTGAATGTTTGTGCGCCATAATACATTCATCCCAGATGATAATTTTACATTGTTTCAGCACGGTGGCCATGGACGATTGTTTTTTTATGTTGCACGCTCCGTCAGCGTTATTTTGAATATTTAATGGCAGCTTAAATACTGAATGAGCTGTTCTGCCTCCATCCAATAAAGTTGCAGCAATGCCTGACGATGCAACGGCCAATGCGATGCCATTATTTGATCGTATTTCAGCAAGAATTAGCGAAATAAGGAATGTTTTTCCAGTTCCACCTGGTGCATCCAAAAAGAAGAATCCACCTTGTCCTGCTGAAACTGCGAGCATAATGCGGTCGTAAATGATTTTTTGTTCCTCATTCATTAATGGGACATTGCGAGTAACAATCGCCGCCATTTCTACAGTGTTGGACTGCATTTCACGATTCATTTCCGTGTTCATGAAATCAGATACAGCTCGATCTGGCGAATTCATACCGAAATGACTGAGTGATAAATTAGCAATTATAATGCAGAGATCTTCAATAGCAATCAATGCTTCATTGTACATAGCGTCGCTGAACGTTATCGTTACATCGTTGCATCGTGTACGATGTTGATGCAATATATCATCAGTCATTGAATTTTTGTGATTATCCCACAATATCTGTGCTCGAGCTGGAAAACATGTAGTTAACACTATAGCGAATAGTAGACGAATTTGTATTGCTGTACAATTCAATGCTGCTTCAGCAAACATACATTCCCACTGGTTGTCGTCTTCCAGCAAGCCGAGTGCAAGGCACGCATCTTTATACGTTGAATACTGTTGCCCATTCACTTTCCGTATATCTTGAAATGACAATGGGCCAGTAACATTAACCAACAACAATCGAAGATTCAGTTTGCTTTGGATTGACTGTAAATACTCGCCCCAAAGCGTTTGATTTAAATAAATTGGGACATGCATCAACTGGGGAGCCTTGCTTGCGGGGCATCCATTTTTTTGTTTGAGCCCATGTGAAATAGCATGGTACTTGTGAATAGAGTAACGTTCGTGCAAAGGCACCAAAATCATCCGCACGATTACACAATTCGAAAAATTCAGTGAGTGTAGTTTTAGGTGGATTTACAGCACGATCAATTGCTGTCTCGTTCGTGAAAAATACACGCTGGCCGTTTTCGAGATGGACGGCTAACTGAACAACTGCTGGATCCCGTTCATGAATCGGGAAACCAAAGATACGCCAAGCAGCTTCATTGGAGCTGATGTACCGACCAATTTGATAAAGTGTTATTTCATCGTTTTTATTAACTGGTTGAGCATTCACGTTAGTATTTTCCAGTCTAAACACAGCCATATCACTGCCTTTATGGACATACTTGCAAATGTATTTGATGCTCTTCACAGAACTGCAGAACTCAACATTAATATGAGCATTGTATGTCTTGCTCAACAGAGGTGAATATTGTACCACCCAACGATTATCAATGTCAATGTCTGTGTTGTTGTCAAGGCGATGTACGATTAAGAGTACCGCATGGACCATGAATCATGTTCGCTGTAACAATATCAAACAGCAGTTGGTCAGTAGACTGATCTGGAAGTTCTGCAGAAATGATACTATCGATTTCTTCAGGACGGATTTTATCGATTAACCAAACCAAAATGTGAGCATGAGGTAATCCTCGCTTTTGCCACTCAACTGAATACAGCCAGCAACGTGTGCGGCCGAATACATGTAATTTAGTAATGAAACTTATTAAAGACTTCAACTTTTGTTTGAACACACGTGCTGTAACGTCATGACGATGGATTGAATTTTGGCCAGGCAATAGCAAAGATTCAATCTCTGGCCATTTTGGATTACATGTAAACGTGATAAATAAACACGGTCGTCCATATTCGCGCACGAAAGTCAGAGCATCCTGTATATATTCTTGCATATGACGTGGACTGCCCACATACGATGATGGTAGAATGACAGAGTTACCAATTTCGGCAGCGTCAGCGTTGTTGTTAATAGCGTCCCGCAAGTGAATGTACTCTTCCGCACGCAGCTTGAGTTGATTATATCGTAAGTATCGTAGTCGTTCGCCTTCTATCTTGGCGTACATTTCGACCATGAATTGTTGACAAAGCTCGCGACATCGTAGAATGACGTTCTCCCGGCCGCGTCGAATCATCAATCGGTACGCATAATAATCTTTCGAGCTAACGTTCTTGTTTGTTTCGGCTCCTGTAATAATATATTTTTAAATATTAGATTAAATCAATTACGATAAATATATATATTTTTTTTTAATTAGTAATCAAGTTTAAAATGAATGAAGTACCTGATACGGGATCGCGTTGTTTGATATTTATGCAGTATCCGTCTTGTCCCTTCCAGAACATTAGCGGATATTGGAGAGCATCATATGAACGATGTGTATCAGCAATGAACTGAAGATTATTACTCCTTCTACGAACCACAATTTCTCGTGCGCCTGTACAATCGCCAACCATGATTCCCGCAACGTCGTCAACAACAGGTGCATTAAATCTACGAATATGCACTCCAGCTGGTGTTTTATCAGGATTAATGACAATAGCGTGGTTATCGTTTTGTATTTTATGCATGTGTGATTTGAATATTTTCAACAATTCCTTGTGCTCATTCAGTAAAGCGTCCAGTTCGCTCACGATGCGTTTGGCAAAAAATGAATCAAGGTTGTTATAGTCACAACGTGCATTCACACGATTGGCAAGTGCGCTTCCGGAATCCTCGCCGCCCATAAAGTAGATTTGTAAAAATTTATGTGCTTCGTTTGGCATTGGCAGTAATGAGCCTATTTTATGATAAACTTGGCCTCTAATTTTAAATGTAGAATTGTATTGTTGACCAAGTGAATTAGTATTTCGAACTATTTCTGTTGCTCCGAACGATGTCATTTGAAAGCATGAGTTGAATGTTCGAATGGACTTCAAGAACACGTTAGAATCTGGATCCGTTCAATGGTTCCGGTGGTGTTTCAATGTCGGGTAGTTGAACTTTTCCTGACGCGCAACACATCCCAGCTGGCTCGTTTTTAAATTTAAGAGCATGACAATTTGTTGAACATTCGTTGTCCATAGCACCAATCACCACTTTTGTATGGGCATAATATTCCACATCAGGCTCATACTGGAATGCTAGCCGCAGGAATTAATCATATGTAAATGCTCGGTGTATCTGTTGGCGTTGCTGGTTGTTTGTTCTGCGTCTATTGGCTGTGAATCGGCGTGATTGTCGTTGTTGTAATCTTATCACTTTATTGCGTTCAGCTCGTGTATCTTCAGATTGTTCTTGACGCAATTGCCATGCTCACACGTGCATCAGTATTTTCTTGCTGGATTTCTTCTTCAGTTCTTTCGGATCTTAAATTTCTCTTGCTTCTGGTTTCACAAGTGAAATTACGGCTCAAATTAGCCCCTTTGCGTTTTCGTAGCCTTGTTCGCTGTACAAAATACACATAATTAGAACTAACAAAATTACTTTAGAGTGAAAAACATCGTAATTATATTGTTATTAACAACAATTTAAGTATAAAAAAAAATATACTTATAACAACACAAAAGTCGTTGTTGGTAGGAGCCCCTGACACGTGTTGGGTATTTTTAGGTTATAATTAATAATAACAGATATTATTAATATTATCTTATATTATTAATTTACTATTAAGTAATTAATTGTATGATTCATTTAAGAGAGTTATTATTATGTAGTATTAATTTATAATTAATAATGAGAGTTACACTGACATAAAAAAATTAAACTCAAAAAATGTTTCAAAAACTGTCTCAGATACGATTACTTCAACTCTATCGGTAGTTTGAGGAAAACTGAGGGAAATTTGAATTTTCAAGCCTTTTATAGACAAATGCAGGACCATCGCTTAATTGTTTTCAAAAAGGTAATTAACGAAAGGGACCAGGTGTTCTTTTCTTTTTGAAAAGTGAGAAACTTTTAATCGGAAGGTCGGAATTTGTACAATAGGTAAAGGTTGTAAGCTCAAACAAAAGGATTTTTGAATGAGGATTACCTTAGTAATAAATATTTCTATAAATAGCATTTGTACCCTTCTAAATCGATAACAATAAGCGACTTTTGATCACAATAAGGCTTTTTTCAAATGTATTTTTAAGGAGAAATTTGAGACCGACCATTTTCGATAACAATAGCCGGCTGATAACATTAACCGCGATCACAATAAGCGGCGTCCACGTAGTATTAATTTATAATTAATAATGAGAGCTACACTGACATAAAAAAATAACAATTCTAAACGTCACTACTAAGTTTGATACATAAACATTAATGATGGCCGACAACAGTGGAGGGAGTGAGAGAAACAGGAGACCGGCTTCGGTCTCATCCCTACTCCGCGTTGTTCACTAGGTAGTTACACCGATATAGTCTGGCCAATGAGTATCCAGAGTAAAAGCGCGGAAAATTTTAAAAATTAATTAAATTACTAAAATAATTATTAAAAAATAGGGGTTGGTGATAGAAGGGCAAAAACTTAGGGTTGTATGTATTTTTGAATATCGTATCATAAAAAAATAAAAAATAAAAATTTGTCAAAAAAATTAAAAAAAAAAATTGAGGGGTGGACCACCCTTATTATTTAGGGGTGTGAAAAATAGATGTTAGCCGATTCTCAGACCTACCCAATATGCTTACCAAATTTCAGAGGAATCGGTCAAGCCGTTTCGGAGGAGTATGGAGACTAACATTGTGACACGAGAATTTTATATATAAGATTTTGATATTCATTAATACCTTCATGGTTCTGACAGCTTCTTTTTGGATATGTCATAGCGTTTGAGTATATTTATATACCATGAGATAACAATTACTTATGTGAGTGATGTAATAAATAACAAATCATCGAATCAGTTAAATAATGGTATTATATATATTTAATAATAATATATATAATACCATTACTTAACTGATTCGCTCATTTATAATTTATTTAAATATAATTATTTATATAAAATGTACATTAATAAACTTAAAATAGAAAAAAAACCTTTTGAAAATCGTAAGGTTTTAAACAATAAAATCTGCTTGTAAGCTTTTACCGCCTCATCGGACATGTTTCCAATCGTAAACCTTGTTGGAAGAGATTTTTAATTTTGATATACAAAAAGGAATATACAATAACATTTTATTTTTATTCTTAAATTATAAATTTAATGGAAAATAGCTAATTTGAAAACGGTTATAACATAAGGACCAAAAATATTCTTTAATACTATGATATGTATTTTTTTTAAATGAAAACTGTTTTTCAAAACGTATGTATATTGTTATTTAAAAATATGCACAATAAATATTCACATACTAATAATAATAATTATAATAATAAATATTAAGGGTATTATTGTATATTAATAAATATAGATATGACAAGCATTTGTGAAACAAAAGATGAATCAATGGATCTTAACTTCAAAATAACATTTAAATTATAGACCTATCATTAGAGCCCAGATAAACTATGGACTTTTGACATGTTGTAGGCCAAACTTTAGTTTGCAAATTTAATAATTATATTATGAAAAATAATTGGTTCTTGTACTGATTTTAATTAATAAACAGCTACATCCGCTTGATCTCGAGGTAAATGTGAATGACAGTGCATTGACGAGGTTCCATTATCAATCCAATTCTCTTTAGTCGTGATAGGCCTCAAAATTTTTGAGAAACTTCATTGACTATATCAATACAAACATCAAACCTGCGACTCTTGAAACTCCTCACGATTACAACTGAGCTACCGTGTCATTGTCTGCTCTATTCAGGTCTTATTTGTTTTGGGTTATTTAAAAAAATTGACCATGCTTACAACAAATATTTAACAAATTAACAACTGCTGTAGACTCGTGGAATATATATCGCGCTCTTTAATTGATACCACGTTGTGCTTTTCTAGGCTTTATAAGTAATGCTAAAAAAAAATTGTGTTATAAGCCTATTTTTAAAGCCTAAAAATTGTGTTATAGCCTAGATTTGTTCATTATTGCTTATCTCCACTACTCAATCATTATGCTTTTTAGATAATGACGCCTACCTTATTTACCATTCATAATGTAAAAATGTCTTTTAACAAAATAATACAAAGCAATGTACGGAGATTTATCTTTTTACTCAGAATTAACCAATGTCAATTTGCTCTTCAACATAAAAGATGGCACTGTTACTACAAAAATGTGAATAATGCGAATTCATACACAATATAGTTTATTAGCTACTTATAAATTAGAAAAATTTTGCTAAAACTATTTCATTTTATTAGAAATCTTACACTTCTCAAACATACGGTTTTCGACAAAACAATTTTTTTTTCTCCTATGCAATAACGACTTAAATAAACAGTAAGTAGATTGTTAAAGATGGGACAGTTTTGGAAATTTTAGCAACCCACAGTGATTTTGATATTAGTATTCACCCAAGTTACAATTGGGCTAAAAGTGTTCTAAAAGGAATTACCACAATTATGATCGTTAGAAGTTTCATAATTAGGTACGAGTAATGTTAAAAATGTATTCTTTAGTGTCATTGTTGTGATTAATTATTAATTAAAGTAGAGTCAGTATATCATTTATATTATTATTAAATCCTATAAATAAAAACGCAGATAATTAAGATGAATTAATAAATAAAACCGTGACTCAGCTATTTTTTTTTTCTCTTTTTCGACTTTCCTTTTACAACTAACTTTAATAAAATGCATAATTTTATTCTATAAATTGACGTTTAACAAAGTCAGCGCTTAAATAATGAGTTAAAATCGTCTTTCATAGCTTAAATAAACATTATTCAATAAATTCCTGTTCTTGGGTTAAGTCCCATTAAATTCACTAAGAAAGAAGTCTTACTTAATTCTAAGTTTAATCATTAATAGTAGTTATATAATTATTTCCCTTTAAAATGTTGAAGTCTCCTCAAACAACAATAATATTATATATTTGACAATATAGATTTGTTTGTATATTGATAATAACATCTGTAATAGTAATCTTATTTAATTATAAGAAATTATTTACAGAACGCAGTTTTAATTACATTTTTCCTCCAGCAGAAAGTTCTAGAAGAAGCGAATTTCTTGACTTAATGTGGAAAAGAATCTCAACTTTATGTTAAATAACTTTTAATAAATTTATAATTACATATTTTACAATACGTTTTTAGAAAAAAAATATGTAGTAGTAATCTATACAAAATATATAATGAAAAAAAAACTGGAAAATAACGTTAAAAAAATATTATTAATAGTTCTTTTCTTGCGGCATTGCACGTGTGACTTGAACCTAAATAAATAAGACAAGAGTATTAGAGGGAGAAGTTTATCAGTTTATACGTCAAGAATAAAATGATGTCATACTAATATATTTATCTAAGTAAATAGTGTAAATAATTAATTGCTGATAGTAAATATCACACAAAAGCTTTTTAATCTTTTTAATATTGTCATGCTTTTAGCGAGCTATTCCGTTTTAAAACTAAATTTGTTTAAAATTTTTATTTCCATGTTGAAACTAATTGAAATAACATAACATCTCTTTTACAGTTCTTGTATAGTACGTGGTTGAAGTGAGAGAACCTACTTGTACATATTTGTACAGCATCTGTCTTGTCTTCTTATTACCTAAACTATGATTCTGTAGAAAATGCTCGGAGAATTCGCTTGCATAGCCATGAAGAACAATGATAACTTAATAATTAATTTATAGGTCAGCCAGAACGTTGTAATTAGTACTTTAAACTATTCAAAATGTTAAGTTTATCTTAACTTTAAAGAAAGGAATTCTCAATTTGAAAGACGCTTTTGTTCGGTAAATTTATAATTTTACTTAACTTACTAATAACGACAAAATATAATGGAACAACTTTAAACTTAGTTTATTAACTATTTTGGGGACTGAACATAAAAATCAATATTTTTTTATTATACGAATTAAGAATCTGAACCATAAAATCAAAAAAATATAATTAATTAACAAAAATTAATAAATTAAAAAAATGTATAGAAATGTGAATCGTAATAATATATAATACATAAAATACCTTCCTAATATATTCTTTAGTACTCCTAACAATACATCGTAATTTATTGCATGCATTGCCAAAACTTTAGAAAATAAATAAAAATAATAAACATGGTTAATAAAACACACATAACATTTACTGTTGTGGAATTAACAGAAAAGGACAAGAGGTTTTTTTTTAAATAATTATTGGGTTAAATATTTTACTGATATAAATATTTTGTCTTCATCAAAACCTGTATTACAGAATTTACTTTTAGTCGGCTGACGGATAGACACTATTTAATTCATTAATAATGTTGAATGAATTGAATGTAGATCTGAGGTCAGATTCACTAATATGAAGACTACATTTACATTGCGGTAAATCTTCTTCGTTCTTTACTTCGACTTCGTCAATTACTGCCATAGATACATACAAATTATATCGTGACATTTTATACCACCTTAAATATTAAGCATAACACCAAGAAAGAGCTTTTCAAAGTTTCCTCGTCTAATAACTTTTGTTTACTATTTTTGTTTAAAGGAAAATATGAAGCAAATTTTAGTTTAACAGTTTTAGAAATTTAGTTCGTGCTCTTAAGAAAATACGAGACACTTGACAGACACCTACAGATTCAGACGTCGGATTAAAATGAAAAAAAAAACACTATATAATATACCTTATACAGAGCTTCTTTTTATTATCATGTACAATTTATTTGCTTATAATATTTTAGTTTTGGATTATATGGATTATAAAAAGATTCGGGAATGCATAAAATAAATAACGTTATTTTATTTTTCTTTTCGTAAAAGGTTGAAGCAAATATTTGTTTCAAAGCTCATGCCTGTATATAGTTATGACCTCTATAATAAGTAAGTAAGCCCTCAGGCATTGTCAAAATATTAAGAAATGTGTATATTCATCCAAAATAATTTATGAAGGAGAATTAATACGAGAACATAAACTGGTACATCACAAGATTATTAAATGTTGCAGAAAAGCTACTAAATGTCTATATTAAAGGTATTTACTATCTTGCGCTCAACTCATTTTCTTGTACGTTTTATTCACGTAATTTTTCATAGATATTATTTCTTATAAATAAAATTCTGTTACACACATATTTAGAGAAAATAAACGTTTTTATACTTATTTGTTTTCCATCTTTAATCATTATGCTATTTACTCGAAACTGAGTACTTGAAATACATTGATAACATCACTTATAAACTTCGATAAGTTGTTTGAACAGCAAAACTTATTAGTTAAAACTGTAAAGACTTGTATGCTGAAAACGTAAGTATATTTTTTTCACATCTGTTTTATTTTACTAACTTATATATTATAAAGATTATAAATTTGTTGCCATATAACTTTATGCTATCAAATTTACTTTTTTCATAAGAACCATTTTGGTTACTACAGATTGGAAGTAGAGTAAAAGAATATCCCAACGGGAAATTATCTACCTTTAAATGTATCCCAATGTGTATTTTGATATAACAAGTATATTATAGCTCAAGAAGAGCGATTTACAGACATCCTGAACCTTAGTTAAGAAATATTATTCTCTCTTTGACTCGTGAAGGATATTCACTTTTGCCCTCCAATGATCAAGTATTTTTTTATCCTTGCTCTAACCTACTAAAATTATCGCCACCTTTCGGATATTTTTGTGAAGTGTGTAGAATGGTATCCTATTTTATGTTGGCCCCTAGAGTGCTCTTACGGCGCTTTTGGGAAGATATGGGCTGGTCTTATTCTAAGCGGCAATCGCACTGTCAAAATAAACAATCGTTTATCACTTAAAATTTAAACGAAATTAGTGCCCTTCTGTATTTATTGTAATTAACTAGCTTTTAACTAATAATAATAAACTTTTAATGTACAAATGTGCATGAAATTTTTCTGAAGTATAAATATATATGTTTATTTCTTTATTGTTATAAAGATATTTGTATATTGTAGAATATTGACATATTAGCGGTCGACCATAGTTAGTACTTCACAAATAAATAAGTAAAAATATATACCTACATAAAATATACCTATATAAAAGATGTATATTCATACAAAAATTGGGAAATAATATTATTTATTTATTTATTCATTTATATCATGGACCAAAGTTTTACAAGCAACAAAATATGAACAAAAATGTACACATGGTATTAACTTATCTCTATAAAGAGCTCTACAAAGATAATTATATATATACTACTAATAATACTTATCTCTATCAAGATAATTTGTCAATGATAAAAACTAAGTCCTTATTTTGATAAAAACTAAGTCAGCTAGTAACGATTATAAATGTATTCAAGTATCCTTAACTCTTATAAAAGCCTTCAAGTATTCTTAACTCTTATGGAACTTAACATTATAGAAACAAAACTTCTTGCATTCAAATGAATCCATGCGAATAACTTATGTCACAGTGTACGCTTGGTTTAGATTGAGGGTAATATAAAATAAAATAATATATGGATGCCCTGTAATAAAAATATTTCTAAACATTTTAAATATATACGGCTACATATATTATGAAAAGCGACTGTATTTATAAACAAATTCTAACAACACAAGGAACTAGTTAGCTCAGTAGGTTAGAGACAACATTTTTAGTTTTTAAAAATTCATTTCCATCGGAGGGCGGAGGTTCCAATTCTTCACGAGCCACCTTTAGTTTTTGAAAGTTATTATAAAGATATGTCATGTTTTATATAAATTAAAACTTCTTAAAACTGTTTCCAACGGTTAGTATGTTTTTCCTTTCAAATAGACACAAAACATTTTTTAAACAGTAGGTTCCAATAATAGTGGATAACTGTAATATCTAATAATTCAAGGACCATGATAAACTTTTTAAGTTTAAAAAATTATATGTTACTAAAACTGAAATCCGTCAGCACGAACTCTTTTTCATCTCATAGAGTATGTTTGCGTAAGAAACATCTCGATACATTAGATCCTCTCCGTACTAGTAGCATTTGCTTCGGTTTGTGTAATTTTAACTACATTTTAATTTTTAATCAGAAGTATTTTGATAACTTTGTGTAAGCTCTTTTCGGTCTTAAACGATCCATCTTCTCTTAGTAATACTAGTTACTTGAAATCCAATCTTATTTTACTGGGATCAACCTTGGATTTGAATTTTCGTACGCCGTCTAACCTTAGTTAATGTAACTAGGGACACTTTTATATCGTACTGGATGGAAAGAAGAATATCCTTCACAGTACGACCAATGATACTTTGGAAAAACCTCTCCAATTTATTTTGCCACGCCCTTCATAAGCAAGTATTTAAGAAATATAGATATATTTCTTAAATACTTGCTACCTACCTAAAGATTAGGTACCTTTTCCCGATAACATGTTCATATTTTCTGATGAAATTAGAAACGTAGATGGAGCTTAACACCTGGCAACACTGGCAACACTCTCTATGGACTCACTCACAAAAAGTGTAAATCGCGTTTTTTATGCTGTCTGAATTGTTTATAATAAATTATTATAATATTAATAAAAAGCTCGTTTAATTTCAACGTTTTTCTACTTACATACGGTTTATATATAATTTATTTGATATTACATGTCTTTGACTATTATATGTTATGTATTTTATAAGAGGGTATGCTATGCATAGACTATAAAGTGCAAAAAAGTGTTCTATTAAATAGTAAAGATAATTTTTACCTTAAGGCATTTTTTTCCTTTACTATGTCCAAACATAAAAAAATATATATATAAAGGAAATATGATCAATAAATTTTAGCTATGAAACTAAAATAACCATTAATTGCCTATAAAATTAAATTATGTATATAGATATTTTGGTTTCACATATATATGTAACTCGTTAACAACGCTTTTTCTAAGCTTCAATTGATAGGTATAGAAATCAATTTAAAACTTATTGTTTACAGATTTATATTTACCTTATAGAATGCTATATTTACATTTTATATATTCTATTATAGGAGTAGGGAATCATCATACTGGCATCGAGCCATCTGACGAAAATCCAAGAATTATTACTATTACGTCATTGCTTATAATACACACTTCAAATTCAACTTCAGCAAACATGGCTCGTTAGCTCAGTAGGTTAGAGCGCCGATATACAAAATTGCTTGACCATCGGAGGGCGGAGGTTCAAATCCTTCACGAGTCAGAAAATATTTTTATATTTACTAATTTATTTTTTACTATTTTATAGATTTTGCGTTATCTTTTAATGAAAACAAATGATTTGTTTTATAAGCATTGACTAATAGTTTAATGTTTAATGTGAACTTATGTTTCTATATCAAACTATATTAATTTTTAATTTCGAGTTCAAGGTTAAAAGTTGTAGTATGGTTGATGTATGGAAAGTATGGTGAATTGGTTCTTGGTGTCTTAATTAATCAATATGTACAGTTTGTCATACGTTCTTTTTTATAATTGTGTTTATAATACATTAGAAATATGGTTCTTCGAAACGAATCTTCTTTTATGACTAAAGGAAAAAGGTTTGACATATCTTAATGGCTCTAGACCATGTTTGATCAAAAGTGATCAGTTAAGTAATAGTGATGAGAATACGGTGTATAAAATACCCATCATTAATTATAGGAACAAAGCTCGTTACTAAATATTCAATATTATGTTTGAAATATATTGATTTATAACTCTTAACTGCCAATAACCAGAGCAGAGTTATATTCCTTCCTTAGTTAATTCCTTACGTAATTGTTAGTATTCTGAACAAATGTTTCATACAGTTTACTTTAATAGCAAGGAACTTATCCACTTTTTACTATAATGTTAACAACAGCTATGTTTTACCTCGGTATATGTATAATAGAATTATTTCACTTGTTTGCTTCCCATAGCATTGGCTAGTACAGTGCGGGCATAGCTGCTGGCAAGAGATATAAAATATTTATCAACAATATTTGCAAATTCCTTAACATATTGTTGACAGTAAATCTTCTAAGTATATTTCTATGCACTATATTTAGAGAGATTATTGACAAATTGCCTTAATATATTAAATTATTTAGTCATCCCAACTCCAAGCTAGACAGAATCAGGATAAGTTTCGTAACATGCTTATCTAAATTTTGCTTTTGAAATTAATAAGGTATTTAAAAAGCAAAATCGATGGCAATTTTTTAACCTTCCTATTTTTTTGTTTATATTTTCCGTGTCTTTTTTTGAGACTATATCTACATTTTCATGCTTTTTATCATTATTTCATCGTCATACTGTGCTTATTATTTGGAGTTACAAGTAAGTGGTGAGTGATAGTATGTGCTTTTGATATATAGCCGATTCTTTTAGCACCCTCGGGAAGATATGCCTTGGTCTTATTGGAAGCCGCGACGGCAAGGATCTCCTATGAAGTATTTTAAATTATAGCAGAAATATCAAAAAAAAAATTATGACTCGTGAAGGATTTGAACCTCCGCCCCCCGATGGAAGAAGAACCATAAGGTACTGCAAATCGGTGCTCTAACCTACTGAGCTAACGAGCCTTGTGTTACTGCAAATTACTCGTATACGTTACACGGATGACGTAAGAGAAACACTTGTGATACAGATTGTTCAATTATCTAAACTGATAACTAGATAGGTATAGAAGATTATTTAATGCAATCAAAAATGGTCATTACACTTATCATACTTAATGACCCACTTGAGTTTCGGTAGGTTGAGATGAGTTTTATTGTTCCTTAAAATAAAAGTTGTAATTTTTTGTGATTTTGATAAGGTATGTATTTTTTAACGTCATGGTTTCTTTCACCTGTGTATTTTAATCGCACTTTGAAACACACAGGAGTATTGGAATATTTTGGGTACACATAATAAAAAAAGATTTAGTAGGTAGTCGCCGGAACACTTTACTGTATAATTAAGAACCAAGATGTCTTATATAGTAAATGTATTATTTTAAATCTGAAATAGATTACTATAACAATTTATGAATGGCAGAATAGTATTGTAATTTAGAACTTACTCTGAGCAAATTCAGTAGATTTCTAATTACTACAAAAGCCCTCAGGTATTAGTACCTCTTAGTATAGAACCTTACCTTATATCATATTTTAATATATATGTATAGAAACTACTTAAAAATATAATATCTCTTGTAAACGTGTAAATAATTGTAGTCGTACTAGTATTTTTTTTCTCATTGCGATTTTATTGTGGAAATACAGTAAAATTAAAAATACTACAATTAAAATATCAAATTACCTTACAATAGCTATGTTCATCCTTATTCATAGAATTAAATTATTTTAGAGTATTTTTAGTAAATTGTTATATGGTGAAATATAATTTTATCTATATCGTGAATGGTACAAAATTAATGGAATAAAATAACAAGTCTTTATATGTATCGTATATACCTAGTATGTATATAAATGAGATAATTAATAAAATAAAAAGGTCCTAAAGCTATAAAAAAGTATACTAAGTAATCATTTTGAGCATAATATGATTCATATTATTTCTTATGATTAAAAAAATTCATACCGAACAACGTACCGAAGTATATAATATCAATGTATTTACTTGCACAAACATGTGACTTCACACTAATGCATCTGTGATCTGTGACGATCTCCACATTCCTGTATTAAAATGCTACCAGCCTAATATTATCATGGAATCGTTACTCATAGAACTCGTAAAGTCAATATGTTGTTCAATCCCTATATTTTGTTGATGACAACTGTAATTTATATCCTTTATCTCTTGAATACTATTAGTATAGAATAACATATATTAGATTATAATAAGTATACATAATATTTATAGTATTAGTTCGTAATAAGTATGATGAAAGTTAAATACCATCACAAAAAACAACCTAAAAAGAAAATTTAATTAGAAATTTAAAAAACCCCCGATGCAAAATGTCCTCTAAAAAAAAATACTATTATTATGTACTTATTAAAGTCGTTGCGTCGGGAGACGTAACGACTTTAATAAGTACAACTTTAAGACGTACGTTGACAATGGTGTCTATTTTACGAAGTTAATCATTGAGGATTTCGACTATACGATTCGATATCGTAATTTCCTTATTTGCCTTGGTAACTTACTTGCATTTTAATTTCTTCCTTTATCAAACGATCCCCTGACGCAACGACTTAAATTCTTCCGGTCTTTTTGTATCGGGTTCATTTACAGAATAGTTAATAAAGTAAGTTTAAATTTGTTTCATTGTATTTGAACGTTGTGAGCAAGTTAAGTAAAATGATAAATGTACAGCACAAAAACGGCTACCAAATTAAGAATTCCTTTTACTAAAGTTTTAACTTTGAATAGTTTAAAACACTTCTTACAACAGCCTGGTTGACCTATAAATTAATTATCACGTTATCATTGTTCTTCATTGCTATGTAAGCGAAATCTTCGAGCACTTTCTGCAGAATCATAGTACCTATAGGTAATAAGCGGACAAGACAGATGCTGTACAAATATGTACAAGTAGGTTCTCTCACTTCAACCACGTACTATACAAGAACTGTATGTTGAGTTCAACCACGTACTATACAAGAGATGTTACTAACCTTTTTTTTTTTTTTTTTTTTGTTTCCGCGGGGAAAATGCTTTGCGCACCGTACCCCTCGCGGGGGAAGCGAGGGGCGTGTGTGGGACTCCCGAAAACGGTGTACCCACTAAAAACCCCGCGGCGCTCCTTCCTCGCCTTATTGGCGGAGTCGTGGGTACGGCTAGCCCTTCATCCACGACCCCGCCGGCAGATGTTACTAACCTTAATTGCGGTTTGATCGTTCATGATGTGAACATATAACGTGAAATGAATTAATTGGTTCTCATACTGTAAATGTCGTTATATACAAGATATAATATTATAGTAGTATTATAGTCCCAGGCATTGCTTGCACTCCTCTCCTTGCAACGCGATGGGCACGGCACCCGCACGGTGAATCCATGGATTGCTAAGAAGCTTCGTCTCTGCTATAAATAAATACAATACATATAGTTAATGGGCCACCTGTGACAGGCAGACATATATAGATATTTTGAATATATTTAATTTTATATCTCCTTTCTTCACATTCAACATTGGATTTCAATTAGTACCAACGTGAAAATGAAAATGTAAAAAATTAAATTGAAAATTTTAAAAATCCCCGATACAAAAATACCTCTAAAAAGAATAAAAATAATATTATTGTGTACTTATTGAATTCGTTGCGTCGACAGACGAATGCTACAGAGTTCTAATGAAATGAAATAGTGTTAACAAAAAATTACTAATCTATAAGTAGCTAATAAATTCTATTGTATATGAATTCGCATTATTCATATTTTTCTAGTAACAGTGCCATCTTTTATATTTACAAACAAGTTGGCATGGGTTAAGTCTGAATAAATAGATAAAACCTTCTTATATTGCTTTGCATAAATTTGTGAAAAGTTGTTACATAATCCAAAACAATGAAAACGATGATTTGGGCAACTTAAATTTTATCATTATTATGAGACTATTATTTTTTAAATGTTTTTAAATTACTATATAAGTGTTTTGAACAATAATTTTCATTAATATTTTTTTATATATTATAGTAGAATATTTTTGTTCCTTATGATGTAACTAATATTTTCTAATTAACTTTCACACTATACTTTTACCGTCAAATCTATAATTTAATAATATTTTTTTATAATATTGCATATTTTTTTTTATACAAATCACCTCCAACAAGGTTCACGAATATAATATCAACATGTCCGATGAGGCGTTAAAAGCCTACGAGCAGATTTTACTCGTAGTATTAAATATTACGTAGCTTTACGATATTCAAAAGGTTTTTTTCTCTTTTAAGTTTAATAATTTACAATTTATATAAATAATTATATTTAAATAAATATTAAATATGCAAATCATTTATATAATGTTATTATATATATTATTAGTATCAATTTATAAAATACTAATATCAGTTACTATTTATAAAATAACCCTTATAAGACATTGTTAACTCATGGTATATAAATATACTCATAATATATGTCTTAGACATATCCAAAAGGAGACTATCAGAACCATGAAGGTGATTAATATATCAAAACAGAATCATATGTTTTTCCGTCTTTTTATATAATAAGTAATAATAATAATAATAAGTAATAAGTTTATCAAGGCCTTAAATTAGCCTTAAATTAGTTTCAACATCAATACTTTTTATCTTTCACCCAAATCTATACTAGGATTAAAATAGCAATTATAAATGAATTGAAAACACGTATAATCTACCGGAAACCGTTGACGAATGGCCCGACTGTTAAAAAGCGCGTGTTAAAGCTTAGGGTGGACACTTTGAATAACTAGTTTAGTAAATTAACATATATTTTTCACTATACATAATCACATATAACACTTTAAAATAATTATTTTTTTCATCTAATTATCGAATATTTTTGTATCTTTCATTTTATATATTTTAATTTTAGCTTCTACAAAAATAATTCATAAAACGAAACTCTATTTAATACTAAGATAAGGCAATCTTACAATAACAAAAAAAATACAATATTAAATTATAATTATTACAAAAAACAATAAGTTACAATTACGTTTGCTAGAACTCATTTTTAATATTTTGTATATAATATTGTTTTAACGTGTATTTAATATTCGTTATGAGTTATTAGCATGTTCCTAAAATTTACAGGCAATTTATTATAGATTCTTGGTATCAAGTAGCTACATGTTCGTCTACCGTCAAAATTTGTGTAGTTTTAGCTTTGTGATCTTATCTTGCTGATGAGTCTTTCTAATTACAATTTTAGCATCTAGACTCTAGAGGTACCAGAAACTTCTGTGAGTAACTGTATGTGAGAGATACGGTGTGAGCTATGTCAACAGGGCATACTGAACCTCTCATATATCGGCACTATTTTAACTACAATAACCACAATAACCAAATAAGGCGCAATGGTTTTCTTTAAACGCTTCCTTAACTTTGTAAGGTACTATTTGTTTGAGCAGTCTAATTTGTAAGTCGTATATTTCACTAAGGTATGATGTGTACGTTAGTCCATAGCTTGTAATACCATATGAAATAATAGAAAGTCTCAAAGAAATATATAGGTTTTGGAGGATTTTTGCGTGACTTTATATTTAAGTAAACGTATTTTGGATAATAAAGCTCGTAACTACTCACATATCTTCTCTATGTGCTGAGCCCAGTTCGGTGTATCGTCGTCATGAACAAAATAATAAAAAATATATATTATATGACTCGTGAAGGATTTGAACCTCCGTCCTCCGATGGGCAAGTATGTATTTATATCGGCGCTCTAACCTACTGAGCTAACGAGCCTTGATGTGATTCTGCCAAATAATCCTATATGGACTACGAATGACGTAATGTAAACACGTATTCATTATCCTCTGATTACAATAAATAAATTAGATTAGATTATAAAATATGATTAAATGAAGTCCATGAATTATGACTAAATTTATATTTAGTATAACTCATGGATATAAGAGTATGCACGTCTATCTTAAATGATGAATACATATAGGAATACCTGTATGAACAAAATAAAGTTTACTGTCAGTTAGTAAACTTTAGTTTGTGCATATGTATGCACAAAATAGAACATGACAGTTCTAGATTTAAAATTATTCTTAGTTAGTTGGAAAGGTTTTAAAAATATTAGATACTTATTGCCTTAACAAAATGTTTATACAGGGAATTAATTAATTAAGATTTGATTAAACATGACGTCGTAATTGATTGAATTCTTTGTTTAAGCGAAAATAGTTACTTTTTTACTTTTAGTTAATATTGACGCAGTCTTGTGAGCGCCAAAAATTGTATGAAACGTGACTTGGCAGAATCGATACTTTATTAGTAATTAAACGTAATTTTATAATATTATTTGCAACTTAGACTAAGATCTAAAAGTGAGGGTAGATAATAAATTATTCTGGTTTTGGTGAAAATAAACCAAATCAATTTGATGGAAAGAATCTAAAAAATGTTTACATACAATTTTTTTTTTTTAAACTGGATGTTTTTAAGAAACCTACATAGAAAAGTTAATATAACAAGGGTTACTAGTAAGGTTTAATAATGGAGCAATAATAATATAATTGGTAGTTCATAGTTTGAGGTCAGAATATGGGACTTGGTACTAACTGAATAAATAAGAATAAATCCAATACTTACCCAAAGTATTTTATAGGTTTTTTTTATAAGAAACATATAAGCCAAATTTAAATAAATTGTTACACGGATTTAGCTCGTTTCAAGAAAGGTACGAGACGTCTGACAGGGACAAGATTTATATTTGGAGTTAAAATGAAAAATGCAGTCTAATTTTGAGTTCTATTTTAAGTATTTTATAGATTTTCTGTTTGTTCTTATTTTAAATGTTAAAATTAAAACCATAATATTTATGAATATTAATTCTCCCTATGCTTGCAATAGAAGAAGTGGATACCGGTTTTTGTTTTTGTAATTTTTATTGATCTGATTCTGATGTTTTGTGTATTGAAACTATATTTAAGTTAAGTATAAGTTTACCTGCACGATCATGATATAACGGCTTTAAATTTTCTTACTATTTTTAAACTTTACATGTATGTATTTGGTTATTCTGATTATATTTTAAAAAGAATCTTTACATACTCTCTAAGATGGATAAGTTATTTATCAAAAAATTACTTTTCATTAAAGAGCTTTTTCTTATATACACTTTTTAATTGTTTTTTTTTTCAAATTATTGTTAATTGGTACTTGAATGGGACTAAATTATAAGTTACTCTTAATTTAATTATATTCGAATGTGGAATTCTAAAAACTAAGTCTATTTCGTAAATGTATATTTTCAGAATAACGCCTTTTGAACCGAGTGTTCAATGAAAATTGGAAAATATAAAACTTCGAACAATAGATAATATATACATAGAAAATTTATTCAATTTATACTATATATTGTGTCTAGGGATTGCAATCCGGAAAACAGATCCGGTTATCCGGCGGATCCGGCATCCTTATGAGATTATGGTGTTAGCATTTTATGGAATTCACTCTTCTGTCTATTGTGGAAAGATATCGTAAGCTGAAAGTGTACAACGATAAAACTTTAATAAATATTGATCAAAATTAAAAATTGATTGACAGTTTCCACTTAATTAAATTGGCTATACCGATACCGACTGGGATTCGAACCCGCGACCTCAAACCATCTCGTCGTTCTACCAAGAGGGACAAGACGGTTTCCCAGATTTCAATTGGTATTGAGCTACCGTACGGTTACCCGCTACGGCGAATTCTGCATTCAATATATGGACGTCTTCTATTAGGCTTCTTTTGAAAATCCTAAACATATAACCCAGGTAGGGTCATATGTTTTTTATGGATATAGGTTATATTCTAAACTAACTTTTTATGGATATAGGTTATATTCTAAACTAACTTTATTAAGTATAAGTAAACTCACTTGGTTTAATTACTAACAGTTCATTTTGGACCGAACAGCGGAAATCAACGTGATTTAACCAATCCGACCGGATCCGGCCTGATCGGTGGGAAATCATCCGGATCCGGCTGGATTTAAAATTACACCGGATTGCAATTTCTAATTGTGTCCTTCATGGCATTGAAAGCAAACAATTTTTTTTTTAAATTTTTAATCTGAAACGTATTTAAGCACGTCTCATACGATTTATTACTTATCAAGAATTCAAATTAAATAATTTTAAGTTCATAAGACAAATGTTTCTGTTGTTGATGTTTTTGCTCATCTACGAGATATATATTGGTAGGTCAAAAGATACTTTGTTGACAGAAAGGAATATCTTAGAACATTATTTCTTGTTACGATCTAACTTTTTAGTTAAGAACAAATTAGGTTCTTACTTCTTAGACGAATATCTTGATTGAATTTATTTGACTATAATAAAGCTACGAGATTTGATTTTGTATTGAAGGTTTGGTTTCCGTGGTAATATTTAATTGCCATCAATTATTGATTATAATCTAATAAACATATGAAAATATGGGTAATGTTATTCTATATTAATAGTGTATAAAGTATTCAAAAGGATATTATGTACAACTTGCTGTTGTGAACAACTAAAAGGTAAAAGGTAAAAGCTCGAACAAAATATTGACATTCATGTTTCGTTCATTTCATTCATTTAGTTCATTTCACCATTCTCAACGTTTAATGATATTTAAACGTTGAGAGCGTTGTCATGAGTCATTAATTCTTGATATTGGAACCGAAACCAATGAATGGTTTACTCATTAATTGTACCCCAGATTGCATACCAGTACCTATCACTATATATTTGTAATGATTTGCTAATTTTATCTCAATCTAATTAAGTGCTTTATTTTATTAATAATATTAAAATTATTAGAACAAAAGTTATAGCTTATTAGCGGATAGGTTTAGCTACAAAAAAAACAAAATATGTATTTAATAAACAGCAACATAAAAATGTCTATTTATGTATGTGTGTGAAAATATATTCTTTTTAATTCTTACTTCCTTTATCTTTATCTGTTATTAAATACCTAATTATCGTCTTTAAAACACACCAAAAGATAATATCGAAATTAAATACCTAAGAAAAGGGAGACACTAAATCTTAATGCAATCTCTATTCTTAACAATATAAATTATAAATTACTTAGTTCATTTCTTCAAACACATCACTAAAATAGTAAAATAAAACTCTTAGCTCATTTTACTTTTTTACTCTTATTGGATAATTATATTGTTTTTGGCTGACTTCAATTACAAATATGTAACGCACAGATTATGTAACAACGTCCTGTGTCTTTTTTTGCATTGTGATAAACACCACGCTCTGTCTAGACAAGTTGATAATCCAACAGTAGTTTTACTTACATAAATATCTATAAATACACAGAAGAATTAATGTAGATAGGAACATCGGCTCTTTAGTGTAGTTGATTCATCGTTGCCATGACGTATATTGTATAATCATTTACATTACGTCATTCTTGGAATAGGTGCCCCTCATTCGACAACAACGTTCAAGGCTCGTTAGCTCAGTAGGTTAGAGCACCGATATACAAATTCACTTGACCATCGGAGGGCGGAGGTTCAAATCCTTCACGAGTCATATGTTCAAAAATAACTTTTTTTCAAAATATTGATTTGACTTTTCCTTTTATTACATTTAATAAACATTTTTAGCAACAAATTCTTTGAATATGGATTATATATCTTATATTATCTTAATAATATTATATTGCTAGAATCTTATTCGAAAAAAATACTATTAATGATTTTACCCCTACTTACTTTTTACATTTTACAAATGGAACAAAACTATAATTGGCCAACATTTTTACATTAAAATATATATATATAAAGAAGAAAATAGAAAAAAAAGAAAAATAAGCGTGGTAGAATAAACTCTCACTATAGCAAATATATTATTACACAATGTTAAAGAAACTTATTTAAAAAAATAGTTGAGTGGCGATATACCTAGTTAGGTACGTAATAATATAGTCAGAAAAAACATAATAATGCACCAGATTTAAACTACGCCTTAAGAGTTACAAGGATTAAATTTTCAACTTCTTGATCTTCAAACATCAAAGCCCCGTACATTAGACCAGAAATAAATACAAATTAAAAAAGAGAAGGTAACATAATTATGAAGATAGAGTATAGCGCTCTGGATTACCATATTCTGGTATTGTAAATGCATTTGCTATTCAGACATCTTTTAGAAATTAGCGTTCCATCCCTCATTATTTATAATAAATACGTAACTTTCTAAGCTTCATCACATTAGCTGCTCAAGCATGAATCTAATAGCAATCGATACGTAATTCAGATAAAATCATACATGATATGTGATCCTCATAACCCGAAGATAATGTGTATTTAATATTTAATACGTATTACCACTTTATATACTAATTATATTTTTAATGAGAACCCTTAACCCTCTCAATAAAATTTTAATTACTAAAGAGATTTTCATAAATATTTTAAAATGAGGGTAATTTATAAACTCAGTGGTTGATGTTAATTTCAAACATTTTGCTAAATATGTGGATAAATATGAAGACTGTTTATTTTCAATTTCAAGTAAATTTAAATTTCAATTATAGTTAAATCTGTCTTCAGTTACAGTTAATACAAGACTTCTAAATTGAATTTAACAAGAACTATATATATTTTTGTTGTACGTTAACGATTTTAGGTGGTTTTTTAAGTGGTATTTTTTTGTTATGACCATCTGATCTAGGGTATTTTTTCAAAAAATCGAGTTCAATTTAAAGAAATAAGTTTTAACAAGTTTTTTTTTTTAAATATATATATATACATGTCTGTACTTGTATAAAAAAAATAAAGCTAAAAATTATCTAATTAATAAAACATTTTGAACTTGCTTTAAAAAAAACTCTTAGTTTTATTTGCTTAAAATCTAAGTGTACAAAAATCAACTACTTTATGTTAGTCTCGGTAAAACTTCAAAACGGATGGCCAATTTTGATGATGGTTGTCCTAAGTATTTGAGTACTTGATTTCTGTTAAAATCAAGAGTGAAGAGTGTGCAATGAAAGTAAAAAGTTAATGCTATGCGTCAGATTAACGCTCAATCTTTATATACAAAAGTTATTTATTTATTTATATCTGATTGCGTGCACAACTAAAAGAGCAATAGATAAACAGACAAAGTTCATGAATGTTAAAATAGTATTGTGTTAATTATCCGTTCACGTCTTGGTTATATATTTTTTTTATATTTTCAATGTGCAGACTATCAGATTTATTACTTGTAGGTATAGATTAAGATTTACATCTTACCTGTAACGTGATTGACTTAAATCGACATAACTTTTTTATTTCATAACCCATTTAAATGAAAAAAAAATAAATATTAAGTGAAAACTATTACAACACATTCCTGAAAATTGCGAACGAAATTGGTTAAGCCGTTTCTGAGATAAGCGTACACAAACATACAGACGTATGTCAGACAAACAGAAAAAATGAAAATAATTTGTTTTGGGTTCTCTTGCTGTAATAAAGGCCCCTATAATGTTTTTTTATATTTTCCATGCACAGAAATCGATCAGTGACAGTTTTGAACTTTGAAAAAGCAATCTTTTTAGCTTTGTGATATTGCATTTAAATGTGTTCAATTAATGTCCGTTATATATATCCGCTATAATAATTTAAGTTATTACAAGAAAAATATAATAGTTTATTGTCTTCGTATATGAGTACATACGTTAGTACTTAAGCATCTAAATCAAGCTGAATTTATAGTTCCCTCAGGCAGGCATTGATTTACGAGCCTTATGCCTGTAATAAATAATATAGTACGTAAAATATTAGATACAAAAGTACTAGTAATAATCATAAAAGTACTACTAGATCGCTAATTCCGATTTTCATTATAAGCTAGATTTTAGTGAAACATACAAATAATTATCTTGAAAAACTGTTAGCTAAATGTGAGAATAATTTATTCTATTTTAGTTAATCTGGACATTAAGCACCTGCAGGAAATTAAATCTGGTATTTTGTTTACTTATTATGTGTAAAGGAAGGTATATATGTAATTTAATTTTAATAGTTATTAATACAATCCTAGTTCTGATAATTTTTAGTATAGTGGATCTAGAGGTTAGCCCGAGGCGAATCGGATATTTTTTTACTACAGAATATGAAAATCATACTAAAGTTTAATATATGTAACTTTTATTGACCTAATAGTAATCAGTAACAACATAGATACGCAATAAGCTTTAAAAACTGTCACTTTTCAGTAATTGTTCCAATTTATTAATTGTTAACTGAAAAAGTCCGAAATATCCAATTAGCTCCAAATTTGGGGGTGCGAATGGGATCGTAATGACCTAACCTAACTAATCAACATTATATATAACTTAATGAACATTATTTTATTACGAAGAACTTAGAATTATAGATATAATTAAAATAATTAATAATGAGATCAATATTAATTACTAGCACACTACGAGCCTCATATCAGCACATGTTTCGTGACACTATTCTTCAAATGCATGGCACTGAATCCAATCCTTTGATGGTGGATAAAAAAATATTTCTGAACATATCTATGTTCATACATAAAAAATATAATTGAACAAACTAAATAGAAGGCCAATGTCTTGTTTTTTCAGATGAAACTTTTGTTTTTAGGGTTCCGTACCCAAAGGGTAAAAAACGGAACCCTATTACTAAGACTCCGATGTTCGTCCGTCCGTCTGTCTGTCACGAGGCTGTATCTCATGAACCGTTATAGCTAGAGAGTTGAAATTTTCACAGATGATGTATTTCTGTTGCCGCTATAACAACAAATACTAAAAACTAGAATAATATAATTATTTAAGGGGGCTCCCATACAACAAACGTGATTTTTTTTTGTTTGTCTATATGTCATGAACTTTTATAGCTAGATAGTTGAAATCTTCACAGATGATGTATTTCTGCTGCCGCAATAAAATCTGATACTAAAAACGTAAATAATATAAATATTAAGGGGGGCTCCCATACAACAAACGTTACTTTTTTTTGGTCGATATTAATAACGGCAACAAGTATCCGATTGAATTATCCACAAAATATTTTGTTATGTAAGTATAGGTAATATTATATTATTTACTTTACAAATTAAATAAAAATTTTAATATAGCTACAGACACTAAAACAAAATGATAATTATTTTTTTAAATAGATAATAATAGTACGGAACCCTTCGTGCGCGAGTCCGACTCGCACTTGGCCGGTTTTTATTCCATAATTTCTTTTAATTTACTTTTTCACTGCACATTTTCTTTTCGTAAGTTTATATATTTTTTTAAAGCTGTTCGCATCAATCATCGCTTTATCAGTTTTAAGTATTTTTTCTACAAAACTTTTTCGAGAAGTTTCATTGTACTCTGAAGTAATGTCAAATGCTCAGTAAATGTTTTGGTTTCATTAGATTTCCAAATTGTGGCAGACGGCGGTGTCTAGATAAGTAATAGAAAAAAAAAAATCTCTTGTAGTGCTGGGTGATTTGACTTTTTAAGATTGTTGTAAATTAGCGAAATGCAACGGCACTCTATCTTTAATTTGTTCTAAGAGTGCTTTCTGTAAGAGTTCTAAAGTTAAGTAATTGATGATTCATATTGTGCTTGTATAAAATAAATCACAGAAATAAGTTATCCCGAACGTGATCCGAATAACCCCATATTTTTTTTTTTTTTTTTTTTTTTATATGATCTAGGGCAATGCTTGACTACATTCCACCTGATGGTAAGTGGAATGTAGTCTTAGGTGGTAAGGCGCATTACCCTAGCAACCTATTCACTCTTCGCTTGAAGACACCTTCATTGTATTCGGTCGGAAATACCGACGCAGGCAAACTGTTCCAATCCTTTGCTGTACGCAGTAAAAATGAGGAAGCAAAGCGCTTCGTTCGGACAGGTGGAATTTCCACAACAAAAGGATGAAAACCTGCCGTGCGTCGGGATGTCCGGTGATGGAAGGGGGACGGGGGAATTAAATTGTGTAATTCCAGCGCACACTCACCAAAATGTATCCTATAGAATACTGAGAGGCTAGCAATTCTACGCCTGTGCTCAAGGCTTTGGAGGTCGGCTCCGACCAATTCGGGATCGCCTATAAGCCTCTTTGCTCGCCTCTCAATTGAGTCCAGAACCGCAAGATGAGACTTTGCGGCACCAGCAAATATGTGACCACAGTACTCTACACACGACCGGATCTGTGCTTTGTATAAAACAAGAAGCTGTCCCGGTGTAAAGTACTGCCGAACCTTCGCCAGAACGGCAAGCTTTGCTGCTGCTGCTCTTGCTCTGGACTCAATGAACCGACCAAAGTTGAGGTTCGAGGAAATCTCTAAGCCTAACAACTGAAGCCGGTCACTGTATTCCAAGGATACATTCTGGAAAGTAGGAGCCAAGGTGAAAGGGCTCCTTTTGGCGGTGAATAGACACGTCTGCGTTTTGGTGGCGTTGAACTTGACAAGATTGGCATTGCTCCATGCGGAGACTGCCTGAAGTTTGTCATTCAAACGTTGCACCATGGCTTCTCTTTCAGACTGTACTTGATCTCGACTAGCCCGAGTACTCGGCAGATATCTTTCTACAACTGTGCTGTCGTCTGCATACCCATAGATACCGGGCTTCAACAGATCATTAATGTGCAGCAGAAACAGAGTTGCAGAAAGAACGGACCCCTGAGGCACTCCGGCATTTATTGTCAAGGGTTCCGAGGAACACCCGTCGACAACTACTCGGAGAGATCTGTGGCTCAGAAAGTCCGTTACCCAGCCGATCAGACCAGGAGATATACCGTACGCTGAAAGCTTGCTTATAAGGCTCGCATGCCAGACCCTGTCAAATGCCCTCGAGACGTCCAGAGAGACGGCGACCGCTTCTCCGTTCTTCTCGATGGCCTCGCCTAAAATGTGAGTAGCATACACTAGGAGGTCCCCAGTAGACCTATTACGGCGAAACCCGTACTGTCGGTCACTGAGGAGATCGTTACCTTCTAGGTATGCTAGTAGGCGCGAGTTCAATACACGCTCCATAATCTTGCAGAGTATGGAGGTGATTGAAATCGGTCTGTAATTGACAGGGTCGGCACGGCTGCCTTTTTTGGGCACGGGTTGCACATTAGCAAGCTTCCAGGATTTCGGCACTATTCCAGTCATGAAAGAGAGACGATACAGACGTGTCAGTACAGGAGACAACTCAGCTGCGCATGTCTTGATATTAATAACTTTTACAACAAATATTTCTCACAGTAAGCTATAACATACTGTATTCTGTAATTAGCCTTTTCAGAGTAAATATAAACATATTATCAAAGTTTTAATATAAATCCTTAGAGTGACACAAAGAAATAGTAAGTAGTCTTTCCTTAGACGAGAACCGAAATTGTAACATTAAAATGTAGATTATTAAACTTAAAAATAATAGATAATGAAAAGATAGTCAAAATTAAAAATATTCTACCCTTTGATCATATAATCAGGGTCAAAACGAGGGTGTCAGTTTGAAGGGTAAAACTATTAACACCTTAATAGACGTGTTGATGTTTATTCATAAGCCTTTACCTCGTTGGCGGCGATTTATAATATTAGAGATTTTTAGGACAAACAAAAGATTTTTTTTTAATTATAAAAAAAAAATGGATTATGATTAATAAATATTATCAAAAATGATAAAAATGAAACACCCTACTCCTTTAGGAATAAACTATACTTCTATATAAGCACTTCATAAATGTCTATAATATTTTTTAACAATCGGATCAATCTAATCATTCATCATATTTTTTAACAATCGAATAAATTCCAAACCGAAATTTTCATATAATAGGTATCCTTTTCTTTAAAATTTAGTGGGGAACTTGTGATGGCGTGAAGATTCACTTCATAGACTAGCATTTTAAAGCCTTTATTTAATTTTGTGCCAATTTAACAAAAACAAATTAAGATATAACATTCTTAACATAATATGCTTTAAATGTTTATAATATTAAAAACCGATATCAATTCTTTAAATTTTGTATTATTACTTTAAGTAAAACTACCAAAACTTCTCCACAATCAAAACAACCGCTCTTCAACTGGGATGTAAACGTTAATTTGCTTCCAGCTGTAAACGACAACTTGAAACAAAAGCGGGCCAACACAGATTCGTTCATTCTCAGCGATTTGTTATACGAGAGTTCTGTGCGAGGTTTGTAAAAAAACTTTGTTTACTGCTAAATATAATTATTTTAATTATAAAGGATAAACACAAATACACTTTTGAAATAGAAAATTAAATTATGAAATGATATACAGGGTTATTTTTAATTAGTTGACCAACTTTTGCAGGCAGCCTCTACATCAAACCTAACAACATTTGTTCTAAGACTTTTTAAAATTTGAGTTTTTCCATACAAAATTTTTTTGTTGCCTCTGAACTGACATTAAATTTGAGCGTAGGTATGGAGCCCGAGCATTGACGTTTTAAGCACTTCTTACAAAATACAGAGTATTAATTAAAAGAGGGAGCATTTTTTTTGTTTCGTGTTTTTTGTGTTGTCTATCAAGATTTTTATTTTTGTGTTGTCTATTAAGATTTAAAAAAAATGAATTAGAATTATGATCAACTCGTACCGAGGTTTGTAACTAACTGACCGATTAATCCAGACTTATCATTCTCGCTGAATCTGATAGTGCTGCTGCAGCACTGATGCTTGTATAGCATACATGACATCTGCGAACACGCTTTTCAACAAGCGATTGAGTAAAAGAGGTGTTGTTAAAAATAACAAACATGAATGTTTGAAAATATCTTTTAAACGTATATAGCCATGTTAAGCTTATTTAAATTATAATTCTTTATTCATATAAATAAACATGAAATAAATTAATAATAAGCAATAAAATGGTTTTGATTTATATAATTAATTAGCCTAGCTTAAGACGATATGCACAAATAAGATATAACTCCTAAAGTAACATGCTTATTTGCGAGCATTAACTCATTCCCTTATGAGAATTCCTTCTTCCATGATTAGTTTAGATGGTATGTCCAAAAACATTCCGTCTGTTCTTGCTGTACCTTAATGTGTGATGGTTAGTTGGTATTTAGTAAACTTTTACTCGCCACTCTACTAAATTACTTAATTAATTAATGTAGTTAATATTAATAATTCTTTGTACGATTTACAAAAAACCACATTAATTTTTTTCATGGTGAATAAATCTATGTCAATTTTGTCCAGTGAATAATTTTGTATTAAAATTTAAAAGAGGAACTTTGATTAAAAAGTATCTTTTAACGGAAACATGATTCTGCTTTTGACAGTTTGAAAACAATAAAGTTTGAATCATTTAGAATTGAGAAGATGTTTTATCATAAACATGTGCAAACAAGTTTTATCATAAACTAAATTATTTTTCCTAAACGAAACAAAGTCACATTTAAACATAAAACAAGTTTTGTGATTTCGATATACGCAATAGAAATAACCATTATTTATCTACTTTACAAAAATTATATAAGTATTTTAAACACCTATTTTCCGAAAGAAATATACCAATTTATATATACTGAAATGAATTTTGAAAAAAGGGGGTTTACAGATTTACCTTATAGTGTGTAAATTTAGAAACTTCTTCTAACGAGAGTCTTTATTTTAGGGGTGAAAGTTATATATTATATAAGAGGATTAACGATTACTAGCTTGTTAGCTCAGTAGGTTTTATAGAATCAATATACATATAAATTTACCTCACCATGGGAGAACAGAATCTAATAATTAAAAAGTCATTATTATTTTTGTAAATATTTCGTAAATAATAAACTTTTTATTTTTAATACAATTATTTTTTATTTCGATTAATTGATAATCTTAATACATCATGTTATAAGAATACTAATTTCTTGTTATAAACTTCAAAAACCGCAATATTTGCAGACTTTGGACTTTGAATTTGGACTAGCGGGTAATCCTGTAAATTTTGGTGGCAATAGAAGCAATTTTTTAAATTTAACTGTCAGTTTTAGTTTTTTAACTACTGATATGTTTTGTTTTTACTTTTAAATATTTACGGTCAGTTCCAAGCCATGGGTTATCCGCGTACCCGCTAGAGAAACGACTAGAAGAACTAGTAGAGAAGAGAAAAAATTGTTAGTAGTAGTAGTAGAAGAGTAGAGAAAAAGTAGTTTCATTCTTATATTTTATGTATTTTTATTATGTATTTCGAATTTATACATCTTTAATTTAAACCCTACGAAGCCGGCTGATACCCAGCCATTGTATACACGAATTTATTTCATAGTTTATGATATATTCAATATCACCCTTTATTTTATTTAAATTAATTATTATAGACATTAATAATTTATTCTATTATTAATTCTTGTTTTTCTTTTCAAAGGATGTCATCTTTCAGGAGCCGTAATTTCATCATACACATGCGGCCCAAGACATTGATCACATATCATTATAAAGTTCTGAAATTCAAATTAATTAATATTAATAAAACATATGATGAGTTAATAAAACGTTATAAGTACCAAAGCTGTACCATATTATATTGCTGTCTTAAAAGGTCCATTGCCTTGTGGAAGTTGTGAGGGGATGCAGGCGCGTGTCTCTCCATGAGGAGCACCGAACGGCGTGCCAACTGCTCCAGGTGTGCCAGGTCAGTAGGCTCTCGACAGCGCTCTACTTCACGTCCTCGTCCGAGCCGAGTGCCCACTACGTGGTGGCTACGTGAGCGCATCCTCTCCAGCCGCTTCCACGTTCGCCAACTGCTCGAGCCGGTTGCTCGTAAAGACCTTTGATATTCACCATGTTCAAATTATAACCAGCTTTTACTATATGCCATAAACCATCTAAATAATTGTGTTATATACCCTTTTAGAGCTAATTATTGTAAACATTTTTTCTAATTGATTCTAATTATTCTAACTTGCTCATTCAAATATATCTTCATCTTCCCCTAATTAGTTGATTAATAAATAAATTAGATCATGCTTATTACGTAACATCGAATCTGTACGTAATCTCATTAATAACAAGTTCAAGTTACAATTTTTTTTGTCAACAATTGTCAGCAATAAGACTAACACAAAGTTGGTTTAAGCGTTTTCAATCTGGGAATTTTGATGTCAAAGTGAACCTCGCACTGGTCACCCTATTACAAATAAAATGGACGCAATTTGTGAAAAAGTGGACCAACATCAGCATGTCAGTAGTTACGACATAGCTGAAGAACTGGGCATTGACCACAAAACGGTTATGAACCATTTGAAATAAGCTGGGTACACAAAAAAAGCTCGATATTTGGGTGCCACATGAGCTCACTGAAAGAAATCTAACAAACCGTATACTCATTTGCGATTTTTTACTGAGACGTAATGAAACCGACCCGTTTTTAAAGAGATTGATAACTGTTGATAAAAAATGGATCACATACGATAAGAACGTGTGGAAAATGTCGTTTTTAAAGGTCGATCAGGCTTCACAGACAGTGGCAAAACCTAGGTTAACTCGTGATAAGGTGATGCTATGTGAATGGTGGAACTGGAAGAACATATAGCCTTACGAGCTTTTACATCCAGGCAGAATCATCAATTCGGATCTTTACTGCCTACAGGTGATGAGATTATAGCAAGAACTTGAAAGAAAGCGGCCGAAATTGATCAATAAAAAGGGTCTGGTCATTCGTCACGATAAAGTTAGACAAGGCCACATCTTTAGCCACTCAACCTTGCACGTTCAGATTTCTACCTGTTTCGGTGTCTATAAAATTCTTGAGTCTCTGTCAGGTTAACATCAAGAGAGGAGTGCCAAGACTACTTATCTCGTTTTTATTTATCAAAAGTCCTAAAACTTCTACAACAATGGTATTAAGTCACTACCTACATGATGGCAGAACGTTATTGAGCAAATATTATATATATTCTATAAATAAATGTAAATAAAGTATGTAAAAAAAGTCTTGACTTATTATAAACATTTTCTCCCACCCTTTATTTTCAAAATAAATTATCGCATAAAATGTCAGTCTTCAATTTTGATATTAGATTTTTATTTCAATGTTTTATATATTTTTTTTTAATTTCAGCAACTGGTGACTAGTATAAATAAAACCTTTAGCAAAGTATTACCATTTGGACCCCAGGATTTGAAAACAAAATACAAACCATCTTTAATCACTTGAATGTTGTTATTAAGTGAAACAAATTATTAACATAACAGAACATAAGAACAAAACCAACAAAAGTAAATATAAATTAATAACTATTATATATTCGTAACGTCACTTTAAATATGTGTTATTCTATGTACAAAAATGTGATAAATTAAGACGCATTATATTCCGAATTTTAATAAGGAAAGTATATTTGGTTTTTTTTTTCTACATATCTAGATACACAATGCAAACTAATTTATACAATATTTTATTTTTATTTCAATTTGGAATTTAATTGATTTATATGTAGAAGTAAATATTACAGCACAAATATTAATAATGTTAAGTACAAGAGCAGGCCGTGATAATCTTCGAAATATGGAATAGCGATATTCATTCCGGGTTAAATTTTAGTAAAACATAAAAGATTTATCCGAACAATTGTTTATTTAATGTTAAGTAAGACTTATTAGTAAGATTTAGGAAGACTACGTGGACGGGCAGATTTTTCTCTGTCACAAACAGAGGAAGTCTCATTGTACCCATTAATAGCCTGGTACATAAATATTTGACTAATACCAAGTGTATGGAGAGTTTTAAAATTGCATTTAGTTCCATACCTATTTTGTGTAATGAAATCACAGCGATTCTTTTATCTTTATTAGCTATTCATTTTAATAACGCAAAATATTGTACAATGTAAAATGAGGTAACACAATAAACAATCGTATGAAAATGACAGATTCCAAATTCAAACGTAATATTTATTAATTTTTAATTGTAACAGTATTTATGGCCAGACTCTAAATATTAATGAGCTATCTACCTTTAAACCTTAGAAAAATAATAAAAAACCAATGAATATGAGATTTGCAATGAAGAAAACTTTTGAGGACTTGAGGACTGCACCTTTTAGCTTCTTAACAGACATTAATACGAATATACAAACTTACAAGTTCACCAAAACATGGACCGTACCCATCGCAAGTTTGAGTATCGTCTATGTTGATGAATTTTTCATTACATATTTAAAGTTAAAATCAAGATACATAAATAGTTAAATATTTTTATAGAGAGTTTCAAACATTGTAGAATAAATAACAGACGTGATTAATAATATTTTTCTTTTTAAATTTAAATATAATTTTATCAAAGATGGTACCGATATCGGTAGTCTTTTGAAAATAGTGATTTAAAACTGAAATTATTCGTAATAATATTTAATAACCTGAAGATGATAAGATATTATTGTATATTAATTAAAATGTCCAAAGCAGATAATTTCCACAAAGCCGTTCTGACGTAAAACGTAGATTGAATGGATCTTAATTTAAATTTAACATCTAAATTACAAATATTGTTATTTAGACAAGGAAACAAAATAGTTTAGGATTATGGCCTACATTCGTTTATGTTTTTAATTTTGGCTAATATCTTAATTTAATTATCTATGTATATTAGTACCTAGATAGTAATAAGTAATTCCTGTAGTAAAAATCACTGTAATGTTCTGTACGTGAAATGGAAGTGTCAGGCGAGCCTGTTTCAGAACCATACTTATAAATATAAGCCCTTCTGTAAAAACAATCCCTTAATATAGAAGTAAGTCACTTCTAGAGATCACTTCAGGATCCGTTGCCACTTTTCAATCTTAATTATTTTTAGTGACCAACTAGAAACAGATAAATAAAATAGTATTTATGCTAAAATTCAAATTTATTAGGAATTTGAATTTGCAAAATATCAAAATCATGCTTTTCTTATAAAATACTTTTTAACATAAGTTATATTTAAACCAAAAAAAACAAAATATAAAATGCTGACTCGTGAAGGATTTGAACCTCCGCCCCCCGATGGAAGAAGAACCATAAGGTACTGCAAATCGGTGCTCTAACCTACTGAGCTAACGAGCCTTGTGTTATCCTGCAAATTACTCGTATATGTTACACGGATGACGTAAGAGAAACACTTGTGATACAGATTGTTCAATTATCTAAACTGATAACTAGATAGGTATAGAAGATTATTTAATGCAATCAAAAATGGTCATTATACTTAGTTACTTACCAGCTATCCACTCACTATGAGTTTCTATTACTCTATAAATAAAAGTTAACATTTTTTAGATGACCCATGTGAAATTTTTACAAATTATTGTGTATGTCCATTCTTATTATATCTTTGTAAATATGCTAAGCAAATGAAAAATTTACCTTTTTAGATAGAAATTGGGACGTCGAATATTAGTAAGTACCCTTTTTTTGGATTCCGTACCTCAAAAGAAAAAAACAAAACCCTTATAGAATCACTTTGTTGTCCGTCCATCTGTCAAGACCCTCTTTCAGAAACGCGTGAATATGAAATTCATGTCAAATACTCAGGTCTCCTCTCCCTTGGAGCTTTAAAAAAATAAACTTCTAAGCCAACGCAATCTAAAGATACAGCCATCTATGCCGCAAATTTTCGAAACTCGCAAGGGAATCAAAATGTACAAAGATCTTCCCGTGAACTAAAAACTTTAAATTTGGTACGAAATAACGACGTATAGAACAGTTAAAGAAAAAAATGATAAAACCATAAAATTTTGTTACATCATATACCTAATTGAAATGTTTTTAATAACTTTATAGTTATATCCTTCACAAATCAATATCTGTATGCGTTCATGAGAGAAGTCTCATAGCGCGTTGAGGTATTGAATTCATATCATATATTCCGTTTCATAATACCTTTAAACTTAAGATAAAGATTTTTTATGGAAAGATCTTGGAAATTTCTTACAATAACACCATCCAAGTTTTAGTATTGTTAATAGATATTGAACGTAATAAATCCACAGATAAAAAAAATTACCTTTACCGTTCCGTTATTCTAACGTCTAACGTTATTCTAACGATTCACAAGTCCAATGTACTAATGATATGTCAGACACGTCACACGGCTCAAAAACGGAGAAGAACGGGCAAGAAATCTTCACTTCCAGAGATATATAGGCGAGTATGGAAATACAAGTCAGCAGATTGGGATGAGATGCGGCACTTTTTTGCGTCTTATCCTTGGCGGCAGGTCTGCTTCTCTTCTTTGGATCCGTCGAGTTGCGCGGATGCTATAACTGATGTGGTGCATCAGGCAATGGAGTATTTTATTCCTTTTGCTGACGTACCCATCGGTGGCAAAGCTCGCCCATGGTTTAATGCCGAATGTCGTCATGCACATGACCGAAAACATTCGGCATATAAGGTATGCCGAATGTTTTCGGTCATGTGCAATTTTGCGGCTTCGAGCATCAGCCCAAATAAGTTTGGGCTGATGCTCGAAGCCGCAAAACTCCGGATGTAAGTATAAAGAAGAGAGCCTTAAACCAAGCTGCCAAGTCCTACAAAAAGGCATTGCGGAAGGCTCGTCTCGATCGAATCGCTAAGAATGGCGAAAGCTCTCCGCCAGACCAACTGGCAGTCGAGCTTTCTGGTCTCTTGCGAAAGCGATCGAGTCGAATTTCTGCCAACCCTCACTGCCTGCTCTGCTGAAGCCGGATGGTTCCCTGGCCCACACAGCAACAGAGAAAGCAAATGTATTTGCTTCTCTGTTTGCTGATAATTCGCATCTAGACACTGGCAATGCTTCTCCAGCACATCTTCCTCACTGCGGTATTTCGATGCCTGAAATCCGCATCACTAACAAAGAGGTATGGAGAACATTGTGTCGTTTAGATGTGAATAAAGCCAGTGGTCCTGATGGTATACCAGCCATTCTGCTCAAAACATGCGCAGCTGAGTTGTCTCCTGTACTGACACGTTTGTATCGTCTCTCTTTCATGTCTGGAATAGTGCCGAAATCCTGGAAGCTTGCTAATGTGCAACCCGTGCCCAAAAAAGGCAGCCGTGCCGACCCTGTCAATTACAGACCGATTTCAATCACCTCCATACTCTGCAAGATTATGGAGCGTGTATTGAACTCGCGCCTACTAGCATACCTAGAAGGTAACGATCTCCTCAGTGACCGACAATACGGGTTTCGCCGTAATAGGTCTACTGGGGACCTCCTAGTGTATGCTTCACACATTTTAGGCGAGGCCATCGAGAAGAACGGAGAAGCGGTCGCCGTCTCTCTGGACGTCTCGAGGGCATTTGACAGGGTCTGGCATGCGAGCCTTATAAGCAAGCTTTCAGCGTACGGTATATCTCCTGGTCTGATCGGCTGGGTAACGGACTTTTTGAGCCAGAGATCTCTCCGAGTAGTTGTTGACGGGTGTTCCTCGGAACCCTTGAAAATAAATACCGGAGTGCCTCAGGGGTCCGTTCTTTCTGCAACTCTTTTTTTGCTGCACATTAATGATCTGTTGAAGCCCGGTATCTATGGGTATGCAGACGACAGCACAGTTGTAGAAAGATATCTGCCGAGTACTCGGGCTAGTCGAGATCAAATACAGTCTGAAAGAGAAGCCATGGTGCAACGTTTGAATGACAAACTTCAGGCAGTCTCCGCATGGAGCAATGCCAATCTTGTCAAGTTCAACGCCACCAAAACGCAGACGTGTCTGTTCACCGCCAAAAAGAGCCCTTTCAGCTTGGCTCCTACTTTCCAGAATGTATCCTTGGAATACAGTGACCGGCTTCAGTTGTTAGGCTTAGAGATTTCCTCGAACCTCAACTTTGGTCGGTTCATTGAGTCCAGAGCAAGAGCAGCAGCAGCAAAGCTTGCCGTTCTTGCGAAGGTTCGGCAGTACTTTACACCGGGACAGCTTCTTGTTCTATACAAAGCACAGATCCGGTCGTGTGTAGAGTACTGTGGTCACATATTTGCTGGTGCCGCAAGGTCTCATCTTGCGGTTCTGGACTCAATTGAGAGGCGAGCAAAGAGGCTTATCGGCGATCCCGAATTGGTCGAAGCCGACCTCCAAAGCCTTGAACACAGACGTAAAATTGCTAGCCTCTCAGTATTCTATAGGATACATTTTGGTGAGTGTGCGCAGGAACTACACGACTTAGTTCCCCCGTCCCCCTTCTATCACCGGACGTCCCGACGCACGGCAAGTATCCATCCTTTTGTTGTGGACATTCCACCTGTCCGAACGAAGCGCTTTGCTTCCTCATTTTTAGTGCGTACAGCGAAGGACTGGAACAATTTGCCTGCGTCGGTATTTCCGGCCAAATGTAATGTGGGTGTCTTCAAGAGAAGAGTGAATAGGTTGCTAGGGCAATGCGCGTTACCATCTAAGACTACATTCCACTTACCATCAGGTGGAATGTAGTCAAGCATTGCCCTAGATCGTATAAAAAAAAAAAAAAAAAAAAAATAATATCATTACTAGTTAATAAAAAATACTTTATCTTTAACTTTGATTAGCCATGGATTTAAATAAAACTTTTGTTATCAATAATGGTTAATACAAAAACGTAAAAAGTCATTAAACTTTATGATCATGTAAACATGTGCAACAAATAGAAATGAACCAAACTTTTTATATCGTAATGTGATATCCTACACACTTTTTAAAAAGATTTTAATCGATGTTTTCAACGACTAATCTACTTTTTCCTTTCAAATACAGAGATTACATTGAAATTATTGAGTACAGTTGTCGGATGTGTGGGAAAACAGTATGTAGTATGTACTAATGGTTTATTACAGTGCAAGTTTACTAGAGAATATTGTTTTACTTTGCAGTCAATGTGCAGCGACTAGTATAAGTACGTATAATTTTGTCTTAATTCGTTATGAAGTAAGTTTACCTAACGTAAGTACCTACCACATAAAACAGAAACTCAATGTTGTGTATTAATATTATAATTCTTATAATTTTTGATTTTATTCTTGAAAGCTTAATCTTCCAATTATCAAGCTTATTCTCTAAGATTTGAAGAACAAATTTAATTAATAAGTATTTAATTTTTAAGGACTTTCAAGTAACGAGATATTTAAAATATAGCATATTTATATCTTTCTAGTCTGGTTGGTAAATAATGTTATTTAATTTATCTGCTAAATGTTTGGTTTTGATATAGTAGGCAAAAGATAATGTAGTTTATGATAAAATGCTTTTTTTACTCAGAAAAAAAGCTTATAGCTTATTAATTGATCTAGTAAATTATTTATTGTTTTCCATGTATATTCAATATAGAAGATGAATTAATTTTAACAATGATTCGTACAAAATGAGTGAGTGACTTGTGTAAAGTGAGCATGGAAGAAGACGGGAATTCTAATAAACAAATGAGATATTCTTCGCTAACGAGCATGTTACCTTAAAAAGCAGGTATATCTGGTTTCTGTATACCGCTTCCTACTTCAGTAAAAATTAGATAAAAAAGAAATACTTTATACTTACCGAGGTCTTCTCTAGAAATATCTTCAAAAATCGAGTGCCTCAGCACTCGCTTAAAGACTTTTTCTACTTTTGTTGTGTTATTGGTCAAAATATATTCTTATTATTATAATTTTATAACAACATAAAATATTTTAAAATAACTTAAAATATAATTTCTTTAAAAAAAAAATCTTTTGTATTTATTCAATAACCTATCTGAATGCTAAATTATATCTGGAAGTGTGTTATAACGTTAGTCTGTAGGTCAGTTAATTATATTGACGGTTTTTTGACGGTAATATCTAAATAACCGTTCGAGGTGTGCTTCCGAAATTTATTAGCTTGCGAATATAAATGCATGAGCCAAATTGAACATGTTCATGAGAAATGGTTTTTTGAAGTATGAGTCGTAGAACAAATGTTATTGGGATTGATGCAGAGAGGCTGCCTGCAAGAAGTGGTCAACTAATTACAAATAATCCTGTATATACGTCATTAAATACAGACAATAGCAGATAGTTGATTAATTTAGTTAATTAAAATTGCAAATATACCGTGGTCAGCAAGACAACCAGTCTCCGCAAGCCGTACCCGTTCACGACCACAAAGCAAGCATCAGACACCACCCCCTTCGCTATATTTGAGGGAGGGACCAACCCGACCTCCAACAAAACCGCAAGTAATGACTTCTAAGGAATCGGTGTGATGCAGCCAGTCTCTAAAACAAGAGTAACATCAACGCCTAATAAATTTAATAGCAAAAATTCATTTCCAGGTCATATCGTCTTTAAACTTAAAGTAATCATATAATCAATAATGATACACAACAACATGTTACACTATAAAACGATTTTTATGTTGTTTGACTAATAACAAATTTAAGCTTTTACTGGGAAACTTATTGTAAGACGTTAACAATTAACAATAAAGGTTTTAGGCATACGCTTATTACCCACAATGCCATTATACCTTTAAATCAGGTATGGGAAACCTTTGACATGTTTTGTGACGTAACAGGATATGCTTTGATTTGATTTATTGATTGATTGTTTTTATTGCATTTAAGTTACATTTTTCAAAATGTCTTGAGGAGCCAATTATACAGCGGGTCGGACGTTGGGGTTGGGCAATATACCTATACTCTAAATATTCGGAAATATTATATTATCTAATAGATCTACACACATTCGCTTGGGCTTATTGATTTTTTTACAATCTATGTATATGAATGGTAATGGAAACATGATTACAATCCTTTAATGAAATATAAGAAATCATACGATATAATAATATAATAAAACAAATAAAAACAAAAAAAAACAAATTTATGGTTATGGCTCGTGAAGGATTTGAACCTCCGCCCTCCGATGGTCAAGTGAATCTGTATATCGGTGCTCTAACCTACTGAGCTAACGAGCCTTATTATAAGATAGCAAATTAAGCGTATATTTTTCCCCGTCCACAATGACGTAATCGGTTATTTTTGTATGATATTGGCATGTTGCCCTTGATGATACGTCAATATTATCTATTAATAAAACTCTAATGCTCTCCCACACAGGTAAAAATAAATATTGCATACATACACAGACACGTGTTGTTGTTATACATTGTCATTTTGATTAAGAAAATAATATTTTTATCCTCTGACTTAGGACTTTATATAAGTACACAACAACAATAAAACCAGAACCAACTCAACCGAGGATTCCCTGAAAAAACACGCTATACAATGACAGTAACGAAAATAGGAAGTCCCTGAATGACAAAATGTTATTATTAAAAAAATAGTTTTTTTTTTGTAAAATTCTTGACATAAAATTACTTATATAAGTTTACAAAAATTTTATAAAGCGATAGATGTGTCTTTATTTTAATTTTTAATTAATTAAATAATCAAAATATCGTTGTGATAATAAATTAAATTAAATCACCAGTATAAAAGTCGTAGCGGTAGGGGGGTCACCTCAGTTGAAATAACTAATTTCACACAGAAATAAATCACATGACCGCCTGTAAATTCGAGTTTACATTGTACCTATTCACATAAGTATTCATACGAAAATAAAGATTAAAATAAATATCTAGAACAACCAAATTAAGCTGTTAACAAAATAAAAGACAATTTAAGGTGTCATATTTATTTATTTAAAACAAAGCAGAAATTGAAAGCGCAGACATATAATTCAAATCGATATATTTCGTTGTTACAAAATTTTATGTATTTATATTTTACATTAAACAGTATTATACGTTTTTAATTTTATATAAAACATATACGTATGCTTTCTGTAGCTACACTACACTACAGATGATTCTGCAAAGTATTCAAACTTTAAAAATTAAAAAAAAACTTTTTTTTTCAGATCAAATCAAATTTTCCAATAATAAAAAATATACAACTTGGACCATTTGTGAGTTGACTCGTACAACAAAAACTATTAAGTTATTTAAATAATGGGGGTTTCCGGCATTCTATATTGTTAATATATAATAATTATTAATAATTGAGCAATTATTTATAATAATTACAAAAACTAAAACTCTTAAAATGTCAATCCTTGTTGTAATACGTAAACCATGCAATAACATTAAAAATGTACACATTAAATAAGTTCGTGTTTACTGCGTATTTATGTGCGAAACGTAGTGTATAAATAGAGCAATTAATATTTTATAGAAAAAACATTTCTCTGTCTGACATTCGCAAAAAGTATCGATACTTAGCGATACCGATACTTTTAGTTCAATACCAAGTACATTTGGTATCGATACTTTAACTCCAATGCTTTCAAAGCATTGAAACACTTTAAAAGTATCGATACTTTTAAAAAACATTATCCATGATGGTTTGAATTTATCACAAAATACATATGCGGAGAAAAATATAAACCGTCAAGAAAAATAATCTCCACTGTAAACTGTCTTCGTGAAAGCGAATCAGAAAAGTTAATTCTCATGTCGAGGAAATAAACTTAATAAAACCATTAAAAGATCGTCCTTTAAAACAAATTTGGAGGGATTTGACAATATCGTACCTTACTGAATCGCACCTTATTGGATCCCAGATTTAGTAGCATTCTATTGTTAGTTCCCCCGATTGCGTGCTCCGATTTCTTTTATTCAACGTACGACCAACAGCAAAGTCATCAGAGTCAGGAAGCGATATTTGCCTACGACTTTAGGAATGTTCATGAAAACCTGGTTCTTAATAAGCGTAAAAGATATGATGAAGGAAACAAGGACAAAGTTGGATTACATTTTTCAAATACAGTTTTATCTCTCAAATCAAATCCTTTCCAAGAGAAGGGAGGACATGAAAGCAGCCTTCCCGAGTCTATAGAACTTTACCTAAAAACACTTGATAGTACCAGCTATGTCATTAGTATCTAAACGGCTTTTCAGGCTATGCAGGGCTAGGGCCATCATAACAGAGTCGAAATTAATGTCTGACAGCACAGAAGTAGATTGAAGATCCTGATTTGTTTTAGACATAAGACTTAAATCATTATATAGTAATAGTTAATACCTAATATGATTTTAATATTCTATACTAAAGCATTTAAAAAAACAATGTATTAATTTTTACTTTACTTAGTGGCAAAAGGAAAATTATTTTTTGATTCTTATTTCCTTTAAGTAAGTCTGAGAAATACCCTAAAAAAATACCTGCCAGAATCGATACTTTTTCGGCATCGATACTTTTGAGGCGGTACTTGGTATCGGGTAGGTATCGATACTTTTCAAATTTTGAGTATTCCGAATCTGAAACTTTAATTAGATAATTGTGTACCACAGACAAGCAAATGTCAATGTACTTTCAAGTTTCAATGCCTCACCATAGACTAGACATGTTAAGTATTAGACTCTTCACTCTTTACTCTTTAGCTTCTTCACTGATAACCACAGAGTACATAAACTGATGACTAATCATCCTAGAACAGGGATGTTTATCTATTAAGTTGGAAGAATTCAAAGTTACAATTTACATTATTTCAAAGTTTCAAAATCCTTCTAGATCGATACAAAACAGCGTTTAATATTTTTTTTAGAGATAAATAATTTTTTGACGTTATAAGCCACAGTTTTACCTACAAAAAACACCAATGTGGTTCATGAGCCGCAAATTGCCGACCTTTTGAATTTGCTTTGGTTGCCCTAGAACAAGGAATATATCAAAAGACAGAGCGAACTCTAGAATCTGAAGTAGAAAGTAACAGTCACAGAGTGACTATAAATTATACAAAGTAACTAGTATGTAATGACCACAGAGTATCGTTTGTAGCGACTGCTCATATTCCTATTGGTTTAAATATATGGAATGCGAAATGCGAATGGAGATTGAAGAATGGACAATGAGTAACGACCTAACGAATGACTGATAGTGTTTGTGTACATATAATATGACGACTAGTATTAGTAATTCATGACAAACGACAGCTCATCGTTTATAATATTACAGTAGTCTAAAAACTATTGTTTAAATATTAAGTTTTTAAACAGTTCTTTGTATAGTGCATTCATTGTTTCTAAGAGAAACAAAATGTGGGATCCAACACACGTCCAAGTAACAGTACAAAAAGCTAGAGGTTTGCTAATTAAAGGTAAAAACGGTACAAATAACTGTTTTGTTACAATCTCCCTTAGTAAAGAAAAATTCCAAACTTCCGTAAAACACAAAGCTACAGAGAATGTGGAGTGGTTTGAAGAATGTGAGTTGCGCATTCCAGCTCAGGGAAATACTGCAGAAATAGTTCTAAAAGTGTATGATGAAGACTTAATTAAGGATCACTTATTGGGTCAAGTATCTATTCCGTTAAAAGACCTCGATGTATACGAGCGTCCTAAAAACCGCTGGTATCCTTTACGAGGAAAAACTGGTAAAGAAAATGACAAAAACAGGGGTGACTTAGAGGTTAAAATAGGGTTTACAGTTAAAGAAGGAAGCCTAACAGATCTGAATAAGAAAGAAAAACATAAATCATCTTTATCCAGTATTGCCCAAAATGTAGGTGGCAGTCTCATGAGTATTGGTAGTATAGAGAAACGTAAAAGCATTAAAAAATTGGCAAAAAATTTGGGATCAAAAATGAATCTTACTAAAAAAGATAAAAAGAGTGACTCTTCTTCATTAGGTGGAAGTGTAGGAAATTTAAGGAGTTCAGTTCTATCTACTCCTGATACTTCAACTCCAAAAAGATCTTCTGCAGAAGCTGATCCTGGGGTCATCAGCGAAGATGAAGATGAATTTGCTTTTGATGATTTATCTCATAAAAGTTCCGGTAGTTCTCTCAATGTACAACCTTCTTATTTACCTAGAGGAGTTAAATATACACCATCTCCAGTCAATGCTTCACTTGAGAATTTGGGTGGTGGCGAGTTTTTGCGCAGATCCACTAGCAGTACTTTAGCAACTGCAGAAAAAACAGCTCCTTTAAAACCAGTACGTTTAAGTCTGGATACATTTACTGCACCACAACTTCCTATACAGGTCCCTGATAAGGATGATGAATGGTCACAAAAACTATATCCTAGAAAATCTATAAGCCAAACTATGATAGACAGGGAGAAGTCTTCTAGCCTTGAAAGGAATAAGAAGATAGACAGTCCCATTTCCCTGAAGGAAAAACCTAGTCCTAAATTCTTCAAAAAGTTTGGACACAGTAAACCTAAAAAATTGCTTGAAGAGCGTATTATTGTTGGTGAAGAAAATATAGTTGAAGAAGATTCCATTAATGTAGCTTATAACAATATACCCAGAACAGTTGTACAACAGTTTAATGATCTATCCCGTGAAGATCTAATTGTTGTTATTTATAATCTGCAAAAAGATGTAGAGTCTGAGAAAAAGAAAAACAAAGATCTAGAAAATTATTTGGATAATCTTCTGCTAAGAGTCATGGAAACAACACCAAGGATTTTACAGAACCCCTATGTCAGAAATAATAGTATGCACATTAGAAATAAATAAAGTTCTAGAACAAAGAGATTTATCAAATATATTCTGTTTTTTTGCAGATGTTTTTATCACTCAATTACTCAAATTTTATGGGATTTATATCAAACTGATTGAGATTATTTTACTTTGATACAAAATATTTCCAGATAACTTATTTTAATATGTAGCTTCTAAAAAAAGTCAATTATAAAGTGATTACCATCCATAACTAAATCAAACTCTCATGTCCTTATCTGTGCCTTAAGTATTTTAAAGATTCTGTGATATGAATTGTTTATCCCAGTTTAATAAATTAATAATTTGTTACATTGGTAGTGACCATTTTTATAAAATGCTGTCCAGAAAAAGATTGTAAATAATGTTTCACTTACTATAATCAATTAATTTTGCATGAAATTATTTATTTTCATCACATTACTAGATAATTTATTCATTATAATAAAAAATAAGGCAAAGTGCCAAATTATGTTATATACATCAAGAGAAACATTGCTATCTCACAATACTCCACTTGTTATAAATATAAAATTATTATTTTAATTAAATCTGTATTGGGTTAACTCCAATATATAAATTTCACATATAGAGATATATGCTATCAGCTACTGTTATCATTTAAAGATATTTATCTTTATTTTTAAAGAGATGTATATCATGTTATAGCTTTTTTAAAAGTAATGTCCAAACTGGTGGACTTGTTGATATAATTATTTTTAGTGCCTAATGTCCTTGTGCACCATGATTTCTTATGTGCAATAATTAAATATGTAATCCACATATTTATTAAGTTATAAAATTATTGTTTTTTAAACATCATTAAAGTCATTACTATAGTTTTATAATGCCATCTGTTAAATAGTTTAAGATAACAATAATTAAACTAATTTTAAATTGGTCTTATCATATGGCAAAAGAAAAAATATTTTTTAAATTTGATTTAAGGAAGATTCATTATAATCTAGGAAAAACGGTTTATTTTTTTATAAGAAGTCAAGGTTGTTTATTTTATATAAACTGATAAGATTATTGTTGTGATTTAAAAATGTTTTTATTCACATTTATGATTATTACAAAATAATTTATTAGAAGAGATTGTTACTGTTTAGTTTTACTTACAGAATAAGGTTGATGGAGAATTAAATTAAGTTCATTATATATCTAACATCTTAATTTATTAAGTGCATATTATTAACTGAACACTAATTCTTATATAGTAAACTACTCACTCTTTAAATATTTAGGTATCATCTAAAACAATAAGAGAATAGTATGTTTATATTTAAGCTTGTTTTGTTATTATAAGTCACTTATCAAACTACATAATACATTATTAATTAAAAATATTCATTGTTTTTTTGTGATTAGACCTGTTTTATAAGTTTTTTTTAAATATTCTATTTACCCTATATTGTCTCACTGGGCAGGTAATTTATAATTGTGGTTATAAAGTAAAAAGATCTATATTTTTGTAATCTTTTAATGATTTTGAATCCATGCATAGAAAAATTATATAAAAATAATGTTAAACTTATTTATGTCTGCGGCTTTTTACTAGTGTTGGTGCAACCACTGGAGCTACATATGTTTTTTGTGACAACTTATTCATGTAGTAGATAGTTATGATGGAGAAAATCAAACTGAAATAAAAAGAAATGCATTAACACTATTAAAAAAGTAAAATAGAAGTAGATAGAGATAATTATTATCCAAAATTAAATATTTTTGTACAACTTTTTACATTAAAATCCTCTTTATAGAATTGTTGAAAATATATCCAATTCATTTTGAAATTTTTAACATCTTAAATATATGCAAAACTTAATAGACTCTGCATGCACTTTATTTACAGAGCCAAAGTAGTATTCATTGTTTCAGGGCTCTTTGCTCTCAGAGATATTTTAATGAGATGGACTTAAACAATTTGGAATTATAAAAATAACACTAATTCCAAATATGTAAGTAGCTCCATTTTGCTAAAAAAAAATACTTAGTACAAATAACCCTGCAACTGTTGATCTAACTTACTAACTATTCATGAAAACTAATTACTAGTTTATATTTACCATGTAGTAAAACAGATCCTGTGCACCATGCCTGATGCAATTAATGAAATCACCATAGATAAAACTATCTCTGGTAACTTTAGCTGAAAGTTTTTCCCAAATAATGTTGCTTCCAAATTACCAACAGCCTGAAACTTTAGATAAGGAAAAATATGTTTGGTATGTTGTTTCAAGAAACAAAATAGTACAATGCACTTGAATTCTTTACTTGTGTCATGGAATAAATTGTTGGAAAATATTGTATGTAGAATTTGAAATATACAAAGTATAAAAGAACTTCTGATAGATTTTGCTGGTTTTCCATCACTTCATAGATATACTATGTTTTGTATAATTTTAGTCAAAACATCAAACCACTTTAATAATAGTTTATAAAGGATACAGTCACAAAGAACATGAACATAACGGAACCAAGATATCCTCCAAATATAATTGTAAGTGGAGATCTTGTTATCAACGGCTTGTACATCTGCATTCCCGAAAATATCAACAAAGCTAAAATTGATGATAACACAAAAGACGTGGCACTGTTGACGGCTGAAACAGAATAGTTATTAATAATCTCTTCATGTATATTTCACTTTTATATTAAACAGTATTAACCTACCCATTATTATAATGCTTTTTTAAAAAAGATTATATTTTTTCGAATCCGCCGGTAAGTTGTTTGATTGTTGAGGTTAATAAAATTGACAAATTTGAAGTTTTCCGCTTAGCATAATGACGTTTTCGATTACTGTCAAATCCAGTATAAGATTTTATTTCATTTTACGGATAGGATAATCCGAAAATTAGAACGGAAAATTATAGTACACAAATTATGAAGAATCTTGAACAACATGAAATTCTACATCTGTGTTGATTTATCCAGACGCCTCGTAGATAGAATATTAAATAAATATCAAATTCAAAAATTCTTTATTTAATGAAAATGTTTCACATTTATTAGCATTTATTAGGTCAAGATAGAGAAATATTGCAAATAAATATATTATTGAGCTGAGCGTAAGAGAAGCTCTTAACCGTTTGGGAATCAATTTTTTGAGGCAACATCACAGGAAAACAACTTGACCAATTTAAACCAAAATTGGCACGCATGTCAAGGACGCGACTGGGCTTGTTTTTCAAAAAACAGAATAAAAATATTGTTTCATTTTAAAGATATGGTCAAAAAACTGAATCTCCCATAGACTTAAGCTTAACTGAAAATGCGCGCGCTCGCCAATCGTTACTCTTAACCTTTCCAGTGCCAGCAATTTCATTGAAAGTCCTTAGGCGCGGTATGGACCGAATTTAGTAGCTTAAAAAAGAGAAAGGGCACTCAGCTCAACTCCCGCAGTGCATTGTGGCGGATCCTAGTTTAAACATTTTGACTTGTAAAAAGAGCCCGTTCAAATAGTTGAGCTAGTAGAGCTAACTATATCAATACCATCGTAAATATAATTGTCATACATTTGCATTTTGATACAATTATTCATATGTATACAGAACACATTATATAAACCGTTTAATTTCAAAAACCTTTATGCGTTGTTACAAAATAGTTTAATATACAATTATATAAATCAATAATATTTTATTACTTCATATTTTTTTTGTAAAAAAATATTTTTGAAAAATTGTCCAGCCTATGTCATCGCTAACTCAGAAGTCAGAAGTAAGAAACCAACATTGTTTCTGATATTTTGAGTTGGCAACCTAAAACTAACTTAATGTCTTTGTAGTAAGATCGATTTCGGTGTAAGACGTACGTTATCAGATTTTGTCAGATGAAATAAAAACAAATTTGATATGTCACCCCAGTTCGAAATGATAAGAACTTAAAAATAATATTATTAATTAATACTATGTTACTTTCTGTTAACAACTCTACAAATCTACAGTCTGTTTTTATTAGACTTTTTGTAAATTACGCATTAATATGCGATTTCTTAATAAAACAATTTTAAAAACTTCAACAATAGCAACTCGGCGACTGATAGTATGTTATTTTTTTTAATTTAATTAAAACTGCAATTAATAGAATATACTTAATAAACTATAACCTAACTTTTTTAAATGGTTAATAAATAATATCGTCTATTTAAGCAAGGTGAATGAATTCTTTACAGAGTCAGAATGTGCCAGATATTCGAATATATGAAGTCGGTCCAAGGGATGGTCTCCAAAATGAGTCTAAGTTTGTACCCACTGACGTAAAAGTAGAACTTATCCAGAAATTGGCTGATGCTGGTATTAAAAATATTGAATGTGCAAGGTAAGAAATATTTCTTTTTTATGATAAGGTATAATATAATTATATGAAGGTAAGTTATAGATCTGGAATATTCCAGATCTATAACAATTCAACCTAAGATTCTCATTTACCACTATCTCAGTTACTGTTAGTTATATTAAAGAATTTAAAATTGATGCATAGAACAATCTGTGTACAACCTTGTCTTCCTTCTATATTTTTATTATTACATATTGTGTAGTTATTATTTGTTGTTACAGTTTTGTAAGTCCTAAATGGGTAAAACAAATGAGTGATGGAACTGATGTTATGAAGACCATAAAAAGACTTTCAGGTGTTAATTATCCAGTATTGATACCAAATTTAAAAGGATATGAAGCCGCTGTAAGTCAACTAAGAAACAACAATGAAAAGTATTAAAAAATATATAGTCTTGTTTTTTAACCTTTATTATTTTATAGAAACAATGCAATATAGAAGAAATTGCAATATTCCCTGCTGGTTCTGAGGGTTTCTCTCAAAAGAATTTAAACTGTTCAGTTCAAGAAGGACTAAAAAGGTTTAAACTAGTAGCAGATCAGGCCGTTAAAGATGACATAAGAGTCAGGGGTTACATTTCATGTGTTGTAGGTTGTCCTTATGATGGTCCCATTAGCCCTAAAGCAATTGCTAAGGTTAGAAAATTCAAAATATTATTACTTTAATATTACTTTCTGATTGATATATATATATATTTTGTTTTTACTTTAAAATGATTTAAGTGTATACAGAACACATACTATGAACTGTTTTTAATAAATAATAATTGAGTAACAAAAGATAGCTAAAGTAAAAAATAGACATATCTTAGGTATTAAAAAACAAAAATCTACTTGTGCATATGATTTTAAGTCTCAATTACATATTTTTACTTTGTGATTTTTTGATGCTTGAAAGCAAAGTACATGTACCTTAAATTTAGATAAACATCAGAATGTTAAGTCAGGCCATTATTTTTTTTATTTTTAGATAACAGAAGATCTGTTTGCTATGGGTTGCTATGAGGTGTCACTGGGTGATACTATTGGAGTGGGCACAGCAGGCTCAGTGAAAAAATTGATGAAAGAGGTTCTAAATGTGGCGACCCCAGACAAAATAGCCCTTCACTTTCATGACACCTATGGACAGGGACTGGCTAATTTACTTGCTGGATTGGAGGTAAATAAATTAGTATAATACATTTACCTCTGTTATATTTTGATAGATAAAGCCCTAAATCGATTTTGATTAAGTTTAGAGATTATTATAGTAAGGATGAGAAATATGTAACAGGGTGGTAAAAAAACCAGAAAGTCCATCTGATGATAAGTGGGGCCATCCAGATAAAGGGCATAGGGATTTAGGAATGAGAATTGAGTTTACTTAGGATTAAGGCATTCTTACTCACTCACTTATGAAATGTATGTATAGTAAGAACTTTACATCATAATGACATTACACTTAATTGGAATTGTGTTGGTTTTTTAAAAGACTGTTTATATTGACTCGTGCTTTCATTATGGCGACAGGGTTAATCGATCTGTTGGTCTAATTGGTACACTATTTCAAATATTAAGATAATTGCGTGAAGAGTTCACATTACTTTTACATTCGTAAATGTTTATTAGGCATTCGAACATAGGTAACACACATGGAACTAAAAAAAAACAGCTGAACTAAATCGGCATTTGCATTTCTTATTCATGTTAATATATTTGTTATTTTGGTAATTTAATGTCGATAAAAATTGATAATCAATCCCAAATATGTTGAAAATAGCGATCTATGTTTTCGATAAATGGATATGCAATTATAAGTCTAAATCTATCATACAACAATATCATACAAGTTACCTACTTTGTTGATCAGTAATGAGTACTGCATCCGGTCGAAGTTCTAATAAGACTATAATTCGCTGATTAACATTTGACTCAAGTACTCCGTACCCTGTATAACCTGGTTCCAGCAACGATAGTAACGAAATTATTAACAAAGTCAAGTCAAAATAATATATGTTTATTTGTTTTTAATTACATTAATATAATACATATATTATATTAATGTAATTAAAAACAAGCGCCACCGAATGCCTCTTAAATTAGAAGAATGTAATGTAATGATGACGAATAAAAGCCACGCTAATAAGACGTTTAAGAACAGATGGATGGATGGTGTTAATGTTAATGATAGCATGGAAATACAAAGGTAGAGGCAGAGCTGAAGGATGACAGGAGTCAGTTGAAATAGAACATGATCCGATAAAAACAGGAGAATGAACATGATGATGCTGTTTCGTGAGGGTGGTGATAGATAGCGTAATACTTGCCGTCGCAATCCAGATGAAAACGCTGAAAACAGCTAGTCTTTTAGCAAACCAATTTTAGGAAGTCAATAAAATGAAGTTGTTGCGGTAGATTTTTTTTTTGTTATTTATTAGCTACTTAATACAAAAAGTTTCGTCATCAGACAGGAAGCGGAATTAACATTCCAATTTGACTACATCATTATTCTTTTTAATTTCCGGAGTTTTGTCTAGAATTAAACCTTACGTAACGCACCGGTAATTTGTTCCGCAATAAGAAAGCATCAAAATAATTTTATTTAGAAAACCGTTAAAAAAAAATAATAATATTAAAATCTTAACATTTAAAATAATTGGTAGATAGGTAACATACCTACCTTTGACTAAAAACCTAATTATTACTAAAATGTATTTAAAAATCATTTTCATGAATCCAAAATTCCAATAAGTCAAGTGAAGTTTAACTCAATAAAAAAATTACCTAACCTATAAATGTATTTATAATAACCTAATTTATAGTTATTAAGTCTAATTAATGGCAGTTCACTTAACGGCCATTAATTAGACGGCAACGACGATTTCGGGTCCCCGCAAATCTAACACTCTAGGTTTACAAATCTCTTTAATACCTAATAGGTATATTCATATTCTTCCTCCGTATTGAAATGAGTAGCTTGATGTAATTTATAATTTTAAATAAGTTTTTATTTAAGTTATATACTTAAATGGTTTTGCTATTGTAAGCAACATAAACAATATGTTACATCACTTCATAATATCGATAGCATATGTTTGAAATTGTGTTTTGTAACTTTTAACGAGCCAACATATAGACATACAATTGAAACGGCTGATTCATTGTGTGCAATGTTCACTGACCTTTAATGATAAAAAAGACATATTGTCTGATTTAATTCTGACAACTTGTGTTAGATTTTTTTATTTTGTAATTTGTTTGGACTTTATTAAATACGTAGGTTCAAATAGGTAGTCGTTTTTTCTAGAACTCTAATTCAAGTCAACAATGTATTATTTACATTTATTTGATAAAAATATCACTCCGCTTATCAGAACTTATCGTGAATGTCAGCAAGTATTAAAATAATCTTATTTCAAAGTAGATGTTTAGTAAGATATTAAACAAAAATATTATTAAATACTCTGTAAATTGTAAACACACCTACTCATGTTGTTATTGACGTCATTCAGATATATTTAACATTTGTTGTTTGCAGTTTGGTATAAAGACTGTGGATTCCTCGGTATCCGGGCTGGGGGGCTGTCCATATGCTCGGGGAGCAAGCGGCAACCTAGCTACTGAAGACCTTGTCTATTTTCTATACGGTCTAGGAGTCAACACTGACATAGACCTCATTAAGCTTATCGAAGCCGGACGCTACATATCCAACTTCCTAGCAAAGCCCACTGAATCAAAAGTAAATCGAGCAATTGGCGATAGATATAAAAATCACAAAGATATCGAAAAAATTGCCGCTTGTACATTATAACAAAAGAAGAAAGTCTTCAATATTATAAACAAAGCGATTATTGTATGTAAATAAGAATATATAATGTGTATATGTTTGTATAATAAAGCAATGTTTGTTTTTGTATCGTGTATTATTTATCTATTCTGTTGTGTCATAATGGTCAAGAGAGTCGCGCCTGTCGGCGGCCGACGTACAGGTTTTTAATTTTTATCACAATTTATCACGCGGGGACCGAGGAGGGGCGCACTAGCGCGCCAGGCGCTCACCGAAGAGCTTGCCTTATTAAATTGACCTTATTTATACAATCCGATCTGCAAAGAGAGGTCAATAAACCTTTCACGCGTTAATAACAGAACATATCAGTTTGCATCAGTGCAGCATTGAGTTTGTTTGTTTTTATGGAATACTGGCAATAGTCAATATGGTGGAAGTGAAGATTACCGAGGACATCAAAATCGGGGGTAAAAATCCCTGCTTTATAATCGCTGAAGTTGGACAAAATCATCAAGGTGACATTGAAATTGCGAAAAAATTAATCAAAGCAGCAAAGGTTAGTAATGGTACAAACATTCGAAATGTTAATGTTTTAAGGTTATTCCGGCTTTGTTGTGAGTAGGAAGCAAAACAATGACGGGCGACGGCTGACAGGTGAATGCCTTGAACCTTCACTAAATATTCTAGCCTCAGCTTTGTATGTACTTTTTTTTGTAATAAATCACTTAGTTCGTTAAATGTTTAATCATGTCTTGGTTACAATTAGATTCACATTAAATTTTGCTATAATATGTATTTACTGTACTCAATAAGTAGTCCTAGATCAAGGTCTGTTCCAAGTAATCTAAGTAATAGATAAAGTAACTTGTAACCTACCATAGTTGTAACTTACTGGGTATAACGTAAATTTTACGAAATCCAAGCAGCTGTTACCCAATGACATCTATTTACCTAAATAAAAACGGCTTTAACTTTTGCAATATATAAGTATTTATTTATGCATCTATGTTAATATTAATAACTGGTCATTAAATGTGTATTTATTAAGTAACAACTTACAAACCATAAATATTACTATTTTTTATACATATCTAATACAATATTCTCAAAATACTTTAAAATATACCTTTCGTATATTATTTATATGGAATATAAGATTTTAAATAGATAACGCACTTACAATTTTATCATGCACCTTGTTAGGTTTTACAGAGCAATAAAATATATTGCAGAGAATAAAATGATAACTGCTGTCCTATCAACGCTATCTTACAAATATTCCAATGAAGAATATACCTACAAAATGAATTCAAAACGAACATTAGGAATAAAATAAATAAAAATTCGATTGTCTTTTACAGGACGCTGGGGCGAACTGCGTTAAATTTCAAAAGACCTGTCTGAATGAAAAATTTACAAAAAAATATTTAGAACGGCCTTATGACAATCCAAATTCTTGGGGTAAAACTTACGGTGACCACAAACGACACTTAGAATTATCGGAAAGTCAGTACAGAGAATTGTTTAAATATGCTCAAGAAGTGGGAATTCTCTTTACTGCATCCGCAATGGACATGGTGAATAGCTTATTAATTAATTAATAGTTTACCTTAAATTTAATTAATTAATTTTATCTAAAACATGCTAATTCATTACAGGTATCATTTGACTTTTTGGTTAACATTAAAGTACCGTTTATCAAAATTGGATCAGGGGACTCCAACAATTTGTTGTTTTTGAAATACGCGGCATCAAAGAAGATGCCCTTGATCATATCAACAGGAATGGTAGACAAGGAAGCAGTGAAGACAATTTACGACATTGTGTCAGCTCAACATAAACGATTCTGTCTCTTGCATTGCATATCAGCTTATCCCGTGCCATTCGAAGACTGTAACCTGACTGTTCTGCAAGATTATAAGAATACTTTTGACATTCCGGTTGGATATTCTGGTCAAGAAGTTGGTACCGCTGTGGCTTTGGGTGCAGTGGCGCTAGGAGCTAAGGTAACTGCTTAATAATAGGCAATTCTTATAAACAATTTGCATAAATAACATGATTTAATAAGCCTCAATAATTTGACATCTGAATATACATGACCTTTTAAAGACAATTATTACAAACCCATAAATTATTGTCATATAGATATCAATATAGTTAATACAATAAACAAAATAAACCTTGTACATCGATAAACCGACCTTGTACAAAAACAATAAAATATTAATTATTTTATTATGTATGTAAAACAAACAAGTTTAATTGCTACTACTTAAGATTCAGTGTGTGTGTGATATTATTTATTCTAATTCATATAGGTATGTAGTATTTTATAAGTCGAAAACAACATGAAACTAGCAAATAACAGCTTTTTTTCATAAAAATCCGTTGGTACTTTTGTTGTATTATAAATGTACCCCTAAGTATTTTTTGTGTTTTCCTCTTAGAATAAGCAAATTTTTCGAGTATTTTTTACGTAGACTCATTACAATAACCTGCCTGCAATAAGCCAATACCATATTTTTAAATTCTATTCAGTAGTTTACTTTTGTTTAGATTATAGGCTAAACTAGTTTTTATTTAATTTGCCTTCAAAGTACATACGAAAATGACGTTAAAACTTAAAAGTTTGTTTATTTGTTTTGTTTGTTTTCTGTATTTTATAATAAGTACTTAATAGATTTTCTTTTTATATTTGATAAAATCTTCACCTCGTTACTACATTTTTATTATATGTTTAAGTGACGTCAATAATTATCTTACCTTTTAGACCGTCTGTAATTGTACTTGTTAAAATAGTTTAAAGCAAATATTAAAATTAAAAGAGTTTGAGTTTTGTATCAAACATTTGTAGTTGTTGTATCTACTATCTACAGTGTAAGAAATCTGAATTCGAAGCAAACTAAGACATAGGTACAATAATTTCTCTAAACGTAGGGACCATTAAGATAAAGAGCATTTGCTAGAAAAAGCCTATAAATATAATATATACTATAACATTGTATGTCACTTTCCATTAAAAAAATGTGATTTAAGGAAGCTGGTATAATACTGGGTGTTTCTAAGTAATTAATCGACTTTGTCACGTAATTTAAACTAAAATATAAATACCTTCGTTCGTTTTTACTGCCCTAGATTTAGGGTTTCTTCTGTTTATTCTAACGTTTGAAAGGTGACCTTGAGTGTTGTAATCCAATTTAGAGATAGTTTAGGAAAAGATATGTTTTGTTTTTATTGTGTGTATTGAGAGTGCCAGTACAGTTATAGCTTTCTCTATGCACTGTTTGATTAAAAATTCTATAACGAAGTTAATCTCTTATGTAATCTAAGCGCAGTCCGAGGGAATGCTAAGAGAATATAGCTCGCAAAAATATAACATATTATGTTCAAATTATTCTTCAACCAGCTTTAGTGATCATTACATTAAAATTATTATGTTCATTCATTTAGGTTCTGGAAAAGCACATAACTCTAGACAAGGGTCTCAAGGGTACCGATCACGTCTGCTCACTAACGCCTACTGAGTTCCGTCAACTGGTGCGCGACGTGCGAGTCATAGAAGCCTCGCTGGGGACACCCATCAAGAAAGTTGTTACTTCAGGTATAATATTTAGTTTTTCTGACTTGAAAAAATAGAGAAAATTTACTTTTGGGAGTATTTAGTATAGTTATGTTTTGTCAAACTAAAATAGTATCTTGTTGTATATAGGTAATTAGTTAGAGAATTAACTATTCAAAATTGATTACACGGAGAAATTCGTTAGCTATATAATTAAATATTTTTGTTTGTTTCAGAAATTCCTTGCATTGACAAGTTGCAAAAGTCCCTCGTAATGGGCTGTACCAAAAATAAAGGTGAGATTTTATATCCCGGTGATGTGAAAATTAAAGTTGCTGAACCAAAAGGGTTGAACGCGCTCCACTTTGACGAAGCTATTTATAAAACACTTGTGTATGACAAGAAGGAAGATGAACCATTAAACGATGGTGATTTCTGTTGATTTCAGAAATATGTAAATAATTTAAACTTTTAAAGGGTCACAAATTGTTATAGATTTTACATACGTTACTCAAGGCATATTAATCACAAAATTAACTTTCGAATTTATGATTAAGTCTGATTTTTTGAAATATTTTAACAATATGTATAACAGGAAAAATATTGTTGAATATTTATAATACATTTTTAATACTCTTCATGTTTAATTATTGGTGTTTTATTTCTAGTTTAAGTATTATAAAATAGTACCATAATATGATCCCAAAGAATATAAATATTTTGTGTTCCTATATTATTATAATTTATATATATTTATGTTTTTACTATATTTATAAAAGTTTTATGCACCTGTTCCTTTGTAATTTCTAAATACATTACACAATGTAATGTAGTGAGAATGTGTTCGTTTTTATTTAATATTAGGTCTATTTTCGACCAAATTACAAGCAAAAATGCAGGTCTGGATACCGATTACTTGGCAGCGATAGAATGTAAATATTATTACTAGTTGCTGCAAGCAAAATAGTTCGGGGCGCCATACTAGTACGAGATTCTATTTAATAACTATTATGACGTCAAACGGTCATTCATGAAAAGTGAAGATTCAGTTTTATATTTATACTTAATTTTTTCCAACATTCTGACGTTAATCGAATATTTAAATACGAATCTATTTCGGATGTAAGCGTCGACAGACAAGAGCCTAAATATTGCACGAGATCGTGGCGTTCGGCCTGGACAGGCCGGCGAGTGTGCCTTGCCGTGTTTTATTAGCAAGTGCGATTTATTTATACCGAGAGCGAGCGAGCGCGGCCGCCGTCCCGAGCCCGCACTAGTGGAGGATAAGTGGCTCCCATGGCGAGATGGTCGTGTTGGCAGCCTGCCCGCGCCGCCGCCAGTCCCCGGAGCGCCGCCGCACCCGCCGCCTGCGCCGACAGCACTGACGCTGCTCACCTCCAGCATCCACGAACCCTCAACATTTCCAACGCGACGCTCTCGTTTCTTAACAATGTTAACCTGACCACGCCGAGCTTTTAAAGATATTATCTTAGAAGAGCAAAGCTTTCGATTTAGGTCGCCCGGTTCGTAACGAGCAGCAAGATATTTTTATGGACGGTGTGCGGCTCAGACTTGCGACCGTCTTGATCACGTTGCTTGTTACATGAATTATTATTAATAGCGTAGGATCGTAAAACTCATTCCATAAACAATATCGAGTGCTTCTATTAAAGCGGATAACGACGGGACTCGGCCTTCCTGAACAAAGTTTACTACGTTATGTTGTTGATGTAGAACTAAATATGTGATTACGTGAATAGTGTTGCAACATTGGCATTTAGTGGAAAACGTTGACATTTGTGGATTGCATTTGTTAATAGTGTGTGTGAGTTTGCAAAATGCATCATATGTATCCAATGGCCAAAGGCGACCCGCTCTGCCCTCTTGGCTTCCATCCTCAAGTGCGGTGGCCGACGCGCTGTAAACGTTGCTTTCGAGATTACAAGGAACACGGAGGTCGTAAGAAAGAGGAAGATTTTACAGCATCTACTCCAAGCCTATCTTCTTGGAACTCGCCCTCATCACGGTCAGTTATAAAAACTAACTCACACATTAGTAGCGTCCCTAGTAGCGTCCAACCTTTAGTAAAAAGATAGATAAAAAAGCTCGCTATATAGATAAAAAAACTCGCTAGATAGATAAAAAAGCTCGCTAGATAGATAAAAAAGCAAAATTCCTAAGATAGCTCCAGACATATTTACTACTAGCTGTGCCTAAGACTTCGTACGCGTAGATTTCGATTTTGATAAAACGTACCCTTTGTACTTAACAATGTATGTAAAAACTATAAACTTTCAAACTTCAAACAAACCTAAGCAGCAATGGTACGACAACAAGAGATTATTAACTTCTTTATTTGTTAACCGATTGTTAAAAGAAAAACAAAACATAAAGTGAATCCCATGACAATATATTCCCGAAAACTGCATCCAAATCGATAAATCCGTTTCTGAGATTAGCGTGCACAAACTCACATACATACAGACGAACAGACAAAATGAAAGAACATTGTTTTTGGGGTCTCTTGCTAATATAAAGGTCCCCCTGTATAAATTTTTAAAAATATTTTTTTTTGTGTTGTGTGCACAACTAAAAGACAAACATTTATCTTTTGTCTTTTTTATCAGACAAAGATTTTTAAAATGCTGAAAATGGATTCTGTTAGTTATCGCTTCAGATCCTGGTATATTTTTTTAAATATTTTCAATGTACAAAGATTCTACAGATTTATTACATGTATAGAATAAGATTTGCATAGTACCTATTACGTGATTGACATAAATTGACATATCTTTTTTATTTCTAACCGATTTAGATAAAATAAACACTAAATGTTAAGTGAAGACTGTGATAATATATTCCTGAAAACAGCATTCAAATTGGTCAAGCCGTTACTGAGATTAGCGTGCAAAAATATACAAACATACAGACAAACTGAAAAACCATTGTTTTTGGGTTCTATGATGATTTTTTTTATATTATATTTTCCATGTACAGAAATGGATCAGTGACGATTTTATTATATGTATAGATATAGACAGTAAATAATTAATCATAAATACATAGGAAACCATATTATATAAACGCATGGGCGTACCGAGGGAGGGCAGCTGCCCCCCCCTGGACATGGTATACCTCTCTACTACCTTATATTGTAAATTAATATTGGTATTTTACGTAAAAAAAACCAATTAAGTTTTAAAAATTGAAGAATGTTTAGAAATGCTTTCTAAGGAAGGTTAGTCGGGAACGAAAAAAGTGGCTTTTCAGTTGTTGTAGATCTATGTATTACAAACAAATACAATTCTCTGGTAAAACTTTTAGCAAACACTTTAAGGTCTAAAATCATTGGAAGCGAGATTTGGCAAAGAAAAATCACCAGCGTTTGCTCTTTCATTGATAAACCATGGTCAGAAAATTAAAATTACAACTCCTAAATTCCAAAAATATATCAATGAAATCTGGTTTGCCCCCCCCCCTAGTACAGACTCTGGGTACGCCCATTAATAAACGTAATATGGAAATCGTATGTAAACTGAAAACATTTATTATTTATTATAATTTGAACCATTATTCAATAAAATAAATAAATAAATTTACATAATAAGATATCCTTTAAATAAGAATAAAACTTGTGTTCATTCTTCGGCAAGGTTTGATAATTGTTTTGTATGAATATATGGACATATAATAAATAACAAATAGTAGTACCATTAGGTACTAAGTAAATATCTACACTTAATAGTGTTGATATTCTCTAAGTAAATAACTTATACTTAATACTAATAGTGTAGTTAGGTACTACACTATTAAGTCAAAGTTATTTACTTAGAGAATATTTAATCAATAAAATAATTGTTTACTTCATTGTAATTCTAAAAGGTTAAAACAAATGAGGTAGATTTATTTAATTAAAGTAAAAATTTTCGTAAGAAGATAATTTCAGAATAAGAACCTGGGATTTGAATTAGTTGTAGTTCCGGGACAATTTAGAGATGAGTTTAAGATTTGGATTAAGAAAGAGATTTCTTGTATTATATTAAAAAAATACAATTAAACAAACTAATATACGTAAAACCTAAATAATATGGACCCAGGAAATGTATTCGAAGCAAAAATAATATTAATAAAAAATATTTGAAAAGAAGAAGTGAAATCCGGAAAAGGAGACCTCACAGTATTTCCGGAAGCTCCTTCACTATCCAACAATGATAATGTCAATATAGTAGGTATAGTATATATAGTAGGTATAGTACCTAATATACAGTTGAAAAAATAATTACTTACCTACATATTTTTTTAGTTTTTTTGTAGATGCGGGTTTATTAGTATTTTACTAGGTATTTGCTGATATTAGGTATATATAGGAATAAATAGTACAATAGGAAGAACTTGATTTGAGATTATCCGATCTGATTTATTGTTACTTACAAACTAACACTAGGAGCGTTTTTATCAAATATATTTTCTAAGAAGGTACCAAATAATATTGTGTAATAAACAATGAAACAATCGTTGGTAAACCAAATAGATTTAGTATAGGTATATCTTTTATCCTATATCTTTTCGAGGATGTGGTAACTGACAAAAAGTGGATCCTAATCTACACACCTTATGCGTACGGTGACGAAATCCAAACAAAGCGCATCTCAAGGAAATCTCAAGGAAGATTGTCCTTGGAACGGCAACCGGACCTAAAACCTTTTGCCAAATCGTAAGCCTTATGTCATGTATATGTCGTAAAGAAAAGAGTGATGACATTGACATGGTGCTCCGACTCCAAATAATTAGGATATTGGCATCTTCCTAATCCATTCTAAATTTAAGCACAATTTATCTATTAGCTTAGGTATTAATATTTTTCTCTTTACAGATAATATCCTTATTAATGTACATTATAGGCTTGTTAAATTTTATCTTAATTATCCATATTTCTTAACAATCAGCCACATCGAACACATTGAACACGTCAAATTGCCCAAAAGATATTAGAAGTCCTGAATTGTTAGAAAATTTTTCGAATTATTTTGTTTTCAGATTTAAGAATTGATGTTATTTTAAAGATTGTTATAATGATAAATTCGACATGGCGCTGTACAAATTTACCAAAAATACATTATTTATTTATTTATATCTTTTCCACTTAGAATCATAATCAGTGATCACTTGTGTACGTCAACATGGAAATGTCAGGAGGGCCTATTACGATACTAGATTTATCGTAATAAGCCCTTCTGAAAAAGCACTTTCCATCTTAATGTTAAAGCTATGAGGGATCCAAACGCGTCCTGGTCTGAGAAGAACCACACAACAAACTCAGCCCGATATATTTTTTGTTATTGTGATCACTGTTTCACAAACGTCAAACTTAAATGCAAATTTGCAACATTAGTAACTTGCCACGTACCAAATTCTATAAAATAAAAAAAACACCATATAACATTTTTTTTTTATTTTTAGCTATAATGGGAATCTATATATGAACTGAAAAATCAGTATTTTTAATATCATTTGTTTTTGTTCAGCGATTTTATAAAACACTGATCAATTACTAAGCTATCTAGACAGCACATTAGATTGAGGTGTCTGTGATCTAAGACATCTATGGACAGGTTGGTATTTCAGTTTATCTTCTATATACCTACCAATTACCATAATTATGTAAATACTAAATATCCACCTTCGTTAACTTATGAAGTCGTAAAGTCATACAGCGCCAGTCAATGAGCATTGTGAGAGTTTAGTGTGTATGGCGACATATAACAGTAATCAATAATCAATCAATAATCTGAATTATTGTCTTCCTAAAATAACCTATAAACTGAACCCACAGATCCATAATTGGTCGTTTTAACTCAAAGAATTCTTCTTTCAGTATTAATAAAATGGATGTAGGTCGATTATCATTATCTAAAGAACAACTTTCGCAATTGTCAAAAAACCAATTGTCAATTTCAATTAACTTAGTTTAACCCTGTAGTTTGATGAAGATGGGGAATATATACCAATTTTATATATTACAAGTCTGTGTAAATTTATCTACCAGTAAGATAAAGATCAGTTAAATAATAATAAATAGGGATTTAAACTGTCTGTTTCCGGTAATTAGACCGTGATTTATAATTATAACTCAAATATGTTATATCTACCAAATAACAGCACAGGAAGTAGACATGTATGTTTAACAACAACTACTTTATACTCGTATAAATATTTGATAAAGTGACAAGACAGTCTAACTGTACATACAATATTTTTGAAAATAATTGTAGTTCAAATACCTACATGACCCAATATTTAAAGCGACAGTTTTTAGCGTTCCGTATCCAAATTGTAAAAACGGGACCTTATTACTGAACGTTCGCTGTACTTCTGTCTGTCTTTCAAAAGGCTGTATCTCATGAACCGTGATAGTTAGACATTTCACAGATCATGTATTTCAGTTGTCGCTATAACAACAAATACTAATAAGCAAATTAAAATAAATATTTTGAGGGGATTCCCATAGCAAAAACGTGTTTTTTTTGCTCGTTTTTGCTCGATATTAAGAACGGCAACAGGTAAACGTTTGAAAGGATCACAGAAGGTATAATTACTTATTCGGTTTAAAAATAAATGATTAAATTGAAATAAAATAAAAATCTACGTGGGGCTCGCATACAAGAGACTTGATTTTTTGCTGTTTTTATAGATAACTAGATTTTGGCCCGTATCTTCGCTCACGTGGACTTTACATTATCACGCTATGCCCTATGTCATTCTCCGAGGTCTAGACTTCCTGCACAAGTTTCATCAAAATCGGTTCAGTAGTTTAGTCGAAATACCGAATTAAAGATACTGTTAATTACGCATTTGTAATATGGATGGTACGGAAGCCTGCGTGCGCGAGTCCAACTCGTAGGTACTTGGTCTGTTTTGTTTCGTTTGTTTTTTACCCGCAAAACCTACTGGTAAAATTTTGACGAAATTTAGTTTAATGTTATCATATAGTTTAAATATTTTTAAGGAACAACATGAGAAATAATTACAATAACAAAATCAAACTATCAACAGGATACGATATAGACAAATCCCCTTTTCAAATTATCTATAGGTATACTTCGTTTTTATTACCATGTTTTTGATAGATTAAAATTAAATTAAAAATAGTAATTTATATTGGCACTTTAGAACGATACTTTCGATACACCCATATGTACGGACCCATGCCCAATACCCCTAAGCCCTAGTACGAGCTTTGACGAGACGAAAACTATGACAGTTTTCGAAATCGTAACATCAAAACATAATTATTGTACACTCTACGAATCAAAATCTATTGACTTAATATGTCAGTAAAATATTAATATTTGAATTTGTTAAAATTATATTTATGTTTAGTTACTTATTTCATCCTAAATTCATATTCATAGAGTTTATAACCAGGATCCGCCAAAATGCGCTGCGGGAGTTGAGCTGAGCGCTCTCCCCCTTTTTTAAGCCACTAAAGTCGGTCCATACCACGCCCAAGGACTTCCAATGAAGTTGCTGGCACCGGAAAAGTTAAGAGTAACGATTGGCGAGCGCGCGTAGGTTCAGTTAAGCTTAAGTTTACGGAAGATTCAGTTTTTTGACCATATCTTTAAAACGAAACAATATTTTTTTATTCTGTTTTTCTTTGGAGTAGAAGCCCATTCACGTCCTTGACATACGTGCCAATTTTGGTTAAAATTGATTGAGTGGTTTTCTTGTGATGTTGCCTTAAAAAATTGATTCCCAAACGGTTAAGAGCTTCGCTTACGCTCAGCTCAATAATTCTATGTTTTGACTTTACGATTTGGTAAACTGTCATAGTTTTCGTAATGGCAAAACTCGTACTAGAGGTAGGTACAGTAGTGACCGCGTTACTTTCGTTACAGCTTTTGGGGCATACTGGGCCTATGCCCAGTAGCGAGCGATTTACATCTACTTATTGTATGGCTCTGTGCTAGGGAGCAAGCGCAATACTTTCTTTACAAGATTTTACAGGTAGACTCCACGTAAATACATATTTATGACTATATGCTAATTAAGCTACATTATATAATTAATAAATAAATTATGATAGATCGTTTATTATTTAAGTCGGGTTCGATGACAGCAAAGTCGCTGGCAACTGCTAGTTATTAATATAATAAGTCGATACGTGTGAATAAGTACAGTAGGTATCTACGTAATACCCGTTGGTAACAGTTGCAAATAAATTTATTAGTACTAGGTATATTGAAAATAAACAATCTATATACCCAGTAAAAGTACATTTATTTATTATCCTAATCTCATCCTAATAACGAAAAGTTACATTTGTACGTATCTCACAGAGTGTAGCAACGACACGACATTCTGTTATATGAACTTTAAAAACTATATCATGGCACAATTCCAACTTGTAAAACATTTTCCCTCCAATTGTTTGGATTCCTTTAGAAATGCTAAACGAATGACGCAATAATTTTCTACGAAATAAACTGAAACTAAAATGCCAGTCTTATAAAGATTGACGTGCAATGTGAAGACGTACTACAGAACGGATATAGCCAAAAGAAACAAGTCTTGTACAAATGTGTTCGGAGCCAAGTTCGTGAATACTGTGATTTCAATTATTAAATTGAGCAATAGGAATTGCCCAAATTGAATATGTAGGCGAAGCTCTACAAAATGTTGCAACCGTTTATTTGTATCAATTGCTTTAAGTATGTTTTATGTTTATATATAGGGAGTCTTTGATCATAGAATGAACCTACAAACAATAATTTGTATCCATACTTTAAGCAAAGTCAATTTTTATTTGGAGCACTAAAAAAATACAGTAGAAAATAGGTCCAATTATTTAAAAAATAATAATAATGCTACTACAACAATTTAATCGTAGTCTGTAGTATTAACATACCTAATCTGTCTAATCTCGAAATATTTCTCTAAATTAATTAATTAATTGGCCGTTGGCGGTAATATGAAGGACTAAATTGGATTTGAAGCCAAGCAAAACTAGATATAATGACTTAATTCAATATTGAAATAATCCATAAATCTTTCTTAAAGTCAATTCCCAAGTGCACACACATTTAGCATAATTGATGGTATTACTAAAGTCATATATATAAATTAAGTATATATGCCATCTTTTAAATTGGACCACTGACAACTGTTACTGATTCAAAAATGGAATTCGAGTTAGTGGAAATTATCGTAATAAAATTTTCTTTGGGATTTGTTTACAAAAGTTTGTTGAAAACAGAATGTTTTCGACAATGACCATTGACGATTTAAAAATATTTTAACAGTTATAAGTGTAAGCTCTATGAAACTACTTAGTTGTATAAATATTAATGTAATGCCTTGGATAATTAATATTATTAACACTTACGAAAATACAGAAGTCGTGACGAGAGTAATGGCGCAGAGGGAGAGAAGACGGGGCGAGGCTGGGCTTCGAGCTCGAACCTTGCCACCGCAGAAGTATCCAAAAAAGACGATTTCTCCACGGGTATGTGGATATTATTTTGTATAACTTGATCTGATGAAATGATGAGGGTTTTGATAGATATACAAAAATGTACGCAGGGTTCAATAAAACGAGCGCTTCATGGACGTCAACGCCAGACTTGGGTACCTCCGAAGGCGATACCACAACTGCCGTTACATTTAGTCTAAAGTTGCCTAAGCGAAGATATACAGGACCATTACCGTCTCTTGACACAGGGCAGAATAATACAGGTAATAAGTATATCATTAAAACAAAATTTATCGAAAGAATATAACGAGCAAACATCAACCTGAGACCCAACATCATAGACACAACTAAGGAACTGCGTCTGCATATCTGCAAGATGAGTTTTTCTATGGTTTTAAAGTAAAGTTTTTCTCAAAAGAAAGTCTATACTAAGTTTGTGTTTTGTAGAAACAGTGACAGTGCGTCGACCATCTGCCTCTCCACCTCCCACAACGAAACAGACAGACAGTCAAACAAGCACAGCCCAGTTCACTATCAATAAAAATGACTCGCTTGCTGAACGAGTTAGAAAGGTATTAATTAACACATTTAATCACAAAGCAATATAACCTGTATCCTGTAATATATTGTTATCTAACCAGTTTACCATACTAAATATATAATTTAAAACCGACCACCAAAACTTTCCTTGGATACAATACTGTCTTGACTAAATAAATAAAGTAGGTCAACAGAAATGTTAGTATTAATCTCGACTTGAGAGTTGCGTTATGATGCTCAGAATATCCAGTGGTCATTATCCCAATATAAACGATAAGCTACGGATAATTAACAAAAAAAATATATATATTTATTTCTTAATTCATGAACCATATTTGCTGTTATTAAAGACTTATAACAACTTAAAATGATGCTCCTATAATAATCAGAAGTGGGGTAAAGGCGAAGAAATTAAATGTAGTTCCGAACACTACCATTAAATTTTATTTTAATTTTTCAGATGCAGTTAATGAAAGCTCAAAGCAGTTTTGATAAAGAATCTAGTGTTGAAAAAGAAAGGGAAAAAAGAAGTGTTTCTCGAAGTAAGGAAGAAGAAAAACCAGTAAAACAAAAAGAAGATCGAAATTATAATAAGGAAGAAAACCATACTCAGGTATATGTTGAAGAGTTAAGCGTGAATATATTTAATTCATACTTAATTATTTCTGTTTAATTAAGACCAAATAGTGCATTCAAAATAGTGAAAGAATTTCTTATTGTAGGGAAAAAGGAGTAATCAATCACTTTCAAAGCCCCCTCTACGGGGAGGTCCGGCAGGACGAGATAAGGAAGAATCTGAGGATGAAGGTAGCACTGTCACTACTGACACGGAGACAACACTGGTCGATCCTAATTTAAAAGAATACGAGGTAAATGAAATACTAACTCATAACAGACTACCCGAATCGATCCCTACCTTTGACCGGTCATTGAACTTTAACGATACTACCATTGGTAGTACTTTAACGATACTTTAACGGTACTTTAACGATAGTAACATTGAGCTAAATTTTTAATAATGAAAGGTTAAAAACAATAATATCATTAATAATAAATTTACAGGATCAAATTGAAAGCTTGAAGTCGGAAGTTGATTTTCTTAAGAAACGTTGTGAGCGTGTGGAAAAGGAAAAAAGCGATATTCTACTTCGAAGATTGGCCAACATTGACACCTCCAATAAATATTCTAGTGGACGATCTTCAGAAAACCTTAAGTTACAGAAAAAAGTTAACGAACTTACAACGCAAAATGAAGATTTGAAGGATGAAAAGAAACATTTAACTCTACGTATTAAAGAGATTGAAGCAGAACTAGATGTGAGTTAAATAATTACTTGTTATGATTATATAGTAAATAAACTTTTTCTTGTCTATATTTGTAGAGAATTTTCTTTAAATTTATAGTCCCGGCCATCAATAGAGGCACAAACGAGACAAATTGAGCAACTCAGAGCGAAATTGCTAGCGGCGGAAACTCTATGTGAAGAATTGATGGATGAAAATGAAGATATGAAGAAAGAGTTACGCGATCTTGAAGAAGAAATAGAAGAAATGCAAGATAATTTTAGGTAAACCTTATTACCATTAATATCTAATTAAATAATGGATATTATTGAAAATCAAATAAAATTTTTATTTGTAATGACTTCACCGAAATATATAATTATGTTATAATTATATTGTTTTTTAAAGGGAGGATCAAGCAGATGAGTATTCTTCCTTAAGAAGGGAATTGGAACAAACAATAAAAAACTGCAGAGTATTATCTTTTAAGTTGAAAAAGACTGAACGAAGAGCCGAACAACTCGAACAGGAAAAAGCTGATCAGGAAAAAAAGCTGTTAGAAGTAAGTATCATAACAATTTTAAATTATTATTTCTATTAACCTTGAATTAACGTGTCATTCCAGTTTCGATTCTATTGAACATAGAACATTGAACATATTGACATTGTTTAAGGTATGGTCATCTGATTTTATATTATAGTTTTCAGGAAGTTTTAATTTAAAAATATTTAATAAGGAGCTAAAATTTATCGAGACAATTAAATAAACTATGTATATTTTTTTAGATTGTAGGAGGAGCCGACGGATTGCAGCGCGAAAATCGAATCAAAGAGTTGGAACAAGAAGTGGCACGGTCTACTGAGGTTTCTCTTCGTCTTCAGCGTGAGCTGTCTGAGGCCAATGACAAAGTTGCAGCGGCTTCGGGTACACCGACTGCTAATCTTAAGAAACAAACTACGCCCGACGCAGTAAGAAATTAATACATTTACATGCTTTTGAATTTAGATAAAAACTGAAATTCCCTATATTGACATTTTGTTACCATTTTGACCATTTTACTTAGAAAATGTCCCGATCTTCACTAACACGAGGTGGCAGCCAGGAAGACCCAGCTCAATTGCTGCGAGATCTTCAGGACTCGTTGGAACGTGAGGCTGATTTGAGAGAACAACTACGGAATGCTGAGGAAGAGGTATGGAAACTGCGTAACAAACGCTTAATAATATATATCATCTTATCCTTATATCATTAGATCAAAAATATGTAGCATATATATTCAAATGAAGAATCTAACAATGAAAGGAATACTTACCTGTCTTCCTGAATTGTAGGTATATAATAACATAGACGTGTAATAAACTAAAATGCAAGAGATGTAAGAATAATCATCAATATTTTTTCACATTTCACTAGATTATTAACTACGTATTGTGTTATAGGTAATCTATAATTTGCTTATTAATTAAAACTGAATATCTAATATACGTATAAATAGACGAGATGTTTATACAATAGATATAAAATAACTCAATAAAAGTTTATGGTTTTTAACAACAGTTTCTGCAAAGCTTAATTTACCACTTTGTTAGTTTTACTGAGATCAATTGCATTTGATAGATCATTAACTGTAGACCACGTCCAAGTGGCATGTTGCCAACTCCCGTCTGACTCAACTTCGACACAAATATTCCTCCCATAAATAAATTAAATTTATCATTTGCTGTTTCACGTGTGTACTTTTCTTTGTTTACTAATTTACAACAAAAAATCTTAAGATAAGATAATATCTTTGAACAGGCTAGTCGATACCGTCGAGGCTTCGCAGATAAAAAGAATCTTCGCCTACCGCATCCTTCGTCATCACGGCTTCACATTTCGTCTAACCTTGCTGTCAATGACAATGATAACAAATCTATCCAACAATTCCTTAAAATGCAACACGTTTTGGAATCACAATTATCCTCCTTAGATATTAATCAATTATCTATTGGCATTAATAAAACGCTTCAAACACCCCAAGATTTTATTGACTCTTATTCGGAAGCTTGTCAGACTGAAATAATATTGTATCATGACGTTGCAAATGATACAAAGAAAATAACATTTGATTCTAACCTTCAAATTGATATCGATTTATTAGATATGTACACTCAAACAGAAATTGCTTTTGTTAAAAACAAAAACATTCAAACCGACTATTTATGGAATCATTATTCTGTGCAAACCGATAAAATAAAATTGAAAAATGCGTGCATACAGACATGTAGGCAATATTATGACAAATGTCTTCAGGTCGAAAATATTGATAATAAAAGTACGTTAGACAGTAACGATTTTGCCGATAATCAAGATATCAGCAGTGAAAGGAAAAGAGAAAAATCAGATAGCCCTCCACTTTCATCTGAAAAAGCTGGGACATCCTCTATGAATCAGATCCAATTCCCGTTCGCTTTATTCAATCCTTTGGCAGCAAGGTTACCTGTTGTAGGTATAACTGCAAATTTAAATCAGATTGAGAGATGTGTACGCAATATTTGTTTAAATAAACAAATTAATACTTCCTTTTAGTTTAGGAAATGTTTTACACCTATAGTTAATAATATACTAACGAATGTTTTCAGGCAAATAACTTGCGTAAAACGGCATCAAGAGTCGAGGACGACAATGAGTCCTTACTTCTACAGCTGAAGAAAATGGCTACCAAAGCCAGAAGTACGTCCATTTGTTATTGCGAATTCTCAGTTTGTGTAAGCCCTTATCCAAATCAATATACCCTACCTGCATCACCCCGTAACAATATACCAACCCATCATGTTCATTTTCGTTACCGTAACTCGGCTGATGGTGAAAACCGGACGTCTTTTCTTTTACACCGACCTTTCGACGTTGTTACTAACACGCTTAGATTTCATAGGAACTCCTTTTAAGTTTATGTTTAGATATTCCAATTGAATAGGCGTATCTGTCTGAGGTAGCCATTTTCTTTGGTTCAGCTTGAAAATATAACTCTTTGAAATTAAACCATTAAATTGTAAATAAATGTACATGTTTTACTTGTTGTGTTATACAATATAGTGGGTGACTTTAACAGAATTAATATATAATGCTAATGATTATTTAAAATTAGGAGGAAATATAGTAACATATTACATAACAATGCATACCAAATTGCAAATATAAAAAGCATTGTTTAAAAACAATAAACCTAAAAAAGGATGTTTACATCCTGGAAAACAGAATATTTGGCCAAATTGATTAATTTATTATAAGACTCAAAAACTATATTAACAACAATAACAATGCCATTGCACTATACTAAATAGTAAATGTTTTTGTTATTCTTTATTAATTTGGAAAAATAATATTATAGTTTTCTTTCCTTTACAGGTCGAAAATTATCACCAACACCTCCTACTAATAGGCTTGCTATTGAGGCTCCCAATGAAAAAGACGAAGGTATATCTGACGAAGAAGATCCCGCAGAATTAAGAATTCTACTAGAACTCAATGAGCAAGTAATAACTCGTATAATAATACAACTTGTTAACATGTAATTTTTTGTTTTATATCATATATAAATAATCATTTGTAGGAAGCGGCTGTATTAAGAAAGAAGGTAGAAGATTTAGTACAAGATAGAGAATCTTTGACAAAACAGGTTAAAGAACTTACAGACAAAATTTCTACCACAGTTAAATCAAATACTAATACAACTGTAACACTGCGCAGAAACACAGGCAAGACTAGCAATTTAGCTGAAGAAAAAGTTAAAGTATGTTATTATAATTTTGCATCATAATTAGTCAATAACCATCAATTGTGGTAATAAGTTTTTGAAACAGTTTTTAGATTTGTCTTAGAATCTTTGTTTATCTAAGGACATTAAAAGTATTTATTATTAGTATTATTCATACATTTATCACTGATAATTTAATTTCAAATTTCATACTTTTTAAATTTTTCAGGTTCTAGAAGATGAAATAGCTGAATTAAGAAAGAAACTAATTGAAAAAGAAAGAGATTGTGAAAGATTGCATGCAGAGCTAAGTCTTACACAGAAAAAACCCAAAGCTTCACTAATTAAGAGCAAGTGAGTATTTCAGATGCTTTTAGAATATAATAATTATATGAAATAAAATAAATTTAAATTTATCACAGATCATTAGACGGGGCAAGTGAACAACAAAATGTCGATTTAAAGCGACAGCTTCAAGTCATAGAGCAAGAAGCAAACGTTTTAAGAGCTAAAACACAAAGTCTGGAAGCGGATAACGAAAAATTACAAGCGGAAAATAAAAAAATACAGGTTTTACTTTTTGTTAAATGTATTTTATAATTTTGTTCATTGAATAAAATAATAAGTAAAAAATATTTTAGTTGCTGAAAAGTACAAGAACATTTAAAACCGATAAATCAATTGATCAAAACGCTAACAAAATAAATCAACTCGACAAAGAGTTAAAGGAAGCGTTAGCAAAAATAAAAGATTTAGAAAATAATAAAGAAAAGGAAGAAAAGACTGAGAAAAAAGTGAGATTTGGTGAAATATTAAAGAAAGAATCAGAATCACTTAAACCTAAAACAGAAGAATTAGATAGATTAAAGATTAGCTTCAATAAGGTAATTATATAAAAACAAACATATTCAAAATAGTAATCTTCATATATTTAATAAATACTTGTTACAGCTGGAAAAAGAGAAGGCCAAACTGCAAACGACGTTAAAAGAATTAAAAGAAGAAGCTATGAAATCTTTTAAACCTCGGACACCTAAAAAGATTACTGACATAACTACGAAATTGCAAATGAAGCGCATGGTCGAAGATCTTGAAAGTGAAATAGGTATCATTATTAAATACATTAAATTTCTTTCATTATGTATTTATAATCAAAATAATATATTTTGATTTTAGGGGAATTATATGTTATTATGAAGAACACAGGTCTTTCTACCCAAGATGCTAATATTAAAAATAACCGAGAGAAGGATATGGAAAATATGAAAGCCAAATTATCTAAATCTGAGACTGAATTTACAAACGAAAAAAATCGTTTACAAAGTGAAATTTCTAAACTTAAGGATTTAAATACAAAATTAGAAGCAGAAAAGAAGTCAGTCGTTGAAAAATGTAAACTTTTAGAAGGAGACAGCAACAATGTTATGTCTGAAATCAAATCCTTACGAGAGGAAAAGGAGAATTTAGAAGCACAACTAGATAAGTTGAACTTAGATTTAAGTAAGTATTATTTACTGTAATAAGTTGTTATTTAATATTTAACTCTTATATACAAATAGTATTTAGATATATAGTTTTAATTTAGGAGGTTAACTTGCAACATATAGGGTAAAAATATGTTATATAAATATTGAGATTATTATACATAAATATACTATTATTTATTTCGACAGAAAAGAATAATTCTCAACAAACAGCTATGTCAGATTGTATGAACAAAATTGAAGAATTGAAAAATGATATCGATAATAAGGACAAAGAAATTGAAAAACTAAAGAAACTAGTAGAATCAACCAACAAATTAGAACAAGATAAAAGTAAACTGCTCAAGGAAGTAAGTATTCAAACATATTAAGTGTGTTTTGATGAATACATCAAAAGACATGTAATGAACATAAATTTGATATGAATATTAAAAGATGTGGTAACTTTAGGTCGGGGACAAGACTAAGAAGTTAGGAGAGCTTGAGAAAAAACTGAAAGAAGTAGAAGATAAATTCAAGCGCACAGAAAAAGTATTAGCCACCCGTAAAGATCGTGTTGCGAAATTAGAAAAAGAGGTAATTAATCTATTCGTGTATTACAAAACGCCATATCATAAAATATCTCTTACTTTAAAATTACATTTGCAGGTTGTATTAATGATAAAATTTAATAAACACATCTATGCTTACTTAAGTTTATAATAATCAGAAAGTGGAATGGAATACTGCGAATAATAATAATTTCTTAATGTCATTTCCTAACAATAGCTATCGCAAGAAAAGGAACAAACGGAGGTTTTAACAAATTCTAATAGACGAATGTCCATCGACTTTACAAGTGAAAATGATGGAATGAAAACTAAACTTTTTAATGCAGAAAATAAACTTCTCAGTTTAGAGACAGATTTAAAACAGATGAAGTTTGATTATGAAAATAAAATAACTAACTTGGAGTCTGATATAGCTGCCAAAGATAATCACATAAAACAATTGGTACCCAAATATATTGATTGAGTGAAACCCCGTTGCCTTCTCCACAGCATGAATTTTATATCAGCCTTTTTTATTGATTTTGATTTACATCCAGGTTTTGCATGACCCCTAAACTTCTAGTGCGGCAGATTTATCGTTAAGTTGTATTTTATGTGTATTTTAAAAACGAAATATAAAAAAAAACATAATTAAACAATTTAAGATAAGTAATAAGGAAACCAACATTTCAGGAGGAAGCTTTACGTGAAACATCAAATCAAAAATATGACGAGGCGTTATCGTCAGTAGAAATGGCACAGGTAAAGGAAAAATATGAAAAAACATCCAGGGAACTTAAAGACAAGGAAAAAGAACTGGCTTCAGCTAAAAAAGATCTAAATAGTACGGAAAAAGATTTCTCCAAGCTACAATCGGAAGTAACACAGCTTAAAACTGATATTTCTAAGTTTGAAAATGAAAGGAAAGATCTTGAAAGTAAATTACAAACGGAAAAGAAGGAATCTAACTATTGGGAAAATAAGGCCTCAGAATTAGATTCTGATATACAAGTGCGTAATAATAGAACTGAGTTAGTTAGTCGTCAAAGTAATCTCACTTTTAAACTTAATTTTGAAAATTTTACAGGCGGAGAGAAAGAAAATTGAACGAATGAGATCTAACCATGATAAAGATATCAAGAACAAGGAAGCGGAGTTGGCAACGCTTAAAGGCAAACTTAAAGTGTTAGAGCAAACGTCTGGAGCTGGTACAAAAAGAATAGCAGAAATTAAACAAGAACATGAGGAAGTAGTAAAAAGTAAATACGCTTTTCTAAAGAGTACTTTTAAATATAATAAATTACATAATGATAAATGGTAAATTGCAGAACTGGAACATTCACTAGCAGTTGAGAAGGCAGAGTATGACGAATTAACAGGCAAGTACGAGTTGCTAGAGGAAGAACACGTTGTCACTAAAGCTCGACTTACTGTTGAGAAAGAAAAAGCTCAAAGGTAAATTTTCAAAAACATATGTATATGCACAGTAGAACATAAAAGAATTGTAAGATTCAATTTTTTTTTTAATAATTTCAACCCTTTATTTTTCTTTTTTGTTATTTTGGTGCACATAAAATAATATAAGACAATATTTTGTTTTAGTGATATAATGTTGGTGCAGAAAGAACTAAATACAAAATTAGCAGAGATAAAATGTTTGCAAGATAATTATGATAAGCAATTAGAAACTTGGAATAAAGAGAAGTCTGAATTTCAGGTACGCTAAAGAAGAAGAATAACCTCGTTTATTTAATATTATGCACTGAAGTACTAATATAAATATGTTCCTAATCTATGAATAGAAAGAAATATCGTCCCTTCAAGAGCGCCTGTGCGGTGGCGGCTGGGAGGTGGAGCGCGCGAGGCTCAATGCCCGCCTCGAACAACTTGAACGTGAACTACGTGGTATAAGGGACGCCCATGATGTACTGTCACATCATCATGATCACGCCAAGAAGGAGGTAAGAACAACATTCTTAAATCTACTTAGTATCAGTTTGTCTGTAATTGGTAATTACCATTATACATAATACTAATGAAACACTTAACCACTTGAAATTGAACACTAATTTCAGTTAGATGAAGCTCGTCGCAAATTAGAAGATTATGAGAAAGTGAGCAAAGTGCAAAGAACATTAACAGCAGACAATGCAGAATTAGAACGTGAACTGGCGGCCCTTAATAACCGTTTAGAGCAAGCTGACAAAGCGAGGAAGAACGAAGTAACTGAAACTAAAGCGCGGTATGACGCACAAATGAACACAATGAGAGATGAATTAAAATCTTTACATAATCAGGTAAGAAAATAATTATTTTAAGTGACTGCGAATACCATAAACAATTTTAAAATAAGTTAATAATAATAATATAACGTTCTTAGGTATCAAGATTTAGAAGAGAACGTGACAACTACAAACAGATGTTAGAAACAGCTCAGAAAACCATAGCAGAAGATAAAAATGGCGGCAAAAGAACTCAGCGCAATTCAATATCAAGCACTGATGAGGTATTTATTGTCTCATGAAGTAGGTAGTTAAATTATGGACCACTTTTTAATATGTATATATATTCTAGAACTGTTATGATACGTAATACTACTTAAAACAGCGTCTATAACGACTAGAGCCGGTAGACTAGATATTGATTATAATATAAAATGACCATAAAAATATTCTCAGGAGGAATATCGCAACAAAGTAGCAATCTTGGAGCAGCAATTAGCATGTGCGGAAGACGAACTTTGTGAAGCGAGACTCCTGTCTTCCAAACTTAACACAGAACTCGTCAGTGAGAGATCCACCGCTGAAGTTCGCCTCGCAGAAATGCAATCGCGGCTCAATGAGGTAAGACACTTCGTTAAACAAATTTAATATTTTTTACATACCAGGACTCTTATAAACTTCCACCACAAAATTAATAATGCCGTCTTTTTAACCTTTTTATTAAGTAACCTAAATAACTAAAAATGCTAATTGCTATTAGAACGAGGAGGAGCGGTTGCTGTCCTCTGGTCGCTCGCGGGTGGCGGGATTGGCGACGCGCATGGAGCTGGCGTGGCATAAAGAGCGCGACGAACAACAGCGTCTGTTACACGAGACGTCTACTCTCGCACGGGACCTTAGGCAGACGCTCTTTGAGGTACTATACCTACTGCGGGGCTATAACAGAACATAATCGAACAGAATTTAAATTTAATTAATGTTTAGATGGAACGTGAAAGAGATAAGGAAAGACTGGATATGAAGAGAAGAATAGACCAACTAAAGAGAACTACGGAGGAAGAAACTGAGGAAGCGAAGAAAAAGGTAAAGTATACTGACCCAACAAATATAAATGGTAGAAACCATGTTAGATAGAGAAACTAAAATGAGAACTTTAGGTAACGGAACTTCAATGCGACTTGTTAGAGCTACGAGATGCACACGCAAAACTGCGCACGGCCAATGAAAAGCTAAGACGGGACAAAGAGCGACACGATCGCGACAGAGATCAAAACAAACTGCTCGTGGCGTCACTCAAACGAGCTCAACAGGTAATTTAATTTATTTTAATTAAAAAGCTACAATTAGTTCGTTATTATTATTTATTATTCCCGTATCTTTTTAATGTATTTTTGAATGATTATCAAACTTACAGGAGGATGACAGGGTGATAACTCAACTAGTCGAGACGATCGAAGATTTAATGAAACAAAATCCCACCATGTTCCAAACCGAACCTGCAATTAAGCCAGAAAAGAGTCTAATGACGCCAACTCCTCCTCGACGCAATAGAGTAACTATACTACATAATTACAAAATTTGATAAAAAATATACTTAAGCATACGGCATTTATAGCCTGAATACCGTAACACAGTTGACAACATAAAACGAAAATTTTTAATTTGCAGTCGTCAAAATCGCGGTCTCGGTCGGCGACCCCGGAGAGTAACGAGGCTCTGGCAGCCAACGAGGCCGTGGCGACTGCGGCTCGTCTGCGGCGACTCACAGACGAACTGCGAGCCTCGCGTATTGCGGAGAGACAGCGCAGACAGCAAGCCAGCGCTAGACGGTGAGTTACTTACACATCAGGTGGACCAACTGTGCCCTTGGTCCGTTAAAAAAGCAAGCCTTTCAAAAGGTATATCAATAAAGGTATATAATCATAAACAATTTACGGGTTTAATACATGTAACCGATGAAGGTAACAAACCCATAAAAGTTTAAGCGGGTTTAACATTTTTATAAATAGTGATGTGTATATGTATATTTTTGAATGTCTGTGGCATCTAACCCCCAAATGGATGAAACGAATTAAGTGCGGTTTTTTTGTTGAAAGACTACAAAACCTTCTCTACCACTGTTGAAATGGTTTTGTAGTCTTTCGACTTCTATACGAGAAGTCGTCTCAAAGATACTGAGATCTAATTGGAAATCTTTATTTAAAGTTTATTCATTACACATGGGTAGCATATTTACAATTTTATAATTAACAAAATGTTATCAAAGTGAAAATATTGAATATATTTTATATATTTATAGAGCTATGTCAACGGAACCCCGTGACACGCTATCGGTCACACCGTCTCGCACCCCATCACGTGCACCCTCGCTCAAGAAACGTTCTATTTCATTGGAACAAACTACCAAGGAACAGGTATATTGAATAAATATCTTTATATTTAAAATCAGTCTATGCAATATAAATATTTACACCTCTAAATATTTCAGAGCTCCATCTGGAAAACAGTGGAAGACAGCAGCATTTCCTCCATGCAGTCTCTAGATGGCGACGCAGACATGCGACTATACACAATGCAACGCGATACTAGTCTTGACAGGCAAGATTTAATATTTTCCTTTAAAAAAAATATATTGCGTAAATAATATATTATATTCTTAAAAAGCATTAACATCACTATAAAGGTTGTAACTTAACATTTATAACGGATTTGCTGTTAACAGTCGATTATCAGGCGGTTCGACACAAAGTGATGTACTTCCTACGGAGAAGAAGAAAAAGAAAGGTCTATTTGACAAACTAAAAAAGATGACTAAATCTCGCTCAATTGATGACCACGTGGATTCTGAAGTAGCAGACTTTAGACCTATTGGCGCTGTCTCACAGGTGGATAAGTTTAATTTTTATTACATACTAGTATTTGGCCACGTCTTCGTTCTCAACAATTATATGGTCCAACACATGAAACTATAGAAAATGTTGTATCTAGATTTAGCAGCTCTCAGCTGCATTTGTTTAGATAAATAATATGATCCAAGGCCGTTTTCCCAGGCCCTGAACCTTTGTTTAAATAAATAGCGCTAATGAATTTTATATTAATTTCCTTTATTTTTTTTACATTGTATGCATATAGATCGATGTTTGGTACAACATTACCATTTATATTGCCACTACTGAAACACACCTGGTATCCAATAATATTATTTTTTAGTAATATAAGTGCAATTTTAGGGCTCCGACTCTGACATGAGTACAACCGGTAGTAAAAGAGATCTCCGCGGCCGACTTTCCGGCATGTTTAGTAGAAAAGGACAAATAAGTCGCGGCAACAGGTAAATTCAATCAAATTTCAATTTAGCCCCATAGTAATCAAATCTTTATACAGTATCGTTTCTTGTATTTACTATGCTCTACCTTTATTATTCTGCTGACCATAACTTTCAGTAAAGATCAAAGTCCAGAACGACCAGGTAGCGCCACCGGCAGCGCAACTGGTATCCCCACCGCCACAAAACCAATTCTGCGTAACGCCAGCTCTTCAACACTATCCCGTGTTTCATCAGCTAAACCAGTAAGAACATGAAAATGTATTTTTATGTGTTTTATTGTTCCCTGTTTTTAAGACTATTTAATATCATCATAGAATATTATCTTTTAATTATTTAGTCTACAGGATGTTTCCAATGGTATTTTTTTTTTGCAGGAATCCTTTGCTACAAGAGCTTCTAGTGCTACACCAGGAGCTAAGAGGAAAGGAAAATAATTCAAGAATTATAGTGTTTCGCTTTTTTATTGTATTCATCCAACCTCCTATGAATATTCCACATAGCATGTAATATCACAATACATATCAGATAGAGCTACCAAAAGAAAATTATCTAATGAACAAATATTTCCTACCTGTTTTCTTAAATGCCATTTTCCTATGAATGCTACTGGAAACATCTTATCTAGCTTATTTGCTAGCCATCAAGTTTGTAATATTTGTAATTTTTATAATTATAACTGTTGAATAAAATCCAATGTCTCATTCCATATCGGGTATAATTTTTACAACGGTGAGTACAAAATTAAAGTAATAGTAAATGAAACCTTCTGATCATTTGCAAAATATACTGAGTGTTTTTCGGCTAGCTTTGGTCCATGAGATTTGAATCCACCCCGCCTGTAGAGTCCTTGAGAATAGATTCGAAGATAGGCTGCAGGTCCGGGAATGACTTGATCTGAGTTACAAAGTCCATCAAATGAGGGTTTTTATCTGAAACAAAATTATAAAATATATAGAACTATATAATATTAATGTTGATGGGTAAAGTGCACCATATAATAGATGAGTTTCAATATTATGTTACAACTAAAACTATATTATACCTGGACAAGCAAATAACTCTTGAGTAAATACATCAGTTTCATTCAACAAATCATAACGGTAGTTTTAATTAATAAAAAAAGACATAGGATATTGCAATAAAGAAATCTAATTTTAAATTCACCATAGTGGTGTATCACTCAAAATATTTTAAAAAGTAAGAAAGCCAATAAAAGTCATAAATAATAATTAATCTCCAAATAATAAAATCACCGAAATAAACATAATATTATTAGAAATTATGATACAATTAAAATTTACAAACAACCTCTTCTTTCCACGAACTGACAAATGTATGTACATAAATTGAAAGTAACAGAGCATAGTTGCATTAGTATACAGTTCAAAGTCCCCGTACCTGAGTCAGGTATCTGCAGCAACGCGGCTGCGGCGCGCAGTGCGGAGCGCTTGAGCTCGTCCTGCTTCTCGTACTCCTGCTTCACTGAGTTGGCCTTCACCTTCATAGTGCACGTGGCGCGCAACGGCTCCACCAGGCTCTCCAGTCCTGAAACATTCGACGTTTTTTATTCATTAAGTTTTCTCGAGTGACTTATAGATTCTAAAAGACTCTAGAGTAAATAATAATATATAATATATATAAAGATAAGACTCACTTTGAAGTACCACGGCTGGACACAAATGCGCCAGACGAGCACACATCAGATAGGTTAACATTTTAATATCGTAGTGATCGCGGAGTCCATCTTCGACGTGTCGTAGGAACTCGAACACGTCGATGCGGTCCAGACACGTGCCCAGTAGCGTGTACATGCACTCGAAGGCGGCCTTACGTAAGTCGAGTCCGTCGTCCACTGAGTGTTTAAACGGACCCATCTCTACTTCCCTAATCAGTTCTTTCTGTAAGCGATGTTACAATCATTTATTTGCTAATAATTTTTAAATGCAAAGTCCCAATAGACAAATTTCACACCAATAAAAATATAGGTGTATTAAAAAAAAACAAAAATTACTTATTTATTATATTATTGTCTAGCTATGTAAATGTGATCATAAGAATTTTTATTTAAACTCCAGATAATATTAAAAATTTAAAAATAATACTTAACTAACTAACATAATTTTAAATAATGTATTTGAACGTATATTTGTCAGAATTCTAAATGTATACATATCGATACCTCGGGGTAGAAAGGTCGTAAACACCAAAATCGTAACTTTACAGGAAACGCAAAAAACGTAACAAAAAAAAATTGCTCATAACTTTTTTGTTTTTAAACGTATTAATGAATGAAAAACTGTTAAATCTTTTGTTTTAAATAAATTTTAACGCCACATAGTCCGCATTTGAAAAAACCTCAAAGGTTTTAACTTAGCATGGAGTTACGACGTACAAATTTGAATAAAATGGTAGATACGTCTGTTCAGAAAACACGCAATATGGCGTAACTACATTTATCTTGACACTCTTAGCAGATTGGGCTTAAAAGATAATGTAATCTTATCAATATATTGTACTATAGTACAATTATAATTTCGTTATTCGAGTACTTACCTTACTTACCTTCCCTAACTTTAAACTATTCTCATATTAATTTTACTTTAAATCATTGCAGGTCCGCGGTATAGACGTTATGAATCAGTAGATAGTTAGGTAGATAATAACCAAGTTTCAAACATTATGATTAACGAAAGGACAACTAATAATCAGTCATAATGAATCAAAATAATCATTGATAATAACCAAGTTTCAAATTTCTGTACATACTTATTCATGAAATAAATATCAACTGTTAATTGTCGTACCTACTTCAATAAAGAAAAAATATTATTTTTATAATTTAAAATTAATATTAATATATTATATATTTTTTATATATAATCTAGGGCAATGCTTGACTACATTCCACCTGATGGTAAGTGGAATGTAGTCTTAGGTGGTAAGGCGCATTGCCCTAGCAACCTATTCACTCTTCTCTTGAAGACACCCACATTGTATTCGGCCGGAAATACCGACGCAGGCAATCTGTTCCAATCCTTCGCTGTACGAAGTCAAAAAGACCAAGCAAAGCACGTCGTTCAGACAGGTGGAATATCCACATCAAAAGGATGGATACCTGCCGTGCGTCGGGACGTCCGGTGATGGTAGGGGGCCGGGGGAATTAGGTCTTGTAATTCCTGCGCACACTCACCAAAATGTATCCTATATAATACTAAGAGGCTAGCAATTCTACGCCTGTGTTCAAGGCTGTGGAGGTCGGCTTCGACCATTTCGGGATCGATCTATAAACCTCTTTGCTCGCCTCTCAATTAAGTCCAGAACCGCGAGATGAGTGTTCACACACAGTGTTCAACACACGACCGGATTTGTGCTTTGTATAAAACAAGAAGCTATCCCGGTGTATAGTACTGCTAGAACTTCGCAAGAACGGCAAGCTCTGCTGCTGCTGCTCTTGCTCTGGACTCAATGAACCGACCAAAGTTGAGGTTCGAGGAAATCTCTAAGCTAAAGAACTGAAGCCGGTCACTTTATTCAAAGGATACATTCTGGAAAGTAGGAGCCAAGGTGAAAGTGCTCCTTTTGGCGGTGAACAGACACGTCTGCGTTTTGGTGGCGTTTACAAGATTGGCATTGCTCCATGCGGAGACTGCCTGAAGTTTGTCACTAAAACATTGCACCATAGCTTCTGTTACAGACTGTACTTGATCTCTACTAGCCCGAGTACTCGGCAGATATCTTTCTACAACTGTGCTGTCGTCTGCATACCCATAGATACCGGGCTTCAACAGATCGTTAATTTGTAGCAGAAGAGTTGCAGAAAGAACGGACCCCTAAGACACTCCGGCATTTATTGTCAAGGGTTCCGAGGAACACCCGTCGATAACTACTCGAAGAGATCAGAAAGCTCGGAAAGTCCGTTATCCAGCCGATCATACCAGGAGATATACCGTACGCTGAAAGCTTACTTAAATCATTATTATAATCAGTTTCATCTTCGGTGTCAGTGCCAATAAGTTTATTTTTAATTATTTTATTATGAGGCAATTGCAGATATTCCTGGTGGTATGCTTTAGGTATCACTTCGCTATCACAAAGACGTTTCAAATAATTAAATTTGGCAATAGGTAATCGGGCATTATATAAATTACGTAATACGAAATCTGTATTCTGGATTCCTTCATCTTTGACATTCTCTTTTTCAGTAATTTTGTTACTCTTCCCCTTCTCTTTTATTAGTGAAAGTTTTTAAGGCAATTTCTTCCTAATTTACAAAATCATTGTTGTAATTTTTCAAAGGTCAGAAAGGCGTAAAAGACAAATACTTATTACATTGGCTTTTAGGCCCAAATATTTTACATTAATAACAGTGATACAACCAAAACAACTTTATGCTCCCATGCAATTGGTATATACACCATTATTTATTTAATAAAATTTTGTGAACACAGATCGATAGAGCTTGAAATTCTAAAAAACTGTATCATTAACTCATTTTCGCCAAAAGTGGTCTTTACGACCTTTCTACCCCGAGGTGTCGATATATATAAATCTTTAGTACTGTCAAATTGAAAACAACTGTCTGATATTGTCCTCAATGTGAATAAACAACGTCTCACCTTAACTTTAGTCTCGGCATAGATGGTTGGCAGCAGCTGAGGCAGCAGGTCCCGCACGAGCGAGGGCTTGTTGTGAGCGGCCGAGTTGAAAGCCACGAGCGCCACGCGACGTACGCCCAGCTCACAGTCGCGCAGCGGCACCAGCAGCTCCGACATGCACGAGCGGAGCATGCTGTCTATGGCCTGCGGCTGAGGGACATAGGGATATTATACTACGGGATTCTTACTTTCAACTATATCGAATGTTAAATGTTGTGAGATCACACCTGATCCGATATGGTGAACTTGACGGCGGTGACGGCGGTCGTTCTGGTGAGCGGTTCGGGCGACTTTAAAAATTCCTTCAAATGTGGCAGCAGCTCCTGAGGTTCTAGTAAACACAATTTTCCCAAGCATTCTGCGACCTAAGGTAATAAATTAGGACATGCTCATTTTATCACCAATTATAATCCAACCTATTTTATTACATATACCATTCTCTAGATATAATTTTAGTGAGGTACCTTTTTTAGGTTTTAGATACTATTTTGCTTTACAAATTACCATTATTCTTGAGAATAAAATATTTTTATACCTATTAAGTTTTGCATTGAAACATTCGCCAAATTCTAAATTATATTTTCACATTTAATATTAATGAAAGAAATGTAAAAAAAAATATTAACACTAGATTCACATCTGTGAACTATGTAATAATGTGTCCAGCGATATATATTACATATTATATTTTCAGACTTTTAGTTAGTTCTCAGTTACATTAAGTACATCGCTTCATAATACATACACATTAAAGAAGTTTAGTTTCCAAAGTTCAAGATTTTGTATTACCCACTGGGGCCATATAACAATTAGATGTATATATAGATTTAATTCTTTGATATACTTACTACATTGCGAGATCCTTCCTCTGCACATTGACAATGCTTTGATAACTGTACCCATATTTCTGGTATAAAAGGTCTTAATGCCTCTACACTTTCTGGTGTACATGACTCACAGGCAATAATCTACAATAATAAAATTTTCTTTAATTAGAGGAAATAGCATAAAATGTTTCCATTTATGAAGTACAACGCCTTACCTCTTTAAGCGAATGCAAGAGCAAATACTGTCGTTTAGGTTGTGCTTCAATCTCATTAAGTATAAAGGGCAAGAACTCTGGTAAGTTCCCCACTGCAACCGACCCTAAAGCGTAACTCGCGGCCGACTTCACTTCTTCCGAGGACGGCGTGAATGAACTTAACAGCACTTCTTTTAGATTCGGAATTGAACTTAGATCACTGGAAATACAAAAAATCTTTGTAGGTTAAAAGTATTTTTGCCGTCACTTAGATTTCATTAGAAACCAATACTATTTTAACATTGCTGTGTTCATATTTAATAATTGATCCTTTAATGTATTTATTTAATACGCGACAAAGTTTACGACATTTTGAACATAAAACGTCCATACAAGCTAATGTATGCCAGCGCCTTCTGCCGTCCGGACACCATCGAGGATTCGTTGAGTAACCCTCAATATATGGATTATAGTTGAAGCTAATACTAACAGGTGCCGTCCTATCTCAGCGAGCGCCAGCAACGCGAACATGTGGTGTGTGTCGGAGGCGGGTTGCGCCGCGTCGTGCAGGAACCCGCGGGTGATGTCCAGCGCGTCCGACCCACCAGACACCACCACCGCCGCCACGCACTTGGCCAGTGAGTGGTACGCCTGGGGAGTGGGATGGTGGTCTTATATTTCTAGATTTTGGCATCAAACTTTAAAAACGATATCCGACTCGGTGCTCACTTTCGACTGAACTTAATACTGTAATAATCGACTTTCAGTTAAAAGCAGTGATAATACTTGTTTGATATGGTGCGGCGTGGCGGCGTGGTCCGCGTTGGCCTGCACGGGCGCCACCAGCAGCGCCAGCAGCTCGCGCCGCCCGCAGCCCGCCACGTCCGCCGTCACTAGCGCAGAGAGCACGCCCACCATCGCCTTCAGAGCCCCGCCTAAACATGCACAAAGTAGACACTAAATAGACGGAAAAACTTGACCACTGTAATTCCTTCTGGTGACACTTGAAAGAAATAAAAACAGAACACAATCATCTCAAATTAAAATAAAACGGATCCTAGTTACTTCTTCATGGCGATAATACTTTAAAAATCTGGGATAATTTAATTTTCACGATACATAGAAGAGACTGAACAGTGGTACCCTGCAGCAGCGGCGAGCGAGCCAGCGCCAGTATGTTGGGTGTGAGCGCGTGCCTGGCGTCGGCGGTGAGCGCGGCCGGGCACCGCACGCAGGCGCCGCGCACCAACGCCAGCGCCGTCTGCGCGCAGTGCAGGTCTGCCTCGCACACCAGCGCCGGCACCTCCATCAACACCTGGACACGCACTGGGCTTAGATACACTATATGTACGTACGTGTAATGGATGTTCATGTACTACTAATATTAGTTAGCAAACTAACTAAATATAAGTCGTCGTACTCTGAGCTACCCGAGATGGTAAGCTGTGCGTACTCGCCTTACTCAGTAGCTCTATACTGATAGCGTTGCTGTAGTTTTGTACGAGAGTGTCCAGCAGAACCAATGTAGACAGCTTTAATGCCCTTTGATTCTTTCTCAGGAATGACCCAAGGATGGGCACTGCGTCGCTCTAAAATAAAAGTTATCCATTAATTTATTTAATTTCTAAACTTAGTACTTGGCTTTATATGCAAAAATAAACATACCAATATTGGTCTCAGATCGATACGAAGAGGCGAGGAGGCGATTTTAGTCAAAGCCTTCACTGTGGTCAGTCGTGTTATTTCATTTCGTAATCGTTCTAAAAATATTGGTAAACAAACTGGAAGCTCATTCTGCGAAATAAATATCAAATACATATTATATAATAAATATCTACTACATTAAAATTAATAATCGGTACTTATAAAATGTAATCATCCACATAGAAAGAATTTTAATTTTTAATGGGGGAACTTTTTTCCTTTGCACGTATAACTTAATAGTAAATACTGACAAAAATTCTAAAATCAACTTATAAAAAATCTCACGCAGTAGCTAGTAACACAAATTTCATAGTACCTGCAAATAATCTCCAAAATGACAGATGAGTTGTCCGCAGGCGGCGATAGCCCTCTCCTTGACCTCCTGGTCCATGTCGGTAGCGCGCAGGCGCACCAGCGTGCAGTCGTACATGCCGCGCACGAACCCGCGCACCTCCTCCTCCGACCCCACCGACGACACGCTCGCCGACCCACCAGTCGCCTCTATGTCCTCTGGAGGTGCAAGTACATGGTTATAGAATACTTTTGGCATGGCATGGAAGAGTGATCATTATTAGAGATGTAACGTATAGTACTTTGGCCTGATCCCGAATGTTTAATACTCTATAATGCTAAAGGGCCGGATATCCGGCTTTTTATTGGGATAACTGTGTCAGTGAAGGTCCAAGCAAAAGCATTAGAAATGGTTGCTCCCGGAAGACGTCTCTTTACGTCTTTGCTATATGATATTGTAACATAATCAAGTTTGATCATATATATATACCCGTTACTTCACAACAAATTTATTATTATATGTATTTCTTAAAAACTTGTGTATATAACTCACCGAGCGGGCGCATAACCTTGACGAGTGTCTGCAGCACGTGCAGCGCCTCCGCCGTGACCTTGTAGAAGGGATCGTGCACGCACGCCAGCACGGCGGGCAACATGGCCGACACGTGCGGCCGCATCGCACCAGCATCGTGGCCCCGCACCAACCACACCACGAACACTAGGGTTTCTATCTTCATCGACGACGCTGTGCCTTTGTCACTGTAGTAGTAGATCACATATTATATAAAGTACACAGAACACAGATAAATTAGAGTAAAAAAGTGACTATGCATACGTGAGCGGTGGGGTAAGTGCTCTTATGACTCTCGCAGCGTGGTCGGCGAGGCAGCCCGGAGCGGCGACAAGCAGCTCGCGCAACAACGCCAGAGCGCAGGCGCGAGCGCGCACGCTGCGGCCGCGGATTACGCGCAGGGCACCGCGCACCACCCCCGCCACCTACCACACCGGGGAATTAAAAATAGGGAAAAATGTGAAATGGGGTAACTATCACACATGATTCAACTTTATTAAGATTTAAAATTACATTTTCCATTAATTAAGGAATATTAAAGTTTTTTGCAGTTTTAAAAAGCTAGAAAGATAGTTAACATAAAATATATGGCCGTCCACCAACCCGGTGCAGCAGCAGCGCCTGCGGGCTGTCAGCGGGCGGCGCGAGCGTAGCGTGCAGTGCGGGCGGCGGCCGAGTGGCGCGCAGCAGCGCCGTGTAAGCGGACAGGATGTCACACTTTACGTTTTCCTCGCGCTCTGCATTCACAAACAATAATTTATAACACACACAGTAATTTAACCAGTATTATATTATAAGGATATTATGTGGGAAGTGAAAAAGTATTCAAAATTATTGAGATTTGTAAAATAAAAATATTTACATAAAAACTAGATTATTTTATTAGTACTTGTGTAGTTTGTTTTTCTACATGTTACGAGTTCTATTATATTATTGATACTTGTTTGTGAATCCTTTACCTTTAAATCTCGCTATCAACGCGGGAGAGACAGTCTGATACATTTCCGCCAATAGTTCATGACGTGTTGAAATCACTGATTCCAGACATTTAGCAGCGGCACGCCTTACCTTAAAATGTATAGCAGGTATAAACATTGCCGGTCATATATTAAAAATCATAAAAAATGTTAAATTACTTCTTAGTGCGAGATTATATAATAAACTACCTTCCAGGACATGTCATCGTCATCGGAGTATTCCTCAGAGTCTGACTCTGGTTCTGCATCGGGCTCGAAAGATTCATCCTCCATCTCCTCATCCTCTCCCCCACCACCTTCTTCATCATCTTCATAGTTGTAGTTGGGGTCATATGTGATCATTTTTAGACATAGCTCAATAACCTGTAAAAAAATATTCAATATATATATGGTTAAGTAATATATAAATTATAGATCTTCCAATATATGAAAATAAAATAAATACATACATGTTAAGTTTTTATGATTTAAAATGGTTATGAAAACTGAAAAATAATTTAAATGTTCATTGAATCTTTTATAAAAGATATTATCTTTGTCCAACTATTTTTGCCATACATTACATTATTTATTAACATCTATTTATAATTTTCCTCAAATAGATTGTTTACTTAAATAATATATATGTATTAGTATTTATTACTATAAAAAAATAACTCATCATTTATTTCCTTAAACTAATAAATTATTTATGTAAAATATTTTCAATTTCAAACATTTAAGTGTGCTTTAACAACTGTACTTAAAAAAGATATTTTAACTTTAATGACAAAAGTACCCAATGATCAGGAAAAGATATTGGACCAGTTTTCCCCTAGAAAAGGTAGTTTAAATTAAAAGTGATAAATAGAAAATCAAAAAATCTGAAATGAGAGTTATTTAAGCATATGAAATATATTTTCCTAAGACAGTTGAAATCGACACATGATGAAAGAATTTTTCATGGAGTAATCTAAATGCTAAGGTGGAGAAACTTGTGATCCAATAAGTACAAAGTAGCTGTTCAGGTAAGAAATATTGTAATTTGAACAATGGTCAGGTAACAGTTTTATACTAAAGAAATTTAAATAGTAATCTTTGTGCCTAGTGAGAGTTAATTTCCCAGTTTTCATTGCATTACAGTAAACTTCAATGTATATGGAATAAGAGCAACGCCACCTGGCATTGCGTGGTTGATCTTATTTCATACAAATCAAATTTTACTCTAATGGAATCAAACTAGTAAAAAACTCGCACCAGGCACTTTTTATAAATACTTTTAGAATCAACTTATCAAAAATAATTATTCCTAGAAAAGGAAATTCTATTCTCAAATTGACTAGTAGCTTCTATATATTTTTTTAATTTCAACTATCTTAAAAGGTTAACAACTTACTGTTGGAATATGGGGCTGCACTTCCTTAGGGCACTTTAACACAAATGCTTCTAGTGCTTGTAAACAATGTTCACGTAATTCCTCGTCTTGATCAGTCGAGTGTTTTAGAACCTGTGGAGCCACTCTCCATAACTGCTCCCCAAACCGATGCCCAGCTTGACGACTATATATAAAGTTGTTATGTATGGTTAAACAACGTATATAAACATTTTTCAAAATATATTTAACTGTTATAAAATAAGACTTACCAAACCGAAGCAATGCATTGTATATGTGTACGACTAACACTTGATGAGGTTGATGAACTCAGTCCTTCCAGCAAGTGATCAATAAGTTTGGTGTAGAGGGATGTATTACAAGACATGACTAAATGTGATAACCCAACAATTGTACGTTTACGCACAGCCTAAAATAAAATATTAATAGTTTATAAACATCTTTAGATTGATTACAAAAATATATAAAGATTCAAATAAATTATAATTACCTGACGGGGAGATGCAAGTTGAGGAAGTAAGGAGTCTAATAACAATGGATGAAAAGATATAAGTAACCCACCAAATCTACTCAGTAAGTCAGCCAAGATATCCAAAGCCTCCAATTGAACTGACACATCTTCTTGCTGTTAAGATTAAATAAAAACTTATTTTTATTATTTTTTTAATAAATATTGTATGACAAATTAAACATACCTTTTCTATAGCACTACTTAATCTCCCAGTAATCTTTTTACACACATTAGCAGCAAGAATATTGGAGCCCAATGGTAGCTCAGATATAACTGTCTTTAAACCAATGCTACTTATATCTCTCAATTGTTCAGTGTCTGATAGCATATTAGCACATAGAGTATCGACAATACCCTCCACTTGACATTCTTTAACCTTGTTTACCAATGGGCCGAGACTAAAAATAAATAACCAATAGGTAAAAAATATTAATTCTACACCTCATCTGTGTAAGAACAGTTCTTTACCATTTTACAGCCAAATTTTGAACTTCTCCATTTTTATCTTCAAGTAAGCGAAGAAGCATTTTTACAACTTTCCTTTCGGAATCGTCGTCGAGTTTTATGCTATCTTTTTGTAATTCAGTCATCAAATCATTTGTCGCCATAAACCTGAAGTCTTTGTCATTTGATGTCATCTAAAACAAAAGATATAAATGATCATTTAAATTGGCCTTAACCATTTTTTTTGTATTTTGTGTTATTTTTAGACTAAACAAAATATTTATTAGGAATTAGTAAATGTACCGGTTACCTTCTCAAGAAGATTAGCGATTTGATACGATACACTAGCCATTTTGATTCAGTCTTGGGATCAGAATACAAGAAATTAGAATAGTAAAAAAATCATGTGAAGATCTAATTCTTATTTAAATAGACAGCTCAATTAAACACATTTGTATGAATCCAGAAAACAACCTATTGCCACCGAAATAATCGAAAAATAATGCTCATTTATTCTGACGAGTGACGACTGGCTACTTTTTTTTTCAATGTAAGACTTTGATTTTAAATATACAGCTTAAAAACCTTACGATGGCATAAACACAACGCTGTCAAAAAAGTTTAAAATTAGTAAATATTTTTTTTTTAAAGTCTAAGTTGCAGGACTGCTAAAAGGAGTAAAGCAAAGCTATCTTCTCAATACATGTGTGTAAAAGTAGTTTACGGTAACTTGATCCAGAATACAACGCGCTATTAGAATTTAGAACAATTTCCTTTTCATTCTTCAGCAGCAAAGCACCGAAAAGTTATATCAAACTTATCATTGGTAATCTTATGAATTTGCTAAAATAGGTGATTTATTACTTGAGTAATAAAGTTAAGTTCGGTGAGTTAGTCATTCTTTATTGAAAGATGAAAGAACGTGTTAAAATTACTCGAAATTAACTAATAACTTTATTCCTTTTCCTTATATCAATGAAATAATGGTTAATAATAAATTAAACTACCACTTATTTATGTACCCCTAGTGTGAGTTTTATGGTATCGTACGAGTTTCATACTATTGTTCATTCATAAATAATTGAAAACGGTTGTCAATTTGTAAACCGTAGTGTGAGTTGCATAGATCGTTTCAGGAAACCATATGGTTGACGTTTCAGACTATATTGCATGAAATTGGTAGTGTGAGTTGCAATTTTGACAGTTAAGAGTCCGTATAGTTTTAAAAATCTCGTACTTTGTCAGTTTTTTCCCTCGCTAAACAATTATCGGTGAGAAGTGAGAACTGTGAGCGTATCTTGTACTTTTTAAAAATGGCTGCTAGAAATTGTTTGGCTTTGAGATTAGTAAGGTGGTCTGTGGAATGTAAATTGCTGGATTTAGAAGGCAAAATTGTTCTAAAAAGCAGCTGGAATTATCGGCTATCATAATATCCGATACACATTTCGTACACCGGTACCGTATAAGAAAATGTGCATTTACATATTTGTGCTCCCTCCTCCGAGAAAAAAGCGGCCAGAAAAGGTCAAAAAGAGTATTTTTGAAAACGAAGGTAAATATATATTTATATATATTTTTTTAACGTAATTACTAAAATATAGATTTTATCATAATAACAATATTACAAAAGTAGTAATTATTATAAAAAATGGCGTCTGCAAATTATTGAATGTACCTTTGATTTAATTTTAATTTGTTACAGATCAAGTTTATATAATTTTACATATTTTAATTTTGCAGGTTTTAAATGAATTCTTTTATGTGAAGAGTGATTACCAAAAGGTTATTGGTATAGCCTTTCGTAAGAAACAGTGAGTGAGTAGGAATGTAGAAGAGGTTACGGAGCCTCTAAATCACCCCGACGAAAGTAAAGGCTACATACGATTTTCTGACACGACTGAAGCTAGAAATAAGAGAACAAATAAAGCAAAAGTTAGTATATGGTTTCTATTTTATAGAATATTCATGTTCAATAATATGATTAATACCTATGTCTTTTTAAAACAAACATAGGTTTCCTGGGGTAGTTAGCTCAGACTGTATAGATAGGAGTCACTTTAGAATTGTAAAACCCTTAAAGCAGAATGTGCATCCTTATTATTCTATAAAGCATTACTACTCCTTGAATGTGCAAATGGTAAACAAAAATCATATTTCAAAAGAAATATCAATTTATTTCATAATTAGCTTTCAAAATGTATATTAATACAATAATGTATTATAACTTTCAAATGATCAAGGAAGAATTTTAAGTGTTAACCCTACACTTGGAAGAGTTATCCATGATGCCTTAATCTAAGAATATTAGTAATAATTCACTGCAGAGCTTGTACAGTCATGAGGAACCTCCATGGTAAGCATTTTCTTAAAAAAATAAGACTGCTATGTTACATCTCATAATTTTTTCACTAAGGGTTTTCATTAACAGATGACCTTGGCTACCCCCCAAAGGCCATGGCTTATGACTCCCTACATTAATCCCTTGCCTAATACAATTAAACATGATTATAACATAACACACTGTCGGGCAAGGCTTATTAAAAATGCTTTTGGGAACTTAAAGACTAGATGGACATGTGTGTGCAAGGACAGAATACTGCATTATAAGCCCCATCTGGTAAATAGTACTTTTGTACCCAGTTAATGTTATTTTATTGACCATTTACACATGTAATAATATAATTTCTTATACTTAGAGACATTCAAGAGTTTTACATTGCTGTGGTGCAGGAATACGGTTCTTCTTTGCTGACCCTGGGCCGTTTGATGAGAGCCAGGTTGGCTGGTAAAATTTCATATATTATATATTTATTTATTTTTTTGTCATATTTTAAGTTACAATCCTTAAAATCTTTGTGAATGTCTCTCTTTGATTTCAGAGGATTCAGTACAAAATTTTCGGATATACCTCCAATAAATAAGAGGAAGCTACCCACGATGCCTTTATCTGGAAGAATAGCAAGCTACTAGGTAAGCATTTTTTAAATAATGAAAAAATGTGCTATGTATATTTTATATTATATCTACCAAGTTTTTTTACTATATAATTTTATATTTTAGGTGACTGGTTGCCTGCAATGAAAACAAGAAGAAGATTATGATATTATAATTGCTTCATTGGTCGAGTGGTGTAGGGGTTAGATGTGTATAATTTGTTCTGTGATATGTTGAATGTTTTAAGTCAGCTTCCATTAAAAGCCTTGAAAATGTGATAACATCAAAGAACTAATAATGGTAAAAATAGTTGGTGAGCCTAGTAATCATTTCGTAGTACCACACTTTACTTAAATTCTAAATGGTTCTCACATATTAAATCTGATGTATATACTATGGACAATTGCAATTATATAAATAAGTTAAGAGAGTACTCATTTCTTCTCAGTTTCTTGCCAGTGCAACTCAAGTCTGACGTTTTGTGCAATATAGGTACTATTTGCATTTATAAAAAAAATACCACTACTTAAGTTGTTTCATTTAATTTCATAATATACGTATTTAAATTAAAAGTCAATTGTTTTATACCTATATAATATTACTTTACTATATATTAACATTATTATTAATTATTTTTACTTTGTATAATATTATTATTAATACTTCATACAATGTTACATTAACAATTATTATATTTCAATTACTTTAAGAAGAAATTCAGTTATTGTATTATAATTACTTATAATAAATCAAGGGAGCTTATTCACATACTCCCCCCACATAATATATATTATAAGTCATTGAATCTCTGTTATAAATGATATAAAAGGAAGTGATTTTAAGATCACTCTACACTTAAATGCAAAGCAAATGCTGACAACTAATACCAGTCATTAGGGTTTAAGAAGCGCAATATTTTATCACTAGAAAGATAATATTCTTACCTTTTTCCACTTCTCGATAGATTTTCTTAAAAACCAATTATTTTTTTGTTTACACTGCCCTCTATTTTTGAATAGAGTAAACTGGATATAAATTTAAGGACCATGACGACCCTACGACATCTTATAATGTCTTTTATTTAAAGTAGCTTAGAGATCCCGAGGATATTCATTGTCATCATTATTATTAAGATATTAAGATATTTACCTCCCACTAAAAAACCAACGGTTGACGGGACGCCACGGGATCGCTTTCGCACTCACCGTGTGTTGAAGCACCTGAGGATTCTTAAGAGCAATAGCTACTATACTGATACTGCTCTTATTATTTTTTAATTATTTTGATATACCGTATGTTTTATATTTTTTCTTGTTATCTTAATGTAAAATTATCGTCACTTAGCGATATGAAAGGCTATAAGACACTCCTGTGATTTTTGTTCTCTTCGAAGATCTTTTTAATCCCCAACACCGTGACAAAGACATCTTACCTCGTTATAACCTTGACTTATTACTAATAGCTTTCCTCCTAGACCTATTTTAAGTTAAACAAAATTATAAAGATTTAGGTATCCCCTAATATACATCAATACTTGAAGGCACTATTTGTCATTGATAAATGATTAACTTACTCTAAAATGTTCTTGTAATACCTATATAGGTATAAGTCAATCAATCTCTTCTAATTATTTGCATACGTTATTTAAATAAATTTATAATAATATAAAAAGTTAATAATTTGATATTTAAGCAACATTTTTTGTTTCACCAGCACCCATACCCACGACCAATTACTAATTTTGTTGATATCTTTATTTTAAAATTGATTTATTATTTATTTCGCTATTGTGTACATCGCATTCTATGCGCAATTATATGAGAATTTATGTGTTTTCTATTATAATTATTATTTGGGTTATAATTCTACAGATCCTAGTCCACGAAAATTAAATTTAAAAAAATAGAAAGATGACTAACAGACAACTCATATACCTACTCAAATAAAATACACTCTCTTACGGAACCATTTACTATGGTTTTAATAAAAAAGATTACATTGATCTTAATAAATTTTTTATACTAATAGAAATTTTAATTATATGAGGCTGTTTCAAAAGCATTGTAAGTTTAAATTTTAATTAGGAACATAACATTTTATAGTAATATAAAATTTTTAATAAATACATACATACATAATTAGTAATATTATGTACAATTAATAAAACTACAACAAATAAACATTTTATTAGATATAAAAAATGCAAGCATCTAACGACGGCGTTAAGAGTGGATTGAAAATTTATAGATACAGCACTGGGGTATCCTAATTCAGGATAAATTTGTTAGGGATGATGGATCCTTATACTAATATTTAAGTGCTAGAAAGTATATAAATATTAGTATAATAATAATATAACATAGTACCATTATGAGCAAAATACCTATTTCACTCTCATCAAGCAGTCACTCCATAATTAATAAGTGAATTAAGGATTTGAAATGAACATAAGTAAATTGAATTTTAAACAAATAGAAATATATAAAAATTGCTTTTTAAAAAATATTCTTATAATGTATTGTATTAGGAACATGTGTAAATTTAAAACATTGTAAATAAATTATAACTTACACTTCTCTACACCGAACATTTGTAAATTTGGTTTCTTTGGAGTTGATACAGACTTGGAGGAATACTGAAACATAATCATGCACGTACTTATAATTAGTAAAACATAAAATAGGTTAACTAGTTAATATTATTCATATAAAATCATTTAAGTATTAAAAACCTTGAGAACTAATACTACTATGTACATATATATTATACTCTTAAGACTTTAAATTGGAGCAAAATATATCACTACATCCCAAAATAATAAAATTTCTTAAACAAACTAAATAATTGCGATGTTTCTAACTTATAGAATTAAAACAATACAAAACTTTGAGATGTGTATAGACTTATAAAATGTATTAATGATAATATTTATATTATTAACCAAGATTTTCAAACAGATTTTAAAGTAATAATGTGTATATTAAACATTAGTAAAATATATAATTGTTGATACTTTTTTGAATTCAATTGAATGATTTACATTGTACATAGTGGAATAGAGCATCAATTAACTAAATAATAGTTAGGGATTCCCTTTGTGAAATTTCCTTGCATGTTCAATAAATAATAATTTAAATACAAACATTAGTAATATAATGTACCATTATTAAAACGACAACAATTAAATAAATATTTTATTAGATATGAAAATGCAAGCATCTTGAAACGACGGCGTGAAAAAAACGGCGACATCGTGAAGAGATATAGCACCGGAGCATCCTCTTTCAGATGGAACTTCCATACTGTCGTGGATCCTTGGTGGTAAAATGTATTTGAATATTAATGTAATAATATACATACGTAAATAAAGGTACTATTACCATTATAAGCTCATTCACTCATTTAACCATGAATAATAAAATAATTAAGTTTTGAAATGTGTGTACAATGTAATTTGAAACAGAAGACAAAAAATGGAAATAAAAATATAAAGAATTAAAAACTAAACTTTGTTATTTCATAAGACGAGACGAAGCTTCTTAGCAATCCATGGATTCACCGTGCGGGTGCCGGGCCCATCGCGTTGCAAGGAGAGGAGTGCAAGCAGTGCCTGGGACTTGCGACCCAGGAGTAGGTTTAAGGGGCCCCTTTATTATGCGCAAAAACGCTCACCTTCACCCTCCACACTCCTCTCCCTACCTAACCAAATTTGGAAAGAACCTACTAATGCCGCCTTTGAAGTACGTTCTAGAAATGAACCGATGCTTGTTCTAGAAAGGCCAAGATCTTTAAGTAGGCTATAGAGAGATTTTGCTGTTATACCTCCCGCTCCCACTTCTACCGCGTACAAACTAACTATAAATTTATTCCTGATCAGTTCGTAATACTTATTGAGCTTGAATGTGTGATCCCTTGGGATGTTTGTTTCCCAAGGAACAGTAAGCTCCACAAGTATCACGCGCCTCAGATGTTTCGAATACAGGAATAAGTCCGGTCTGGATGACGAAACACCAACATCCCCAGGGATTTTGTAATGCTTTTCATACGTGTCCATCATGAGAATCCAATCAGGAGCCGCGCCTAATATTGAATAAGGCTTCGCTTTTGATTTTTTGGAGGAGCCTTCTTTTACGAATTCTATAGATCGTTCGGTGGTTGTTATACCCTTCCGCGCTCTTGCTACTGAAAGACTAACCGCTTCCCGTATAATTTCTAATACCTTGTCGTGGCGACGCGAGTATTGACCTTTATCTAGAAGTACCCTACACCCTACTAATAGGTGTTTCGCGGTTCCTATTGCCTCCCCACAGATGTTGCAAGACTTTTCGGTGGCTTTGCCCCATCTTACTAAATTACTTTGATCTGGGAGAGTCATTTGGAATGCATTAAGATAGAATTTTAATAATGCTGGGGACCAATCATAAATTAAGGTGCGCCACTTCAAAGCTAGTGGAATACAAAAATCTCCTATGGTCACCCATTCGTTTTGAATTTCTAGGCTCATCGCGTGGAGTCGGTAATTATCGTTTTCGTCTTGTCGAATAAAAGATTTTGTTATGTCTATGTCTTGAACTTTCCTACTTGATCCTAGCCCTACTTTATTTGTTTGAGCACCTATCATAAACTTTTTATGGAATTGAAGTCGTGACTCGAGCTCTGAGGCAACTTTGTCTTTTGGGAGAGAAGTTACAGTATCATCTTTAGATTTTCCAATGATATGTCTTTTGGTAACTCTTAGATGTTTGTAGAGCTCCGATGGTTTCTTTAATTTTAATCCAAAGTTGTTACGGTCTCTAAATAAGGTTGAAGAGTCCGCTGAGTGCGCTAACCCGAGCCATAACTTCAATGTCTTTATGACGCTTGCATCTAACTTTGACAAAAGGGTTTTATTTATATCATACACGAGGAAAGGCCAATTTAGACGTGATGTTAAATAATTATCGTAAATCCAAGCTTTTTTGACGTTACTTATTGGTTGGTTGTCTACCTTTTTGAGATCGTTTAAAAAGCTATCGACTATTACATCCAACGATGGAGTACGGCCTTGGTAATCGATTTTTTTACCTAAAAATTTAAACGGAGCTGCTTCCGTAACCGTACTAACGCACTGACCGCCTATTATAAGACCCGGATCGTAAGAGGTATATTTGGTATTCCGTCTACCCAGACACAGACTAAAACATTTACTTGGTTTTGTCCTCAATCCGCCCGTCCACGTACAGAAATCCTCAACTACATTTAAAAGTACCTGACATTGTTTCGGATTACGTGTCAGTATCGCGAGATCATCTGCAAAAGCTAGTATGGATTCTGTGTATTTGTTGTTGAACTTAAACCGATAGCCCCACTTTTTTTCATTTCTAATTAATTTGTCTATTAAAATATTAATAACTATATTAAATATAATAGGAGAAATACAACAGCCCTGAAATAAACCAACGTTATAATTAAGTGGTTTTGAATGGTTTTCAAGTAATGATTGTATAAGAAACGTATATTATATTCTAAAACTACTCCTTATACATTTCTTTTTGAAACATTTGTAAATTTGGTTTTCTTTCAAATGGTGTGGCGGAGAGTGGAGTTGATACAGACTGTGAGGAATGCTGAAACATAAACATTAAACATACATATTTATAAAGATAAAGTTAACAAGTTACTTTTTAATTCATATTCATTTAAGTTATAAAAGCCATGAAATAAATTTTGTATACACTTTAAATTGGAACAAATTTTTATCATTATATCACAAGATATAAAAAATTCTGAACCAAACTTAATAAATTTAATGTTTGTTAATTTATAAACTTGAAACATAATACAATACAAAACTATAAGATGTGTATATGTAAACTTATAAAATATTTTAATGATAATATTTATATTATGTTAAACATTATATATATATATTTATTATATATTATTATACAAGGTATAATTGTGGGTATTTAGTTTTATGCATTAAATTGGATGATTTATATTGTAAATAGTGGAATAGAGCATTGATGAACTACTTAAATAAAAGTTAATGATTTGTTAAGAGAGTAAACAAGATATTATTATATTTATTTGGATTAACAGTTATAATAAAATAAATCATATTGTGAATGGTTTATTTAGGATGCCAAGCAAGAAAACTCATAAAGCACATAACGATGTCTATCTTGAAGCATTACTTTGTTAAATTTCAAAGAATGCTAATAGTTATCAAAGAGAAAATAAGAATATGTTTTGTTTTACCTTGAATAGTCCTTGTTCTATTATGAGAACTACCATTCTAATATTTAATTCGTTTCAGCAGGCTAAGTGTTCAATCGTAGTTGTTAGTCTCCTTCATAACATAGTAATTGTTATAAAATTATAGAATTCACATGTCTATAAGTTATAGTTTCCATTATAATTTTCTCTTGACAAGATACTTTCTATGTAAATACTACATTCAATGTTAATTTTAAAGTAGAATTAACCTTCTAAGATTTGAATTCAATGGAGAAAATACTCTAATAACAACATAATATTATTATACTAGATCCAAATTGTCAATTGTCAAATAATACGACTAAAAATAGAAGAATATGTTTATCTCTTTCATTTTCAACGTACGTAAGGGAGAAACAATGAAGTAAATGAAACATATATGAAGTTGCTGCGATCGACCTAAAATTTGGTCGATATAGTCTGAACTATTTGAACTCATACTACCATTGATAGCCAAAAACTCAGACTATCCTGTCTGCACCATATAGGCCAAACGCTACGATACCATAAAACTCACACTAGGGGTAATGTAGCTACTTTTATTCTTCGGCAGCAGTATTTCATAGACAATATATATTTTTTTTTAGATAAATTACTACGTATCCAAAGCATTTCAAATACTTCAATAATAATTTTACTTTTTAGGTTATATTTAGAATTTGATATAAAGTAAATAACCAATTTTTTTATTTTATATGAAATATGAAAACTAACCGATTTTAAATTTTAATCTAATAATTTTCAACATCAATACACATCTAGTATATTAAAATGGATTTATTTGTCATTAATAGGTATGTATTTCTAATAAATTAACTCTACGAATATAATATATTCACAGCTATTTAAACATTTTATTTAAAATTACTTACAGATACACCGACACTAATGAAGAAAATGATTTACAAAATCAAGAAATATTAAACCTTCAAAGATTAAAGCAAAAAATTGAGGAAAGGAAGAAAATACACAAAAAATCTAAAATAAATAATGATGTTATAATTCTTAAAAAACCAGAACCAGTGAAAGAGATTTCAAATGAGGAGACTGATTCAGCTAGAAAGAAAAAAGAAGCGGAAACCCTAAATGAAACAGAAGAAACAGCAACTAATACATTAGTAACAAGTAAAAAAAATGATATTGAAAAAGTTGCAAATGAGTTTAAAGTATTAGGCAGTGTAGATATTGAAAAAAAAACTAAGGTAAAGGAACAATATGAGCTAATAAATTAGTAATTAACAGTACCACTACTACTACTGTAGGAACTATTATTTACATTACTTATATTAAATATGATATCTCTTTATGTTAAATACTCAAGAAAAAAATCTGCTAATAAACGAATTTAAAAATATTTTGCCAAAAATAAATATTATTATAATTTATTTAAAAATAAATGAATCTGCCATAATCCTTTAATTAAACCATTTTTAATTCCCATGAATTTATTCTAGGTTGATAGAGTCCTACCCTACTGGATTTCACATGCTTATAGTGTTTCAAAGAACTTGCAAACTTTAACATGCCAAGCTGCAAATCAAACGTGGCTTCATGAAACTCTGAAAGCAACATTGTCAAGTGAAGGTGTAACATATTTGTTTCCAGTACAAGAAAAAGTTATTCCATTTATTCTACAAGAACATAAACAACCAGAATTATTTAGACCACATGATATTTGTGTTTCTGCACCTACTGGTAGCGGGAAAACTTTATCATTTGTTTTGCCAATAATTCAAGTAAGTTAAGAAATTACATCTAAAATAGATATTATATTTTACCAAAAAAACAATTAAATAATTTTTATTATATCTAGTAAAATCTCAAAATAACATCACCATTTTAAAGGTTTTAATGAGCCAACTTGGACATCATGTACGAGCTTTAGTTGTGTTACCAGTCCAAGAGCTTGCAGCTCAGGTTGCTAAAGTTTTCAAAAAATATTGTACAAACACAGGACTCAAAGTGCAATTATTAAGTGGTTCAACTCCTTTACAAAAAGAACAACAACAGATAATGAGACATAGTAAGTAACAACGATAGTGTGAAATGAATATAAATGTTAAATAAAAATCATTGTTTTATAAAAAAAAAAAAGTTTGATTAGTGATATGCCTTTTTTAATTATAATTTAATAAATTATTATAAATTTGGCTATTTTAGCGGAAACACTAGGTTGGATCTGTGAAACTGATATCTTAGTTTGCACAGCGGGCAGATTGGTGGAACATTTGCAAAATACTGAGGGATTTTCATTAAAATATTTGAAGTTTCTTGTCATTGATGAAGCTGACAGAATAATGGACAATATTCAAAATGACTGGCTCTATCATATGGAAAAGCATATAAAAACTGGGACACAGACATCCAACAAAGTTCCACATTTGAATTGGAACAGTATCTGCTCTCAGAAACCACCAGTTCATAAATTATTATTTTCTGCAACATTATCTCCTGATCCTGAGTTGTTAGAACAATGGGGTCTCTTCCAACCAAAACTCTTTTCAGCTGCTCCAATACAAGATCACACAGATAGCAATGTAATCAAAAAGTATACTACACCAGATGAATTGCAAGAAAAATATGTTGTTTGCAGTGCTGAGGAGAAACCTTTGATATTCTATTATTTCTTTGCTGAACTTAAATGGGATAAAACCCTTTGCTTTACAAATTCAGCCCAATCAGCACATAGATTGACTGTTCTTTTGAATAAATGGAGTGGAGGAAATCTTAAAGTGGCAGAGTTGTCAGCTGCACTAGACCGATCCAACCGAGAACATGTTTTAAAAAAGTTTAACCAGTCTGAAATTAATGTGTATGTATATTGTATTTAGTTGGTTTTATTATATTAATTTTCTTTAATTCTATAAAACAAAATATTATTTTCAGTATAATCAGCACTGATGCCTTAGCTAGAGGAATAGACATACCAGATTGTAATTATGTAATATCATATGATCCTCCAAGGAATATTAAAACCTATGTTCATCGAGTTGGTAGAACAGGACGCGCCGGCAAGATTGGAAATGCTGTTACCATTGTTGTCCATAACCAAGTACAAATGTTTAAGGTAAATTCGCTATACTAAATCTGAAACACTTAGAAATATAATTATGTAAATATTAGAAACATAAATTTTGTTGTCCACATTTTATTGCAGGAGATTCTCCAATCTGGTGACAAAAGCGACATATCTAAAATAGAAATACAACAAGATGTTTTAGAAAATTTGATGCATGGATATCAAAATGCAATACAGGAAACAAAAAAAGTAATAAATAATGAAATTCATCATAAAGTAAAAAAATCTATTGAGCTTAAAAGATCAGCAAAATCAAAGCCGCGAAAAAGGAAGCATAATGAAAATAAAACTTTGAATGATCAGACTGTGGAATAAAATTTAATTATTAGACACCGTTATTCTTAATTTCTTATATCTTTACTAGCATCTGTGCTTGGTATTGACCAAGAGGCAAGAGAATATACATATTTCCAATTTAAGTTTATTTATAAATAATCCATCCAATATTAAATCCAACTTTATCATAGCTTTCAGACAAACAAAATTTTCAGCTATTGGTATAATATAAAAATATAATGTGCCAATTGCTGAAATGGCCCATATTTATAATTTGTAGTTGGATTACTGAATACTGATCCAATTCTGAACCTTTTATTAAATTTAGACCACTATATAATATACTATTTTACGTGAAAACGGTGGACCCTTTCCCTAAAAAAAATATTATAGTCGGCAATAAAACGGCACGTGTATGTTAACTTATGGATAAATTTTCGAATAAGATTTTGCAATGTCTATACCTTGTAATTGGCAGGGGCCTGGGTAATAAATTATTTTTCACAAATTGTGTTTGGATACATTGTTTTATTTAAAAAAGCACAATTTTATGGAAAAGTAAACAATGGTTTATATAACACTATTAAAGTAAATAAATTTTAAACACACATAGTTCAACAACTTCATCTAATTCCTAGAAGCTTAATGTCTTTCGATAGTAACAAATTAGTAATACTATTATTTTTTTAGAAAATTAAAACACATCATGCAAAAACTATTCTTCCTTCAAACAAATAAGGCATTTTTTGTAATATTGTAGATCAAATAATGTAATATGTGACATGTGTAATTGAGAACTAAATTTAACACCAAATATTTTATTATTAGGTATCAGGAAATTTGTGACTCATTACATATTACAATTAACTCAACATACAAAGCATTTACAATTCAATGCAAAAGATAAATAAAAGATACTTTTTAAAAAGATGAACTATTTCTGATTTATTCTTTTACATGAACACTACAAGGCTTTTGACTAGTTAATCCCTTAAAAATAAAACAATTGAAGACCTGTTTATACTAATCTGCAAGCTGTGTGTGGGGACTGGGAAGTGCTATTTACTAAAATATACGATTAATAAGATAAATAAACAAAAAAAAATATTATTTATGATACATTTATGTGAAAAAACATTTTAAAGACAATATGAATTACTTATACTACAGTAGAGGTACATAAAAATATACATACAAAAGATTTTGTATAAAAATATTTATATAAAATGTTTAATGTTTAAATGCAATACTTTTATAACTAGTTTAGCATCACAGCTTAAATTTAAATAAACCATCAACTTTGTTATCCACAATATATATATTTTTATAACTCTTGTAATTGGCAAGAGTTGTGTCTTAAATTATGAGGTGGGTAAATAACTACAAGTAAAATATTGTGATAAACAACTAATGATAATTGGCAATGAGTAATTCATTATGTTTAAAAAACACTCGAGAAAAAATCACAATCAAAAGGCCTACAAAGGAGATCACCATTTAATAAGATCTTCAGTATTATCTAATAATATGCTAGTACTAGCATTGATGTCATTATTGTCAGTTTTGTTTTTGTTACTATCATTTAAGGGTTTAGGAGATATTTTACGCCTTGGTGGTACAGGAGTGGTGTCTAAAATTCCTATTTGTCCCAAGTTTTTACTCAGGCTGGTTATTCCTTTTACTTGAACAGAATTCATTTCGGTTCGACGATTATTAGGAGACAGCTTGGTCCTGACAGGCGGGCTCGGGGCTGCTCGAGAATAAACCGGCCGATTGTCAAATATTGATATATCTAAAGGATTCAAACTCCCAGCAAGTAATGCTGATGTTTTACTCTTTTCTAAAGTATGACATTGGGATTCCCCTTTACTCTCTTCTTTTCTTGATTGTTCACTTACATAAAATTTGGTGTGAGTATAGTAATCAGTTCTTAAGTGCTTATGAGCTTGTACATCAGATTTGCTTCGTTCTAGAGTGAAGCCACCATTTGTATGGAGATGACAGCTAAATGAGGTAGTGTTTTTGGTACAGGCAGGAACAGTTGAGAACGGCACAGCAGGAGCCCATAAGCATGCACCATCATTTCTTGGCACCATTAAGAGTGGATCCTAGTAATGAAAACAAAAATAATGATAATTTAAAACTTAGGTATATTTATAAGTTTCTGGTTTGCAAATGAATTAAAAGATAGGGTACTCACTTTCCCAGTTATAGAAAATATCTTAGATTGTAATGTATGCAATTGATTTCTTAAATACTCATATGAACATTGTCGTAATTTCAAGACCCATTGTACAACATTATCTTCAGTTCGAGCAGCAAATATATGTCTTTTCTCAGGTTCATCACTGTAATTAAAAATTTAAAAATAAAAAACAACAAATATTATTTAAAAAAAATAAAAATTTATGTTTAGCAGTTCAAAATTATCTGTTAAGGAATATATAGTCTTATTAGTGTATATTTTCCGATAGAAGTAGATATGAAAACACTTTTAAAATAAATGTAATGATATAATAATTAGTAGGTACTATTCACATACATGATGGAAATTTACAAAAACCATTAAAAAAGGTAAATATTTCCTACTCAAAATATAATCATGGCTTACAGGAATAAGCTGCAATTTTCCTGGTTGGCTCACTTTAATATGTTTATTTTAATAAATAGATTTATCTATATAGGATAGTACAGTCATATAAGAATAATTAAAAGAAACATAATTAAAGAAATATCATTTTATACATCAGGGTCACCTCAAATTACAGGCTCACTCATACATACATACATAAATATTCATGTGACCCATGAGGTGTTTATTAAATATAACAATAATGTCATTTAATTTAATAATATTAACATGATACAATAATAATAACACAATACAATAATAATTATAACATGATACAACAAATAAAAATAACAATTCTGAAAAATTATGTATATTAGTTTCAGCAACAGCATTGAACATTGTTGTTTCAAGGACTCTCAAAATAAATATATATTCAGAACCTTTGCCATCCAATACATAAATATATATGAACAAACTGGTAAATGTGCCAGTGACATTAAGTTACATTATCAAGTTATCATTGTGTAATGAAAATTATCAAATTATTGTATCTAAATCATTATTTTAGAACAAAAAACTTTGATAAGACACTTTTAACTTTGATATGGTGGTACCTCACAAATATTAATAACATAACAAATTAAAAAAACACTTACATAAAGGAGATAGAAAATGAAAATGAAATGCTTGGTCCATGTTCCATTTGTATAGACGAATTTTCCAATACCAACATCCCAGCAGGCTGCTTGGTGTCAAAGTTACCCATCTCACTTATTTTGAAGTAGAACAAATAATTATTAATAAGTCGAAACCATCTTTCTTTAAAGACTGAAATTAATGGATATTTTAATTTATCATCGTTATTATTTACATGTGAGTTAATATTATGAATAAATAAATAGACATCAACATTGTACTGGATTTTATTCTACCTGCTTGATTGCGGTAACTTCCATTTGCTACCTTTTTGTAATTTAGTCTTCCCTCCATTATACATGGTTTGTCGCTCAGTTGAGCAATTTCTCGCACATTGCATTTCATTGGTATATTATTTAAAATAAGTTTACCATAAATCAGACACAAACAAGCATAACTTCACAAATTTTACTTAACATTCAATAACATTTTAGGAACATATCAGTCCATAATTATTTCAGAAGGTCAATGCTATTTTAGTACTTGGCTCAAATACAACGATAAGGCTCAGTATTATTTGTCCAATAAAACATTACTAAACACTAAACAGTAAGCTCATTAAAACTGTTTTTCATTATTTCTTGACAGTTGACACTTGGCAGTTCGCAAGACATTTGACGTTTAACACTTCCCAGGACCCAGACTTCTTACGTCTTACGCCCACTTTGAAAATCAGTTACTTTCTACTTTCTAACTTTTTTCATCTTAAAAAACTTTAATAACATATTTGTTTCGTCTGTAGTTTAATTAAAAATATATTCTAATTGAGGCTTATCTTACCAAAAAGAGCAATAATAATGCAACCGTGCCATATTAAAAGTATATTTTATTAAAAATAACATTTACGTTGAGCAATAGTAATACAACTTTTCATAATTAAAAGTATCTTTTATTCAAAACTAACAACAATTAACATTGACCAATATTAATACAACTTTTCATAATTAAAAGTCTTCTTATTCTTGCATTCATCCCGATTTATGTCAGGGTCTGTCTTCCTGATCAACCTACCCCACTTTGCACGGTCTTTGATCTGCTCTGTGGTTAGACCATTGGCTCTCATGTCCTGCTTCACGACATCCAACCAGTGCTTCCTTATACCTCCAGGAGATCTCACTCCAGGGACAGACATATCAAGGCATTTCCGTCCGACATAGTTCATAGGCGGGCGCGCAATGTTGCCATACCACCTCAGGCGTCGAATTTTCGTCGATATAAAAAATATCCAAGAAAATTCGAATAAATTAAAGTTCAGGTGTGACCGGCACCGGCGGTTGAAACTGAACTTAATGTCCGGCATTGGGTGACATGATTTCTTATATTATTCCGAAGAAAATATGAAAAAAACTATCAAGTTATCAAGTTACAAGTTCAATTGAAACTTACTAAATATATATATATTTTTATTTGTTTTTATAAAGCATTTGATGAAATAGAATAATTTTACTTCAATAGAGCACAGTTATCATGCAATGATAGAATTGGAGAATACATTTATAAATTTAAATAAAAGTCGATTGATATAATTACTCATTTATTTTAACTTTTAGTACAAAATAAAACTAGTACACAGGGATACATCTCAAACCTAGCATTGTTGAAAAGTCCGAGGCTTACGACAATAAGTCTTCTCATTTGTACTATTTTAGACACTAACGTCACACCGATTAGCTCATTTCCCCCATAAAAAAAGTTAGTAAAAACTGAATAATGTAATCACTCCTCAAGTCTATCTCGCAATATTTAATTGCCAATATACACCTACCCTACTACTGGTACTTTAGACCCAATTTACAAGCTATCTTATATTACAAATACACAATTTTGAGGTTCGGAGCGGCATTGGTGAGTTTTTCAGGCACAATCAAACCAGCGCACTCCATTGGTTATAATACACCAAATGACTATTTTAACAACAAGATTGTTTATAAAAATGTATATGTATGTGCGTAAAAAATATTTTTAGGCCATCATACTGTTTATTTTTAAAATTGTTATGATTTCATATAAGTCATTTGTGTATTATAAACATATTTCTTTTAAATCTCATTCATTTACCACAATTTTATCGGTCTTAAATTATTACCATTGCTCATGTATTTCAACAATTTACACTATTTCTTAATTGTTACAATATAATTTTGACAAAATCTTATACCTTAAATTGTAATAGTGCACCAAACGGATATGGACATTCGTTTTAAAACATTTAAAACAACACAACATCAACATGCAAAAGATTTAACAAATGATTATGATTTTTTTTTATCCTACCATTCCTTTTCTTATAAAACACTGAAAAAATACCACTATAATGCCCATACCGTATAAAAAATTTGAACTTTTAAGAATTAATGAAAAGCAAGCCACATTAATTATTTTCATATTAGGTAAAAAAATATGTATTTTAATAATTAACAGTTTATTGGTTCGTATAAATTGATTTAATTGAACGCTATTCTATTTCTAAATAGTCGTACAAAATTATTAAACATTCAGATTAAATGTTAGAACACATAGCCGGTTTAAAGATGATTTATAATTATTAAGTACATCACTAATAACTTAAATAAAAAGAAATAATCCTTTAATGAATCGAAAGTTTCATATGTGTACGTACATTCCATACGTTATAAATAACGCAATTAATGTGTAAAGCCTTATTGCTAAAAAGGCGGATATAATCTTTATGAGCGTTAATATAAACATACGTTCATATATTTTCGTTATGCACTTATCATACAGATGTTGAATGTATCTGTATGTAAACACTTACGAAAATTTTGAAAGTACGTAGACCCTGTTCTAGCGAGAACTACCCATATTCTTGAATAGTGGCTTGAATGCTTCCTATCATCTATTATCATATAATATTATTAGTAAGGCATTTTTTCAAACTGTATCGTATGCATCGTTCTGGCATAGATCTTCCTCTACAAGTGTACCTCGTAATAGAAAAAGAAAAATTACGTGATTCGTAAGTACGTACTTATCAATAGCATTATTTCTAGTGTCAGCAAATATCTCGTAAAATATGTCAAAAAGACGCCAAAATCTCTTATTATGGAAAAACACTTTATATTCTAACCAAGTCATGCAATAAGTCGTAACTTTCGATCTTGTGATAAAACCAGAAGGGATTACTTTCCAACGAATTATTTTTATTAAAAAAATGGACTCCAATTATCACAAATTATATATTTTTTCCTTCTTAGTTATTTTGAGTCTTATCAGTAGCTTATTTGTTTATCATGACGAACACATTGAACACATTATAGCAATACAGTTAATAGTATTGTTTATTAGCAGTCACCCTTCAGGTTTTACTACACAAAAAATCAGTTATATAAAACAGATATGGATAGTGATGCCTTATACTCAATGCATGCATTAAAATTGACTTTTTTATATAATAAAACATCACTAATTACATTTAAACGTTTAAAGTATTCAGTAAACATCTTTGGCACAAAATATATAAGTTTTCAGTGACACATTTTGTCGGTGAATAGAGAAAATTATATATAATCTTTGTAAAGTTGATTGAAATATATATTACATATAATTATATTAAGGCATTTTTTTATCTATTTCAATTTTGGGCTTCTCATTATTTATCGTGATATATTTTATTAGATCACAAGTTTGTTAGAACTTCATAGTAATTTAATGTGTTTTTATATGCAACTACGTTACGACGTAGCAAAAATATTTACTTTATTCGAACCTAACTATATAATGTAAAAAAATGCTTTAACGTCGATTTGGAATAAGTTATTGAAATTCAACCACATGATTAATTTATAAAAGTCTACTTATCACATATTTCACTTAATTAATTTATACAAACGTTGCTGAACAATTTCAATAATTCTAATATTGGTTCTATACATTCTATTGCATTTTATTACTATTCAATATTCATAAGCTTTTCTTTGCATCTGTTAAACCGGGGATTATTATAGAGCGTGCCACCGAGGCGGCGGATGAGACCGAGTACTGTGGCTACTGTGGCTAATTTGATTCAATCCTTCGCACGCTTTTCATTCATAATTTATCATACATTTATTTATATTTACACAATTTATTTATCGATCCGCTTCACCTTCGAGATGTTCCAAAGAAATGATTACCATTATTCAGACTGAGCTCCACGAAAACATCAAAAACGAAACACAAAACAACAAACGATCATCGAACGACCGATACAAGAATCGCCGCACCGTCGTACCGAGTCTCGCATTTCGAACTCTAACACCTAAATGAACACATGAAATACAAATCCGACGCGACGGTCGCTCGAAGGAATCTATAATTAAATAATTACAATTCTTAAACGTAAAATAAACTCAGTAATATACATAATTACATTATATATTCGAAAAAAAAAATAACAAAATATTTAGCCGTAATCGTCGCCGAAACGAGCGCGGCGGTGCGAGAAGTGACACTCGTCGCAGCGCTAGGAGCGCGGGCGTCACATCGGCGGGCGCTCCCAGTCCACGGCGGCCGGCGGCGGCGTGCCGCTCCACGCGCCCCACCGCTCGCGTCGGAAGAAGCGCTTCTTGAAGTGGTGCGTCGCCTGCGGGGAGGGCGAGCGGTGGACGGCGGCGGGCGCGGCGGCGGGAGGGGGCGGTCCCTCGCCCGCGGGCGCCTCGCCGGCCGGGGTCGCGCCCGCGCCCTCAGCGGCGCCGCGGGCCGCCTCGCCGTGCCCGATGCCCGAGTCGGGCGAGGTGTTGCACGCCTCGTCGGACCGCCGCCGTTTGTCGTCCATCGCCGTGGAAGCGAAGGATATTATTTGATCGAAACGAAACGCGATTCGATCCTGCCACTTGCTCTCCTCCACCTCCTCGCCGGCCTCGCCCTCCACGGCGGGCGCGCCGTCGGGTCCGGCGGCGGAGGGCGCTCGCGGCGCGGGCTCGGGTCGGGCGGGTTCGGTCGGCTCGTCGGCTAGCGGGGTAGAGGCGTCGGAGTGAGGGTCGGGCGGGGGGGAGCGTCGGCGCGCGGCGTCCTCCTGCTCGGGCGGCGCGGGACCGTTCCTCCCGCGCCAGTACTCTGACGCTAGTACGCGTGCTTGTAAACAGGCGGCTAGACCTGTCGAAATAAGCGTCCGTTACCGTACCTCGTCATGTTTTGCTATATTTTCAACGTCTCGCAGCCGCGCTCCGGTTCGTTCATACCCTCGAGCGGCTGGTGCGCGGAAGCCGGTTCGTGGTAGCGCGCGCTCATGTGTACGGCGGCGTTGATGATGCTCTGATTGGATATCTCTAGCGTGCGCTCGATCTCGCCGTTGACGAGGTCGCCGATGGTGCGCGCGCCCGGCGCCGCCAGCCTCTCTTGTGATAAATGTCGACGCAGTGCCAGTTTCGCCGGAGATACCTAAAAATATTCATTGTTTCATTTAAATTATCTCTGCGGATTGACACCAGCACTTCGTATCTTTATTATAGATGCGAAAATATTTTTCATTTATAGCTTCTAGAGAATATACTACATTATTGCCGCCTTATTGTACTTTTATAAATCGTTTTTTAAGTAATATATTATTTTTCTGTAATGTGGAGTACAATAAAAGTATTATTATTATTATTATTATTATTATTACATTTACATTTTCATGGCACTGAATATTGGTGATATCCAAGATGTCATTAATATGGCTTAAAAGTTTTTTTATTTATAATATGAGACCTTGCATTTTCTTTTGGTATTGATAAACTTACTCTATTCAAAAGATCCGAGCTATAAAAGCTTCAATTTTATGAAGGAAACCGAGATCAAATAATTATTACGATTAAACAGTGCTGATGTTTTATAAAATGTTAGAAAATTAATATACCGCTTGACTTTTTTAAAGATGTTATTTCTGAAACTTATCAAGTAAAAAAATACCCCTTTTGAACCCTTTCTATTCTATTCTTGTATTTGGTGATATGGGTCCCATGGCCTATGCCATATTGCTCTATAGCAATATACTATCCTGCTCCGTACCATTAAGTTAAGTTTGGTAGAAGATTGTTTAAATTGACAAATTAGTAATACAGATAAAATAGAATAGATATTGAACTGTACTACGTTATGTCCTTTCATCTCCACTTTAAGAGACTGGTACTTTACGAAATGCTTTAGAATTCACCTGTACTTAATGATATTTGAAACATAGAAAAGGGGCCTTGCTAACTATATAGCAGAATGTTTTACAAACATAGGTGGGATATCTTTTGTAGGTATATATCAAACAATAAAGATTTTGGATGATTAATAATACAATAACGATTTTGGATGAATAATAATACGAATTTCAGCTTATTACGGTCTCTACTTATGTTTATAAACATTAACATAATCAATAAATTATAGAAAACTTTGAAAAATTATGAGATTTGACAATCGAACCTCTTGTATGTTAAAGTTTGTGTAATAAGGACGTACCTGCGTGTAATCTGGCTGTGCGGCGTGATGGTGGCGTAGGTCCGGCGGGCGCGTCTCGTGGTGCGTGTGGGGCCGCGGTTCCCGACGATCGAAGACAAAGCGGTCCCGCCGCATTTCTCGCACGTCTCGCAGCTCCCGCACGTCGCGCACGTCCCGCATGTCGCGCACGTCTCGCATGTCGCGCACGTCTCGCACGTCGCGCCCGTCGCGAGGGTCCCGGCCATCCCGCATGCCGCGCGCGTAGGGCGACACGGGGGGCGGCGGGGCGGAGAGCGGCGGCCGCGACGCGTACGCTCCGTGCGTGCCGGACGTCACCGCTACGGGCCGGACGTACCCGTTAGCGTACGCTTGATTCGCTACTGCTTGACGAGGCTTTAGATACATGAAATATATAATATAATATATGTCTAGGACTCCGACCGCGGGAAATAATCATAAGGGGCGCGACTCTCGGATTTGCAAAACAAAACAAAACGGCTCGACTGCAACCGACCGTCGTAAAGTAAAATGGTTCACCTCTAGCCGGGAGGCCTTCCTCTGTTCCTGATCCTCGTTGAGCACGGAAGTGATGATGCTCTTGAGCCTGTCCTCGAAATTAATGACCTTCGGCGACTCCTGCACTTTGGACACGACGTTGAGAGGCTTCTGCGATTTGACGGGTGAGTGTCGCGCCAGCGGCGGCGCGCCACGGGGCATCTGGCGGGCCTGCCTGTGTGTGATGTACATATTATATACACGCCTTAATACATACGCGCTGCTACACATGTGTGTAAATACTTAAATCGTTTCTTATATTCATTTCAATAGATATTAAAATCTAAGCAGTCTCACAGTTCTATTGCAGTATAATAGTATATTTCAATATAGAGAATGCGTTTAATGAAATAAGAAAATAAACAAGCATACTAAAGGAATTTCACTTACCAAACACACCACATGCACAACACGTGTTTTATACAAGGATAAAGTTTATAAGAATTAAACTTTAAAACCTAGGAAGTTTAAAAACCTGGTTAATTAATGAAAGATCTATTCTATCACTTGCTGATAATAATTTACCGAGATTACTACTTTCATATCCCATATCCATATATTTGTAAGTATGTTAAAAATGTATGATCTTCTCAAAGGTAGTAAGACCCTAAAGATTGCTTTTAATATATCTCGTGAAAAGTTGTATTGTATCTATTTAATGTTAATAAAAATGTATACCATAATATTTTTTTATGTTTTCTTGTGTTTTAATTTTTTTTTGACCTATTAATAAAATTATTATTTTAAAAACAACCAAAAAGATAGCTTAATGTTAAAAATAGATTCGTATATCACATTGTTGGAAGAAACATATATCTTACCTATGGTCAATATGTCTTTCATGATCTCTCATATACCCATTTACAATGACATTCGGTTTAGTAATTTTTCCGGCCTCGATCTGTCTTCCCGTTTCCAATATTTTCTGTGCTAGAATTTCTGGATTTTGTTCCTCAATCTTTCCCACATCGGGAACGTCGGGCCATTCTTGTGACCGCGAGCGGTGTTCCCTAGATTTTCTAGGTTTAGAATTGACAGTGTGGGGCTTCACGGTCGCCACGGGAACCGTAGGAACCGTCGGCACCACCTTTTGCTGCTCGCTGGCTCGCTCCATCTGAATGATCTCGTTTTGCAAATGACCCACTTGTGCGTGAAGGCGCTTCCTGTGCGCCAAAGTCGCAGATATCTCCTTCAGTATACAATCGTGGGCTATGTTCTGCGTGATCTCCATGTCGGGGGGTATCTGGCCTAACTGTCTATACTTCTCTGTTATTTCAAAAGTTCGTTGCTTCACTAGCATCGCTTGTTCGGCCTCTATATTGTTGACCTAAAATAGTAACAATTTTAAATATAAACAATTAACGACACAATTTAAACAGAAATATGTTCAAATATCCAACCTGGGCCTGGAGTTTGCTGGCTTTGCTCTGCAGTTCCTTGTGCCGCCCCACGATCTCCTTCGCCTTGGCCAGCAGATCGACCGTGTTGTTTGCGTGAATGCCCAACTCACTCATCCGAGCCTTCAACAAAGCCACGCTGTCGCTAATTAGTACATTGATCTGTTTGTCCAACTGAGACGCGCGAGACTTGAGTTTCTGATTTCTTTCCTGTACATTAAGATATAGCTTTTAAAATCTTACTACTACTTTCTATGATACGAAATACTTATTATAATGATTTTTTGTATTATATAATGAATGAAAGGATACTAAAAGAAAATACCTGCGAAAAGATTTTAGACGACATCGTACTGTGGTAAGAAATCAATCTTATAAGTTAAATTTTCGAGGTTCGATATTCAAATTTAGTCCATAAAAAAATCTACACCAACTTTCCATCAATAATGGGTATACATAACGCGAGCTACCTTCTCCTTGTCGATCTGGGCGCGAATCTCGAGCGCATAGTCGGGCGTGTTCATGCGGCGGATGAAGGCCAGGTACTGGTCGCGGAACATGTCCAGCAACAGTTGCAGCGAGTAGGGCGCGTGCGGCGCGCGGGGGATGTCCAGCTCAGAGTGCAGGCGTTCCGCTGGCTGCAGCTGGACGCCCAGCGCCGACAGACGCTGCTCCACGCAGCCGGGCGGGGGCGCCGTCACCTGGGCACGGACACGGTTACACGGAGAGGAAGAAGAGAGAACCGGAACTTTTTTCCAGAATATAGGAAAGTAGCATAAATCTATCAAAGCACCAAAAGATCCGATTACGAGTATGCTTGCAAAGCAAGCGAAATGACGTCACTCACGGTGCCATTGCGCAGCGTGGAGGCCAGCGTGGTGGAGTGCAGAAGGTCGAGGCCGGCGATGGCGGCGGGCGCGGCGCGGCGTCTCTTAGCGCGGGCCGCCCGCCGCCGCGCACCGCCCGCGCTGGCACTGCGCTTGCTCGTCGCGCGCCGGTTGCGATCTGCTACGTACCATCGACATTTTGAGTGAAGGAATACTCATACACCTCGTCTAGTAAAAAAACGACTTAAAACGGTGGTATACTGACTGGAGTGCGGCGAGGAGGCCCAGGGCGCGCCCCACTCGCGCGGTGCTGGCTCGGGGCCGGGCGGCTCGTCCGTCTCGCTGGACTCCTCCTCGCTCTCGTCGCTGGAGCGCCGCACCACGCGCCTCTTGGCCGCCGCCGCAGCGCGCGCTCGCGTCCGTCCGACCTCGCCTCTGTTGGACGCGCTCGCACGAATGTTAGTTTTGTTTATTACGAGACGACGACTGAACGAAAGCTCAATTTGTTGCATTCTCGTGATTTACATGACGAGCGACTCACCTGATGGGCCTCGGGCGGGCGACCTTGCGACGGCTCTCGGGCAGCGAGCCCGTGCTGTGGTTGCTGTTCCCGTTGAGCAAGTCAGGCGTGGGCTGTCGAGTGGGTGGCGCACTCACGTTGCGCTTGGAGTCCCCGTCGTCCTGGCAGCCCTGCAACGTCCACGCGGCTGTCTACACATGCACACTACGGCGCTACAAGCTACGACCCTTCCCTATTCAGTTAAAATACAAGTAGCCGGTATCGATCGTCGACATGAGCTTCGAACTATGACTAACTATGAGTAGTTCGGATTTTGTAACGGTCGATAAATGATTTCAATTTATTTCCGTAACATATGAGATAATATTCTATGATAAACTACAATAAATTTATCATGTAAATATGATAAAAATCTAGGATGAATGACCTTTTGTAGGAAACATTATGAGAATGTGAAATACAAGTATACGTATAAAATATATTTTCATTGCGATGATAAATATAATAGGTCACGTGGACAAAATTAGCCATGTAATTAGCAATTTTTACAGCAATATAGTTGTAACATAAACAATATATATTAGGTATTAATTATTCATATATGTATTTTAAAAATTATTAAAATTTAAGTGCAATCAAATCTATATATAAAAATGTGAACAAATACAAAGATTATATGATATGATTGGAAACAGACCCTTTTGCTGACCTTGAGTTTCGGATTTTTCAGTCTTTGAAAGTATCTCTCCAATTTGGTCCTATCTATTATATGTAAATAGTACGAGACTGGTTTGCCCGTCCACGAGACAGACCCTTTGAGCGGTGACATTTCGCTCACATGCATGATGGTCCCAATATCGCTCAGGTTTCTGTCTGTGATCCTAAAATTCAGCGGGCAGAAGCTCTTCGATGATACTATTTTTGCTCCATCCTTAAGGTCCGCGAACCTTTCCTTCAATTGATGATCCACGTGTGGACCAAATGCAAAATTATTGACGAACACAATAGTGGCGGAATTAATTTTCTCTCTATGCTCATCCATCAGGAAATCGCCTTTTATTAATTTATACTCTCCATACTTCTTCCCATACCATCTCATCCACATTCGAAAATGTAAATCCATACACTGAAATAATACAAAAAAATGCAATATTATACATTTAATAAATTACAATATTTTAATCTCGGCTAATACCTCAGCATATTTGCTAGGTACTTCAGCTTTCTCTACGCCGAAGCAGATGCGGCAAGGCGTGGCGGCGGCCATCTGCAGCACCACCTGCCCCACACCTGATCCCAAGTCCACGAACACATCCTCCGCGGATATATCTATCTGATCTATCATTTGACACACGAGCTCGTAAGACGTCTCACCGTAGACCTGGAGAAATATCAGTTAGGTTTTGGTCCATATACCCAATACCACGTACAAGTTTAAGTCAGGCCAATCCAAGACATATATTAAAGACGGCTTACCTCCGGCGAAAAGGGTTCATATTGGTTAAGTTTGTCAGGATCTGAAACTGCTTGATTGTATGTTTGCTGCAAGATGTGTTTTAGAAGACCTCGCGAAGGGTATTTGTTCAAACGTTGAGCTGGCAGTGAAGTTCCTTTTTCCTGTATAAATAAAACCCTATAAAGATATCTGTTTGGATATTTGTATACAATTAAGGATTGACTAGCATACTGCTCGTCCGATACAACTAAGCCTCAGGCCTTGGTGCCAAAATTATATCATAGCCTTGACATTGACGTTTCGAAATAACCAACCGATAAACGCACTCGGTAGCAAATATGAACAATGTAGTTGGCCTTGTAGTCGATTACGTTAATCATTGATATAAATAGTATGCACTATAATATATTTTTGTAAGAGTTAAAATTACTGTAAAACTTAATGGTAATAACAATTTCGTTCCTGATATTTCTGTGATCTGTGAATCTTGAATGTGGGACAAAATTTTCCGCACGGGTTGCAGTTCTCAAAACTCCAATCCAAAAATCCACAAATATTCAGCATTTAAGACTATCTATTTATATAAACAAATAAATTTATTTGATTGGTTTGGTGACAGATTTGGGAACCAGTTATTTATTTTAAAAGCGCAAGTTTGAATAACAAAAAATGTTATAACATATCCATTTGATGCCTATTATTAATAGTACACATTTGAGATTAATGCACATAAACTCCAATAAAAAAAAAGGCTAGCGTTGCTATGAATGATAGTGTAAACCAAGCCCACTCGTGTGGGGGCAGGCAGAGGCAGGTAGTAGGCGAGTGGCCCCGTGCGTTGTTTACGTTCCGCAGGCATTTCATTCACCGAATTAATCGTATTAATATCGAACTGTACTTACTTTCAATGTTACTATCTCGTTGTGTTTATTTTTATATAAAGGTTTCGCTTGCCAAATTATTTACAATTTAAATGTATTTATCATAAACAATCTTTTGATTTTTACGAATCAAGCTATTACCTAAAATTCATTTTTAAATTATCTTAAAACTCAAGAAAACCTTAAAATATCAAGAAACAAAAACGTATTGTAGATGCTTCTTTACTACAAAAGAAAATTTTGATTTATGCGTATCGGATTGGACCGCTTACCTTACAAGCAAAAACTTGTCGAAAAGTCGTTATTATGTGGCTCGATATAATCAAGTAAGGGTTAATCACATTTTCGGTCCAATAGTCTTTATCATAAATTATTTGATAACTATATTAAATTCTCATAGCATAGCGACGCTAGCGCAACCAAAAAAAGGTCATTAACACTACGTGAGACATTCGCGCGGTCTTAATATTGCGGTCGACGCCCCCAAATACGACCCGCAAAGATTTATAATTATATTCGCCAACAAATCATTTTTATTGTCCCCCATTTATCATCAACACTGGTGTTATTGGGAAATTTTTAAATAATGTAAGATATTTATTATTTATTACATTTAATATAACAATAATATAGTTTAATAAAATATCGAGTACAGTCCAAATACTTGAACAATGAATGAAGGCAATCAACTTTTAGTAGACGCCTGTCCGCTGCTGAGGTCACTCAACTCGAAGATCGACGCTAATGTCGATGACTGAGAGTTTGTTATTCTAAGACTTTCACAAGCAACAATACAATCTTACTTTATGTACGTTTAATATTTTTATCAGTGTCATATTATTATCATAACCAAGATTGATAAAACGTAACATTAATCAATATTTGAGAATGTGTGTGTATTTTAATTGTTCATTGTTTTAATGCGTAATATGAAAAAGACTTTTGTCTCTGTTTTAACTCAATAAAGATATGTAAGTTACATGACTTTTGACCTCTCAAATTTTAATACCATGATGAACCTACACAAAATTATAATAACATCAAGTTGAGTTTTAATACATAGAAATACAGTCGTGAATCAAGACTAATATTGGTATTTGATACAAAAATTTACGTTGTATACGATTTTACAATAAAGCTATATAGCTTCAACATTTGTTTAGATTAACAAATGATTGGCGAATACCTAATTCTAAGTTTCAACTGATAATAGTAAGTGAGATTCTGTTTAGATAGTTTGAAGCCTAGGGAAGCACCTTAGTTAGCATATAGGATAGAAGGAACACATCTTGTTAGCCCCAGATTAGCTCAGACTTCAGAGAGAAACTCATTAATATTCACAATGTGTCACGCGACATTTCTATAATCTACACTTACGCGAATAGAGTCGAAGGTAACAGCTTTAATTATAGATAAAAACTCCTGTTTCTCTGAGTCATAAATGTAGAAAAGATGATTCTAAAGTTAGAATCACGAATTTGTGTAGGTAATGAATTCCTATCACACTAAAAGAAGAGATACAACAAGAACTTTTTAAAATTATAAAAAAAGGTTGTATAAATAAAAAATATGAATATAATACTGGCAACTCAATCCTATTCTACGTAATTCGTATTTCTTGTTTCTTAACAATGAGGACAAGTGTTCTTTGCGCTCATTGAAATTATTTTCCCGCCTTGATTCACTTAAACTGTAAGTGTGAGATTTTTAAAATACAAGTACTTCAAGCTATACAAATAGAAATTATATGCAACGGCAGTAAAAGATGACAAGCATAATTATTATTTAGGCTGTGACTTGTACCTACTTGATCTAATTATTAAATGCGCATTCAAACTGGCATTCAAACACTTACAACTTATAAAAAAAATGGGTCAAGTACTAAATTTTTTAACAATAATTAAATTATGTTAGTTTTATGTTTACAACAAATTTTTTGTCAATTTTCCATACCAAAACTAATTTGAAACAACATATCTTACGCATCATTAAAATCAATGTCTTCTTTATAAACTCTACCACACATGGTTCTCAGCTATCGAAGCGAGTTGTCCGGTTTATATATTGCACTTGGCAACTTAGTTGGTAATCGATAATTATTAATTCCTCAATAGGAAATGTAATATTATAATGTCACGTACTATATTATCTCGTTAGTTCCTACATCTACAAGGTTACGAACATATTTAGTATGCGCATACATAGCCATCGATCACTTGATGACATCATGACCGAATCTTACTAACCATCACTATTCACTACGTTAAGTTATGAAGGTAATTTGTTATTTCTTTGTAATAAATCATTGCTACTATATTGGTAAATCTGTATCCCTAGGATACGTTTTGACGTTATGAAAACTATATTTTACCAAATCGTAAAATCAAAACTTATTATACACTCTATGATTCGAAATCTATTGAAATATTTAAAAAAAATCTGTTAAAAGTTATCTTTATCTGTTTAGGATTCTCGTAAAAATCATCCAATACCTCTCAATAAATGAATCATGTTAATACATTTTGATTTCTAGAGTATATATAATAATTCTATTTTGATTTGATGTACTGGGGTACTTAACCTTTTCACATTCCCTATGACATCAATGTTTTTATAGTTACAAAAATATTACAATCTCTATTGATGAGTGGGAGACCCGGAAGTTTTATCATCACATGACCTTCATGGTACTTACGATTTAGAGCATTCCCGGAGTTTCATAAAATAGAAAATAAAATATTTTGATAATTTCATAAATAAATGGAAATCTCAACAATTATAAAACAAGTGTTAATTACAGCAAAATTAAATACCAACTTAGACAGCAATAATAAGATCTGTTCAGTGATGCATCACTATTTAACCAACAATTTAATACAAACCATCTTCAAAAAAAAATTATACTATTATTTGATAAATGTCACTCAAATAATTAATTCAAAATCAAGTTTGAGAAGTAATCAATTATTATTAAAAAGAGAAAGAGATATTATTAAAAGAGAAAGAGTTCTCTTAAATAAATTGTTTAATACTAATAAAATTTATTATATAATATATAAACTCTATTTTGGACATCACAATGTTATTGCTTCCCCTTCGCGTTAAGAAATGCATGCCGCATTTATAAATAGAGTAGCCTCGTGCGGTGTCTGCTACGACCATCGATCGTGGCGTCCTCGCCGCCATCTTGGCCGTCTCCCGCCCGCATGCAGACCGCGCCTTCCCCCAGCTGCCCCTCACTGCCCCACATTCACGTTTCATCTCGCACATGGTACACCATATGATTGTTGACTGGTTGTTACCATCCAGCATTACTCAGTATTTTTTTACAATTTATTTATTCATTATAAACGTAATTAAAATAGTTAAACTTTTACATAGGTAACTGTTTCTCTATAACCGGTAAATATAAGAACATTATGTTATTTGAGAGTGTATTTTTTTTGAGAATGTAGGAAATATAAAAATAAACGAAGATGACATTGAAGATGTTTCCGCGACCTAAAAACTACGCCATCGCCTGCTCATTGCTCACACGTTTTGCTTTATTTAGAAAGTCTTCGTTTCATACTTCTTCACTTTACACAAAAGACATTATTATTATAATATGCATTTTACAAATAAAATAAATATATTACAGGCATTTAATATTTTCAATACGTGATATAAAATATTTTATAATTAAGTTTAATATTTTACATTAGTTTGTAAATTATTTGCTCTATTATATGTATATAACATTATAAATTGGCTACTACAATTTTATTTCTAGACCATAAATAATATATAAAATATATCAATATGTTACAGAAAGTACGGACTTTAAAACAAACTATCAACCCCTATTTACACCTTTTAAAATGGAATTTCCAAAGACCCAGCCTTAGTGTGCCTTCGTTTTAAAACATAACAACTGAAGAACTGTCAGGTTTCATATTCAAACGGTATACCTAGGTAGTTTTTAGTGTTATTTTATTACGGTCGAGAGACTAATAATGAGAGATCATTAGTTCATTTTAATAATAATTTTAATGTTCTTGTATACCTAATACCACTTATGTATTTACAATTTGTTTTAATATATATTTTAAAAGCAAAATTTTAGGTTTTCAATAATATGGACATACTCGAAATAAAACTTCATTAAATTGCTTATTTCTAACTACAATTCTCAACTTAACTTCACTTATAAGTAGTGAATAAAATGTCTGATTTCAATACAAGTACCTAGCAGCCGTGAAGGTGAACATCACTAGAAAATTGACCTTCCGAGATAACAGCGCTAATAGCGTAAGATAACGAGCCCTGTGGAAAACGTACGTTTGATTTGATTTTCAGATATTTTAAATTACAACAAATAATCTTTTAATAACCTAAATATTAAAGAATGTTTATTTTTATACGTAGGCTATTAAGAAATCAGTACATACTACTACATTTTATCATAACCAAAATATAATATTTACATAATGACACAAAATAACTGTAAAACATATATATTTATAAAAAAAATATGTAGGTGACCTACAAATACATTGATTATTTTCAATTGCTTAGATATTATCAGTGATCGTTATATTGCAGCTATTAGTGCATTATTATTGTTTAGATATTGAAGAATTTGATCGATTCTAGTAGCAAGAGTTATAAAAAAAAAAAAAGAAAATTATAATAAAAACATGGGCGAAGAAAGCACGTGACCAAAGTCAGGAGGGATGTGACCGGTCGTAGGACGAGTATTACGCACAGAGGTCGTCTGTAGTCGATGCACCGGCCACTAACCGGCCCATGCTCTAGCATTAAATAGTACAGATTATCGATTGCAAGAGGGCGTAGCCCCCAACATTACCGGCTAATGTGACGTAGCCAGTTATTTTTATTACTACACTAGTCACTTGTTAAACAAGTACCATATTCGGCAACGAAATAACGGGCACCAACCAACCAGTACGCATCGTTATATAAGAACAATGTTATTATTAAAATAAATGATGTTTTGTTATTGTTGAAATGTATATTGTGATAAAAATATATTCTGATGCTTAATTAGACTAGTGTCGTACAAATAATAGGTTTTAGTTGTTTGCTTTTAACAATGTATCATCACTAGTCCGTGTATACTAGAAAAATGTATCGGTAACATCTATAACCACAATAAAAACCTTTTATTCATTAAAAATATAAAGAATTTGTACTTACTAGAGCTACAACAGAGTCTATGGCGCGGTTGAAGCGATCGCATAGCGCTCTCATACTTTCGTATGAGTGGGTGTCGTAATCGCACAAGATGTTTTTCTCCAATGCACCTTTCATCTCCGGCAAATCGTCGCAAACCCATCTAAGCAAAAATAACATAACTTTTAAAGTCACAGAAACAACTCATACAAAAACAACAGTTAAACCTCCTTTGAAGTTTTTTTTTAATATATCGCATCTGCTTTTTACCTCACTCAACATCATAGTCATTTAACCTTTTTACATCTCAATGACAGGTGTTTAGGCCTTAGAGCCTATTAAAAAGTCAAAGGTGACACACCTGGCTCCATTTTAATATTGAAGTGCATGTATGTTATGCAAAATCACTTAAGATTCCGAAAATATTAGAACCTTAAATTGTTATATCTTTTTATGTAACTTTTCCTTTATATAATCTGATAATCGTATCACGAGTTATTATTTACTAGCTTTCTCTGCACTCTATAAATAACAGACTGAGTTGCGAATAATATTTTTAATGAATGTCATTATAATTACGATTTTTAAAAATCCCATTCCATGGTTTGATTGTTTATAAAGATTTAAATTTTTTACATTTCAAACCTATATTCTATCCTTTTTGAAACTTGGTTATTTTAAACACTTATATTAAAATGTAAATTAAAGCACGCAACTTTAAAAAAAACAAATATAAAAATTTAAATGTATCAAAAAGCTATAACTCAGTAGTTACAAGGTCAATCCTGATTCGCAGTTTCAAGGTCACAAAGGAAGAGTGAACGCGTCCGGTCGAGAGGAGGTCGCGGCCGCCCTCGCCACCCCTACCGCACGAGCGCAGGGACCGAACGGGTCAACTTGCCAAACTAGTTCTTTTATTTCCGACCTGCATACAGGTGAGTGAGCGTCATATTTGAGGATGGAACGGAATATCTTTTAACCTAAATCCATTTTATTTAATATATTTTTAGGCAGATTCTTCATAACGTTTTTTGTTTCTAGGAGACACGAAATTATATCAAGTTTGTTTAAATCATTTTAAAACTGACACAATGCTGCTTTCCTATCTAATATTATTAGAACTGCAATGCATCACGGCTGCGTAAAATATATATATATATACATATATTTAATCTTGTTTTCAAGACTAGGTATATGATAGGCGATTCATGAATACGTAAAAAAGTTTCGGGCGGTCATCGCCCCACCGTCCTTCGCGTTATGCAAACACTCACGCAACAGCACTATAGTTATTAGAGCACATAACATTGTCATTACTCATTGCAATTGAAACACTGATAGTTATTTTAACAAAACATTATTAGTTATGATTGTAACAAATTGGCATAAAGTCAAATTTACGTAACAAGAACTAGGCAGTATGGAACTTACTTTGGTTCTAAAAATAATCCAAAATATTAGTTCCTTTTGACAGGTATAAAATCAATTCTTGCAATGAGTTTAAACATAATATGATCACACATTTTAATTGTAAAATATGATGAAATGATGATTATTAGTACAACATAAACTGAATGTTCAAATAGCATAAAATATTGGTTATCTTACCTTATTGTCTCTACTATTTCTAATGCTCCGTCGTGTTTGTCCTGAAACCAAGATAGGGATAGCTAAACTGTACTGTATGTAAACATACATTGAAGATGAATTATGAGTAATGTCAATAAATATATTTTTATATAGAATAGTTTTCTATGCATTTAAAGTTTACAAGGTAATTGCACTACCTCTAAAAATAAATAGAGCATTAATAGTATATTATAGGATAATAATGTCATAAAATTACAGTAACAATGAAAAAAAATATTTTCCTGTATATAAAAAAGTACATATATGTAATAATTTCTTTAAATGTTTTGTAACAAGTACAAAAAGACGAACATAAAGTATGATGTGTTTAAATAATCTCAATATTTTAAACAAATGTTATGTTATATTTTACTGTAATTGTATAAAATACATAACATCATATATTTAACACTAATAAATACTATAAAGTATTTTTTTTTATAAATTAATTCACACAAAAAAAAAAACAGAAATGCTCACCAAACTATATTGTTATTAGTATTAAATACTAAATAAGTTAATTTAGTTTCTTCATATCACTGTAACCTATTTTATTAAAAATGTGGGTCAAACATTATAAAGATATAAAAGTAATGTTTTTTTACTTCTATCTTTTAAAATAAGTTGCTCATTACTCTTTGATAAAAATTATTATGTATGTAGTCAATGAATGTAGATCTAACCATATTAATTAGTTATCAATAGTCAGTTTGTTTATGTAAATTTCATGTTTTAATTTAAAGGACTAATAAAAATTACCAACAATATCTAAGTCATAATACACAGTTTAGAAGAAGCCTTTAATATTTCTAACATTTCTATCATATCTAATTACTGGCAGTAAATATCTTAAGTGAAATGTAAATAGTCAATATAAATAACATGCCAAACACTGTTACCCTATAACCTATTCTTTATTTTGTCATTTTCTGCTATTTTATCTAATGTAATGTTGCACTGCCACAAATATTTCAGTAAACTGTAATTATAAATAAATTAAATTCATAACAAAAAAATAGCACTGCATCAAATTCTTTCCAAATAGTTAAGTTCTATATTGAATACGTAAAAATGTAAATAAAACAGGACAGTAAAGACTACGCAACAGTGTGTACATATCTAAAAAAAGCCGACACCTTGACAAAACACGAGGTCAATACACTCGACAATACAAGAGCCATGTGATAAAGCACTATAATATGACGATATTAACGATGACTTTAATATTGAATAAACATTATGATAAGAAAACAGACTAATTATGTAAGAAGACTAAGCTGTTTAGTATATTTTTGCTACACGCTAAGCATCTACATATACGTACATATATCATTCAAACTACTGTATGTCAATATTTTAATGAAATCCAAATATTAGACGTTATATCTAAATATAAACTGAATATATTATTGTACATACAAATATCACACTATAATGCATTGTGTTTACCCTGGTTAACAGTAATAATGTTAATAATTTTGATTTCTTACCGAGCCATGACCCGATGTGAGGGGCCATGTATAAACAACAGGTTCCGCGCCTGCAGGAGAGTGCAAGCGTAAATCCAAAGCCATGATAGGATAACCGCTGCATTAATGCACACTCTTTTCACTTATACACTAATTTTATCACTATAAACAATTGATATTAACATAATTTCACTGCACTTTCACACACACACATTCTGAACTAGGCTGAACGCCATGTTGAAAATAATACCAATCAAATCATGGCCGACATTTCAGTGTTGTCATTCTAATTAAATGTAGTTACATTTTGGATTTAATTATCCTCATGGCTTTTATTCTTTTTTCTGATATTTATGTTGTACATTTAGTTGTTAAAATGAAACCTTTATAAATAATTTCGAAAAAGTTAAAGTTTTTTATTAATTTCAATTCATTCCATCTTAACATATATCTCATAAATCTATCACAAAGATATTATTTTTATTCTTACTGAATAAGAAAATATCCATACTTTAACCTATTTGTTCTTAAAATATTTGAAATTGTATTATGATAATAAGGATGATGGGATTTGTGATACCATAGTTAATAACTTAATTTTTATTGTAAGCTCTTGTCACAACTCACAAGACACAGTCTAGTTGATTATAATTTTAATAGCAATAACCAATTTAATTTTATAAAATAATAATTGATCAGTTTTCACTTTGTTAATTTATGATTAAGTCTTCTATCACTTTTCAAAACAGCAAAGACTTCAAACACTTTTTTCTCAAAAACTTATATACAATGTCAGATTCGGAAGGCGAAAATTCGAAAATTGCAGATTTTAAAGATATCGCAGATGAAATCGAGAGATGTAAGAAAAATGAAGAAACCTCGGAAATGTTTGTGTCTGGTTGGGATGATGCAGATAAAGATGTTGATATTGTAAAAGATCCCAAAGGTGTAGTAGAATTATTATTATGAATTTGTGATGGATAGTTCATAATTTACTTGTTAAAAAATACTATAATGGTTTAAAATTTTAGGTGACCCTAATACATATATTTTGTGGGCAGCGGAACATGGAGAACTGGATATCATTAAAGAACTTATAGCAACCCAACCTGGATTAATTCATGTTAAGGATGATGATGGCTATACTCCACTACACAGAGCTTCTTATAGCAACCATATAAATGTCATATCTTTTTTAATAAGTGTAGGAGCAAACATAAATGCTAAAACTGAACTTGGTTGGACTCCATTACATTCAGCTTGCAACTGGAACAATTATGTGCCTGCTGCAAGACTCTTAGCAGCAGGAGCTGATCCAGCAGCATTATCTGATGGAGGTAAACCAATAATAAACAGCTTGAATTTTTCTAAAAGGCAATAAGGCTCTTGTAAGCGTTATTATGAATGATCTTTTATTTGGAAATATTTTCTTACAATTTATAACTAAAAAAAAGGTTTTTTTTTTCAGAACAAACACCTTTACACTTGGCTTCAGCAATAAGTCATTGTAAATCAACATTACTCATTTTGCTCCTCCGAGAAGATGCTGTAGAAATATATCGAAGGCCCAACAGCTCACAAGAAACTCCTGAACAGTTAGCATCCTCTCACGGAATCTATTCACCTTTATTTGAAATGGCACTACCAGCAGCTTCATACATTCGATCTTTAGCTTTTACTTCTAATCCATATGTTCGTAGGGATAACAATACATTAAAGTTGTAGAACTGATTAGTAAATTATAAATAGATTTGATACTCATAAGATGTCAAAGTGTAAGTAAAAGTACTATTGAGCTCTTTTCTTTAAGTCCATTAGTTCTTGCAATTTTATTTTATCTATGTAACAAATATTTAGATATGAATTATTGTAGAACTATATATAAATATTTAGATATGAATTATTGTAGAACTATATATTGTCGTACAGAATGTGATTATAAAATAACAAAGATATTAGAAGACTACCAGTCATTTTCGTGATTTATTTTAAGAATTCATTTCTAATTTTTTGTATACAAAATTAGACACTATACTGAAGTCAGTATCTATTTACATAGTATAGTTTACCATTCTTTGTACATAGTATAGTGTAGTATTCTATGTACATAATATAAGTATACCTTTCTATGCACGTAGTATAGTGTACCATTCTATGTACATAATATAGTGTACAATTCTATGTACATAGTTATTTTAGTGTAGATATTTGATTCCAAAATATTGAACTGTATATGGCATTTAAATTAAACTTAGAAACTATAATACTTTTCTGTCTAATAAACATTTTTCAAAATTGGTAAGTTACTCCATTCATAGAACCATAGTACTTTTAAATCTAGAGCAATTTTTTTGGTCTATTTATATGACAGCAAATAGTATTACATATAGAAAATGACTTGTATTACCTAAAATATATTCGTTTTAGTGTGATGATTGTTTTAGGAGGTAAACAAAATAACAATGTTAATTTTTTTTTTTATATAATATTTCTAAATAAGAAACAAAAAATACAAATGAGCAATGTATTTTGGAAAAATCATAGTAAATAGTGTATACAGTAACTTAAAATAAATAGTGGCTATCTATATGACTAAGTCTATAATCATGCATTATGGTTTTATCATTATATTTTACATACAGGTAGTTTATTGTTATTTAATTACATTTCTTATCTATGTAGTTTTGGTGTTAAGTTTTCTAAAACAAACATAGCTCCTGACACAAGATAAGTTTCAGTGTGTAAATTTTTTAAATTAATAATAAGGGTTCTTTTATCAATTTTCTTGAGTTCATTTAATGTTTGTCTTGCTTGAGCAGTCATATAAGGTAGTACTAAACAACCCAAACCCAAGCATTTACATCTTATGCAGTTTTTCCAAATTTCAATTAAGTCGTCGTCTTTGATTACAGGGCATACTGGTAACAAATTTAAAGCATTGAGACACTTTGTTTTTTGGCGATCAGTGATTGGGTAGTCAGCACGTTGAAATGGTGATAAGATAATTGCCCTCCAAGCAGAATAGATGACATTATCTGGTGGATGGTGAACTTTTAGCAGTAAAGGAATAATCTCTTCGAAAAGAGAAGCCCTCATTAAAATCGGTATCAACTCACGTATAATTTGTGTATCCCCAAATTTGTTGGCTAATTCCGCTGTAATTTTCAAACTTTCGATATTACTACCACACACTTGTAATATTTGATTTAGTGCTAATGTTTTGTCTTGCAAAAATGTTGCAATAACCCAGGGCATGTCAATTCGTTCAAGATGAACGATATAAAAGAGTTCTAATAAGGATTTCCAAAGCACATTGCGTTCTCGACGTGTAACTTTAACTGCAGTGTCTGGTTCAACAGCACTCATTAGACACTGTAAAGCCCTCAGTTTCTTACGTTTGTTATAATCACTTTCATCATCAAAAGCTATTCGTGATAGATAAAAAGCTCCCATTTTTGGACACGTTGCTTTTAGAATATATTTTGCGGTAATCAAGTCTTTAGGATCCAAACCGGGATTGCTATTGTTCTCTTTGTACGTTTTATCTAGTATACTTTCTAGTAATTGTATTCTAATAGAACTAATGTTAATACTGTTTTTGTCGGCAATTTCATTAGCTGCACGATTGATGTCATGGCGAGTAACTTTTTCAACAAAATTTGGGTGGAGATATAAGGCATGTATAAGTTGAACGGGCTCAGTTGATAATCGAATCAATTCTTCACATGCCCATTCTATTTTGTGTAAAACGTGACGGGTTGATAAAGAAGAATGAAGTTTTTCCATTTGACGTACAGCACGGTTACCAGGTTGAAGAGTTGCCCAACGTTGTGAAAATTGATAACACAGTTGAGCAGCTGCCACTTGATCAGCACCCCTGGCACAACCTTGAAGAGCATAGAATAAACACGCACCTGCCCACTCCATATTTGCAATATGTCTTACGCAACGATGAGCAGTCCTTAGTAACGGTTCTTCTAATGATGTTAAACGCCAAGGTTCGTTATCTTTTATATCACAGTCATTATTCTCCGTGCGTTTTCGGTTAGTCATAGTTTGTTTCACGGCATTACTACATATCATATCTCTTGCCGTTTGTAAATCCCCGTCTAGAGTTAATAATGACACAACAGGCAACCAGGATTCGTAAGTTTCCAGAGTTATTTCTGATTTAAGATTAGACCACATATCATCACGCATGAAAAGGTGAAATGGTAAGCGATAATATCCTATTTCAGGAAACATTCCTTTTACAGAAAACAGTTCAAACTCGTATTGTTTAGGGCTGCTCTTTCTTTGATATCCATTAAGGAAATTCAGCAAATAATATTCCTTTAAATGTTTTGTGTCTACCGGTGAACTAAATAACAATTTATATATGCATACATATACTTCATAATAGTAAGGATTAATAGAAGAAAGACATCCGTGTACTACAACTTCACCGTTATTCCACAAATCGTTAAAAACTTTTCTTATATAATCTTTTTCCTTTATACTGTCCCAAATCACGAAACAGTGTGACATAAATTGTATAGGATCATGCTCAGTAATGATCTGCCGATTACCTAATTCATTTTCAACTATTTTGTACTTTAGATCCCAGTTAGTCAATAAAGATATTAGTAATAAAGAAAACCCTTCATTCTGAGATATGTTTAAAGTTTGACATAACTCCATAAGGCGATCAAAAGGTGTCTGGGGATAGTGTCTTAAAATATGAAAAAGTAAAACTTGTACATCCCATGTTTCTTCGTTTTCAGGAAGTGCTACTTCGGATAGATTTATATTAAACTTAGACTTCAGAATATATTGTGGAGGATAAGACATACTACTTCCAGGTAAAATGTCATCAATTGCGAATATGCGACGGATAGGTGGAGACGAAAGATATTGCATTGCGGCAGGGGACAGAGTATCAGCTTGGCCCTTTAGCAACTCCAATATCCACATTTTGTCCTCTAATGCTTTATTTCTGAGTGTAAGTAACAACGAAGTTACTATAACTTGATCAAGTTCTTGTAGTGATACAATTTTCGTCAAAAGTTTTTTGGTGAACTTTTCCTTCGTTTTAAAAAATGTGTCACAAAGCGTAGTCTTACTTTCCTGTGATTTTTGTATCATATTCGCGATTATTCTGAACAGAATAAACTCTCCTTTATGTGCAATTTTCAGAAAATCTTCATTTGAAAACGTCTGAGACGTGTTAGCATAGAATGAGATGAAATCATTAAGAGCATTGATTGTAGACATTGGTAAGAAAATGTACTGAAACTTCCAGGCAACTGAAAGGTTTTTCAAAATTGTGCTTGCATTTATTAAGGCATTCAATACTGATAAATGTTTTAGAAGTGTATGAATGTGTTCTTCATCACAACTAATAGAAACTTCGGACAGTATGTTATAAGATTCCAATAAAACATTTGAATTCTGTCCATCTTTATACTCCATCAGAACGGATTTTTCATTTTGTTGCACAGCTGACATTAGAGTTTCAACGTGCTTGCGAACGCTCGGACTAGATGATATGCCACGTAACATGTATATTAATTTCGATTCTTGTGATAAATTTTTGCCTAGAAGTTGAGAAATGCACCTACCACGGCCAGAACTAGAAGACATTTCTTCAGTTCCTTTCGAACTATATAAATGGCCCGCCCGGCAACTATTACTATTAATATCATTCAAATTTAATTTGATGTTATAAGAGTTTTTAAGATAGTACAAATTCTCAATAGAAACAATTTGCGCCTGGCTTAAGATTTGAGTCCCCTTTAAAAAATCTATATAATTTCTCTCCAAAAGTTGATTTGCGTTTCCATCCATAATGCGTTGTTCAAATTTATTAAGCATAGACTTAACAATGATTCTCTTGTTACGATTATTAATATTCTTGAAATAAATTAATGCTTTTTTGGTTTCACAATCTCGAAGACATCGGTCCATATATAAAACACAAGCATAATTAGAGTATGTAGTTAATATGTTCATAAATATTTCTAGATCATCCAAATTAACACATGGCGCACAGACGACTTTATGTAGTATAAGCACATAATCAGTACAGGTAAGAGGAATGTTGTACTTTTTTAAGATCACTTTAATTTTGGCGTAGTTTAATTCTTTGTATATTTCTTGAGCTATAGAGCGATCTGCATCAGTAATTGTAAAATCTTTATTGATTAACGAAGCTGCATCGGTAGCTATTGCAAGAACTGTGGAATCCCATGGTACATCTAATATTTTAAGGACGTTTAGAAGGCAGTCAAGTTTGTTGCAAGGTGCTCGAAACGCAATAAGCAAAATTTTGAGACGGGGTCCATCAATGCTACCGCCGCTGCTTGCAGCCTCACTATCTATGAAGGACCGAAGAGTATCATCTATTTCCAATAAATGCCGAGACACATATGTTGGTAAACTTTCAGACACAAAAGCTTCTAGGTCTTCTGTATAACAACGACGCAACATTAGTAGAGCAATTTCTGAAGGGCTCTGAGAGCTGAACTCACTAAGCAACATGTTAATTTTATATTTATCTTTTAATTCTGTTATATATATTATATGATCCTTTATTATATCTAAACCATCAATAGAAATAGGTCTGATATAAATAGTTTTTATTGATGTCTCAAGAACATCTATTATGGAAGAAATAAATGTTAAACCAATTTTTGGCCAATAGGATGACTGCTCTAAGAGAAATACTCTGTCTGTAGTCCACTTTACAAACAAGTCTATATAAAAAACATTTTGCTCTAAGAGAGGAGACACAAAATTTCTAAACCATATTATAAGAGCACCTATTTTAACATTATAAGGTATAGCATTCAGTATTTGGACAACATCTTCAGAATTCAATGTCAATCTTATTTCTGAGTATTTCAACCAACAGATGGATGCTAAATCTAAATCTGATTTGCTTATAAATGTTATACACAGCTGCAAAAAACTCATTTCTAATATTTTTATATTCTCATAGCAACTTCCACCTCTAAAACAAATATACTCTAATAAATCACTTTTTATAATAACATCAGAAATTAAGTCAATCAAATTCTTATCTTCTGTTGCATCAATTTTCTTTTGTAAGGGATATAAGATTGGTTTGTACAATAAGTTGTGATTACAAAGCTTTGTGGCAACACTCACAAGAAAATTGTAATCATCAATGATGTCAAATATTTTATATAGTTGCGGCAACATCTCACCAGGTTGGGCAGCCTTAGATATTATTTCATCAACAAAACATGTTAATTGCAATTTTAATGCCTCTGTAGATGATGCCTTTGATTTTGGGTTGATATGAGATTGTGCATCTTGCTGATCTTCTAAGCATGAAAATGAAGTGCTATAAATCTCAATCTGAAATACATAATGAAGAAATTTAACAAACTTATAAACAATTTAATTAGTAACTCTGACTACTAAATATTCCCATTATAATTCAATTTGTTTTTTTTAATAAAACTTGTTACCTCTTTGTTGGTCCACTTTAAGTAAAAGAATATATTCTTGTTTGCCGCTAATGGATGGTACTTATAACCATTTTTATCAAAGTGGAACACATATTCAAATTTTTCATTAATTATCCACATTTGTTTTCCATCAGACAGTACAATCTTATCATCCCAATGAGACAGTAATTCCAAATTATTATTAGTTTCTATTATATCAATTAAGCCTGTATATGGACATTTGATCGTAAGTTTTCCTGAATCTATATAAATTTCTTCATTTTTGCTTGATGTTTCAATGATGGGTAGAAATTTGATTAGAGTTATATTTAGTTCTTCTACACCTTTTTTTTCTAAATCTTCATTGTTCAATGAGAAACAGAGACGTTCACCGCTTTCACTTATTAATATTAAATCTGAACCATGTTTTAAGAAGCGCGCTATTTTGTAATTAGCAGAACTATTGTATATGATTTTAATTTTGTTAGTTTTTAAAATATCTATAACAGTCATTTCACCAGATGTTAATACACACCAAATAAAATGACCTCTTATTGTGTAGTCTGAGATTTCGTTTTCAAACAAAAAAACCGATTTATTATCAGAATCATTTGTTTCACTAATATCCACTAATCGTATACTCATCATATCTTCGATTATGACGATATTTGGAAAACATAATTCAGCACGTAACTTGTTTAATGGTTCAGTGTTTATTTTTTTCAGGCATTTTATTGTTACAACCATTTTTAGTGTAAATCAATACTGCTTTACACTAACAATATATTTGTGCAAATATTGCAAACTATAACCAATTATTTTCAACAATGAACAAATTTGCTTAAAATTTAAAATCGGCTTTCGGTTAGCTTATGACGTTAACTTTGTCGTTTGTAAAATTTGTCAAAAAGGCAAAAGTTTAGAGTTTTACAGCATTTCATGACAACATTTATATTGTTTACTATTTTATGACTATGCCGCTTTTGAAACCAGCCAACTATAAAATGCACTGTCATAATTTCCTTTGGAAGGACAGAAACTTCATTTGTTGTATAAAGGGTTTATTGTAATTAATGGGCCACCTCTTACAGGCAGCCTCTGTACTTCAATCCCAACAATATTTGTTCTTGGGATTAATGTACATGTAATGTGATGTACCTCCTACATACGGAGGCATGTCCAGAACTGAGCCTTTAACCAAGCTGCCAAGTCCTACAAAAAGGTAGGTCCTATTACGGAAGGCTCGTCTCGATCGAATTGCTAAGAATGGCGAAAAGCTCTCTGTCAGACCAACTGACAGTTGATCTTTCTGGTCTCTTGCCAAAGCGATCGACTTGAACTTCTGCCAACCCTCACTGCCTGCCTGCTGAAGCCATATGGATCCCTGGCCCACACAGCAACAGAGAAAGCGAATGTATTTGCTTCTGTGTTTGCTGATAGTTCGCATCTAGACACTGGCATTATGCTTCTCCAGCACATCTTCCTCACCGCGGTATTTCGATGCCTGAAATCTGCATCACGAACAAAGAGGTATGGATACAAAGAGGTACAAAGGGGTATGTGAATAAAGCCTTAAATGTTGTTGAAGCTTTATCAGCTATTTTTCTCAAGACATGCGCAGCTGAGTTGTCTCCTGTTTGGACACATCTATATCGCCTCTCTTTCAAGACTGGAATAGTGCCGAAATCCTGGAAGCTTGCAAAAGTTCAAACGGTGCCCAAAAAAGGCAGCCGTGCCGATCCTGTAAATTACAGACCGATTTCAATCACCTCCCTCCTCTCCAAGATTATGGAGCGTGTATTGAACTCGCGCCTTTTAGAGTACATAGAAAGCAACAATCTCCTCATGAAGGGCGAAACCGGGAATCGAAAACACCGTGAACCGTGAACACGGTTGTTGCAAAACATTCATAAGGTCGGCTTAAATTTAAAATATAAATTTACAATTTAGTTACACGCGAGTTAAATCCATAATAACAGTTTTATTTCAATGTATAAAATATTTTGGTACCAATATAAATAACTTTTATACATAAAAATTGTGCTTAACTCTGAGTAACATTTAGTTTTTCACTTTCATTGCACACTCTTCACTGTCTCAAAAGATATAAGTACTTTAAGTGTTCAAGAAACGTATCTACCTATATATCTATAAATATAATAAATTTTCACTCTTCAATATCTGTACACGAAAGTATTAATAAAGAAACATATTGGGGCGCCTTTATAAGAGCAAGAGAACCCAAAGCAATGGTTTTTCATTTTGTCTGTTTGTCTGAATGTTTGTGCACGCTAATCTCAGAAACGGCTTTACCAATTTTTATGCAGTTTTCAGAAATATATTGTCACAGTCTTCATTTAACATGTGTTTATTTCTTTCAAATCAGTTGAGAAATAAAAAAGTTATGTCAATCACGTAATAGGTACCATGGAAATCTTCTTTTTCTATATCTATACATGTAATAAATCTTAAAAATGTATATAGCCAGGATGTGAAGGGCTAACTAACAGAATCCATTTCTAACATTTCAGAAATTTTTGTCTGTTTATCTGTTTCTCTCGTAGTTGTACATGCAACACGAAGAAAATATATGACTAATGTAAAAACTTTTGAGCGTCACTCTGGGTAACATTTAGTTTTTAATTTTCATTGCACACTCTACACTCTATCAAAAGATGTGTGTTTAAAGTGTTCTAGAAATTTATCTTTATACATATAAATAAACTGTAACTGATCTCTGTAATCATCATGTAAAATATTAAAAAAAAATCATAATAGGGGACCTCTATATACGCAAGAGAATCCAAAACAATATTTATTCATTTTGTCTGTACGTCTGTGTGTTTGTATGTTTGTGCACGCTAATCTCAGAAACGGATTAACCGGTTTAGATGAAGTTTTCGGGAATATATTGTCATGGACTTCACTATACATTTTGTGTTTTTTTTATTTAAATCGGTTAGCAAATATGGTTAATAATTTCTTATTTTCGTACTTTTGCGGTAAGACATTTTTTCAAAACTTAAATAGTGGTACTCCAGTCAGGAAATAATAATATACTTTCCAATAAAAAAAATATGTAATTGTACTACCTACTCAATGAAAAAATGTGATTAAAAATAACAAAATATATTAAAATTAACTAGAAATACTGCTACACGCAAAAACTACTTGCGGGAGTTTGATGAAACTTTAAACGGGTATGTTTTATTGAAATCGGAATCTATGCGTACGAAGTAGCAGGCACAGCTAGTATTTTTATAATTTCTTTAAGTGTCTGCTCCTCCTTTAAGTTTCCCCTCCTACCAAGGATCTACGGCGGGAAACAAAGCGGCTGGCTTATTCCCGATTCGTTTTACCCAAACTACCTCTGCGGAGCGGGTCAGTGGTAGAGGCTAGATCCTTGACTCACTCCGCGATCTCCTTTGCTTCCTTGACTTGCTTGTAAAAGGAGGCCATGGTGACCTAAAAGGTCTCACTGCCGAACACGACTGCCAATTTCTTTCGCTGACACTTTATTTTAACTAAACTGTTCAGAGTGTTCACCTATTCGCCACTCTACCAAGACTCGGGTTCAATTGCAAGCAGTGTTGGCGCAGTGAACGATACTGTATGGCACCTCCAGGCTCCAGGTCACCCTGGTTTTAAAGTACATATTTTTTTTAATGTTATGAGTAAAATATTTCTCATAGTTATTCTCAAATGCGGTAGCGGTAGCGCTGTAATAATTTCTGTTTACGACCTAATACGAATCTTGAGCATTTAACCGTAGCAATCAAAGTATTGGGAATTAGTTTAGCAATTTTACATTTACGGTAATAACACCAATCTTGATTTTATAATTGAACTTATGGCGTAGTGGTTAGTAACTCTGGCTGGTCGTAGGTTCGATTCCCACATGGGACTTTTTTATGTGAATAACAGATTGTTGTTCTGAGTTAGGGTGTCTCGGTGTAATTTAAGTTATATACCTAAATCTCTTTAGCATAAAATAAACTAAAAAAGTATGTACGACAGCATATGCGGTTGTAATAGCAACTATAAAGAGATTGTTAGAGATGTGATTTAGAGGGATCACAAAAATTTTATTACGTTGCATCATATGCTTTTGTTTCATATAAATTATTAATCTAATAAATCTAACCTTAAAGCAAAAGTTTTGGAAAAAGATTAAAAACAAAAATAAAAATAGTTTTATAAAGAATTAGGTTTATAATTAAAATAGGTTTAAAAATATTTTTTGATGAAATGAGGAAATAAAATAAAATAAAAACTTCGTGTATTAGGAGTTTATTTCTTTACTAGTGGATACACACATAAGTTGCCATTTGTATATTAATACATAACACTTTAACGCTACTTAAGTATTTATCATAAATAAAACAGTTGTCTTTATATAATATATTCTCTATAAAATATTTATTAATAAACCACAGTTAATATAACTGTGTTTATAGCTAATACTATATATATCAAACACATGTACAAGATAAAATACCAACGCAATAATTCATTTCAATTTCAAAGCAATCATAAAGAAATAAAAAAATCAAATAAAGAATTGGACCAAAAATGTAAACTTTTTTTAAAATTTGATTTCAAAACTTTTCTATTATATGACTTACTAACTTTATAGAATAGATGTCCTTAATAACCAACATAAGACACTATTTTAAGGCCTCTAATGGTAATACTCCTATTAATACGTAGGTATTTAATATCTTATTAAAGAAGGAAAGACTTGAAAAATAACTATTTATATAATAAATGAAATAAATTAAATGGATTCAAGTGTCAATGTATATAAAAGATAGAAGTAACAATAATAAAATATTTATAAAACATTTTAACGGTTTCCATTTTTTTTAATTAGCTGCAAAATCAGTTTCACTTACTGATGCGTGCATTACTTTGTATAGTCTAGTAAAATATTGATCGTCTGTAACACATTACACAGTAACGTCAGTAACACTAAGTGTCATTAATCGTCGAACATCACTATGAAATGTCACAAATCACTATCATCAGCTAAGGGTGTTAGTGGATGCCGTAGTCGCGCAACTCTCTGTTGCCGAGTGGTAGTGTGGGGCGATAGTTGTGGAGCAGCTCCATGGCTTCTTCACCACATGACGCTTCACCACATCTCAGTTTGCGCATCAACGCCAACTAAAAAAAATATATAATGTTATAATTTTTTAATTACTATTCTGGCAAAATGATTATGCTATTCTAAAAATCAACTGCCTTGTTGTAATTAGGGATGTCCGCTCTATGTACCCTATTGGCTATAACAGCTTCACAGGGAAGCGGGAATACTATACCTACTGTTAAAAATAGTATCATTCTGTTTTTCACTACATCTCACTTTTTTCTGTGAAATAAAATATTCAGAATATTATGTTCAGCGTTAAGCTTAACACTTAGTTAAACTTATTAAAGGTTGTACCCGTACCCGATTTAATAAAAGGAAATTGTTGGGAAGCCAGAAATAGTCTCAATATTTTTTTGAAATGGTGCATCTCTATTTATTTTATTTTATTTTCAATTATGTTGTTAAGACACCAAACTAATAAAGTTATTCTACTGAGCATGAATACCTTGTTGGTTTATTAAAATATAATATTTTTAGCACCTATGCTATTAAAAATAGATATTATGAACATAATTACCTGTTCAGCGGAAACTTGTACGGGATCTTTAAAAAGTATCCAAGTGACAGATTCTGTGCAGGGCGGCGTGGTAAGTGACCCGGGGTAAGTCCAGTACGCTGGACTGCGCGGCAGAAGGTGAGCGGGGTCCAACGGCTCGGAGAAAGTCACCTTGTCTCCTTTGTGCATGATGTATGGAAGTAACTTCACTACCTTGTCCAGTTCGGCGTGTTTGGAGCCCACCTGAAGATTAAGATTTATTCATATTAATCCGTTTTTGTATATTCAAAGACCAACAGCAGAAAATAGTGCATAAATCATGCATAATGTAAGACATTATTTTTAACTACTTGATAATTTTCGAAACTCTTTTATCATCACGAACAGGCTATAAATTAAAAATTACCAAAGGAAACAGAAATACGCAAGTAAACGTGTTGTTTACCAATTGTTACTAAAGTTACTAATGATAATAGTTATTTGTTTGTAAAACAAGTATATAATAAAAATACATGTAAATTTTAACTGTGTTATGGGTATGGTATGGTGCCCAGGTTTATCTCCAACAATTAAAACTCCTTGTGGTCTACTTATGGTTGTTGTTTTTTAATTAACATTATTAAGCGAGTAAAAGACGAAGTAAAGCGCCTTTTCTATTAAAAACGTCATTAAAAAAGATCACGATACGGTTTTTTTTCCTATATTGTGAATTGTGCCTTATTTTATCATGTAAATTTCAGCTACCTTACAGGGAAAATATTACTTAGTTTTACCTGTTATCATTACTGAGCAATAGTAAATATCTTAAACCTAATATTTACAATATAGATTCGTCCAAAGTTTATAAATTACATTCGCGGCGTGAAGTGAAAGTTGTGCACGGAAGAAGAGAGAGCATAAGAACGATTAATTACTTATTTTAAAGGCTACCGCCCGCAGCTACGTAACCTCGTGTAGATGAGATGATATCTGGGCCGCGATCACACACCTAAATTGACTGCATATGACGGATGTTCCCAATCAACGCGATGCTCGACGTGATGCATCAAGCGTTGGGTTATAAATCCAGATAGGAATATGTTTTTTAAAAAACCTGACAACAATGTTGTCCTAGAACTCTTTTACTAGAAAAGTGAAAGGTCTTTTCACTATAAGATTAATTAATAACCGGATATGTGTGCCTATAATACCTATGTATAGATATATATATATATATTTTTTTAGTTAAATATTACTTTAATAATCTTAAAAATTACCATTAGAAAAACTCCAAGAACGGCGAGTCCATCAGGCTGACCAGCAGCCTCAGTAAAACTGTTGTATTTGGTCATGTTCCAATGCACGAGATGCAGTTCTCCCGAGAAGGAGCGACCGTCTACTGTATGCTCTGACCCTTCACCGTTGACGGCCCCCCAGTGGCAGTGCCACTGCTGCAATTTGTACAAATCGGAGCCTAGAGGCCCTCCTCGAAGTTCTGGAAATAGTACAGAAATGTGTAAATATATTGGTGTGTTTATTAAAGATCATGAAAGACAAAAAATGCTTATCAGTATAAAACCGGATATATAATCTCGAATTTGGCGTTTTAGGTTGGAGTAGTTATGTAAAAAATCATTATCTTCACATTATTAAAATAATAATGAGGACGAAGTTTTGAATTTTATATCATTGTATGCATATGATACTTTTTTAATAAAATATATTTGTTCCAAAGTGAAACATAAAAACAAGTTTAAGCTAACAAAGGATTCTAGTTTTATCTAGATTTTATGTTATAAAGATTTCTTTTTGCAGGTCATAGTGCTTTGAAGGTAGCGGATAATATCTAGGTTATTATGTCTAGTTTATTAAATGTCGCCGCACCTACATCTAAGTAGGGGAAGTTCGCCGAATTGGTCAAATTACCCTACCTAATGGTAGTAGTGGTTACTGAGATAAACGCCATTTTCCACATGTCACCATATTTCATTGTTTCATAAAATGATCTTCCTCTTGCCATTGATAAGTAACTTTTCTATACCATATTACTATCCTGAATGAATATTCAAATTAAAACAATACGTTACAATAAATATAAACACTAAATACCAATAAGATTTTCGGTTTAACTAAATAGGCCTAAGTAAAAGCTGTTATGTATGCTGTTATGTTTATGGAGACGGAATTTAATGTAAATATTTGATTTATTTTCTAAATATTAATTATTCCTATTTGGCGTAACTTACCCGAATTATATCCATTTTCATCCACTCGCCAGCAATATCCAGGGTTTACCACCGACCTAGGATGGTTGACGGAGTAGTTCCATACAAGAGGAGGTGCGCTGCCACCGCTGCTGGCGAGAGTCGTGTCTATGTCTACTGGACTCTGACGGGCGCCTCTTGCTTCTGGAAACTTATCAGTCCATGTGGCAGGACCTGGAAAAATAAAAAAAAAACAAAATTCTATTATAGTTCCGTATAAAAATACACATATCAGAGTTTTAAATTAAACGTTGGTAACTTAAACAAACACAGATGTGGTAGCCTTATCAAAATGAAGTTATAAAAGAAACCATTGTCCCGAAAAACTTTATTTGTTTGGAAGAAATGTTTGCGCGTATATAAAAGATAACTTTAGTTGTACCAGTAGGTATATCATTTTTAATTTCACACACATCAAGATCTCTAAGCCTTCCGTGACAAGTTTACTCTTTACTCCAAACAAACAAATCCATATGATGATATAATAAACATATTATAGTGAGATGAATTTGCACGCATACGCACCGCTAACAGTTGTAAACAGAGAAAATAGATAAACAAAAGCTAATTTGGAGTTGAAAATTATAAATAATAATATAAAAAGTATTAATTAAACATTAACAAATTATTTATTTATTTCTACTTCATCACTTATTTCATACGTTTGATACTAATCATTATTTCATGATTAATAATTATTTAATTGCTCGGTATTGATTGATAACACTTCGGATTATAGAACTATTATGTAGTCCAGTGCTAATAATGCTAAGACTAGTTCGAACGGTATTTTTTCGGATTTCAGCCGATCTTGGTATCAAGTACTGAATATTGATGAAATAAATTAAGCGGGTGTGTCATTCTATCAATAAAATAATTAGTTTGTTAAAATGTAGCAATGCTCAGGTTAGACAAGTCAAATGAATCATGGCAGTAGCGAGTTGAGTAAAATTACACAACAATTATCATAAGGAAAAAGTTATAATAACTAAGTAGATACATCTTATTTTTACTTTTAATGATGCTGGTATCTTCACTGTCATTCAAATAATTCATAAATAATGAATATGTTCCTTGTACCTACTTGTACTTGATTAATTCTAATCACAGGGTAATTATATTCTTTTCTTGGTTAATCTCCTAATGAAGCTAATTCACTAATAAAATGTAAATGTGCTATGACGATATTGACCTACGAGGAAAAAAAACAAGATCATAATAGTTTTCCAGACAAACAATCGGCAAATACCGATTTGTAAAAAAAAATACAAAAGTAAAAATAATTTTCATACTTAAAATTTATGTATATTGTCTCTACCTACAACAATAACACTGACAAATTTATTGTTAATGTTTCGTTTTACACGCATCTGTAACTTATACTACACAAAACCTTAACAATATTGTGCCTTCAAGGATTTATATAAATCCCATATTATTACTTAAAAATAAATATTACTAAGTTGATATATATTTTAAGAATAAATAAATAAAAATTGTATAAATAAATGGTAAAATGTATCAGATAATTAAAAAGTTCTTACTCAATTCTAAATAATGTACCTACATCTAGAAAACTCAAAGACATTTTCTATCAATTAGGTGGATAATAATTAATTGTTAATCGCAAGTTAGTTTTATTTCTATTAAGTAAATATACCTATCTAAGTATAATGAAGATATGCGGGTGAGTGCCACCATGAAATATCTGGGCCTCACCCTGGACGGGCGGTGGAAGTTCCGAGAACATTTTCGTGAACTTTCACCGCGCCTCCTAAAGGCGGCGAGGAGCCTAAATTGGCTCCTCCCGAACGTGGGAGGGCCAGCCACAGCATGCCGGCGCCTCTATGCCGGCGTGCTGAAGAGCATGGCCCTGTACGGCTCCCCCATATGGGCGGACGCCCTGGGGGGGTACAACCAGGCTCACCTGCGTAGGCCCCAACGGGCCATCGCACAAAGAGTGGCGCGGGCTTTCGCTAGGGTGAGCCATGGTGCGGCTTGCGCCATGGCGGGAACTCCACCATGGCACTTGGAGGCCGAGGTGATATCCGCCGTATATCACTGGACGGCGGACAAGAGGGCGCGGGGAGAGCGCCCCGCATCAGAGGAGAGGGCCGCCGTCCGGCTGGCGGCCCGCGAGAACGTTCTCCGCCAATGGATGGCGGAGATGGCCGAAGCCAGATTCGGACGGTGGAGTCTGGACGCCATCGGTCCAGTAATGAAGGCATGGACCGATAGGAGGCACGCGTTCCTCACATACCGGTTGTCGCAGGTACTTTCCGGGCATGGCTGCTTCGGGAAGTTCCTGCACCGGATAAAACGTGAGGAGACCCCCGCCGTGCCACCACTGTGGCGCACAAGTTGATTCGGCGCTGCACACCCTGGTCGAGTGTCCGGCCTGGGTGGAGCAGCGCCGACGACTCCAGGCGTCGGTAGGCCCGGACCTAACGCTGCCTGCGGTAGTCACTGCCATGTTGGGCAGCGAGGAGGTCTGGGTGGAAGTGGCTTTCTTCTGCGAGGAATTAATGTCGCGGAAGGAAGTGGCGGAGCGGGCGCGCATGGACGATCCCCTTGCGCCCCCGTACCGCAGACGTCGAAGGGGCCGGAGAAGACGGCAATTCGAACTTCTCCAGCCTGGTGGTGGCCAGTGGGCAGGGGGTGTGGGGACACTCCCGCCCACATTGAACAGGGCACCACCCGCGTCGGGTGGGAACGACCGGGCGCTCCCGGTCGCTCTCACAGGCCCCCCCACTCAGCCAGGGGGGCAGGTGGGGTCCGTCGTGTAATAGACGGGCCGTCGCCGGCGGGGTCGTGGATGAAGGGCTAGCCGTACCCACGACTCCGCCAATAAGGCGAGGAAGGAGCGCCGCGGGGTTTTTAGTGAGTACACCAATTTCAGGAGTCCCACACACGCCCCTCGCTTCCCCCGCGAGGGGTACGGTGCGTAAAGCATTTTCCCCGCGGAAACAAAAAACAAAAAAAAAAAGTATAATGAAGATATAGGTAACAAACAAAATGTCTTGCTTTTCTTCTTTCTCTTATATTATAGGTGTAAACCTCATGGCTATATTATTGAATTTATTCACATAATTTTATCTTCGTTTATCTTTTGAATATTAAGAGGCGCCTTTGAGATGCGGCCTTCATATAAAGATAAAGTAAAACACTAACGGGTACTTTTATTTTCTTAATATATTTATTTTCGTATCCATATTAATATTTCCTATAGACTAAAAAAGCGATGATACAAGTACCTATATAATGATTATTTTTCAAACACAATAATATTTGCGAAATGTGTGTAATTTTTAAAACTTTAACCTTGTACGTATATTACAAAAGCTAGACGCAGAAAAGGTTTTTTACTTCTGTGTAAAAACATAAAGTACACAAACAAACTAATAGGTAGTGGGTACTCAAAACAATTCTTGTTTTTCGAATACATCAATTCAGAGAGTATCACACTGCTGACGTTAGGGGGCACTCAACCTTGCATGAACACAATGATAATGTTTCCAAAAGGCCACCGAATAAATACGTAATGTTAATGTATTCCTTCATTACAAAACTAAATATATAAATAATAGCCTTTCATATTTAAAATGTTACAATAAAACAGAACATTACTTTATATTTGAAACTGTCGTTTCGCCAAGTTAAGATTATTTATTTATAACTCTATCATTGTGTGTATAATAGTTGTTATTATTTATTTATTCAACTTATTGTTTTTTTAATTTTTTATTTAATTAGAATTAAATTAGTAGTTAAAAATCGCTTAATTACTAAATTAAGTGAAGTTTGAATTTAGTCGTATTAGTTGATTTAAGATCAGAAAAAAGTCACCTAATTAGAAGAACTTTCTCTTTTTTTATTTATTGATTGCTAAAAAAATTAAAGTGAAAATAAAAACTTCTAACGAATTTAAACTACAATCTATTATAATAAACCAGCTTTGATCATTACTGAGAATAAACCGTTATCAGATTCTAAAATATTTACAGTTATATCCTGGAATTGCTAAAGTTATGTTATAACTGTTTAGCACTGTACCGGCTATATTCATATAATAATATTATAAGGAGATGAGTCTGTAAATGTATGAATTTTATTATAGAAGTTAATCTTCGAACCTATCATGCGATTTAAATTTTAAGAATATATCTTCGGGTTGCCTATAATTTACTTAGGTATATAATTGCGGTAAGCTATAATGACTTATAATGAAGACTAAATTTGCATAAAACATTCAAGCAAATATGTTCTATTTGGTCTCTACCTACAATCTCTAGTCTACGCCGACATCTAGTACTCTGACAACTATTACTCTGACAGCTAGTACTTATTTTTTGACAGTTATAAAACAACAAGAAACAGAACTACTTAAATTAACCTCAGATTAACTAGTAAGTACGTAGCTCTTACCTAAATCGTTTTGTACATTATATTTAATACCTAAAGTTTAAAGATTTTAAAAGTAACCGTTACTTTGTATTATAACAATAATTTGAGATAAAAACAAGATTTTCTTTTTATCTTAATGACCTGTTATTATATAAAAGATAACTTTAATGTGTCAACTCATGTATCACAGAGAGTAAGAACATGCATGTTAATAACAAAAATGGCAATTAAAATTATTACAATATAATATGACACATAATTGGGTTTATCTAAATATGGCAGGTTAATGTTCATTGTGACTTTTATGTACATCATATTTTTTAACCTTATTCCTAATTTAGATGTGGCCTGTTACTTTATCTGTGCGGATGACCTCCAGTTTGGTAAATTTTTATTATCATTGTCATTATTACTGAAACTTTTTTTTTTGGTTTTCAAGTGGGAATACTAGATCTATCTATTCACAATCAAATTGCTTTATATGCATTTAAATCACAAGCAAAGCCACATTACATTTCATAAATATACATCCGTGTTTTTTGTGTAATGCACGAATTAACAAAACCCAACAAAAAAAAAATGTATCTACAAACTTGATATCGTTAAAATTTGTTTACATAAGGTAGGTATAATGTATATATGGCACCTCCCATATTATATTATTCTAATTCATTTTACATTATTATGACACAATCATAATGAATGGGCATTCGCACTTTACTTAAATATCGCCTAAACTGTAGTAGGTGTGGCCAATAGTAATTTAATCAATGACAAATGTTATCTCCCATATTATGTTTTAGTACGCAACTGTTGAATGTATACGTAAGTACGTATTTACGTTTATGCAAATAAAAGAACAATGACCGTAAATAATTTATTTCGATATCGAGGCTAAAATGTTGAATACTTATTTAAAAACCAAAAACCAGATGAATAACATAAATTTGATTATTACTGAAACAAAAACGTAGGTATGGACGCATGTAGGTATATGATGTGCATTTTATTTTTCGTAATAAAAAGTGTAAGATAGGTTTAGCCTTATTAAAAAGAACTACTTACTATTCAAATTCAGTTTGAATGCTTTTACAATGGGTAATGTTTCTATGTGTTATAAAAATTATTATCTTTACCTAACTTAAAACCTATTTAAATCTAATGACATGACAACTCATGACATAAAGATCCGTTCTTGGTTTCTAGGTATAAATATATAAACTCTATATGTACCTAACGACGTTCAGCGTATTGTATGTATGTATAAAAATATATTTCCTCAATATTAATGTCATCTCTATGTTGTATGTTTCAATATTGTTAGGAAGATCATAATATACATTTATAATATACATTTTGTAAAGTAAATTGTTCTGAAAATCGACTATAAGAATGACATGTCCTAAAAGACCGCGAAAACAGTACTCTACGTCACATAATGACTCTGACATTTCCAACAATATTAAAGAAGTATAAAGTTTCATTACTTATATTATTCAAATAATTAAAAAATAAAACCCGTGTTTTTAAGATATAATGGTTTGCAAATAATATGTTGCAACACAAACCACTAATAGATCTATTAAATGTCATAAATATATTATAATTGCTAAAGGAAACTTGCGAAAAGTCTGTCTGTACATACTCATAACTATTTTATGTTATTAGTTTCTATTTCATTTGAATATCCATTTTTCTGAATAGAATTTTTTGTAACAAAATAACACTGTTATACAAAGTGTTCGAATATATTATATAGACATTTTTATTAGAAGTGACGTAATGGTTGCAAACCAATTCTCCATTCTGGTATTAAACTAAATTACAGAAAACCCCAGTTATAATTTACATAGAGAAATGCGAAGAGGCACGAAATCACTATAATTTTATACCTAATATAATAAACGCGAAAATATTGCATAGTTATATAAGTATATATATTAAACGTTGTGTTACCATAATCGAATCACTTTATAGGTACGCCTACATGGACTTTACCAATTATTCTTATATTGTTAGAACTCTCAGACCTTATATTTCAATTCTGATTTTACAACGGCAATTACTCACATTATTGGACATATATATTATTTTAGGAAAGTTACAATAATTTAAGAATGATTTTTCTGGGTTTCTCTTTTATAAAGTAATTGCAATTGGTTTTCCAGAAGTTTTGTAACAACAAATTAATTATATACTTTATAGGCGGTAGAGTTTGTAATCATTTGACTTCAATCACAATCTGAAATTATTATGGAATTAGCCAAAATACAAACTTTATACATATGTAGTAAGTTAATTCGATCACGTAATTTGGTTCTAAAATTGACTAATCTTATATTTTCATAATCCTATTTGGAATACTCTGAACAAGATAATTGATTAAAGGTTAAAGTGAACTATTAAAGATAAAGTAGTAAAAGATTAAGGTAAACTTATTACTTTATATTCGGTATTTTTAAATGGGAAACATTAAGACCACGCTATTTGTAAACGAATATCACATTGTAGTGTTTATTATTTCCTTGTCACGTTTCGTTTTTATCTTCAGAGTAGAATAAGTTGATAATTTACAAAGCAAAACAATTTGAATTACGATTTTAGGGTCCTACTGAAAACAGAACCTGTCGGTATCTTGTATATTTTATCCGATCAAAGTAAACAATAGTTTAAAAGTAGACGGTTTACACTATCTGTTAATTATTACAAGTAACTGACTCAACTGCGGTCAACGAGTGTGGCTCGCAAGGCCTTTTAAAGCCAAGATCGAGGTCATAATGACAACTGTGCGCAGACGCATGAAAGACGCAAGTGTTCGGAGTATTTTAAACTTATTTATTGTTTACCAAAATAACTTAAGATGTTAAATGTTGTATGTAAAAAAAATATATAATAAGGTTGGTGAATCTGGGCCGTCCCAAATCTCATTTTAAATTTAAATAATGGATGTATTTTTAGGTACAATTTTATATTGGCTTACTCGCCCGCCGTATCTTATCCTAATTTAGGATTTATAATCAGAGTAAGCTATTTATAATAAGATTTTATATTATCCGTGCCTTTTCCGAAGTTAGAGACTGTGAAGCAATGTAATTTAAAATTTTGGTTATAATTTTTTTGTCCTAAAAGCTCATGACATTTTCGTTTTTGCTCAGTTGTCATAGGTAGAAAGGAGAAGAGGATATAATTATTACTGCATCAGTGTTTATTATAGTAATATTATTGTAATTGATTTTCAAAGCATTTTGTATATTTTTACTTATTTATAAATAATTTCATTTTTAGAAATATTGGCAGCGAAAAAGAAACTAAATATACAAAATGCTAATCAAGTTGTTTCAGTTTTATATTTCCTAAATAGATACTCAGTAATCACTGAGTAGTGACTAAAACGTTTTCGGTCTCTAATAAGTTGACTTTTTAAGATCTAACTGGCAGAATGCGATTTTACACTTGACTTAAATTCAGTAATTGAACCATTTAGAATTTCTGAATTGACAAAAATGTAAACCTATTAATACTACATTTCATCCGCGTTCATGCAATGACTATAGATTATCCTTTACAAGCTATATGACTTATCTGAAATTAAAAGGAACCTACTTTGAATTATTTATTTTATATGAGTTTTTATTTTAACATTTTTTCTTAATAAATTTTAGTGAGTCTTCAAAAGTTTATAAATCAGGTATAATGTATTATACACAACATTGACCTGGAAAGCTTATTCACTGTTTATATCGGTCAGTATTTCAATAAACTATCGCAAACTCAACATTGTTTTCTGGAAACTTCTGCGATGAGAAATTTTTTATTTACTTAATACTTGTACTTACGCAATGTAAAAATAAATTGTATTCTGTGAAGATTAATTGCATATATCATATGATAAGGATAACCACAAACTGTTATTTCCAATATAATATATAATATGCTAACAGTCATATTAATAAAAATTCGTCATTCTACACACCACACAAACTATAAAACAAGAAATTAAATACATACATATATAATCTTATTGCATTTTATAAGTTATTTATTTATTTTTATTTCATCAAATGAATGGAATATCTCAATACCATTATTGGTTTGAGTACATAAATATTGTTTTGAAATAATACGTACATTTGAGATAAAATAATTACATTATGTAGGTATAAGGAATATAAATAATAAAAACCATTTGTATTGAATAAGATGTTTTATTCATTTTACATTTACATAATAGGTAATAAGTATGTTCTTTCTGTTTGTTGACGAATATTTTAGTTTGGGCTGTTTATACTATATTTTCACGGGTTTCAGTATTATATAATAATTATACAAATAAGCAGATTATTTAAACAATATATCAATAAATACACAATTTATATCTGTACGAAATTTTAAGAAAACTATGTAAAGTTCTGAAAAAGGAACACGTTTACGATCGTCAAGATTAAAAGGCAATTGATATGTATATAATTATTCAGTTGAAGTCTGCAGACTAGCTACATATTTCCATTATATATTAATTGCTTTAACGAAGATGTAAATGGTATTGTTCACGTAAATATACCGTTATTGTCTCGACAAACTGAATTGGTACCTGCAACATTTGTCACGATTCACGAAACACTCTTATCTTAGTAATTACTTTACTCATGTAGTTCATTATATTAAACGATACATAAATGCTATTCAGGAAATAAGTCATTATATTTTAGCAGAAATTTCCGATGTATTAAATTTATAAAAGTATCAAGCAATCTATTGGTACATATAGTAAATGTCTCTTCGCAGTCACGCAAAAATCACTGAACGGATTTTAATATAATTCGGCATTGTTATGAGTTAGTGTTCCGGTCACCTTCTAGGATTCTCAGGAACAAGTAAACCTGGCTAACCTGGTAAATTTTGGCTATACATACAATACAACGAAACTACTTGGGGATAAAAAAAAGTTGTACTGTTCATTTATTATCTATGTGAATATACGTCATATAGAGTGCATACTGCTAAACTGACTCATTTTTATTGGGAAATACCTAAAATTCGTTTGGGCAATGATAACGATAAATCAAGTGGTGGTGTTGGCTTATTACTATTTTCTTTCTGAAAAATTAACTCATTTTGAACGGAAAAATACAAAAAAATGGGCTATAATTGCAATAAAACTAAAAATGTACAGATTTGTATATATTATATGGACAATAAATAGCGTATGATTTTGAGTCTATCTGTGTCTGATTTTGAGTCTATCTATCTGGTGGAGGTACATACATATGGGTACAGGCAAAGTCACTGGATTTAACGAATTGGTTAAAAATATATATATGTATATATATTAATAGAAAAAATATTTTATATAATTCATCTCTTACATAATTCGAAAAACTGTTGAGTCCTTTTATTGATGGTAATCTAGGAACATCGATAGATAAATTATATAATCTTTGTTAAGTATTCAGTTTTGTGTTATCAGTATAGACTATTAATGTATTATAGTCCTTGTTTATCAGTAAGAAGACGGAAGTATGGATAATTACATATGAAACTTGTAAATTTTATATACTTTTATTTATATACAAAGTAATTATCAAGAATTCCAAAATAGTTAGGAAAATGTTTCGAACACACGCTGTAGTTAAATATTATCTAAATGACAAGTATTATTATTATTGAATCACTGTAAAGTTAGACGTTATATAAGAGTCTAATACAGAAATCTGAAGCAACACACTGCTCTTTATCTCGTTGACTGCATTCATATAAATTGCAATGGTTTGTAATTAATCATTTATAACTCAGATTCAATTTGTATAATATTTTTTCAGTACTAAGAATAAAATAACGATAATAAAATGTTATGCATATAAAGTTATAATTGTTATATTTTCCCTGTCAATAATAACACGAACAAATAATGTTATACTTAAGGAAATGGGATCATCAATCCTTGTTGAATACAAATTATGACGTCAGAAGCAATTTATACCGAGCGATTTTATAATAAAGTTGTGTTTACCTTATGTCACATAATTTAAATTTAATTTCAAGGCGTCTTAATTATTCAAAAGTGTACCAGGTGATTAGTAATGTAATTGATAAGTCTATGCAGCGGATGATTGTAATGTGTGATAAACTTAGCATGTCATTCATAGCATTGTTTACTTTGTATTAGAGTATTTACAATTTATTTCTCATTTTTCATAACATGTAATTCAATGAACTGTACTTACAACGGTTTGTATGACGTGTTTGTGTGATGATTAAACTACATAATATATTGACAATTTATAGAATAGTAATATAATGTTTTCGTCATTAACCATAAAAACCCTTGAACTACGTCATTATGAATATTAATGAAAAATCTTTTGTTTACATACGAATACTTTTTGCTTTTTGTTTTAACCTACTTATTTAAAGTAGGTACCATCACGTGCCACGATGTAAACAAACCGGTTCCTCACATTCGCCTTCGTTTATCAGTTTTTATAAGCAGTTTGTAACAAGTAAACTTACCATTCTCGACAGAGTAACCCCAATCTTGATTCTCCATCACAACAGTGTCGGTATCACAACCGCGGTACAGTTACTGATATCAAGTATCGCGTGAAAGTTGGGTGAATGTATAGAAGATGGTGGTTGGGTCGTGACTGCGTGCGAGTTCGCGAGGGCTTCTCTTTATACGAGGGTCAAGCTCGGCGAGAGGAGGCGAGCGCGTACGAGGACGCGGACGCTGAAGCGGGAGCGGGAAAGGCGAACAGAGATAACAGTACGCGAGTGCTGCAAGCGCGCACCTCGGAGCCACTGGCCCCGCGCCGCAGCCGCGTGCGCCGCTTCCTCTCTCCTCAGAGCTATAACTCACTCCGCCCTCCGCCCGCCGCCCCTCTACGCTTTCTAATCCTGAATAATTAGTAATTGGACACTATTTACTTTATAATTGACCTCCTGTCAATACTAGCTAAGCTACAGAATAAGAGCCATCACCGTGGTTTTTAATAAAATTGATTTATCTGTTTTACAATTTTAAGCACTGAAATACCCGAACTAACTATTACTATCATTTATGACATTTCTATTTGCCAAATAATGAAAATAAAATATATGTGAAAAAATTATGCTTTAATAAATAGTCTACGAGTTTAGGAAGAACAGGATTAAAAGAAAAAAAAAACGAAAATCGCTTCGCTCGTGTTTGAGTCGTGAGGCGAACATGGAGGTACACATGAGGGCCTGAGACTACGCGCATGAATATCGTCTGATACCGGCGCTGAAGCCATGTTATCTTATTACTGATGCGTTTATTAAATTAAACTCTTTTACTCGTAACCATTACTCGATCAATACAGGGTCACCATTTTAAAATATCCATATTAAATTAGCTTCACATTCGATTCACAAACATTTTCTAAATTGTTTAATACAACTGTGTACATATTATAATTATAGATATATACTGAAATTTAATAAATGAAATTAAAACCATCAAAATTGAAATCGTAGGGCAAAAAGATTTCAACGCAATCAACTTAAAAATACTAATAATGCATTTTTTATTGTTGAAACTGTTTTCTTAATTGCTTAAAATTAAAACCAAATCATCTTTATCGTTATGTAATATAAATTGTTATCATTATTAATGTCACTGTCTTTAGTAAATCAATTGATATTTAGTTGTTTTCAATTGATTCAAAACAAAAACACTAATAATATTGAATCGAAGTCGCTGGCGCAGATCAAAAGGTTAGCGAAGGTCGCTTTAAGCGGAAGGCGGAAAGCAAGGCCAAAGTGCAATGTTAAAATGAATTACAATTAAAATAAATATATATTAAAAACTAAATAAATAGCAACAAAACCGTAATTATTATACAAACACATTAATAATTAAGGATATATAATAAATTTCTATATAAAAAAATATCTTTATTTTATTTTAAGTATCTATTGTATCAAGAGTACTTGGTATGATTCCAGAAGTGGGTGTTAAGTTATTGAGAATAATGATTGGTTAGTTCTATTTTCACCACAAGTATCATTTGCTCGTAAATAGCCGTTTTCTTTCCGATAACCTTTCCGATAACTCGGAAATTGTAATGAGTGTTATTTTATGTATATAACTTTTATCACTACTGTATATAATATGTATACTATAGTTCATGTGTGGTTATAATAAAGTTGAAACTAGCTTGAGGGTTTTTAAAATTGTAAAAGTTTGCGGTTCGAATGCTGTGTCCTTATCAATACGTAGTTTGTATTGATGTATGTTTACAAATAGGTATATTGACATCATGATTGAGACAATTAGTCTGATAACATCGATGGTTAACTTCAGGATTAATTAGTTATATAAAATCAATTTGTGTGTCTTTTAATAACATTTAACAATCTAATAATAAAAATAAATAATCAATCTTAATTAACATTCCTAACTCGTTTAAGATTTGTACAAATTCATACCTGTTTTTAAAGAAAATACGTAACCTTGAGGTATGTGAGAATTAAAGATCATCAAAAAATCTAGCCGATGCTAAGTCTTAAAATATTCGAATACATACTACGCCAATATTTATTCGAATACTATATATGGATTGATAGAAACAACAAAATTTTAAATGACTCAAACTGAACTTTTGGAGTAATAAATGAGTTAGTATTACTAAATGTAACATTTAATCTTAAAGTATACTTACAAACTAGAATTATTAATAAAAAATGGAATAAAACTTATAAGTACTTGTTGATATTCAAACAAATAATAAGTTGGCCTATAAACGGGGTCACATATAGTATTAGATTAACTCACACACTTCAGCAACAGATGTGAATCGGTTTTTATTCAACTTCCTGCAGCAGATTTTTCAATGAGAGAGACATAAAGATAGACAAACAAAAATTATAAAGATAAAAGATAATCGTTCCGATTTATTTTCTGTTCTTCATTTGTTATTTTATCTATGTAAGACAGTCACCAGTTATGTAAACTTATCCGGTAATGAAAATAAATGTTAGACCAGCTGTAATTATTATCATTTGAAATTTATCCGGCTAACTGAACTACTTTTTACGAAGCGGTTCCGCTAAGCTACGAGCATATAAAGTCCAAAAGGTTGGAATCTAACCGAATTAATTTCTAAAGATTAACCTGAGTACAGTAAGTAAACTTTACTTTCTTTACTTTTTCTGTTAAAACATGTTTTTAGCGATGCGCCGAATATTCGGTTAATATTCAGTATTCGGTAAATATTCGGTATTTTCAGCATCTTTTTCACTATTCGTATTCGGCTGAATTATTCGGTTTTGGTGCCGAATATATTCGGTTCAAGTATTTCTATTTTTTTGGCTGCACAACACGGTAAAGAACTATAAGACAACTAAGATTTATGTCATACTAGCTCTGCCTGCGACTTCGTACGTGTAGATTTCGATTATGATAAAACATACCCTTTGTACTTACCAATGTATGTAAAAACTATAAACCTTCAAACTGGTAAGCAGCAAGGGTACGGCAATAAGAGATTATTAACTTTTTTATTTGTTAACCGATTGTTAAAAAATATATATGTGATATGTGATAAAGTGAATCCCATGACAATATATTCCCGAAAACTGCATACAAATCGATTGATCCGTTTTTGAGATTGGCTCGTACAAACATACAGACATACAGTCGATCAGACAAATTGAAAAAACATTATTTTGGGTTCTCTTGCTTATATAAAGGTCCCTCTGTATGAATTTTTGAATTTTTTTTTTTATCGTGTTGTGTCACAACTAAAAGACAAACAGACAAAGATTTTCAAAATGCTGAAAATAGATTCTGTTAGTTATCACTTCACATCCTGGTATATTTTTTTTAATATTTTCAATGTACAAAGACTACTCCTCTACAGATTTATTACATGTATAGAATAAGATTTGAATGATGCCTATTACGTGATTGCCATAAAATAAATTGACAATTTTTTTTTATTTCTTAACCGATTTAGATGAAATAAACACTAAATATTAAGTGAAGACTGTGATAATATAATCTTGAAAACCGCATTCAACTTGGTTAAGCTGTTTCTGAGATTAACGTGCACAAAAATACAGACATACAGACAAACTGAAAAACCATTGTTTTGGGTTCTCTTGCTCTTATAAAGATCCCTTATGATGTTTTTCTTCTTAATAATTTTCATGTAGGTACAGAAATGGATCAGTGACAATTTTAGTATATACCTATATAGATTATAAGTAAAAGAAATCTTATAAGTAATATGTTGAATATAAAGCTTAATAATAAAAAACAAATTAGCTTCAAATTCGCTTTCTCTAAGTCTATCAAACAGACCGTAATTTGTCTCTCGCTAGTCCTAGCATCTTTAAGGCTTTCCGATATTAACGTGTTATGTTCCAGGCATCCAGAAATTCCGGGCACAAACCCTTTCTGGTGTTTAGGCCTAAAATAGATATTTTTAAACATGAATTGCGTCATTTTTGTTTGTAAAAAAGAGAAAAGGACTTTGGAAATTGTATTTGTTAGGGCTATCGGTCTAGTATCCTTAGGACCTGACATTGCCGTTTTTCGGAATGAGGACAAAAAGGGCTTTTCCGAATGATACCGGTATTTGCTTTCTTGACCAGATTTTACCGAATATGTATATTTAAAAGATGTTTATGGAGCGACGGACATTTTTTGTAAACTATATAAGGGATATCATCCAGACCCGGTGCTGACTTAGATGGTTTCATTTTAATTATTTTATTGATTTCCTCCAAATTTGGTGGGTTGGCATGAAAATCTTCATTTGGAGTCTCAGGTTTGTGTTCGTTTGGATCCCCATATAGTCTTTGGTTTCTGGCACTTCGTATGTGCTTTTATAATGATCGAAAATTTGCACGTTGGTCAAGAGAAGCTTATCTTTTTCATCTTTAAAAATGGTAAGCTTCTCTTAATAAATCTTTAAACTAACGTAACGACAACGTAACGATAACGATTCTTTGAATCCGGACCTTCTAATGTAAGTTATATCTTGTACAACGTACATACAAAACAGATGTATGTCTGTCTCTTATCTAATAGTTCAACCTTTCTTTGTAATTGTTTTATTTCAGTTCTTATATTATTTGTTATTGTTAACATTAAACTGTTGTAGTCAGATAACAAAGAAATTCATGCTAATCGTTGAGACAGTTCATCAAAACAATGTATTGTACAAACAATCATGTATACGTATATCATATACATGTTTTCCTTAACTCGAATTAGAGTTATTAATAGTAAAAAATATAGAATTAAAATTAAACCTAACTTTATATGTAGATACATAAGCTAAGCTAAGATTAGCTTACGTAGAAGTTTTTCGCCCAAAAAATCGTTTATTATTAGCAAAAAAAATAAAAAGTCTAAGCTGATTGTGTGGTGTCAAGGAAAGAATAACTAAGTAAGGACAAACAAATATGTCTTTTACAACGTACGTATATACGTACGTATATATATATATATACGTATATATATATATACGTATATATATATATAAGAATGGATGATAAGAGTTATTTTATAACGTCGACCTGATCGAGGTGATGCAATTAGGGTGAATAACCTCTCAAAGTATTTTAAAAGTAGGTGATTGCTACCTGTCAGTCATCGTCTATTAACTAAGTTAACGTACAAGTACTTTTTGATCGCTTCAGGTTTTAACTTTAACACGCCACGGGAACTAAGTCGGGTCAAAGTTGGGTTACTTCGCTAAAATAACTTGGTATAATTCAAGTAGACAGTAGTTTCTGTCGACAATAACAATAAATGGAATTTTATGATATAATATTGGTTATTTTACAAAGATATAGAAAACCTAGAATATAATCACATATATAAAGAAGTACAATAAGCAACCCTATACCCACTCAAGCCCAATCGTGTTATATAAGCGTTATTAATATACATACATCATACACATATAATAAAATGTCACTGATCGAATGAACGAAATGAATGAACTGTAAGTGGAAAATATATATTGCCTTTATAACAGCGAGAGAACCCAAAATGATGGTTTTTCTTTTTGTCTGTTTGTATGTATTTTTGTGCACGCTAATCTCAGAAACGGCATAACCAATTCGAATTCGGGAATATATTGTAATATTCTTCACTTAACATTTAGTGTTTATTTTGTCTAAATCGGTTAAGACATAAAAAAGTTGTCAATTTATGTCAATCACGTAATAGGTACCATGCAAACATTATTCTATATATGTAATAAATCTGTAGAGGAGTAGTCTCTGTAAATTGAAAATATAAAAAAATATATACCTAACAGAATCCATTTTCAACATTTTTAATGTTTTTGTTAATTTATCTGTTTGTCTTTAACATGTGCCCGCTTCACAAAAAAAATAATTGCTTATGTAAACTTTTATACATTTAAATTTAGCGTCACTCTGAAAAACATTAATTTTATAACTTTCATTACACACTCTTCACTCTATCAAAAGATGTATGTATTTAAAGTGCTCTAGAAATCTATCTTTACACATATAATAAAACTGTAACTAATCGGTGTCTATAGGTACATGTAAAATATTTTCGAAAATTCATAATGGGGGACGTTTATATAAGTAAGAGAACCCCAAACAAAGTTTTTTTCATTTAGACGAACACGTCTGTCTATGTCTATATGTTTATGCACTCTAATCACAGAAACGGATTAATCGATTTGGATGCAGTTTTCGGGAAAATATTGTCATGGGCTTTAACAATCATTTCAACAGTCAGTTAACAAATACAGAGCTTAATAATCTCTTATTATCGTACCATTGCTGCTAACCAGTGATTAAACATAAAAAATATATACATAAATAAACTAGAAATACTCCTACACGCAAAAACTACTTCATTGAGATTAATGAAACTTTGAAGGTTTATAGTTTTTACATACATTGGTAAGTGCAAAGAGTACGTTTTATCAAAATAGAAATCTAAGCGCACGAAGTCGCAGACACAGCTAGTAGATAATATAATACTAAGTAATATAATATACACCCTAAAATATATACATTCTAATAAATATAGAATGAAAAATAAACCAATTGAGCTACCGTATTGCTACGGCTAGCGACACGGTAGCTCTATTGGTAGAGCGACGGGTCGGATTTCCAGAGGTCGCGGGTTGGAATCCCTGCCCGTGTCGGTTTAATTTTCATTATATAATGATTAAAATTTAAATAAGCTTAACATGACTATACATACTTATAAATATTTTCAAATAAGTATGTACATTCTGTTCAGGTATACTTGAAACTAATTGTAAATGTAGAGCTTGTGGTCAAATGAAGTTTATTGTTACGCAAAAAGAATATAAATACAAACCAAAAAGTATTTGATTTTGACAAATAGATTTATTGGTAGGTACGCAAGTCACGGTCATCTGGCGTATTACGTAAGTCGTGAGCGAATATTCTTTTAGATTTATTGCTCCGCTGGCAATAATACTAAAAAGCCTACTTTATGGCATAAAATAAAACTTCCTATTTTAACGACATTTCATCGACACCCTTGGATACTGTCCAAAAATATAAACTTGGTAAGAAGCAGTTGAGTGCACTAAGGTATTTCTGTAAATTTATGTATGTATTAAATTTATATGGTAGATAAAATGTCTGACTGACAGTTGTTATTACAAATACTTTTTTAAATAAATAATTTCTATACTATTGTATATTTTTCGTAATTCCTTATCTTTTATAACGAATACCTACTATAAAGCTGTTATATAACATTTATTTGTTTTGACAACTGTTCTGAAGTGTAAATAAATAGGAATGAAGATAATTCATAAATTACTGGCGTTTCATAAGTGCGATCAAACATTACTACATTACATTAAAAATAGTTAATTTTAACTTTGATGTAATATAAAAACAACAACGACAACATTTTTAAATAGGCATAAAAAAGCAAGTTGTACATTAAACAATAATTTCGTAAAAAATCAGAAAAATTCATCCCTTTACAGAGAGAATCGAAAAGTTTGTAAGATTTTAAAAGCTTACCAATTTAATGAACTATAAGGATTTTAATGTATTAAAAATTGTATATCGTAAGTAGACGGTAGTTTACGTTTAAATATTTTAGAGCTAAAACACAAAACAATTAGTGTTTTGGGAAGCAACCTCAAAAAGGTGGTGTTAAATGTAAGAAGTTTTACATTTACAAGTTCCTGGTAAAATAACATAATATTACATAAAAACCACGACGGTGCGAAGAAACTATTTTTTCTTCAAAATCCACTTTTATATTGTAATATATTTTAATATAATAGCAAAATTTCGCAGAAAATTACGATGAAATGAGGATAAAAGTATCGATTTTCATGGACAACCCAAGTGAGTGCTTACTAAAAGACATTCTATTTTTTTATTCACGATGTTATCATAAATATATTATTTGTATGGAAACTGTTATTATAAATTAAAAAATGTTAATTGATCAAGGTGTGACTAAAAATATTCGTCATAGCTTACTTTGTTTAACAATAAATAAATTAGCGTGGTGAGGTTTTGTGAGAATTCTTTGCAATCAGAACCATAAAGATGCGATAATGATTGAAAAAATATTCCAAACTGTTATTTGTGTGTGTACTTGTATTCTAATTGCATACCTAAATAGTTACATGGATTGGATGAATGGATGACAATAAACAATTCTGCTACATTGTTTCAAGAACGTCTCTGCCCTTTATCGTAGCTTAAGGAAACATAAATGACAAGCTTATGCCTGCGACTCCTTTCGCGTTAAATTCAAAAACCAGCATAAATAAGAAATTGATCCAACTTTGAAAAGTTCTTCATGAAAGAGCCCTTTTCTTTCGTCGGGATATTATTATCCTTATCCATCTAAAAGTAGGTAGGTATATACAATATATTATTTAATCAGTTTTAGAAATCAGACTTTTAAATCAATCAATCTTATATGTTTTAATGATTATCAGGAGATGTTTGTTCTTACTTCTTTGTATTTTAAGTGTGACCTGTACTTAAATTGCTTCATAATACATCGAATAAATACTAATACACCCAAAGAATATATATTATTTCGCAAAGACAATGTAAGCATTGTGTGTAAATTCATGTATCCTGCCAGACCCCAGATTGCTGTCACAAATAAATCTTACTTTTTGTAATAGATTTTGATAGAGTACTTAAAATTCACGAAGACAGATAATTAACTTTAGTACTAGATTTGCGTAATTTCAGAAAGCCAATACATTTTCTATGTTCTATTATGTTACTTTATATAATAAAAATAGATTGTTTTGTTTTTTGTTGGTTTTTTATAACGACTAATAAAATAATTAATAATTAATACCTATCTCACATATGTAAATAATTTAGATAAACAAGTGTTTATTCTGTCAATACACTACCTACTTCAGTGATAACAAGGAGTCTTTGTATACTTTGAAAGAGATATTGTATGCAAAGTTTCGATAAACTGTCTCAGCTATATTAAAAATCATATTTTGAACATTCTGTAAACAATCCGTGAAAAAAATACTATATTTTTAAACTGGTTGCTTATATAAAACTATAATTTTAAACCAAAGATGTTGCCTAATTTGCTTAACAAAAAAGCCGATCTCTATCGTCATACAACTTTAAAACTATAAGTACTCAAACAATATTGCAAATATAAAAGTCTTTTGAAATAATTATTTTTACAACTTCGCTAATGTGCCATATTTCACACCGTATTAAGAGAACAAACACGTTCGAATAAAGATTGACAGACAGCTTCATAGCTGCATTAAATTTACAAGTATCATGCTTTGAATATAAAATTAGAGTAATCAGTAAGTTACTGAGAGAATCACGTCCGTAACTGCTTATGTAAATAGTTAGACGGTTACATTCATCTAATAAGGATATGAAATAGAATATTTTTATGTATAAATGTAGACAGGTACATATAATTTGCCATTCTGCATAATAATCCAGATTTACGTAGTCATCCAGGATTTCGTAGAGGGTAGTAATTTCGTAGACTGTAGAACCTATTGTAGACATTTGACTGACTCGCGTTTGTTAGACCGAGGTAGTAGCACTTTTTAAAGAAGATTGACTTAAAGTAGTGTAGCGTGATAGTGTGATATTATCCCAAACTATCTCCGTAGTTAAGACACGGATTCCTAATCTTTAAAGTTTTTGGAGCATTTGCCGATTAGCGTCTACATGACTTGTAGATCAGTCAACGTCCTATCTCACTCAATTCTGTAAAATAACAAGAGTTTATTGATACCTATTGAGCAAGTTAGTTCAGAAGCAATTATAATTTAATCTTTTGTTCGATGCTGTAATATTAATATATTTAACTCATACATATTTATTACTTACTAACAAAGTTAACAAGAGATCGTTAAACCTAAAAAGGAGATGTAATAAGAGATCATTATCTCTAAAGAGTTAATGATAGTTTGGTCTATCAGTATGTAAATTCTTATTCTTCATTACATGCCATGAATCCAGTACAAGAGGAATATTAAAAAAAACAAACCAAATGAATGCTAATTATATGTCATATAGCCGTAAAGAAACATGTCACGTTAAAAAAAATTCCAGCGGTCGAATGATATTTAGGTAAAGATGTGACTTCAAAAACTACTTGGTTATGTATATGGGTTTACACATTTAAAATATGTATATGAATATATTCAACACAATATAAATTACGTCTTAAGTATATGACACAACTCATATATTTTAATATTTTATCCAGGTTATCTGTTTATTTGTTTGCGCATCACGGAAAAGCCATTAGACCGATTATAATTATAATTTGGTGTAATTATTTTACAAGATAACATAAATGATTCTTTTAACTTTAGAAAATTTTCTTCACTTCAGAAAGATATAATCTTATATTGGCTATGATTATAATACAGCAAAAATTTAGACATATTTTCATGGATTTATATATGGCGTATCTTCTATGGATTATTTCAGTCCGTAAAATTATCGCAGTTACAGGAAAATACAAAATTGATATGGCTATAATGAATTGTAATAGAAGACAACTACTGAATTTATGGGGCAATATATGGAACGCTTTTCACTCAGGAAATTATATTTCAAGAGGAATATTATTTTCAATTTCATAGTGGTTCATTATACAAGGTTATTTGTAATTAATTGGCACCTCTTGAAGCCTCCAGCAACTCTTGCAGCCAGCCTCTCTACGTCAATCCCAACCACATTTGTTCTACGATTTTTTAAAATGAATAGTTTTAAAAAAATAAGTTATTTGTTGTCTCTGAACATACAAACATACAAAATTTATTTGTAGCCTCTGAACTGTCATTAAATCTGAGCGTAGGTATAGCGCCCGGGCGTTGACCTTTTAAGCACTTCTTACAAAATACAGAATGATAAGTAAAAGAGGGAGCAAACAATTTTCTTTCGTCTTTTTTGTGTTGTATATTAAGATTTATAAGTATTTTTTAGTCGTAGAACAAACAAATTGATGTAGAGAGGCTGCCTGTGAAAAGAGGCCAATTAATTACAAATAATCCGGTATATTAAAATATGTTTAAATGGATCCTTATATGAATTCAATAGTTAAAATATTTTGATTCTTGCTTCACTTGCTTGACATATTTTCCGTTCCATTGAACAGACAGATTAGGATTTTCTCTTGACAGATTTTAAGTAAGGAATTGTATAGATATTATTATTAGTAATAAAAAACACAAATCCTTTGCAATAATTATTTTATTACGAAAAAACCTTAAAATAAACATAATGTATTCTACTTAACTGACAATTTATAATCCATAAATGTTATAGGTATAAATAAATTCTTACGCTAACGACTAGTTTATTTGTAGGTAATCTGTATTGAAACTAAAAAAGGAGTAATGTGAAGTTTATGTCACAGTACTTCATTACATATACACTTTTAAACAATGAGCTTACGCGATAAAAATAAATCATAAAGACTCAGTTTCATATTAGACTATAGGTATTGATAAATTTTCCTCATTATCAGATTTACGTAAAGACTGCATACCAAAATAAATCGATTTTATCAATATAAAATCGATTTATTTTGGTATGCAGTCTTTACGTAAATCACAATTGATGTAAATATATATTATTAAATTTATGGTGTTTGTATGCTTTATGCTATTGTATGTGAGAAAATTAGTATTTCGAACGCAGGAGAGCCCAGACTTTGTAAGAGCATCTTACGTATCTAATGTAATAACTAAAATATCTAAATTAATAAATGCACAAACTATCTTTAATAAATGCGTACACAGAACGCTATTGAATTTTACCATAACCTAGCAATCGTTGCCTTTTATTTACCCTATAATTTGGCAAGAAATTCAAAAAAATATAAGTTTAGTCGGTAGAGTTTCTAGCAGGTAATTCAACATAGTCGAGCACTTCCCAGTCGCTTTCGGGTTCTTCGGGCATATAAGGAGGTATGGCGGCCCGGGCCAGCGGACTTCCAGCCTCGTCCAGGGTCATGTAGCTGCGTAGGGCAGCGGCCGCGTCCTCCGGCGCCGCCCTAGCACGTGCGTTGAAAGACCCACTCACATCTTCGCTTGGCAACTCCCAGATATGATATTGTGCTGACATCTTGAAATTCTGCATAATAAAATAATCAGTTAGTTGATTAAGATTGTGGAATTAGTTCTGAGTATAATATAATATACATTGTAGAAAGCCTCTTACTCGATGTAAATTAAATGATTGCGAAGCAAACAATACATACTTGAGATTGTTTTCTTAGTATCTATTGATATAGGTACATACTTTATAGTTACAACTTTATTACTTATAAAAACAGTGATATAATACTTTTCAAGTACTTAACTGTTACTAGGTTTTTATATTATCTATACATATAATAAAATTGTCACTGATCGTGATCTGTACGTGGAAAATATTTAAAAAATATATTATGGGGCCTTTATAAGAGCGAGAGAATCCAAAACAATAGTTTTTCATTTTGTCTGTTTGTCTGTATGTTTGTGCACGCTAATCTCAGAAACGGCTGAACCAATTTAGATGCAGTTTTTAGTGATAGTCTTCACTTAATATTTATAGAGTTTAGTTAAAAAAGTTATGTCAATTTATGTCAATTACATAATAGGTTTAAAGTAAATCTTCTGCTATACAAGTAATAAATCTGTAGAGGAGTTTTTTATTTTTTTTTCTTTTATGGATCACCGATATGATCCGACCGGATGTGATCACCGCCGCCCATGAACTCTTGCAACAACCGAGGATTTACAAGAGTGTTGCCGGCCATGTAGGTAGGAGTAGACGCCTTTTTTTAAGGTATCAATGTCGTACCGATTTGGAAATACCACCGAAGGGAGTTCGTTTCACAAGCGAGTGGAACGTGGAAAAAATATCCTTGAAAACCGCACAGTAGAGGATCGCCACGCATCCAGGTGGTAAGGATGATATTGGAGGCGATGGCGCGCTGTGTGGTGTGGCGAATAGTTCTTCGGAACATTCCCCGTTGTAAATGTGGTAGAAGACGCACAAAGAAGCCACATTTCTACGCAATGCCAAAGAGTACAGCCGTTCGCAGAGCACCGGGTCCCCGATAATTCGAACGGGTCTCCGTTGTACGCGGTCAAATGGTAGAAGCTGATGTTGGGGTGATTGTACCAGAGATGAGAACAGTACTCCATGTGTGGCCGGACCTGCGCCTTATAGAGCGCAAGTCTTTGGCCAGGTTTGAAATACTGCCTCGCTCTATTAATCACTCCCAATTTCTTCGAGGCCAACTTGGCCTTGCTCTCCAGATGACCACGAAACTGACAATCGCTCGAAGTGTCGAGACCGCATCCCCAGTGCTGTCATCCGCATAACAATGTATGTTGGAGATATCCAACATATCATTGATGTGCAGGAGGAACAGAGTTGGGGATAGCACGCAGCCTTGGGGTACACCAGCGTTCACGGGCTTAGGGTCCGAGCAAAAACCGTCGAGAACGACCTGTATGCTCCGCCCAGTGAAAAGCTGTTGATCCACTTGTATAAACTCTCGGGAAGCCCATAGGAAGGTAGCTTCGAAAGAAGCCCCCTGTGCCATACACGATCAAAGGCTTTCGCCATATCCAGACTAACTGCCAGACCCTCTCCCTTGCTTTCAACAACAGCTGCCCAACGGTGTGTAAGATACAACAGAAAATCACCAGCAGATCGACCATGGCGAAAGCCATATTGCCGGTCATTGACCAACTGGTGATCCTCGAGGTAGGTTAGGAGCTGTTTATTGATGATGCTCTCCATTACTTTGGAGAGAAGAGAGGTAATGGCGATAGGTCTGTAGTTAGCTGTGTCCGAGCTATCGCCTTTTTTAGGGATCGGATGGACAAGGGCACGCTTCCATGAGACCGGGACTACGCCTTTCAAGTAAGAGTACCGAAATAGACGCGTTAGCACTGGTGTCAACTCAGGGGCACATGTTCGTAGCACAACTGGAGAGATACCATCGGGCCCACTCGACTTATGAACTTCCAAGGAAAGGAGGGTTTTTCGGATGAGTTTTTGCCGAAAAACTATTTCCGGCATAAAGTTCGGACACCGCGGGATTATATGCGATACCCTCCCCTGGTCGTCCAAAGTCGAGTTTGAGGCAAAAAGAGTGCCCAAGAGATCGGCTTTCTCTTTTGCCGTGTGGGCCAAAGAGTCGTTCCCAGTGTGCAATGGTGGCAGGAATGGCCGACAGAAGTTTCCCAGACTGGCTTTGGAAAGCGCCCAGAAGTTGCGCGTGCCAGGTGGGTGCTTTGCCAGCTGATCTTTGCTCTAGCGATTTTCCGTTTGAAGAATCTGGAGGCACGATTATATTTCCTCTTCAGAACTTTAGAGTTCGGATCCTTAGTGACTTACGCATTAGCCCAAGCTTGGTAAGCCTGCCGTTTGTCAGCTGCTGCAGCCCTGACAGATGCATCAAACCATGGCCGCGATCTGCCACCAAGTGGTACCGGATTCTCTCACTCACCGACAAAACATAACCAAATCAAAATGAATTTTGGTTACTACACGTCGGTCTTCTGTGAGAGGGTGGTCCTTGCCCGGTCGAGCCAGCCCAATACGAGCTGCAGTCAGATAACTACAGCTAGGCTCTACCTAGAAAATATTAGATTAAGTAGTCTCTGTACATTGAAAATATTACATAATAAATAGCCAGGATGTGAAAGGATAACTTTCAGAATCCGTTTCTAACTTCTTCTTTTTTTGCTTATCTGTTAGTCTTTTAGTTGTGTACACAACACGTAAAATGTGTCTATATACATACAATAAAACTGTAACTGATCACTGTCTGTACGTCGCTGATGTGTGTCGCAGGCACGGCTAGTTGACTAATATATATTATAAAAATCAGTGATAGTCTATAATCTAGAGAGCGATGATGTAACAAAAAGTCATTTAGTTATATCCGTTTCTAGCACTAGAGGATTTTTTTTTTAATAAAAATAAACTACCATAATAGATACAAGTAGTACCGTTTAGGTTACATTTCGTAGTAGTTTCGAAAGTATATGCTAAGTAAATTCAAGAAAGTAAATTCCCGTTCATACAAATTGACCCATCATAGAAAACCACAATAACACAATCTTTCAGTGACCTTGTCTATTTCCGCTGGTCTAAGTAGATACTTAAGTTCGACTTGAAGCAGCGTACATTCTATAGACTGCATATTCGCAGAGAATGAAATAAACAATGAGTCATTATATAGAATATAAAAACATTATACATTACAGAACCTCGTTAAAAAACACTAACTCTTACTAATTGCAAATTATGTATTAGTATTGTTAAAGTGTCTCCGATTCACCAGACTGTGTCAACATTTTCTACACAATTATCTAATCTATCTATCTATCTAATGGCTAGAGTCAATTCTTATAGAAGAATAGTTTCAATTCCAATGAAAAATTGTATAACGTCATCATTTTCAACATAATTATCTGATGCTTATGACTAAATTTGAATTAAAAATTCTAAAATTGATAGATTAGTTTAGTATGTCTGGTATATTTTATGATATTACATATAATATTTTTAAAATTACGAAACTATGTGACGCGAGATAGACAAACTTATTCATTGACCATACGGTAAGGAAAACGTCAGCTAAAATAGTGATATATGAGATCTAATTTAGACAGTCCTGATAAGTTTTGACTAATTAGCCGAGAATTCCGTAAATAAGCAAATATCCCAACGACAATGACGCACGGAAAAACTAATAAAGTAGTTTGTTATCTAAACAACTTACGAGACTGTTATGAGTTATAGCCTGCACTTAAAGACTGTCGGATGATTTATTAAAACACCATCTTTCCACCTGCGGCTTCGCAAAAAGATATAAAACCTTAACGGAACCAGTCAAGAGATGTTTGCTTTTAATTATATTCGAATTAAAAGTCCAAGCCTTAAATTTTATATTTCTAAGTGATACACATCCCTTATATTTTTATCCCCATAGGAGCAGAATTTCCAAAAGCATTTCGCAGAATGTCATATCTTTCTTTACAGTTTCTAACAATGCATGATTAATCAGTGATGTTCCGCTTTTGTATGTATAGATATAATAGGAGCAATATCGTAATAACATTTGGTACTTACAATAAAAAATTTAATACATATTATAAGATGATAAAAAAATAAAATTAATGTTTTTTTTGTTGTAAATATTAGTCATTCCTTGATTACTAGAATTTTCTGTAAGTAATAATTTTAAGAAGTTAGAGCAATAAGAAGTTACTAAAAACATTTATCTTTATGTTAATTGTTATATGATCCTGTTTGATTGAGAGAGCACGTGAGATGACGCCGCTGTTGACAAACAATAGGATTATATAGTCTCGCCTTGTGGTTGTTTTTTATTGCCAAGTCAAATAATACGTTAATATGCTTACTTCCGTAAATTTTGTGCATTTAAGGTTTAGAACCAACGTGTTTAGTGAGAATAAAGTAATTTGAATCACAACACTCCTAGTGTTATGTTCACTACCGAAGCACGTGTTCCTACATACTATAAAAAGATTATTTTGTAATTATTGTTATCTGTGATTTTTTATCTCAACTCTTTCACGAATAAACATTGACTAAAGAGTTTGAAATAGTTTTAAATATATATTTTTTTATTTTAAGTTTTTTTAATCATAGTGTAGTGTATCTAATTAACTGTTTTGTATCCCGCAGTAGTGCGTTAATAAGTAAAAAAAAACAATTATTTTAACAATTAATTAGGAACATTAAATATTTTTCAGCACCAGCCCCGGTAAAATAGGTATAAGTTTACAATTACAAAAGACATAAACAACGATAACAACGAGAATTACCAACATACGAAATTCCTAGAGATTACATTAGCAAGGCAGACCTCAGAACTCACTTAATAGTTAGTTATCTAGCTAACTATATAGGGAGTTATAGGTAGCGCGTGATATTCATGATCCACTTTACATTCTAACGCCATCTAGTAAACTACGCTGCAACTATGATTAATAATAATGGCTATTGTACTTATAAATACAAAATTCAAAGAAGAATTCGTTTTTTTTTTGGATTATGTTGAGCGAACTTCTAAATCTTGATACTCCCCCACCAGAGAAAACCAGAATGCAATTGGTAGGTAATAGTTAGACAGTTGAAATTCTAACAGATGATGTATTTATTTTGCCGCAATAACAAAAATACTAAAAACAGAAAAATAAATATTTGAGAGTGGCACCCATACAACAAACTTGATTTTTTCGCTCGATTTTAATAACGGTAACAGGTAGGTGCTTGAAGTATTGACAATATATTGAATTGTACATTCACCTTTAAAATAAATATAATCATAATAATAATTAAGGAGAGCTCCCAATCATTAGAAGTGTAGGAAAAGGAAAGTGTTAAATTTATAATTGTAGGAAATCTTTATATACATAGGTATACTTATATATAGGTATAGACCTATAACTTAAAGAGGGAACTCGACACGAATTTGGGCGATTTTTAATAGATGCATGAATATACATGAAGACGAACAAACAACATTTGATGTTAAACCAGACAAGATTTAATAGTGTTCTTATTTATATGTATCTTAAAAATATTTATAATATTATTATGAGAATATAAAAATATAAAGATTTTTGTTTTCTTCTACAGTATCCAAAGCTATCAATCATTAATGAATCAATAAGAAGTTTATATTTATCTTCGCTCTTAATAGATCTTTCAATAATAAACACATCAGTCACGGAAACTTTTCACCTATCTATCTGTTGTATCAATAAATTTGAGGAACCGAACATTTATTTAAAGATATAATTTTATTTTAGTTATTTAGAGAAAAGACCTAACACCGACCTTTTTAAATGGCATGACGTAATCAGAATACATAGTTATTAATGGCATTTAATAAAATAACAACGAACATTCGTATGGTTATTGTTAAGAAAATGTCATTGACAATTTTAAGACCATGTTTGAAAATATCTATAAACATGTATAGCCATGTTAAGCTTATTAAAATTTATATAAATATAAAATGATTTTTGCGCTCTAGCTTAATTGGTAGAGCGACTGGACGGTTTCCCAGAGGTAGCGGGTTCGAATCCCTGCCCGTATCGGTTTATTTTTCATTCTATATTTATATAAAATAATATTAAGAAAAGGTTGGAAAATTATTTGTTAGCGATGTTTGACTTATTACTCCATACTATTGATTTTGTAAATTACAAATATACTGGTAGATATATTAGTTAAAAGTTGGGGTTACTTTGATTGTTTGGAAAAAAAATCGATACAAAAATAATGACGTTAATGATGTTTTTAATTATTATTTTAATTACATTTATTAAGCAACTCGATAACACATTTTTTTAAAACCGCTAATAGGAGTGGATTCACTTTAAAAAAAATAATTAACCTGTGATACGTAGAAAGAAGTCCATAAATGTTTAAATATTTTCTACCCTCAAATAACAAAAACCAAGATTAAAATCTAACAAACATGACTAACTTACCTCCGGCAAACAGTGGTGTTGTAAGCAGTAGTAGTGGTGTGATCCGTCGTGGTGGCACCACGTACCGTCCGGGAAGTAGGGGTCGAGTCCCGCGTCGTTGAGTTCGACGCGCGGTGCGTAAAAGCCTCCTCCGCTCGCGCGACGACAGAAGATGGCGCATCCCATCCACATGCGAGCTGGATATATGGATTGGATTAATTTTTGGGATTTCCAACAACGGCTTAATAAGGAGGATGGATTTGTAATAAAGAATCATCGAATTTATTAATTTTCAGATGTTGTAAACGTAGTATACATTAGAAAAGAGTTTAATTCTTCATTAAACAGGCATAATTAAATATATGCAATGTGTTCAAAAAAATTGCAGAAGTCCTACTAGGATCGTGCGGCGCTTGCAGCCCACCACCGCGTGCGTCGAGTGCGGGCAGACGTGCCGCGTACTGCGCGCAACGACGACCCGCTAGTTCACTGGCACTGGTACGCTTCTTCTTGCCGCAGACCTACAAATGAGGGATGAGTGATGCAAGATTTCGTTAGATTAAGAATTATTTTTTATTGCTACCTTTCCGATGAAAAAGCGTACTTTACCTTAGCGTCATCACAGAGCACGACATCGTAGGAAGGTCCTTCGCAGATCGCGTTCTGAGGACACGAGCGTCGTCTCTCGAGCGCTCCCCGGCCTTCGAGCGTGCAGCCCGAATGACACGTACTCGACGACCAATCGCTCCACGTGCTCCCGCTATCTTCCAAAGTTGGTCGGTCAGTCGGACGAGTCACCACCGACGGTTCTGCAGCCATACACTCACCCCCGTGACACCACTAGAATATCAACCACCCATGTTAATGACTGATAAATAGTATAGACTTTACATCAGATATCAATTCATTGCATCGTATGAGTACAGGGTGCTTTCAACGAAGAAAGAAAAACTAAATAGCAAGTACATACAACTCGTAGATTCGAAACCGAAGGAAATTCATAATATAAGATATCAACGAAGCTGACCTTCCCCGGGGCGCAGGGTGTGCCGGGCAGCGCCGGTCCTGCATAGTAGAACCCCGCGCGGTGCGGAGTGCGACATGCGAGCTGCGCGCACCAACCCACACCAGGAGCCGGCGACGCGGGTGACGCGTCCTTGTCGCGGAGAAGCACCTGGAAGAACAGATGTAGAAGTAATATTAAACTGACATTAAATCGAATCTTACACAACATACTATCAATAAAAACTATTATACTTAAAACCCAAACTAGTGAATACTTGGACTTAAGAATTCATAATTATCTTCAAACTGTCTACTTTGTGAATTTGAAAAGTAATCATAGAATTATCCTCACCTCGCACTGTTTTTTAGCGACCCAAACGACACCGGGAGCATCTCCAAATCTTTCATGCTCTAGTGCAGCTGGAATGTCCATGTCATCGCCACCATCGAATAAACATGTTGCCCATCTAAAAAATGGTACATATATTTTATGATTAATAAAATAAAGAAGCTTTAAAGGAAACGACATGGGGTACGGTATTGTGTAGGGTATATTTTGGGCTCTCTTTTTTACACTGGAACCGGAAATACTTAATTAACATAGAATATAGGATCATTAATCTTACTGCAAGTCAGCGACGACGCGTGCGCTACAGTGCGACCAGGTCGCTTCACCGCTGGTTCCGCGGGAAGGTGACATGATGTACCCGTCGCGAGCACATGAGTTCCCTGTACCGTCGTGATGCATGCCCAGGCTGAAACATTTATATTCATTTTTACACATTAATATTAATAAAGTCTACGTTTTATTAACAAGCAAAGAAAACCCACTCGAACGCACATACATGTAATACATAAATGGAAATCATTCATATCAGTCATATTTCCAAACGATACACTCTTTTTTTTTTAATTATTTGTACTTAAGGCTGGCGTTTTGACTACAGTCTCCGTAATGTTCAACATTACTGTAGTCAACGATGTTTTACGCTTACCTAAAAGACCCCTAAACTTTAGAAGATCTATTAATCCCTAAACTGTAGGTTACCAGAAAAAAAACGCGGTATAAGTTCAATAGTTATACAGTCGTAAGAATTATTCACGAAAATAATCACTTGTAATGAAGTATAAAAGATTTTGTATTGGCAATAAGGAGCCTCAGGAATCAGGAACGAACATGATTAGCATCATGATTGAAAAAAAAAATGGTTTATAAGTTAAAAGGTACATGTGCAGAACCGACTTGTGTCCGATCTCGTGCGCCAGTATGTAAATGGAGGTGAAGCCGGCGGAGGGGTAGGGTCGTCCCAGCGCGTCTGCGGCGCCGAACTCCGCGACCACGCACGCGTGCGCCGGCAGACACACGCCACCAACCGGTGCCAGACCCATCGTCACGCCGTTGCGACGACCTCCCTCCTCCGAGTAGAAGTCTAACCTGAAGTATAATTATATTTGAATATACTTATATCCGGTCATTTTAATTTGGGTGATACACCTCAATCTCTTAAGTCCATTTAGTCACCGTAAAAAACCGTCGTTTAAGGGCAGCAAAAAAAATATCTACAATAAAAAAGGAGAGCTTTAGCTATTATTCTACTGAATACTATACAGTTTCATATGAGTAAATCTATCCCCCAGAAATATTTTCTAGGATGTACCTACCTACATGGGGTATCTAAACTACATATTAGACTTTTTATTTTCATATACATTTTTTTTGAGATTTAGTGTAAGTGGTATTGTAGAAACTTCGACAATTATCCCACATATTTAGACAGTAAAGTCTTTATTGATAGAGTCTGCAATATAAACAGAAATATAAGACACATGCTATTGATCTAATTTACAAACCCAGATAGGAGCAACGCCATGTCCCAGTGCTCAGGATCATCATCGTCGTCAACGTTCAGCGATCGTTGATACGCGCAGAAGGAGTCGAGCAGCCGCCCGCGTTCCGCCTGCGCCGTAAGTTGCGAAGGTTGCGAACGGAGCAGCGTCAGACGCACCAGCGATAGCTGCACGCGCGTGCCCAGGGATGAGTGGTGGTACAGAGCCTGCACCTATAGATCGGTTCGTTAGCTTAAACCTTAAACATATTATATTTTTTTAAACCAATCCAATAGTTACCCCGTTGATATAAGCCAGCAACATATCCCGCAGATCAGCCTCATTGTGGTTGAGGTGAGGGTAAAATATTTTGTAAGCCGCTTCATCCAAGAATAATGCTATTTCCACAGTATATGACGATGGCGGTGGTTTGCTCATATTGAGACGAGGCCTACGAACTCTATGACGTAATGGGCGGTCATCATCAACAGTACTTAGAGGTGGATTCGCACGACGAATAACATGGGCTCTACGGTCACGTTTACTTCCGTGTTCTGATCTACCTTCTCCAGATTTTAAAGGTCGAACTTCGTATGTTGTATTTTCGGTCATGATAAGACCATGCTAGAATTATTTACAATCATAAGTTTTTCGTTGGTTATAGTTTTTTAATACATATTGAATAATTAATTAATTTGTGTATGGATTGATGAAGATGATGATTGATGGATTTCGATTAAAGAGATCTGTGATATTTATATATTTTACTTGTAGACATCTGATAAGTTACGATCAAATTCTGAAAACAATACTATATAACATATTAAATACTTTGTCTGTTTTTGTTAAGGGTTCAAGGGTTCTTTATTTCCAGAATGTCACAGTAATACAAACAAGGTTTTATGGTTTCGATGTTTGAATTGATACGTTAAACGGATATTTGTGCATTTTGAACACGTTTAAAACTTAGCAATATGGAATTAACATAATAATAAATACTAACAAGGGCATGATCTCTACAAGCGGAGAACGCAGCCACTGCTCCGGGGCCGCTGTGTAAAAAGTGGCATGTAGAGTCCGGAGACGATAACGGTTCTTCCGGACCGTCCTCAGACCACACTCGGAACTGAGGGGATACCAGTTTCCTGTTCGGTAGAAGTTGAAGATCGAAATTCCTGTAAAAATAGTAGGTAATATTAATTAACGCATTAACATTTTATTCTACTTTCTTTCTTGTTATACCTTAATGATATACAAAAAGTGAACAAGTATGTCCAGTTGTTACTCACAAAAAAATGTGCCACATAATATAAATACCAATTTATTTATACTTACTTTCCAAAGGCTTCGAAGCTGTAAGGTAATGGGACATCATTTTGAGTAGAATCTTCAGTGATCTGAGCCTCACGGGGTAATAGCGCTGGCAAATACACAACCTCTACGTCTTTCCTTCCTTCTAGGCCATCCTCCAAATTAACTCCGTTTGACCACCAACCGTGAAATGCTGATATATCCTAAAACAAATAACACTTGACAAATGTAGGACCAACTCCAGAAATATAAGTCGTATTCGAAAGTGCAACGGTTTAAGGAACAATGCGTTTTTATGACAGACTAAACCGTAATTTATTCATATGCTAATTAAATGACCCCATTTGCAAATAATTTGGACGTGCTCTAGATTTTTACGTACTTACAAACAATTCGAATACGTTATTCGTTACAATCATGCAACGTTTAAGGAAAATGTATACTAAAAATGTAATCGATATATAAAATAATAATAATAATGGAAAAAAGGAAAAACAACGATAATATGAAATAAGATTTAGAAATTTACCTTGAAATATTTTTATTTAGCAATACAGGGTGAATAAAAAAATTGTCGAGTGAACTCGACGAGACTACGATAAATACTGTGTATCGAACGGGGTCAAATGAGGACGCGACTGCGATGACACATGTACTTGGCAAGAGTACGAGTAAACGACGTACTAGCTTTATTAAACGTGTTGAGTGTACTTCTGTCTGTTAACCCTAGCACTTTAAGTAATTAGCGCCAACATTTTAACAGACATATATACTACTTTAATTGGCTAAAGTTTGTCGCAAATTAATCGTGTGAACCAAACTTGAACATTGTGAACACTCTTCATTAAATGGTTTAAAAATTTATACTTGCAAAATATATATCTTTATACAAATAATTAAAAAATCTTACTTACATAAGTAGGTACGAAAAATGCTATGCTTATTATATACACATTCATAGATATATCGTTGATTAGTATCAAGAAACAAATGAATTATACTGTATAAAAATTTTATGATAACATATTTGTAGTATTTTGGGTGTTTTTTATAAATAAATATTATAAAATACCATTCGTTTTTCATTCTTTTTTTTTGGCCTAGAGCCATTGCCCTAAACAACGATTCAAATAAAAATGGCGTCATTTTCTTCATTTGAAAAAAATACTATAATTGCTTCACCAGATTATAAATATTAAAAAAACCGATCCGTTCTAAGTAATCGATAATTAAACGAGTAAAATAAAATCTACGCGTAGTTTAACTCCTAGGAATAAATATTTTTAACGAAAGTAGAAGAAGTAGAAGTTAAAGTTAATCGTTATCTTAGTGAATATTAATTACTAAACATCGCAATAGTGCCAATATAAGAAAAAAAGGAAAGAAAATACCTAGTAGGTTCTTTACAATTAAAATAAAATGAATGACTTAAGATAACGAGAATGATTAATAATAATGAATTAGAGAACATATTCCATTAATATTAAACGACCAGAATTTTATCAATATAGTATATTATTACTAAAAACTTATATTTTCTTCACTTCAGCCTCTCATACTAAAATATTTTACATATATTGGAAAAATATTAGTTTTACAAGTATTTTTACAAACAAAGAAATTTTAAATTCATTAAATTGTATTTAATTTATTTATTAATTCACGAAACAGTTTTTATTACTTACCGTAATAATCGTATGCTGTATACATTTATTGCGAGGCCACTAACAAAAATTGGTGATAAATAAACATTTACTTTACCGAAGAGGCCTCTTCAATATCTTAACATGGAATCATAAAAACTATTCATCTAAAACGTCTTTGTAATATAAAGGTTAGTGAAACCAAAATCAACAACACATGAGTCAGCGTGGTATAGATACAACATTAGCGGGTACGAGCGAACTAAAGGGGAAAGTAAAACTATTTGTTTTTACATTACTACGGCTCGAAACAATAGAACTCTATGCTAAAGCCTCTTAAACAGCTTAGATCTCCGTTTAAATTAGTCATTAATTTTGGAATGCAATTGTCCGTTACGTTTATGATGAAAGTTATTAATATCGATCGCAATATTACGTACAGTCTGGTATCAAGACGGTTACAATAGCGCCCGGGCCGTGATTCACCAAAAAATAATTGAAAAACTCAAAGTACGTGACGCTTTACGGTTGTGTAACTGAGTACGTGATCCAGTACGGGGCAGACCTAAGGCTCTATTGAGTTATGTAATGTAATTGCCAAAATAAAATTATCCAATTTAGTACTTTGGAAGTAGGTAGGGTGAAAGTTATTGTAAAGACCAATAAATTTCCAGTGAATCATTAGATTAGTTTGCGTAATCTTTTGGTGTCAATGCGATGATTGATCTCGGTAATTGTAGGTACCCTTGACGGTAAGAAATGTTTCTAAGCCCAAAATTCTTTGTTGTTGTTCTTTATGTCGTAATGTACGATGAATAAATAAGTAAAAATAAATAAAACGGTATGAGGTGATTAACAGTAAGATTTTACCCGGAACTCGGCTTAAATGAACATAAAATAACAAATACCTCGAGCGGTAAAAGAGATGGCGAGAAACACACCAATTTGTCATATTTTCCAGACCCATACAAACAGTCTGGTCGCCGTTAGGAATATCAATGACACATAATGTTCAGTTTTGTCTTTACCAATGAACTTTTGTTGTAAAATAACAAACTAAAGTCTTGCGTAATAAATTACGAGTTATTTACAAATATTTTTTTTTGTAAAACTACCTACGAATAAATTTATACACGATTTTAGTAAAAATGAAGAAACATATGACACATATAGTTAAGTGCTTATATAAAGATTTAAAATCATATAAAAATAATATATTTTATTAGATTAAAATACACATTGTAGAGTGTTTAATGAACTCCCAAAATCTAGATTATTCAATGTTAATACAACAGCCTGACGAGATATCTTAAATTATTACTTAAGTACCTTAGTATATATCGCAGTAAGATAGGAATGTTAAACAAAATTAATATGTATTTATATTTCTAATATGTCTGTATGTAATGATTATATGTCAATTTGATTTCATAACAAAAAAAAATATCCGTTCTTTGTTTAATTAACAATAATATCAGAGAGTGTTTTTCTAATGTTGAATTTAGATTTACTTCTTTTTTATTCTATATAAGTAATTTGTGTATCTGTTAGTACGGGTAATTTTATTTTCACGTGGCTAATATTGAATTTAAATGCAATGCCATACAATGAGGGGATAACAATTAGATAAAATAATAAAAAATACTGAAAACTCTACGCCGCCCGCCCTCTCTGAGATTATTACTTACGGGAAAACGCGCCGACGTGATGCCTCGTAGCACGAAAAATAACGCTACAAACACTATATCAACCGTTCGCGCCATATCTGCCCTATGGCATTTCACTTCACGATTTCTTTGTAAATGATTTCTTACAAGCCCAACACTTCTTTTAAATGGGATGATATCATGCAGGTACTTTGAATATCGGTAACGAGCGCAATGCACCATATAGTAATAATTGAGGAATCGAACCGACTGTAATCGCGATTAGAGCGCGTACACTTATGCTGTGCCGGCTACCGAATAACCATTGCGTGCCCTCGGTGAACACCTTTCGCACCTCTGAGAGAAAGTCAAAGGAAAGTGCAGATTTTGGCTGTCAAGACGACGCCTACACTCGTCCCCGTAGGAGCATTGTCGCGAGTCATCCATCAGTCGAGTTGGCCGTTAACAGCTGCTTCTAGTCTTGGACATCTAATAAATATATCGAGTATACAACATTGTGTCTAATTTTGAATAAACAAGATCTATAGTTCTCTTACATTAGATATTTTTAGAAAATAACTTCTTATAGTCGATAAATTTTTGTTACATTTTATTGGTTAAAATTGTGGGACGTGGTTTTAAAAGAATATCTTAGCTACTAGCCTAAAAAATCGAACTGGACAAAATATTTTTTTAATTTATTACGAACAAAAAAAAATTAAATGACACACCAATAATTAACAACTTAACTATATCTAGAAGATAGATGGTTCATGATTTTAGCCAGGAGGCGAGAGGGAGACAGACAAAGTTGCTGGCAACAGCTAGTATGGTAACAATAATAACAATAATATCACACACATTGATCAAACCAAAGTAAGCAAATTATTTGCTTCTGTTAAGGGTGATACAAATAAATAGAAATAATTATATATGTATATCTACTGAGAATATATAATTAGCATTAGCATTTCGGGTAAACAGCTACCCTAAATAGAAAGTCTTCTAAAAGATATAAAGAGATAGATATATCAATTTATATATAAGTCAACCCCTAAATACCTATTTGTTTATTTATAGACTCAAACATATTTTCGTGGATGTAAATTTCTAGTTTTAGGTAATAACCGCATTAATTGCATTACTTTGATTACGATTTATTACATCTCTATAATACAATGTTTTTTGCAATCGCAATATATAAATTGCGTCCTTTATTCAGGGTTAATATTCTACTTAAGGATAATCGTTACATAAATTGTATCTTGTAGATAGCTCAGACAACCCGCATTACCATTATCAAGTTATCAGGCATTTTTTGTGTAAATTAGTTTGGCTCCTTGTTACTATGAGATATTTTTTAAATTCTCTCTTGGTATCTACCAAGTACCAATTGAATCTTTTGATTGACTGATGATTGATTGATGAAAAAGTCGCTAAATAATAATATGTAAAGTAATAAGAATATATCATATTTATCTCAACAATTTAACATTTTAATGAAATAAAAAAAAAAAAAGATTAAAGACTTCCGATACAAAAAGACCTCTAAAAAGAAAAAAAATAATTTTAATATTAAAGTATTTAAATAAAGTTTTCGGAACTAATTAATCCTCATTAACTTGACCATACGATTTGATATCGTTATTTCGTGATTTTCCTTGATTATTTACTCGCATTTCATTTTGTTCTTTTGTTTAGCGGTCCCCTGACCCAACGGCTTCAATTAGTACATAATAATATTATTTTTTCTTATTTTAAAGGTCTTTTTGGATCGGGGGTTTTTAATTTTGTTTTTTTACTGCTTTTTAAAGTTGTGTTATTATTTTATATATTGTAGGTATTAACTGTACCTATAAAAACATTAATTGTCACTTGTATAAGTATTTAATATCAATATTGCATAAGAATCTTTCACCAGCACGAATAAAAGCTCAATATTTTAGAAACAACTGCTTTTATTTCGACCAAACATAGCTAAGAACCATCTCGACGGACCAGGCTCTCAATTTAAAAAAAAACCGCAATCAAATTCGTCCACGCTTTTGGCTGGTACGATGCCATAGATCAAACTTAAAACTAATAACACCCCTCTTTTTGGGTCGGAGGTTAGAAATAGCTATTTTGTAAAATTAAAAATAAGAAATGTATGAAAAATGTTAATCATTAAGTACAATTTATTTACCCTCTTTTGCGTAATATTAAAATGTTGATTGTAGTCTGTTAGGTAGGTACTTTGTATCGTTTGTCGGAAATCGGCGAATGAAATGATGTAAAATTAAACGTCTTTGTATCTGACATTCCTACAACGTTTATCTGCAAAATGTAAGTTTTGTTTTTTAATTAATATCGTTATCATCATTGCAATAATATGTAGGTATGTTATGATGTTATTTTTTAATAGGATTTTCCAGGTATTTCTTGTTTGTTTTGGATATAAAAAAATAATCACCCAACCTAATTATAGATATATAGTACAAGTTCATATCGCTTTCTTACTGCAAATAATGTAGAAATGATTTCACAGTTGTAATAATTCCTGATAAGTACGCAAGTGCGAAATAAAAGCTTAAAATTATAAATAACGAAAGGTTTTTTATGATAGGTACTAGAAATTTTTGTTTTGTATTTTAATTTTAGATTTCATACTATTGTCTTTTTTTAAGTAAGTAAGTAGAAACAATGAACTATAACGGACCGGTACGATAACATTTTCGTTCTGCAGGATGTACGTTTTAAGTTTTGAATAATAATGAAGTCAATACTGCTTGGTAATCCTTTTATTTAAATTAATACACTCTACCATTCATTCATTAACAAGAATGTGAGCTATACTCTGACAGTATAAATTATGAAAATATATTTTGTTGAAGTTGCTAAGTTGAAAGAATACTTATATTTCGTTTCTTAAGAAGTAAGCAATCCCTTGCTAGCAGTGTGCACATGTTCCTTGTGATGATTCATTCCAGGCAAAAAAACAGTGAGGGACAGCAGAGAATGTAAGTGACGCAGCCCAAGTCATTGATCCCGTTGCGTTCCCCGCCTGCCGACGCCATGTCGGAGCTCGCGCCTGCGTTCGAACCGCTATTCCCGCCACTTGTCCTCGCGATTTATATTGCCTGCGTCTCCGGCGCCGGAGCCCTGGCCAACTGTGCTCTTTTGGCTGCGCTACTCAAGCGTTCACGAAACGGTAATTTTTCTTAATTATCACTTCTGCATATTTGTGTACCTACATAATTATATGTATATTGATGTTATATGTAAACTATAACTATTTTAAAACGGTTTATATAAAGACTAGAGAATCTATTTTTTGTTTTGTATATAAATTTAGTAGTAGAATGCAGGTATATAAATTTACTATTACTACTATTTTATACATGATATGGATATCATATAAAGATGTTTTTAGAAATGTTAATTAGGCTTTCTTTGAAATATTTTCTAACAAAAATAATCTTAAATTTTCAGGTCTGTTTTTGATCATCATACAGTTAGTAATAGCCGATTTTATACAGTTAGGAGCCCTTACTGGTCCAGAGTTATGGTCAAGTAATGAACGGACTTGGATATTCGGTAGAAGCGGATGTGTAGCTTACCGGGGTCTAAGCATTTTATCGTCCACGGCGTCCTTATACCTAATCGCTACCATTGCACTTCACACCATATCAACAGCTAATCTCGAAATAAAAGCAGTGACAAATAAAATCACAAGAGCTAACCGAGATAATGATGAAGAGATTAAAGATTCACGCCACAGTCTGGTTACCAATAGCGACTCTTCCACTCCCCCTAGAACAATGAATGTTGATTATCGATTCGAAAACACAAGAGTACCAATTGCACCACCAAGTATATTCGTTTGGGTTCTATCAGCTTCTTTAAGTGTTCCGGAGTTTGCGTTATCCACAACTATCCATGAAAATGACACTGTCGTCTGTACTTTGACTGACCCCAGTCACAAAGTTAACATGCATTCTATGATTGCTCTTTTTAATATATTTTTACCAGCTTTCATATTAACGAGTGCTGGCGTTCTCATATTGTATAAATTAAAATCAAAGAAATTGGCAAAATTAGAATCTAGCGAGACCATATCGGCATTAAAGCTAGCATTGTGTTTAATACTTATGTATATATTCTTTTGCGCGCCACGCTCTATTTCGTATGTTTATGATCTTTACGCTTTTGCAGTTCACAATAAATCTGATTTAGAATATGACAGAAATATAATATTCATGAATTTAATATTTAGCGCTTTGTATCTAGCTGCAATATCAGTACGCCCAATATTATGCATTAGTATACTGCCTAGGCTAAGGAAATTATTAACATACGGATTTAGAAACATAGACGAAGTTTGATCTTGCTAATTTGTTTAAGAATTTTAAAAATATAGTTATAAGTGTAATAAATCATAATGATACATATTTTTAGTTGTTCATTACCTGATACAAATAATAAACATCGGATTTCACATGAAAACTTGTTTTAATAACTGTTAAATATGTCAAAGCACTGACATAAAAAGGAAACAATTTAAATCAGCAAATACATAACTCTTTTATTTATTAATTAAATTTTATAACGAAATGTTTATCCAATTAAAAAAAAAGTTTTATAAATATATGGCATTAGCCGGATAAGTTGAACTTGTAAGTTGTAATGCCAAGTACCTACGCAATATTTAAGATAGTCAAAAGTAGGTCATGACTAAGATTATCATTTCGAATCTTCAATAGGCCAAATTGTGAATGTATTAATAAAAATATTCTTTTTCTTATTAACTTTCAAAATAAAATGCATTATTCTGTGCAAATGCAGACTTTAATTTTTATTTTCTAGTTTACTGTTATGTATTTTTATATTGAAAAGGTCAAGCAGAATATAATATACCTAACCTTAATGCATTAGTGCGCAGGCTCGGTGGATTCTCAACCAAACGGAACCTTCAACCTCTATCGATTCTTTGAAGTCGTTATAATATATAATATATATCTACAAATGCATGTTGTTGCCGATCTTTTGTGCATGTTCAGTGAACATTTATTTAAAATCTAAACCAACATGTTACAGCTTTAGAAGAAAATAAAGCTGGGAATGTAGTAAAATGATTTTAAATAGGAATATTATAGAATATTGGATACAACTTTTACTGCAGATATGATTAAATGCAATGCCTTTCTCGTAATAAACATTTCTTGCATGCGATTCAAACATTAACATCGATAATTTAAGCTCGCCTTCAGAGTTTTATCAGATCATCAGTATGGTCGCAGAGGTAGACAACAGCATTCGTCGAAGATGAGCACCAGACTCTGAATCTTTCTATTGCAGTAATGTGGTTTTAATATGATTTGATAGATTATGAAAATGTAAGCGAAATGATATTTAAATTCAAATTATTGACTTTGGTATAAAGAATTGATTTATTTAATATTAAATTTTTAAATTCAGCTTTATTCAAGAAAACTTTTACACCGACTCCCATTTAAGACCATTCTTTGGAACAAGGTTAAAACTACGTCAAAAATTACATAGTTTAGATAAACATCTTTTTGGGGTTATTAGGTGGCGGTTTATTTAAATATTGGTTCTAAAACTAAAAATTGTATTTAATACAAAAGTTTATTGGTGAAAACATGAAAAATATAATAGATTAATGGCTGATAAAATGCAGCAAGAATGTTACAATATTTGTCCATCACAAAACTATTTTGCTAATAAATGCTTGAAATATTCAGAATGCTATTTGTAAATCAGTGATGGGCACAACAAAATGGTTAATGTCAATATATAAGATTCGCTTTGGTAATATTTAAGTTGAGGACATCACAAAAACCACATAAAAGACACTAACAAGTTTTTTGTGCCCTAAATTGATACAGCCATTACACTTCGCGGGATTAATATAATTAATATGAAAATCTAATTTCATAAGTTTTCTGGCGTTATGTTAACAAATTTAAAAACTAAATGATAATTTTTAAAAAGTTCACCATCACGGTATTCATTTCACTGCGGACATGCGGCGAAAGGAATGTTATATATCGTGGGGGCCGACCGGGCTGCGGCGATCTCTATTCAATAAAGGAAAACACTTTTAACTTAAGAAACCGTAATTTTAATAACTTAAGTTATAAATATTTATATTCATCAGGTCAGCTCGATATCTGTAATCCAGTGTAAATACAGAAATACAAAACCGTCAAAGATGACACATAACATTTAATTTTAGACGGAACGTGAAGGTCCGCTGCGAACGACATTTTTAACATTTTTTTTACAAGCGACGGCTCGCGGCGGGCGCAGGGAGGCGCCGCGCGACGTTCTCGAATGTTACTCGTTTTCTTATAAAACACCGATGAGAACAAATGCGTGCGGGCGAGCGCGACGTTAGTTGTCGCCGCCTTCGGCCGGCTCGTCGCCGTCGCCCTGCGTGTCCGACGTCCACAGCGTCAGGTTGTCTCGCAGCAGCTGCATGATCAGCGTCGAGTCTTTGTACGAGTCTTCGTTCAGGGTGTCTAATTCGGCGATCGCGTCGTCGAACGCCTGCAACGTTAGCGTCCGTCAGTTCGATCCGGTCGAGGACTCATTGTGGTATTAAATTTATATTAGACATAAATATATTGAATAAAGCTCTGATGCTGGCCGGGTCGAGGATTAAGAGGTTAATTGTTTCGCACATTGCCATGCCAAGACAGTATTAGTCGACTCGTCACTGTGGCTCTAAGATGTCGTTTAAATGATCAGTCCTCATGCAATAGAGAAAACTAATTCAACTACGAGGATTACAATTCAGTTAGTGGTGAGTTACGTAATAAATCACACTGCAGTCTGAGTTGAATATTAAACCTGTTTTGCTAAGTGACACGCCCTCGCAGGGGAGTTGATAATTTCGTAATAAAATACGGAAAAGTTGAGCGCGAGACCGAGCCTGATGGGATGGGTGGGTTGCATTTTAGCCTTGGCAATGTCGAACGCCTCCTGGTAGGCCTTCTGTGAGTCCTCCACGACGGCTGGGGACAAGTGAGCACAGCATGTTAGTACAGCGAAGCCGTGACCGTTCATCCCTCTCGCCCCTCGCGCCAGCCAGCACAGACTATGCATAACTGACTCATAATGACCTGTTTGGCGAGCTGACACGCCTTATCTGGTGAATTTAATATCTCATAATAGAAGACGGAGAAATTTAATGCCAGGCCGAGCCTGATAGGATGTGTAGGCTGCATTTTCGCCTTGCTGATTTCAAAAGCGTCTTGATAAGCTTTCTGTGAATCCTCTACAACAGCTGGAATATAAATTCTTATTAGCTTCACCAGGCGAGTGATTTTGTAAAGAACAGTAGAAATTAATAAATTTAAAGAAAGACATTTTTATGAGACAGGACTTACAATTTCTGGTTTCTCCTGTGGCCACTTCTGCAAGGTACCTGTAGTAATCTCCCTTCATTTTAAGGTAAAATACTTTACTTTCTGGATTGCTAGCTTTAGGGATAAGGTGTTTGTCGAGTAAACCCTGAAACAATATTTTTTATTAGTTATAAGAAAGGTAATATCTATAACATAATCTATAACATTTAAAAATATATTATATATAATAAAATACGAAACTCCTAAACTTTTCATAAATAAGAGAAGAACAAAAAATGAGAAATGTTCAACTCATTTGAGTATTGATTTAGTTGAAAGTAGACCGAATTGTATATAAACGGTTACGGTTAAACTGCAACGTCTCACCCTTTACTATTTAACATATCTTGTCGCATTTACTAGTAAAAAAAAATAATTCCTATCAATATTTAATCACGTTAAGCACGAAAAGATAGGGCAACGAACGAAGATGGTATCTCAGCGCGCGCAGAGACGCGGCGCAGTCAACCCCCCTCCCCCCGTCCCGCGAGAGCCGCACCGCGCCCTCATGCGCTCACATGGCTATCGGGAATTAACGCCCACGGTTAGCGAAATATACTGAATACGCAGAAAATGATCGTGACAACTAAGCGCTTGCATCACCCCTTAAATTGGCAACGCCAAAAAACTATGACGTCATTTGCGTAGGAAGGTTACTGGCGCGAATTTACTTCAAAAGAATCGATCAGCAAAGAAAAAAGGTTCTTATGAAGAAAAAAATATATATTGAAAAAATAAATCCTAATCTTAGATACACTTACCAGAACATCGTAGCAGATTTCTCTGAGTTCTTTTTCTACTTTAACCCTATATTCTTTTGCCATCTGTTGTTTCCTTTCCGAGCCTTCGGTCTTCTGTTCGATGGAGGATATTACTCGCCACGATGACCGTCGAGCTCCTACGACGTTCTTGTAAGCGACCGATAGTAAATTTCTTTCTTCATTACTGAGCTCGACGCCGGTTTCGGTTACTTCCTTCATCGCGGCCGCCATGTCGTCGTATCGCTCAGCCTGCTCCGCAAGCTTGGCGCGTTGCACCAGTTCCTCCTTGTCGACGGACATTGTTGATGATTTGAGATGACTATATTACTGATGCCCCTGTAATAAAATGTATAGAAGATAAATTGCTTGCTATTGTGTAGTAAAATAAAATGTCGAATTCATTGATATTCTCAGAAAGACTAATCGTTTGGGCGTCACTTTCACCGAAGCGAATCCAATATGGGTATGAGTCATCATGAAATAAGGCGCACCTAAGTTAGAGGCTCACGAGCGCACTAGCGCAATGTAAATCGCAATAGCTCAAAGAGCGACCCTCACGCCAAACGCGACATGGACGCGGCGACTGTTCGGTTTGACAGCATCTCACAGACTCTGCCCACCAACGGGGTGCGCACCGTCGTCGCTGCGCCGCGCCGATGTCGAGCCACCCGACACTGCGCCAACGGTATTGATCCGGCGACACGGAATAAACACTCTAGACAAAATACGACTAGCGCGATACTTGCACACACCCCTCAACCCGCAAACAACCCCACCCCCACCCACCCTTGTGCACCGTGCCATCGCCTGCTTTGTGTCCTCTGCCCGTTTTGCACCCGCCCCGTCAGCCCGGCGCCTCTACCACGTTCTATCTACCCTTAACTGGCTATCAATTAATGTTTTAGTTTGTTCTCTCACTATGGTATTAAATATTTAAAAATACAGGAAGACATATATACCAAATATACCCATTAAATAAGATTTTAAAGCCACATTGACCACTTCAATTGAATTACATGAATTATATGTAATAGGGAAACTCCTTAGCTATTATTATATAGAAATATCCATGTAATTTTTGGAACAGAAATGAAATAGACATATATTTAAATAATACAATATTGTATTGCAAAACATGATTGTAAACATTTTCTACATTCAGCCTTCAGCCACATAAAGCCTTCAGCCACATAAAGACTCATGTTAAGAGAAAAGTTTTATAAAACACAAATATATCCATACATACATACAATATCAACAAAAAATAAAAGCCTACTAATTTGTTCTACTTTTACTGTTCCCGGTATGAGTCATTTGACTAAGTTCATGAATATTAATAATTAAAGCCTACATATATGATAGACTATTATTTATTAAGAAATATTACAATTATAATAGATATGCATTAGAATATTAAGTGAATTGATTTTATAACATAAGATCATATTGAAATTAAGTCTTTTATGTTATGTATAATAATTTAGTTCTGACCCTACAATTCATGTTAATGAACTTTCTTTAAGCTTATTCTAGTCCTAAAAAAATCTGTGTATTTTGGGAATTAACCTATTAAGGGAAGAAAATATAGTAATTTGGATTATAAGATAAATTGATGAGCTTTATTCGTACTCCCATTGTAAATTTTAGACTATTTGATTCAAGTTCGTATTGTAGAAACGGAAATCACACGTGCCAGGCCCTCTGCAATAAAAAGGCTTGAAAGCTGCGCCATTAAGCTCGTAATTTGTTGTATTTTTCAACACTACAGCAAAATGCAATACTCAAATTAGAAACCCTGAAACTTTTCGAGTCTCAGAAGATCTCATTCAGAGAGTTTTCAATGACATATAAATCGTTATCGACAGAGATAACGGCGTGACTGAGTACACACGGTCGCACCACGAAATTGCGACGCATTAACGTGACGAAGGCTACTTTCATCATTTTATGTGGTTAAAAATTACATGTACATATATATAAAAATAACAACTACTAGTTTTATTAATAGCTACGAACGGTACTGAGGAGATAAAAATATTTTAAGTCCTTCTGACCACACTCAATAATTATAGCCGAAGCTTCCCAAGTGTAACGAACCAAAAATCAACTTACTGTTTTATTTAACGCCAATATCCACAATAAATATGGTACCCAAGACTTCAAAGATTAATTTAAACAATAAATTTTAAGAATAGACATTAAGATGGATAACAGAATCTTATAATTATAGCTAACCGCACCGCAATACCGTGTCGCCGGTTGGGGCAAAATGGCTGCTGCAAGGGACACTCCTTTTATGCGTCACATTCACGAATTTATATAAGTACAATAATTTAAAATATGCACTCGACAAATCACCAGTTTGAAGACACTCAATATTAACTCAATGCACTTACTTGTTTGAAGGGATATAAAGTAATTAAGCCAGCAAACTGTAACACTATATCAATTTTTCTCTTGCGGTGAACGATACACTACACTGACGGCGGCGGGGCCAGAGGGGAAACAAAAACCGGAACAGGGTTCTCATGAGCGTCTCAAAATTCTCTAGGAGGAAGTATGGTATTTCACTATGGTATAAGTCTATAGTCTATTAAATCTATATAGCCATCTTTCTCTTATTAATGTAAAAAGTGGGAAACAGATGATCCTAGGAGAATTGCGGTCACTCTGTTTCAACAGATATAACACAAAGGCGCTTTATTTAAAATGAGTATATTTTTTAGAAATGTTTATGGCCTTATAATACTTAAAGAATTTGATATTATAACAACATTTATTTTGGTTGATGACCATTAAAATGTAGTAATGCTCTAAAGTTCGAGGTATGAAGCAGAATTCTGTAGACAAATGCAGAAGTTATTCAAAAGAGTTAACCTTAAAGTTGTATTTTATTAAATGTCATTTCAAACAATCCGCTGACTACACAATATAGGGAGCTAAAATATAACCAATTATGAAAAGATTAAAAAAGGAACGGCTTAAAACTAGATTTTCTGAAGTTTAACAAATTATAAACTTTGTTTACTTACTTCTAATGTTAATACTAAATTTATTGCATGCTATTAATATGCTATTGAACTTATCTATCTATATACAGAAGAACTACACTATAAAATACTTGGGTTGGGATTAGGTAGATTGGGTAACTTGTTTAAAAGTATCACAAAAGTTTAGCAAAAACAAGGGTATTAAGAATGTTTTAGGTTCCCTAAATAAAACGCTCTTTTTTGGAATCAACGTAACATCATTATTGTTTTATTTAACATATAATCAATTTAACATAACTGAAAATTTGTATGTAAGTGAAATTATAGTAGCAACATATGAATATATATATTTTTTGGAACTATACTAATATATTGTTAATTTATAATAATTATTGTGGAACATCAATACTCTTTTTTTTGTCTTGTTTACGATTTAGTTTTTCGATCAGTCAGAAATCATTTTATATATTTTCAACTTATTTTATATATTGCAGTAATTATTAATTTGCTACTTTCTTTACACACATCTACCAAATTGCTTCACCGAGCAAATCGAGTTAGGGACCTTGGTATTTTCTAAAAATATTAAAATGAACTTTCTGATTATGTTCCTTACTATTTATTATCACTGTAGCGTTCTACATTACGTTTAATATAAAAAATATATACAAATTAATGAATTAATTAAATAATTCCGAATTAAAGAATTAACGTGTTGGACGTAGACAGCGGTATTGGTATTTCTCTTGTAACGGAGGTCCCGCCCTCGATCGTGCTCTATATTGTAGACCTTTATTTATTTGTATACCTCGAAGAAAATCAATGTCACTGGCTACTGTCAGAAGTGTCAACTGTCACACGTCATCCATGTAAATAGCAAAACACGTGTGAACTTTGAAGACAGAAGTGGAACTGGTGAAGTGTCAAGTGACAAAATTCGTAACTTTGTATAGTGTATTGTATAATACTATTTGTTGTTTATGAAAAGTTATTTCATTATATTATAGTGTTCCTTTTGAAATAAAAGGTTCATTAAAAATCTTTCAAATAAATCCATAACCAAAAATAAAAATGCCGAAATCTAAAAGGGATAAAAAAGGTAATTGTTTTACATAGTACATAACCTACAAGTAACGAAACTTTTGTAATTTGAGAAACATTAAATTAAAATTGTTATCTTTCAGTTTCTCTAACAAAGACAAACAAAAAAGGACTTCTTCTTAAACAAAAAACTATTGAAGAAATCAGAAACTCACTTTCAAAATACGAACATATATTTTTATTTACCGTTGACAACATGCGAAACACGAAGTTAAAGGATTTGCGTAATGATTGGAAAGATTCAAGATTTTTTTTTGGTAAAAACAAAGTAATGGCCGTGGCGCTTGGAAGAAAGAAAACTGATGAAGTAGAAGATGAGCTAAACCAGGTATTTATTCACTTAAAAGTATATCGTAGTAAAAATTATGTAAAGTTTTCTAATATTTCGGTAAATTATTATTTCTTTATTTTAGATATCTAAAAGGTTAAAGGGTCAGTGTGGTTTGTTAATGACAAACAGGGATGTTCCTGATGTGTTAGAATGGTTTAATAACCTGGAAGCTACAGAGTTTGCGAGATCTGGTTTTATTGCAACCCGTGATGTTTTATTACCACAAGGACCTCTTGAGGACTTCTCACACACTATAGAGCCACATCTTAGACGCCTTGGTCTTCCTACATCATTAGAGCGAGGTGTTGTTACTCTCATAAAAGAGTATCAGGTATTTAGAAACATGTATTTGTATAGTAGAAATAGTTTTTATTTTAATAATTACTGTTTAACATTATTATTCATTAATATTATTTTAGGTGTGTAAAAAAGGTGCAACTCTGACTCCGGAGCAAGCAAGTATATTGAAACTCCTTGGAATACAAATGGCACAATTTAAAGTGGTTATTAAATGCCACTGGACAAAAGGAAAAGGTTTTCACAAAGATATTGATGTACCAAGTGAAGATGAAGGCAGTGATAATGAAAGTAGCAAGGATGCTGAGGATGAACCTATGGATGATGATAATGATGATGAAACTTAAGTTAATGTAATATTGTTATAAGTATATTATAAAATTTACAAAAAATCTATTTGTTTATTTTTTTGTATTCATTTGAAGCATTTATTAAGATAGTTTTATGGTAAAATTATGTGGAAGAAGTCAAAATTAAAACAAATATAAGGTGAACCTGATGATTATCTGGACGGATTTGCCTAATCTGACAACATTTAGCTATCTATTTGGTGATTTTCTTATAACCTTCAATTAAATTCATTTATATGCTCAGAAAATAGCATGCAAATAAGAGTCTTTTGTCTTTTAAGTAAAATACATATATTGATAAGCAAATAATGTTTATTATGAAAGATTTTTTTTTTCATATTTTCTTAAATTAAGAAGCTCTTGTTCCTTAAATCTTCTTTTATAAATAAATAATAATATAAATCTTCTTTAATAAATAAAATATTAATAATAAAACTAAGTGTTTTTGAATTACACAAGAAAATATTTTTGAAAACCTATAACTTGGAAGTTTCAAAATATGTATTTTTAAACATGTATAGCCATGTTAAGCTTATTTAAATTTATATAAATATAGAATGAAAGCTTATTTAAATTTATATAAATATAGAATGAAAAATAAATCGACACGAGCAGGGATTCGACCTTTGGGTCGAGTCTGGGTGGAGGTCGCGGGTTCGAATCCCTGCTAGTATCGATTTATTTTTCATTCTATTTTTATACTAGCAGACCCGGCCACGCGTTGCTGTGTTTGCTAAGGTTTTTGATATACCTTTAATTTAATTGTAGTAAACTATTTCAGAAGTAACGGTATTAGAAAAAATAAAATTAAATTAAAAAACCCCCGACCGCTAAGTAAAGGAAGAATTCAAAATGCAAGTAAAAATGTATCAAGGCAAAATAACGAAATAACAATATTTTGTTATTATCGTATAGTCAAAGTCCTCATTTATTAGCTCCGAAAATTTTGTAAAATCGGCGCACTGGACAGGACGTGGGCGGGCGTAATGCTATTGGCTGCTGCTTCTTCCTCCAGTGTAATTTGCATTGCAGGATCTTTAAACGACGGCATCCTGGCGCCCTTTTTTCGCCAGTCTCTATTCTTCTTCTTCTTTTCCTCCCTTTTTGGCATCAGCCGCCTTGGTGTTCGGAGGCTGGGCCGTAGGCTTGCCTGTCTGGGCAACGCGCGAGGGCTGAGAAGGTTTTTTCGTCCCCTCCACACCACCGGTGACCACTCTCCATCCGTAATAACCTCCTGTGAGGGAGGAGCAGGAAAAGGGGTAACGGTAGATGCGGTGTGTGGTACCTTAGAAACCGTCCGGGAGACCCCTTTTCGGCTTCTCTGCGATGATACCACCGGTACCACCACTGGGGCCTCATTCACGGAACTTGTGGGGCGGCCGATAGCTGGCGACGAGGTAATGGGCATTATTGGAGAGTTTTTTATAAATATAGAATGAAAAATAAACCGATACGGGCAGGGATTCGAACCCGCGACAACTGGGAAACCGTCCCGTCGCTCTACCAACTGAGCTGCCGTATCGCTCTACCAAATGAGCTGCCGTATCGCTCTACCAACTGAGCTGCCGTATCGCTCTACCAAATGAGCTGCCGTATCGCTCTACCAACTGAGCTGCCGTATCGCTCTACCAACTGAGCTGCCGTATCGCTCTACCAACTGAGCTGCCGTATCGCTCTACCAACTGATCTGCCGTATCGCTCTACCAACTGAGCTGCCGTATCGCTCTACCAAACGAACTGCCGTATCGCTTTACCAACTGATCTGCCGTATCGCTGTCCGCCTCGGTGAATTAAGCATTATATATGTGGTTATCTATACATGTTTATAGATATTTTCAAACATTAATTTCGGTATTGGCATCTTTTCAGTGTTTATATATAATGCAAAGTTAGAAACATTGGTTAGGTCTTTCGAAAGAAGCCTAATATATGTCACCACCGTCCTGATAAAGACGACCACATCTAGAATGCTTAATTCACCGAGACGGACAGCGATACAGTAGCTCAGTTGGTATTAATATCAATATTTACAGTTTATAATACATAACTGTTTTGAATTCATTAAGCTGACCGTAAGCTTAATGAATTCAACTTATAAAATTTTTATTTTGTTTTAAAGATATGGTCAAAAAACTGAATCTCCCATAGATTTAAGCTTAACTTAACCTGCATGCGCTCGCCAATCGTTACTCTTAACGTTTCCGGTGCCAGCAACTTCATTGGAAGTCCTTGGGCGCGGTATGGACCGGCTTTAGTAGCATAAAAAAGGGGAAGGGTGCTCAGCTCAACTACCGCAACGCATTGTGGCGGATCCTAGTTTGCCAAAATATTAAAGAGGTTACATTATAGGCGTAGTATTGCTAGCCTCTCAGTATTCTATAGGATACATTTTGGTGAGTGTGCGCAGGAATTACACGACCTAATTCCCCCATCCCCGTTCCTTTGCCGGACGTCCCGACGCACGGCAGGTATCCATCCCTACTTGTGGACACTCCACCTGTCCGAACGAAGCGCTATGCTTCGTCTTCTTCGTCCAGCGAAGGACTGGAACAATCTGCCTGCGTCGGTATTTCCGGCAAATTATAATGTGGGTGTCTTCAAGAGGAGAGTGAATAGGCTGCTAGGTTAATGCGCGTTACCACCTAAGACTACATTTCATTTACCATCAGGTGGAATGTAGTCAAGCATTAACCTAGTTTTGTATAAAAAAAATTAAAAAAAATACATGTTCTTGAATTGGCAATATCATTAGATAAAAACTATTTGCACAAGTTAATTGAACATTATATTGTTTAAGACGTCCATAGTTATTAGGATGAAGGTTCTTAATCTAACTTATGTGTGTAGGGTTATGTATTAAAATGTACAGTCACATTCAGCAATATGTTTAATAATCACAGTGGAAATAAATTATTTTCATAAACAAGTATGAAATCAAATTAGATAAACCAGAAAATGTTTTGTAAATGTAATTATATATCTAACTTAAATAAAAAATATTTTAAACCAATAATATTAGAATTAAAATTAAATTTATACAAAAATAAACTAACATCTCACAAAGGCCAAGCCTTTCATGGACAAAATATAATTATGTAAATGTGTATTTAAAACACAAATTAACTTACATACAAAACAGATAATCACAGTACAAAAGTAAAGCATTGCTTTTTCACACATCACAGATTTACTCTCAACAAAATGTATTTAATCTCTAAGTTAATGCAACTTTTAAAAATAACATCTGACAACATTCCATAAAAGTATAATTCTTTTAAATTATCCCATAATCAAATTAAATATTTTTTTCGAAAATTTCAATGGTATAGTTTATTAAATGTATATATTTCCGGCTATGTTCACGTATTTTAATAGGAATATGGCCCGACTAGTTTCGAATCCGTTCCGATATCGAAACATGGGGGAATATTGACGTGAAATTCTGATTAATTTACGCGAACAAAGCCGGGTAAATATATATCTAATAATCATCATGGTTCACGAAAGCTTAATTACAATAGAATTGAATTTATAAGAAAGTAATCTTAGGATTGTTACTTTATTAAGTTGTTTCATTTCATTGAGACGATGGTTATCATGTGATAAAAACGTGAGCCTGAGATCACCGTATATCACAGCATTTACAATGTCTTGTCACAATATGTTTGATGAACAATTGAAGAATTAAAATAATGTAAAATAACTCATTTCAACTAAAATTCAACTAACATTCCACTATGATGGTAACTAACATACATATAAGCAACTACATTAGAACATGACTTGAATTTAGTTTCACGCTTAACTCACACCTGAACTTAACTTGTTCATGATCAATGAACCCATCCACAATATCACTTTTTAAGGTTATATTCGGCTTATCATAATCATTTGTTTGAATTAGAAATTCACGTGTTTAGGCGTAAAATCATTAGACCATTGACTGTTAAAGCTGGATTCCATTAAAGTCTGTTTACGTAAAATACAAAATAAGACATGTCAATATTTGTATTTAATGTTTGTATTATCGAATTATTTTTATATTTAAAACTTTATATGTGCATATCATGACACTACCCCAGATATAAATTCTTTTTGTTATATATAGTTTTTATGCTAAGTAAGGAAGCAAACTAATGCAATTAGTATTTAGATTCTGAAGGTCTAAAATATATATCATCTAGGAACTTTCCCTTATCAATGCTACATATTTTATTGTTGTAGATATATTTATTAAGAAAAATATACACAAAAATAGTTGAGTTGATCTGTTATTTGTAAAACAATTTATTAAGTATTTCACTGCACCCTCGGGGTGTTGGATACAAAGCCAAGTGCGATCAATAAAAAGAAATAATAATAAAGAACTCTGATTGCAAGCAAGCATAAAAAATCCACAAAATAGGTCATGTTCGTAAAAAAAGATGTGGAAATATAATTACCATGAAAGTGCGTGCTGTTTAATTAAAACTGAAAATGATACGCAACCGTCTTCAAATCAGACGGCCATGGTGGGTAAAAGGTGGGGAGGGCAGGCAACTCGCTATTGGTTTGTTATGTTGTCAATGTTTGGCGGCCGCTGGCTATTGGTTGTTGTGTTGTCAATGTCTGGCGGCGGCTCTTGAATTTGTGTTGTCGATGTTTGACGGCAGCTCGCTAATGGTTGCTTTGTTGTCAATGTTTGGCGGCGGCTCGCTATTGGTCGTTAAGTCATCAATGTTTGGCGGCAGCTCGGGCGGCGACAGTGGCTGCCGGCAACTGTACGGTCGGCAGCGGCTCGCGCCAGAACACGCTCTGAGAGAACTCGTCGCTGGGCTCACACAGCGCGGGCGGGAACACCTGGTCCACCAGCACGGACATGTGGGAGTACCTGTGGACAGATTATCATTAACATCAACTTTACCATTACCATGATCGTTGTTAATCAAAGATCATTGAACAAGGAAATTCATCTCCTTGAAGGAGTCTCTGGTTACGAGTAAAAGTATATCATTAACTGTGACCATATTGACTCGCTGTAATGGTAACAAATATATGAAGTGAAGTATAGTTTTATTGGTTATGTTATTAAAATTGTACGCAAAACCCGACAACACAATGGCACCAACACCTCTGTTATAAGAATTTTACTAAATTAAATAAATTAATTAATATTGGTGCTTTTAAATATGTAAAATCTTAAAAATCTGTCAATCATACTACAATTACAATACAATTCGTAGGTACCATAACAATTCTGAAATAATATAGTAAATGGTTGTGATTCAATATTCATTTCACTGTCTTATATGACTTCCAGTATCGAATCAATAGTTTCTCAATATATTATATTTATGACATAGAAGAAACGTTTATATCTAACAGATTTGTAAGAAGGAAGAACGGTTTAGTTACCACTCACTTGTATGAGAAGTTTAAAAGTCTCAAAACAGTAAGATGCGTAATATGACATGGCGATGATTACTGTTATTAGAAAGTTATAACAAGTTATAAAGAATGTATGTATTGTATGAAAGCTCGAGTGAAGCCCAAAGTCATGCCGTACGGCTTACCAGTCTGTGTCTCAGTAATTCCATTATAAGAATTCCACTAACAAAAAGTAACAAACGCCTACAAAATGCTAGCTAATAATTTTATCACGTTTGAGTGCCGGGAAGAAATCATCGACCATGTCACTTTGCACGTGGTAACTGAAATAAAAATATTACTTATTATATAATATAACAGATGATCGGTTAGTAACAGGATGTGAGGCACGCTGATATAGTAAAGGACTACTCACGTTGACTGGAATGTCTGAGTCAGCTCATGTTTGAGTTCACCCTTGTAGTTGATTGTGAATATTCTCACGATCGGAATGCCGACAGCCTGGTATGCGCAAACGTCCTGAAAATGGAGATGACATTATACAATGGTTTATTGCATTTGATTAAGTATGTTTATATGACATCGAGTTTTATAATGTAATAAAGTTATACATGGTAAACAATATTTATAGATTCTAGTTTTTAATCAACACTTCCATGCTCATACATTGTATGTTCTTTGTTATATTACGTCAGGCCACAATCAAATCTGCGACTAATGGGCCAATTTCATTATCCAATAACAGCGCACTGTATGACCCCAAGAAATAGCGAAAAGTTTCCATCAATCAGATGGGAGCATTAACTCACTAACAGTCTTTTCAATACGACATTAGTAGATCTAGTGCTTAGTACATATTATAATGAAATGACGTCAGACTAATATATGCATGAATACTTGACATTGAAAATTACTACGTAAACAATGAAGTAGTGTGTGTAATGTTTCGCATTGTGGTGTGTAATGTTTTTTTTAAAATAAATATTGTATTTCTAATGCAGTATTATATAAAAATATTAGCTTTATTCAGTTATTCTCTTTATAATATTAAACTATGCCAAATTTCATACCTCCTCGCATAATTCATGAAATGGAGTGCAAAGTTTTTTCTCACTTATTGATATATTCACTCAAATCTTATTATTTTAGTTTATATATCGGAACTATAAGATTGATACTTACATTGACTCTATTCCCGTAGCCTGCATAGAAGGGGTTAGAACCAGCCGGGAACAAGGCTTTTATATCAGCAAGACACTGTATCTTGAATTCTTCCGGCTTTTTTTCGATGACCTCTCTGTGGAAGGCGCGCAGGAGGGACGTGGGGTTCAGCAACAGTGGTCCGTCCGGCAGACACACCTCGCCTTGGCGGATCGAGCGCAGATATTCACGGGTTACCTGTGATTGGGCAATTGATATTATTCACAACGATAGCGAAAACATTATGTTTAATAATTTCAAAAAGTGTTTCATCATCATCTATATGTGACGGAATCGTTATCTTTAGTTTAGTAAGTTTATTAACTACAATAAGACATTTATACAATGGTATATTGTTAACGTGCTAATTCCATGAACACATAACCTAAAAATATCGACAATATTACAAACAAAATTAACAAATCGTTGTTTTAAATTACAAGAAATTAGGTAGTTTTAACAATGTGAACACGAGCCAAAATAATTAATATAAATAATTATATTCTCTGGAACTACAAAATACATTTGTATTTTTATTTTTGCATGCACTATGATTAATACGAGTATAGGAAAGTGTCTTTCGATTATATGTTAATGGAGACAGTGCTGTTTTTCGTCGAGTTAATTATCAATAATTAAAAATACCCAGGACCGGAACACGAATATGTGTGTTCTGAATTAGAATCGACCCCACAACTTTGGCTCAGCGGCCAGAAACAACCACACATTGACCAAGAGGCCGTATGAAAGAAAAACAGTCAAATCAATAGTATATTTTTATAGGCATATATATTGCAGCTATGCATAGTCCGATCAATTAAAGGGTATGTCCACGGAGACGATCCATGTAAGTATATACATAAATGTAATAGTAAATAAAATAATAGTATTTATCCGGTGCTCACCCCGGCCTGTCCGATGGCTCGTGCGGAGAGGTACAGCAGCTGGTAGCCGTTGTTCTTGATCTTAGTGAAGAGCTGCGCCACGCCCGACTGCGCCCAGTCCTTACCCACCAGTGGGAAGATGTGACCCAGCACGTCCGACCTGAAAACGATATACACTATATAATAATATATCAATATCGACGACTGGGACAGACTTCCGAGGGTCGTTCGAGAACATTCCACATTGTCGTCTCCGACTTATATAACTGTCGGTACTGGAGGTTACGGCCTTGAGAAGTATTTTCTAACATCCATTTGTTGAGAAGCGGAAGCGTGAAAGTATTATCTAGACGAGATAAGTTTTTAAAAAAAGAATATCAAATTATGTCAAGGTTATTTAATTGGCAGCATGCCCTACTTTCGATGAAAGTAATAGCCATTCTGAAATAAATTGGTGAAGTATATTTGGAAAAATTATTTAAATATTTTGTATTGATAACTTTATTACGGTACTAAAGGGCCCATCATCATTAATTTTATCACTACACAATGCACAGTACATTAATTTCATAAAAAAAAAAACGATTAAAAGTTTCCATCACACATGGAATAATATTTTCACACTGACAACATTTTGATAATAAAACCTAGTGCTCAGTGTATAGTAAAAGGAGATTGCTGCTTAAATAATAATATGATATAGATCTAATATATAACCAAGAAATTCCTTTCATAGATGGTAAAACTTATTATAGCAAAAAATGATATGACAGTTGACCGGTCTCTATGTTTATATAATGTCAATTAAAACACATTATTTATGAACTATTGTTGATTCCTACATCAAGACATCAAGTAAACAACATGGAATGCGACCTTGGTTGGTATTAACTGTTTATTTTACAGTGATTAACTGTTTTGAACACATTATATATATGTATATAATAAATATATTACGATATATACTTCTGATTTTAACCCGCAGACGTATATACGTAATGTTTACATAAAAGATATAATAAATTCTAAATAACCATGTACTATGAGATGTTTTAAATTTTATATATTTGATGGTTATATCATACTAAAAAGGCAAGAGTTTTTCAAGCGTGGATTCTATATGCACATGAAAAGAAATCAAATATTTTCAAATACAAGATGTCACAATGTCATGCCAGATGATATAAATATTTAATAAATGAGAGTTTGTTTAAATATTTAACCGCCCCGTTGGTCGAGTGGTTAGCGCAGACGCCTAACGTGTCACAGCGCAATGGGGCTCGGTTTCGATTCCCGGCAGAAACAGGCATTTATGTGATGAGCATAGATGTCTGTGTTTCTGGGTTTGGTCGTTTATTAAATATATTCTCAGTATTTATATGTATTTGTATCGTTGCCTAACACCCTTAACACAAGCAAATAATTTGCTTACTGGGGGGTTAGATCAATGTGTGTTTGTCCTGATATTATTATTATATTATTAATGTATGCTACATACTTGGTGATGGTGCCGTCTATGTCTGATATGACGACCTTGTCGTCGTATCTCCAGCGGAACACGTTGCACTTGCAGCGCGTGGTGCCCTGGTAGGCCGTGGTCACACTGAACACCATCTCGTTCATACCCTCGCGTAGATTCAGGTTTTTCTGTATACAAATCACGGTATCAACACCTGACTCCTGTTACATTTTTTATATTATATACATGATACGACAAAATATAAAAAAAACATAATTTAATACGAGATCTTTAGAGTGCCCGCGACAACGTAACTAAGCAAACATGTGATCTACGTTATACGGAAGTAATTTTACAATGTAGGACCGCCAATTAACTAACAAAGCAAACAATAACAATGAAGCAAACTGTAAATAAAGTATAAATAGCCAAGACATGGTATGTACATATGTGTAGTATGAAACCTACACAATGGTGTATATAAACATGAAGTTGATTGTTCTTACGATTTGGTCTGACGAGAGGCGCAGTGTCTTCCTGAAGGAGGAAGGTCGTCTCCCCGCCCCGCCGCCCTCCGCCTCCGACTCCGACGAGCTGTGCTCTGCGGGACTCAGCGACGCGCCCGCCGGGGACACCACTGAATGACATTGAACAAATTACAATCCAGCGAATGGAATTGAATGATTGATGAAGAATGGTTCACGTTCTGCAATTGATATGATGATGACACAACTTCAAATTTAATAATTTGATTTTAAGTAATCGAAGTTATTTTTTTTTACCTTTAGGCAGCAGGGGCGCAGATTCCACTATGATCTCGGGCTTCATTGCTTCATCGGTTTGGGTCTCGTCTTGGGGTGCCATTTGTTCCACGCTCCAGGGTTGCCCTATTTGGTCTATGTCTGATGCCTCAATTTTTAAATCTGTCTCGGTTTCTGGCAGAGTCGAATCTTTGGGTTCCTCGTCTTTATGTTGCGAAGATTCAGACCTAACGAAGAAAACATTTACTGTAAGAATCATCTGAAGAAGTATTAGTTATAAATATCGTAATACCATTGATTGACAAGATTGACTAATAAAAATAAAGTATTTTTGAAGCATTATTACTTCTACACAAAAACCAGTACTTAATATGTATTTCATAAAAATCAAGAAGTATAAAAGTACCTTCTTTTGTATTCGTCAACTTGGCTCAATATTTATTTAATATTCAACTAATAAAAACCTTGTGACAGAGACAAATGACATATTAGAATTCTATCCAAATTCCAAAATAGGAAATTGTCTTGGTTCCAAGGTTGCAACCTTGAACGGATTTACCTGACTTTTGGTTCGTCATTGTTCTCGCTATTATAAGAGCCAAAGGAAGTTTAAGCGACGAGACGATAACGACACGACCGGTCGTTAACCGAGTCTGGGACAGTATTATTACTCTGACAAGTGACAACGCTAACACTAAATATAGAATAATATTTGCCGTGTCGTGCGGCCAATATCAAGTGCCAATTTTCATGTTTAATATTTTAAAATAATAAGTGAGATTTTTCATGTTATTGTAATATTGTATTTTTTTATTATTATGTATCTCTTAATTAATAAATGATATGTTTAATATAAGAGAATATGTGTTTGTAATATTAGTAGTCAGTCACCTCTTGTCTGCGTTGGATCGTCGCCAGCTCCACCAGTAGCTCCTTGGCTTGGCCTCGTCCGCGCGACTCGTGGACTCTTCCTTCTCGCCCTTCTCTAGCTCTTCCAGGACCCTCTATAATATACACATCCTCTTATAGTTATTATTATATTGGAGTATCGAAACTTATTCATTAGCACTATTGTTTTAACAGACCAAATAAAATACGCGCAAAATTATAAATGAGGAAAACTGTGCGATTTAAATTAATTAATTTAAATAATTTAAACAGCTGAAATGTTCAAATTTGTCTTCCAAACCATTTATTCATATTCAAAATAACTAAACCTTTTTAGTTACGTTAAGCTTACCTAAATTTAAAATTATAAAAAACAAAAAAATCGTTATGGTATTTGAACCTACGACTTCTGGGTAGCCATCCCGTAATTTTGCAAATTGGACTACCGTATTACTATTATATAGAATGTAAATGATACATAATGATTATATATGATATGTAATGATTTAACCGCCCCGTTGGTCGATTGGTTAGCGCCGACGCCTAACGTGTCACGGCGCAATGGGGCTCGGGTTGGATTCCCGGCGGAGACAAGCATTTATGTGATGAGCATAGATGTCTGTGGTTTTATCGTTTATTAAATATATCCTCAGTATTTATATGTGTATTTCTATGTATTTGTATCGTTGTCTAACACCCTTAACACAAGCAAATAATTTGCTTACTTAGGGGTTAGATCAATGTGTGTAATTTGTCCTGATATAAAAAAAAAAATGCGAAATTCATCGAAGCGAATAGTATATTCTATTCTCGTATGTGTATATAATGTATTTGTAATATAGAAAACAGATACAAAGTGTTTGACATTTTATAAAGTAGATTCTTTTTATAAAAGTTATCAAAATTGTTCCAGTTCCTCCTATATATTTGGATTGATTAATACTGCACTAATAAGCAAATACTTTTATAAAGCGTACGTTACGTACATTGGGTAGCGGGCGACGGTATGCCAGCAGCGACAGCAGCAGTGGTCCGGCGCTGCGCCAGGGCAGGCGGCGCGCTCCTAGACGCACCTCCAGACGGCCCGCGCCCGCCAGCGACGCGCCGCGCACGCAGAACTCCTCGTAGCTCAGCGCACGACTCACCGCACCCTCGCGCGCCATCACCGACACCTGCCCTCTACAATACACACTATGTTACGACTTAAATTGATAAGTTTAACACAATAATATTTGTTGCATTAAACTTAAGATCATTGGTCCTAATCCGGCTACTCCGGACGAGACATCCTCTTACTTGGCCAGCAGCTTCTCGTCGTCGTCGGAGTCCATCACCGGCGCGTCCATTGAGGCGGGCGAGGCGGGCGACTGCGGCAGGGAGGGCCCGTTGCCGGACTCGTATTCCTCCTCAGTGGGACCCGCGGCCGCGACCGATACTCCGGCTGTTTATCATTATTTCACTTTAATATCGTACCACAATGATATATATTTTGAATTATTATGATTAGTTTTTAGGTCTCACCTGAGCGGTACCGCTCGGCGTGATGTTTCGGGAAGTACAGATCCGGGTCCACCTGACCGCGGTCGAGGTCGTCAAGGTAGACTCCTTCCGAGACGGTATCATCTCGAGTGGACATGAACTTGAACATGCCGCTCAACACTCCGCGACGTCCGGTCCTCTCCTCGTCCGAGCTCAAGGGCTCCGTGGGTGAGGCTGGTTCGATGGGTGAGGCGGGAGACGCGGGGGACTCGGGAGACTCCGTGGCCTGTGGACCCCTCACGGGAGGCTCCGGTAGTTCTCCCCACCGCCACGACTGAGACGACTTATCGTCGTTAACTGCTCGCGCCAGTTCTACTTCGGTATCAGATTGAACGGGAGTTCCGTGACGAGATCCCTTACTGTATAGGAAAAAAAAAACAAATAATATTATTTTTAAAATCTATCTAAAAAAATTACTACCATCTTATCACTAATTACTATATACTATAGAACTGATGTCACAAGGGTTGCCAACCTTTTTTGACAAAAAAAAAGTATAAAATTGTTTGAGTAGGGAAAAAAAGTATTTGTAAGAAAAAAAGTATTTTTAAAATTTCATACTAATATTTCAATCTAAAAACGTATTTTGGGTGCTTTTAGCACAAGCTTACATTTTTTTACTACTATTATAAAGTATGGTTGGCAGCCCTAGTCACAATATAAGAAAATATTTATTTAATTTATACATAAACGACAAAGAAAACAAAGCATAGTGCTATACAAATAACATGACTCATACTAAGATAACAATAACTACTGAATATCAACAAAGAACTAAAAAGCAATACGACAGTATCGAAAACATGTAATAAAATTTAATTTACTAGTCTGCTTTAAAAATAGATACCGAATATTGTATTTTTCCAAGTCGTTTAAGTTATATAGCGTTTGATTTATAAACTTGAATATCCTTAATGACTTTTATGGATATTTGTTTTGTTGTAAAAATATATAAGAATAGTTATTTTTATGCGATTGCTGTTTATGTAATAATATTGTCTGACATAAACACCACTATGTTTTAAGTCGAGAATAAATATGTAAATGTACAGTTATTTTTCATAAAGGGACTGGTACTTGGTCTTTTCAACGATGTATTTCAACTTTTAATTTAGCTTTGTAAGGAATAAAAGTTTCTTTAAAGCAAATGAAACCGCGTGCAAAAGGTAGCTACTACTATATATTGTTATCTCATTTTTAAACTGATGTAGGCTAATAAATAATTATAATATAACCCCGATAACATAACGGAATGATTCAAAGAAATTACTATCTTTGAAATTTTATAGGTACATATATTAGCATACATTAATTACACCTACAAATAACTTTGGACTTTGCTCGTAATACTCATCGCTGCATTCGTAACTATATATAATATTTTATTACAAGTAACAAAGCCCTGAAATCTATTTTAAATATAATCGATAATAAAAACGACTATTATATTTGAATGATACTAAAATAAGACAATTACAGCGTGCTATGAACTATTAAAATTAATAAAAGTGCTAAGAAATTCCAGTCAAATAAGTGTATTTAACTACATGCATGCCAGGCATAGTAATAGATGCATATAGTATAATGTATTACGAGTGTCTGGAGGCGGCGTGCACCTCGAAGGCGGTATCCGACAACGCTAGAGGGATGCGATTGTCACCGTTCAGCTTCAAGTTAGACATCTCTTCACTGTAACACGGGAATACTATAACACTGGCCTATCTTTAAAACTAGTATTTGACTTATTTAAAAACGTAAGTAACGTACTTAACAGAGTAAGTAACGTACTTAACAGAGTAAGTAACGTACTTAACAGTGTAAGTAGCTTACTTAACAGTGTAAGTAGCTTACTTAACAGTGTAAGTAGCTTACTTAACAGTGTAAGTAGCTTACTTAACAGTGTAAGTAGCTTACTTAACAGTGTAAGTAGCTTACTTAACAGTGTAAGTAGCTTACTTAACAGTGTAAGTAGCTTACTTAACAGTGTAAGTAGCTTACTTAACAGTGTAAGTAGCTTACTTAACAGTGTAAGTAGCTTACTTAACAGTGTAAGTAACTTACTTAACAGTGTAAGTAACTTACTTAACAGTGTAAGTAGCTTACTTAAAAGCGTGAGTAACTTACCTAAGAACGCCCGCTGCGACTTCGCTGTCACTAAAGAAGTTTATGTCAGTGGCGTTGGGAATAGCTGTCGGTTGAGATCCTCTTTGCTCGGATCCAGTGAGATCAGATTGACTAGAAATAGAACTAGTCGATGACTTTCTTTGGTGCTTTTTCTTTGAATTAGCTTTTCTCGTCTTCTTCTTCTTTTTACCGTTACCGTTAGGCTTAATTTCTTCCGGATTCGGCACAGCATCTATTGGTCTGAAGTCGTTATGTTCACTTATCTTCTGTATGGTTTGGTTGGCCTCGCTCCCGGCAGCACCGAGCTGCGTGGCTGAAAATGTCTTTGGTTTCGAATCAGTCCAATCCGAGGATCCTTCATTTAAGCCCTCCATTTCAAATAGGGCCTCATTTTCATGATCATCCTGCGTATTTTTGTCCTCTCTCTTATTTTTGGTAAGTTTGCTCAGGTCTGGTTTTTGCATTGATTTCCCATCAGCTGTATATCTATGAAAAAAAATATAATTAACTTATCTAAATACCACATACTTTATACATCAATCTTTTATTTAACTGATACGAATCTATAACAGGATTAAATATTTTTTGATTATAATTATAAGCAAACACGTTTTTAATTATTAAAACCACTTTACCAATGACTGCCGCTAATAGATTGCTTATTTTTATTTGTAATACATTCATTTCTACCAGCGTATAGTGTGTTTTAACTTTCTAGTTATTACTGTTATATTGCAATACAACTGCTTTTGAAATAATGTAGTCATTGACTTTGAAAACATTGTTTTACTTGACTAGTTCAAACTTGTTGTAGATCGGAAATCATATCAGCTGGTTTTTCTAGTTAGATTCTCTACATCCTTATTTAGTCATCACATTAAAAACACGTTAATAAAAAGTTCAAAGTATAATACAATCATTATATTTTGTATATTCATTATAAATAATTGATGATTTTGTAATCATGTGATTAGTGTTGCCTTAATGAAGTGCATTACGTTTAAAGACAACAAAAACAATATACTGAAATTTTAGACTATAATATAAGGACATAAATTTACCCGGTTCATCAAGAGCTCATATATTTACCCGGTTCAACCTCATCAAAAGAGCTCATAAAAAGGAACCCCGAATGGGTTCGAAACTAGACGAGGTTAAAATTCCGTTTAAATTTCGTAAACATAGCCGGGTAAATATATATTTAATAATCACCATGGAATAAGAAAATTTTATTACAAATGATAAGGATATAATAATAACATTATTATATACTTTTTAAAATAATGTATAATAAGTACCGTCTCTTAGTATAGTCCGAAGCTTGTCCATGGTCAGGTTCTACAGCAGATAGAGAGTTCCTACGACGCGGTTCGTACAAAGCGTCGAAGCGAGTGGCTGGTATCGGCGAGGTGGCAAGATGAGCTAGGCATTCCGCCTCATCCTCTCCCACTTCCTCAACGAAGAACGCCTCTCCAGACTCACCCAACTTCATGTGAATGTCCAGAGGTTCTCCATTCAGCTCCAAATCAACCTTGAAATATTTGCAGATTAAGTAATACAGCCTTAGTTTTTTTGCAATTTTAAATATTTTTTAAGTATATTTTAACTTTACTTTAAAGTTACAAAATAGATAATAAGGAAAATATAGTCAAGTCACGATGACATGGAGTAATTATGTTGACTTTATTGACTTGGGGGTTTTTGTTATCGTTGTATATGAGTCATAATTTAATGAAGAAATTATTAATTTACACATTTCAATTTTAAAGAATGTTATGTTTTATTACTTCAGACAACCTAACGGTTTTAAAAAATATATATTCGTGTGCGGAAAAGAGTTGGTATTTAAACGTTCTTGTAAAAATACAAAGTGGTTTCATGAAGAAAAAATATTTGTGCCAATTTTTTTCATACAATTCTCGTCTTCAGAATTGTACTTTACTTTGGCAACCTTCCAATTTTAATAGTGAATCAGTCGTAGTCCCTCTATCTTGTTTTGGCAATATCCAAATGAAAGCAAACAAGCTAATACCAAGCTACACATTTACATTTATAAATATTTTTAAAACATAAACGTGTTTCCAACAATACCGGGCCTCTCAAATTTATGAGTTGTTAAATTTGCGTTAGACTAGTTCCACCGAATTTTAGAACAATCTAGAACTTAGACACACATTGGCAGACAAACATTTCTTAAATAGTCTATACACATAAATACTGTACTGTCATCATACTCTACAAACACATACAATATGCATATATTGAGAGGTTCCCTTTATATTTAATTATTTTTTTTGTAATTAAACTTTTATTATTATATATATACTGGATGATTATTGAATATATATATCTATATATATATAACCCGAATACTTTCGAAACTAGTAGAACAAAAATCCGATTAATTTACTTGAAAATAACCGGGTAAATATATATTTAACTAATATTATTGTCTTGGCAAAATTACCGTGAAATGACCTCTAATTGCAATATTTACAACAGAGCTTTAATAACATTTGAATATCTTGTATCATAAATGAATTATGAAAACAACGTTGTTGAAGTTTTAAAATAACAAGGAACTATGTTGTAAGTATTGTGATATTAGAATGCCATAGAAAGGTCACCAGTGGGAATACTATTACCAACTCAGTCGCATTGAAACGACTAGAATACTAAAAAGTTAAGACTGCGTTGAAATGGTATCCCCAGTTGAGTTGTTTATATCTCTTCCGCAACCAATAGCGTACGCCATACACCTGAGTGTATGTATGAACCGAGAGTTTCGATTAGATAAAAATATCTATTATTAATGAAATAATAATAGATATTTTTATCTAATCGAAACTCTCCGTTCTTAGATTGATATTTTTAACCAATCACGTTGCTTCACAAGTTAAGTATAAAATCGGGATACTCAATACTTGAATTATTTTATTATTTGATATTCATTATTTTAATTAGATGTACCCAGCCGATTATCTTCATATAAAAGTGCTGAAACATAACAATGAAAATGCCGCGTTATCACTTCATTATAGATTACAGGACCATAGCGAGATAATGAATCTCTATGGTCGTACATTAGAAAAACATTTGGAAAATTCAGTAGTAGTCTTTAGTACTTATATTTTTTAATTTTTATTTTAATAGATACTTTTTTGTTTTTGTAAAAGAAAATCTCGTCCGGAAAGTGTCTAATATTTTCTACTAGTTTCTGTGACGCGATTTATTTCGCCGGTGATGACCTAAAGTTTAAAACACTTTGGCATTTCTAACAAGCTCATATTTCCGTGTGTCAACACTTCGGAATTTTGTAAAGCGTTAATTTCAGTTGCGAAAGATTAAACAATATATAATGGAAAAAACATTATTTGTTGCTATTTTCACAGCGATAAGCAGCTGGTTGATTGTACTTTTTCGTCCTTCTATGAAATTATTTCATAGTTATCAATTAATTTAATGAAACTTGCTGATAAGAGACATTCAATTTGAAACTTGAGGTTGTTATAATAATATGTTAGTGGATATAAAATAAACAACACTCTAATATATTACATAATATGTATGTTATAAAACAATGTATACATGTATATATTTACAAACATCAAAGTCTGTCTGGGTCATAATATGGTCATGTAGGCGAAATAAAGATTTTCATTCGTTATCATCAAGTTTTTACATAACATTCATAAGTTTGTTTGTCATTATACAAACTAAAATATACTAGCTGTTGCCCGCTGCTAGACCCACGGACAAACACCTTGTTAGTATATAATACATGGTCAAATATTTGTGTCAAATACTTTTTAGTCTGTCTTGCCCCCCATTTAAATAATGAAACACTACAATCGTCAAAGTAGTGTGGCATTGAAAGACAGACACATCATTACTTTCGCATATACAGGGTTATTTGTAATTAGTTGACCACCTCTTGCAGCCTCTCTACATCAATCACAACAATATTTGTTCTATTATTTTTTACAAATTTTGATAAACAACACAAAAAAACGAAACAAAAATATATTTACTCCCTCTTTTACTTATTACTATATATTTCGTAAGAAGTACTTAAAAGGTCAACGCTCGGGCGCTATATCGACGCTTAGAGTTAATGCCAGTTCAGAGACAACAAATAAATTTTGTATGGGAAAATTAAAATTTTAAAAACTATTCATTTTAAAAAGTCGTAGACAAATGTTGTTGGGATTGAGGTAGAGAAGCTGTCTCCAAGAGGTGGTCAACTAATTACAAATAACCCTGTATTTATTATTATAACAAATTAGTATGGATTATGTAACTTATTTATTTCATAATTATAATAATAATGACTGTCAATAACAAAACCGTTAATTATATATGATGGGTTGTTGAATAATATATGAATTTACAATGTGTTTTATTGTAATCACCGATCTACGATAAATAAGATTAGCAATGATTGCGTAAAATACAAGGCGATATACCTAAAGGACCTTGAACATTCAATAAGTTAATATATGCGTGTTAAATAATGCTGTTCTCGATTTTAGTTATATAATAGTTTATGCAAATTATCTGTAAGTTTTGTCAATTTATATTATTCCAATAAGCTTAACATAAATATTTTCCAAGAAGAATTAGTTATATATTTTTTGATTTATTTCATTTTAAGTGCCTATTTTCGTTTAAATATTTGTGGTCTGAAGATTGTTAAATATTTTAAATAGCAATTATATTTTACAGAATTGTCAAAGATTTTACCGAATTTTCTAGATACCAAGAGATTTAATTTCTTGCAATAATAAAACATTTGTTTAGACTGGGATTAAGAAATGAGGCTTTTACTAACGAAGCGACAGAATACGGGATAAAAGAATACAGAAATGTATTATATACATATAATAAGAATGTAAACTCGGTATATTATTTAAAGCTGGGTATACACTACATTAGTAAACCTGTTACTCACAGTAATGTATACCGAGTTTTCAAAACAATGCCAGAAATATATGTTATGGAAATTTGTCTATTATAGAAGCAAGACGAGTTACAGATGTGCGAACTGAGTGGGAACACATCTTAACAATGTGTTCTGTAAATATAAGTAACAGATACGAGTTTAGACGTTACAAAAACTATGACAGTTTACCAAATCGTAAAATCAATACATAGAACTATTATATAATCTATGAACCAAAAACCTGTGACAAATTATATTATTTAGGATAAGTTATGGAATAATCCTAAATAACTAAAGATAAATATTTTTTTTACAGAATATCAAAAATATGTCTATAGATTGTATAATAATTCTAAGTTTTGATTTTACGATTTGATTAACTATCATAGTTTTCGTAACTTTAAAAGTTATAAGTACTAGGGGTACAGATGAATCTTGTCTCGTACAGTTTACGAAACCTATGATATAATGAAACAAATCAATAACTTGCTGCTAATCATTATATAATTAACGATACAACATTACGTAAATATCTATCATCTCATTAAAAATTAATTCCATTGCTCAACTTAATAATAATTCCAAGACAGAAAGATATTTTCTCATCATGACTAAATGCAATGATATTTTCTAAGAAGGTCTTTTATAAAAAGATTACCGCCATAAGACATTCCTAGAGAAGAGCGTTCAACTTGTGACGTGTGAATAGTTTCGGATAAATTCTATTAAAACTGTAAAACTCATATAACGTGTAATTAAAAATATAATTAAATCAACTCTTTAAGAATGACCTTATTAAGGGTCAAGTTTATGATGTTTACTACATTTTCAACTCAAATATTATTATTTATATAATTTTATATTTATGTCAAGATGTGGTCTGATAGCTGAGAATGACATCAGTAGACCGACGTCAGTGTCAAGGTTTCAGTTAATGGCGTGATCATTTGGCATTATCTTTGTAAATTCAATTAAATTTTCTTATCTACATTTTTATAGGTTACAAATGTGTTTTTTTTAAATGCGAATTAAAAAAATATTACTTATTCTATTTAAATGGTAAAAATAAATATAACTTACAACTTTAAATCTTGATCTTAGAACCCCAAGTTTTCCGAATCTCACGTGGAAGGGTGAGCAGGTGTAGCTACCATCAGGCTGCTCTACCACCACCACATCGATGGCACCAGTCAGGGTCGCACCATTGATCTCGTTGTAAAATTCGCAGAAATTCGCGATAAATTTACCGATATAGTTCATAGAATACATTGCTGCTTTTGTATAGTACTTTGGTCACAATATCACTCACACTAAGATTTAAGTCCAACTTAATATTATTTAATGATTACCCCATTTTGATTTATGGGAATAAATCATAGCTGTATCTGAAACAATAAACTTTAATTATTATAAATATATGAATATGTTGTATTATTAATTATTATTATTAATTATTGTTGTTATTCAAAATAATATAATATATTTATTTACAGTTTAATTAAAATTATCACAATAAAAAAAACCGCTATAATAATGTAAATCCAAGTGTAATTCTTCTATCTTCAGCTATTTTAATGGCGCTGTTTAAACTGTCAAATATTTGACAAATTATCTATAAAGTGTTATCACAATCAGTCAAGACTTAATAATAAGCAAAATGGCTTGTACAAGTTATATAATATGTTTATGTATAAAATATTTTTAAATATTATAATACTATCTAAGATAAAACAATGAATTGGTATTGGTGGACCTCGTGAAGTAAGATTATCAAGAATATTAAATATCTAGTATAAATGACACATTAGTGAAAGTACTTGGTATATAAAGATAAATATTTAAAATGCGAACTGACAACGTTGTCTGAATACTTTTTACCATGTCTTCCAAGAACTCTATCTAAGGATTAAATTTCAAAACATGTTTAGATTCAGCAATGATTCTAATAAAACATAATACATATTTTGTTGATGTATCATAATAAAAGTATATGATATAAAAGAATAGCATAGAATAGCATAGCTGCTATGCTATTCTGTAAAAACAGAACACGAATTTGAATCTCATATGAGTGGCAAAATTCACTACGAAAGTGAACGCTTCTGTTTACAATCTGGCATTTCTGATCAAAAGATTCGATAATGTCAAAATAATTTGTCCAAGCTTGTTAATAAGTAACAAAATAACTCATTAATTTTACACTTAAATATCTCCTAATCTCGTTTTCACACCTCAAAATGTGTGCGGTGTCGTGTTTTAGAGAATACAAATTCTATATTTCACCGCGGATTCCGCTTCGAGATTATAAAATGTTCTTACAGAATAACACTACAGCAGCACACCACAGTGCGAAAAAATGTTACATTCACTTTGATTAAACGGCCTTCTTTTTCACAAAAACAAAACTGATAAAATTGTTAAATAACATCTTTATTAATCAATTTTAAAAAATGTGATCATACTTCCATACAAGCTGAACCTGAATTATACCAATTTTGTAAATAATTAAGCAATTAATAGTTCATTGTTATGCATCTGCATAGACAATGCCGATAACGATTGCGAACTAGAGTATCTTTAGTTTCAATTTATAAGGCCGCGGTTTCCGGGAATGTGTCAACTGTCAACTATAATGACAGGCGTTTATCATATCAGTTAGTGGTTCGATGTACCGCGAAAAGATAATACCTACCTAAAAATAAAACCAATATAAAGTATGTCAATTGATAGCTACTTTTGTGGCTGAGAAACAAACAAAAAAATAAAAAACTAAAATATTAAGTTACATCCTAATTAACATTTTATTAACGCAATTATTTATATTTTCATATTACATAAAATTTATAACAAAACATTATCATAGGCAAGGTAGATAAATTTAGGGATTGAAATATACTAATATTGGATTTAAAATAGTCATTAAAAATAATGACTAGGTTTGACGTAATATAAATTTCAAGGATACATGTAGTATAATTGACTTTAAGCTAAAACTAACAATACAGTATGCCTATCTAAAGCAAAATATATCCAGTATCCATGACATTGCATCTTGACTTGGCACTTGACGGTGAGCGAGGCGACCGCCACCCAGAGAAGTCTGTCTGTCCATGACTTCGACACGCTTATGCAAAACACACATAGTAATACAATCCTACACTATATTTGTAAGTATAGTATTTAGTAATATTATTTTAAAATTTGAACTGCGTTCTCTTACTACCAGCATCGGTATAATCAATATTTACATAACAATAAGCGATGGGAGACAAGAAAATAGTAAGTACTTCTACGATATAAGAGGAAAAATAATAAAACCAACACATTATATTAACAGTGGTATGAAATTGTTATTGTTGTGAAGTGACTTGTAATAAAAATGATGACACATTATTATGTAATTTAAACTAGGCACGTTTTATTTTTTACTGGAAATCTGTTTAAGTCAAAGAGATTTTAATAGAAGCGTCATCCAACAATAAATCTATTGTATTAATCTCTCAGGAAATGTTCAGTTCAATAAAAAGTCAATGCTCCTTAATTCTGTTACCGACAAATGCCGTTCTGCCAAATAATCTTGTTCCGGATCCGAGCGTTTAGAGAAACTCTCTCCATAGCTAGCTAGGCGAGTTGAGTCGTTCACAACAGTTCCACATTTTAACTCTGTCTAGAGTTGTATCTATTATAAATAGCAGGAGACAGGACGCATTCATTGATGGAGTTTATGTTAAGAGATGTGGGTTGAGATTGAGAATAGAAGAAAAACCTAGCCATACATTTATTTGCTTAAAAATACGGAATAATTTAAAACCTACATATGATATTAGCATTAAATTTATAAGACTTTATTACGAGCTAACTTCACTTACTATTAAAATGTCATTATTTATTACATCCGGGTTCAACTTATAATTTTAATGAAATGAATACATTTGCTTTTATAAAAAATAGTATAAAGAATGATAAGATACGATAACAAACAACATCATAATGACGACAAAATGGCTAATACTTCTCCTCTACTATTGAGTTGATCGAAATTTGTGAAATAATAAAAAAAATCTTTAGTAAAAAATATATAATGCATTATAAAAATAGGTTACCACTAACATTTAGTTATTAAGATTTAATTATATAGACTTAACTAAGATTGAAGACTAGAAAATAATGAATCTATAACACACAATTAAATGTAAAAAATGGAAATCAAATATAAATCATTGAACGGAAGTGTTCATATGCCAAGTAATCATTAATAAATATATAAATAAAAATATACCTGGATGAGTCCAAAACTGGGTTATTCACTTAGATTACAATTTATTTTGCAGTGTTATACCGATATCGCTGTCGAGATATTAGTAAACAAACAGCTGTTGAGTTCTGTAACTTCGCGCACGATACGTCGCGAATAATACACTTGCACGAATGCGAAACACATACAATTTTAAAACACGTATAACTCGTGTCGACTGTACTTTTACACTGGCGGCTGGCTGACAGGAACGGAACTGCGAGCTGAACGCCGAATGGTGGGTGCGCCAACCGATAGCAAGAAACGATAATTTCATGACGTAGACGTCGTGTTACGACTTACGCATACATACAAGTACACACATATACGATCCTAAGATCACGCAATGTGGTATGGAAAACTGATTCGGGGTCGAGCGCGCAATACAAACGTGTTGATCGCGTGGTGTGGCGTGATGTCGCACCACTCATTGCGAAAGTATCTTCTGCTGTAATATGAAAGGAATATTACCGTCTTAAAAGGAAGGGTTAATTGGGACGTAGCCCTTTGTTTGGGTGGTATAACGGTTTCGTTTACCGTTTTTATAGTAATATCAACATATGAATGTTGGTTGTTGATTGTATAAATTAATGAAATGATGAATGTTATCTTTATAATAACATCTGGTTTCAAGATGTTAAAGATGCATTTTGCAATGAAACTGAAAACCGATGATAGCATATTTACATAAAAACATAAGACTAGGTCAATGAATTTAAATGTAACATTCATGTCTATGAAGCATGATTTTATTATTAAATGTTGACATAGTCTATAGATAAAATAAAAAGGACAAATTATTCATATCTGTCTCACGTTCCACCCAGAATTAATCCGATTATAATATTTACTATGTATTAAATAAAAATATATATTATTCGAAGTGTCGATGATTATAATTTATAATCATAATCACATTTAGGTACGGTTAGATTCAGTTTATTAAAGTACAGATGTCAGTCATGAAGTAGGTATCTATTTAGTTTCCGAGGTAAATATGACAAGATTTAGTTATGCAATCCGCATAAAAATAAAAGTTAAAACCCAAGGTTACGTTAAACATCAGACACACCTCCAAAATTAGAGTAACCTTATCCATATTACTGTAAGAATGGGTGTGTCGTTACGTAGTTGTTTACTACGACGTTTGCAAATGCCTATTGAAATGTAGGATTAAAATTATACAAGGCCAATGCTGTTAAGTAATCCAAAATCATTTCTAAAGCAATCTATACCCTGTTTCGCAGAACATAATGTTAAAATCGCATGAACTTGAGCAGTTATTGTTATCACCGAGATGATGTTACTAGTGCGTACTGCGTAGTGCTATTGGCGATATTATAGCATGCGGAAAACAAAAACATGTTATTGTCACTTTTAATATGTTACGAGCTTACTTGTTCAAACATAAGTACCTATTTGCCACAACAATATATAATCATTCCTAATCTATACATAACAATGAATGACACGCATGTGTAAATAGGTTTACTTTTATAATCTCAACCTCTTGCATAACTAAAATTGTTTTTTTTTTATTAAAGTAATTATTTTTTAATGACATTGCTTTCATTTTAGATTGGTTCTTGTTGGAATAAAAAAATAAATAACGCATAATTATTAACATCTGATAGTAACAGCAACTTGCGAAATGTGGTTCGCCGTTCAATGCGCGTCTGGTTATAACGGAGGTGTGGCGCCTTCTCAGTTCACAACGTTTTATAGTAATGTATTATGTCCGCATTGTCCGCCCCGTTGACCGAGTGGTTTACGCAGACGCCTATATGTATCGCGGCTCAAAGGGGGTCTTGTTCGATTCCTAACAGGGACAGGCATGTATGTGATGAGCATAGATGCCTGTTTTTATGGGTTTGGTCGTTTATTAAATATATTCGCTATATTTAAAATGTGTATTTATATATATTTTCATATACCTATAGCATAGTTGTCTAACATCCTTAACATAAGCAAATATTTGCTTACTTGGGGTTAGGTCAATTTGTGTAATTTGTACAGTAGTATAATTTGATATTATTATTGTTGCTATCCTCAACACTCAAATACTATGGTTAACTTTTATAGTATCTAAACGCCTTTTTTTTTGTAATTGAAAGAGGTTTGTATTCTTATTATACAAATTTTTATGGAATAGTAGATATGAGGAAATTTGTGTACATAAGAGATAGAAAAACTTTATTAAGGACCTTTGTTTATTTCCCTTTGTTGAGGCGGTAGGTGTCCATAAAAACAGAGTAAATGTTAACAATTGTTTTTAATACAAGTCAACTGGGTTGCCACTTTCAACATAATTTCATTGTATGGGAATACAACTGGGTCATTAACTTAATATATATATTACTAGCTGTTGCCCGCGGCTCCGCCCGCGTGTAGGTCGCTTTTCGCGTGATCTGTGGAAACTACAATTATCTAGACCTATAATAGACTTATAGTTAATTCTATAGTATCCTATTCCCGTGGAAATTTTATATTTATAGGCATTACATTGCTATGATAGCAAACTGAAAATAATAACATGTGGATGTATCCACATCACACACACACAACCAGGACATTATTCAGATATGCGTATTAAAGCATATGGATTCGAAATATTATGTTATTCAAGTTTTAGTAATCATCCCTAATTTTTTGAAAATGAAACATAGCCTATGTCACTCGGAAATAGTGTAGCTTGCCAACGGGGAAAGAATTTTTTAAATCGGTCTAGTAGTTTCGGAGCCTATTCATTTCAAACATACAAAATATTATTATTATATATTATATATTATTATATATTATATTATTATAATTATTAGTATAGATAATAAAGTCCTATATTTAAGCAGTATGAATAATTATTCTCTATCATATTAAATTTTAAGTGTTTAGATTAGCATCTGCCATTTCTATTTATGTCTGATTCTGTTCTATTTATTTCAATAAAAAGTTTAGATAATCTTACTTTTAACAAGAATACAAATTCTAAGTATCATAAACAAGATGATATAAAATTTCAGCTACATACATACATAGAATAGAATATGTACTGTATATTATATAAAATATTATCAGTGATATTTGTCAAAGTAGAGAAGAGATACTTGTGAAGAATCCTGAATTGAGTATTTCTAGGCTTAAAAGAACAAATGAGTTCAGGTATGTTTGAAAATCACATACCATTAATACCAAGCAATAAATCAATTGGTTGATTTGATTTTACCAAGCAATTTGCTTAAAAGCAAAAGATGTAAGCTAATTTTATAGTTTGATTTAAGAGTGCTGTTATAGGTCATTGTATAAATTAACAGTATAATTGAAATTATTATTTATATTACATGTATCTTAATATTTTTTGTTAGAGAATCATGTAGATTTGTTTGATGTTATTTTTTTTATAATTTTATCAAGAACAAAGAATTATCAACTTAAATTATTGAATATTATTTATGAATTTCACAGTGATCAGCATTTTTATAATAAAAACCCTAAGTTTATGAATTTGAGTTAATTGAATCACATATGAAATAACATTTATTTAATTTTGGTCCATAATTTATGATATTATATATATGATAATATAGTAAGTATATAGTAAGACCCAGATATTTTAATGCGTTTCTTACATCATTTCTCAGAAGAGATTCATTAATATTGTGAAATAATGTCATCATATGTTCAATAGTAACCATTGTTTCATATTGTGTAACATTAACTATGTATAAATAGATTTTTTTATAGTAACAATACATTTTCTTGTTCTATATATATTCTGTCCATTTACTATATTATATAATTAAAATTCAATTACAGATTTACAGTTTTTTATAATATTGTATAATTTAACTTCATTTAAAGTATCACAATACAAATATATAGATAGTGCATAGTCAAGATGAAACATGAAATATAGACAGTACAAAGTAAAAATCAAGCATTAAAGACTTTCAGTTTAGATTATATCGGTATATAACAGTATTTACTACCTAAGTGCCAAACATATAAATTAAACAAATTAAATGATTATAGACTGACTAGTCTTTCTTAATATCTACACAGGAATGTATACCCTAAGACATAAAAAAAATTAAATATATCATTTATAGGTGAAAACTGGTTTATATTCAGTTTATTTCATTATTGGCTTTGATTGGCTCTAGGAAGATCTAGTTTCTTTTTATAACTGTGTCGTATATTTACTTAATAATATTTGCTAAAGATTGTTTTAAAAGGATGGAACTTTGACCAAATTATGTTTTATAGTTTATTTAGACAGCATGAATAAAAATCAGACTCCCTTATTTTTACAAAAATATAATGCCTTATTGAGTCCTCATTTCCATTTTGAGATAGTAATAATAACTATGTTTTAAGAAAAGAAGAAACTAATATTTTTTTACCCTTACGATAAAAAACACAATGATTTAAAATGTAACTACTCACATTTAGATCCCTAACGTTATTTAGCAAAACTTCAATCTTTTAGCACTTTTCACTATAAAACTTTATTTATTTTATCAACATTTAAATAAAACAAAAATCCCAAGAATTTAGGAAATCACTAACTGCAACAAAGCTTTGTTCTCTCGTAAATTGACAATGACATTTAAACATTCGAGAGTCGAGACTCGAGACTTAAGATAGATTGGGTAGAGTACAAACTGAAAATTTAAATAGTACTTTTGCATTCATAAATCATTCAAAAACGATAAACTTAGTGAACTTGTATACATACAAGTTAACAATAGAAACAATACAAAACAATAGAAAAAAAATCTTAACAATAGATAAAAATGTCAAAGAACTTAAATTTTTGCTATATTTTTTTAATCTAGTGCTTCTTATACCCTTGAACAAGTTAAATTTAATATTAATAATTTACACGCCGATTGACAACCCATTCAGAGGCTGATGGATACTCATCGCATTAAGGAGGTCAATCGAGGAGCAATGCGATTGCATTGCTTAAAGTTTATATGATTTATAAATAACTTTAACTGCGCTCTTAGTACCACTTAGCCCTACTATTGCTACGAAGTTTACTAATAGATTTTTAAAAACATACTTTACGCCATATCACTAAAGATGTATCACTGCTGGAGTCTGGAACTCGAAACCATAAAAAAATGAAATAATAGTCACTGTCAGACAAATGACAATTATCTTTGAAGTTTTAACTTCCAGCATATTTTCTTTTTAGTTGCTGATCTATGTTTTCTACGTAATTGTATTTGAATTGTTTGCGTTTGTAGTCCTCGTTTAAGAAAAGATATGTAAAGGGCGATATGTAATTTTTCGATATCATATGAACGTTGTCTAGGTGTCTTTAAATATGGTAAGTCTAAAGTCTTAACATATTATTTTGTTACATTGCAAATAAAAGTTGAACTCACCACCTTAACAATGTAACAGAGTTATCAGGATGAATACGTGGGTTCTTTCCCTAAGAACTTTAGCTATGGCCCTTTTGAACAAAATGGAGAAACAGATAATGCGTCGCTTCAAGAAGATCATAAGCCCCGTATCTTGTTAATGGGCCTTAGAAGGTAAAATATAGATATTGATCATTCTCTCTTCTCCATTCAACATTAATAACTTTCATTAAGTTTAAAAGATTAATAATGCATATGTTTTAGGTCCGGGAAATCATCCATACAAAAAGTTGTATTTCACAAAATGTCACCAAATGAAACTTTATTTTTGGAATCAACAAATAAAATTGTTAAAGATGATATAAATAACAGTAGTTTTGTCCAATTTCAAATATGGGATTTTCCAGGTCAAATAGACTTTTTTGATCCAACTTTTGATTCTGACACCATATTTGGTGGATGTGGTGCTCTGGTTTTTGTGATTGATGCACAGGTAAGTCTTATTAAATTGTTAGTGAATTCAATAACAAGATTAAGTGATGAATTCAACAACATGATTAGTAATTCATTTTGTTAAAGTCTTATTTTTTTCAAGGATGATTATCAAGATGCATTAGATAAGTTGCAGTTAACCGTTACAAAGGCATATCGAGTAAACAGTAATATTAAGTTTGAAGTATTTATTCACAAGGTAAGTGCTTTTATCAATCTATTTACCTTAAAAACTATAACTGAGTATCAACATTTCATTAAAAATTAATAGTCTTTTAATACTCCATGCTGTATGAATATTTTAAAGTTATTTGTTCAAAGGTTGATGGACTGAATGATGATTATAAAATGGAATCACAGAGAGATATTCATCACCGTGCCACAGAGGACCTTGCTGAGGCGGGCTTGGAACATGTTCATTTATCATTTCATTTGACCTCCATTTATGATCATTCAATATTTGAAGCATTCAGCAAAGTGGTACAAAAGTTAATACCACAATTGCCTACATTAGAAAATCTTCTAAATATACTCATATCAGTAAGTAGTTTTATTTATTATTTTTATTGAGTAGTTTATTTATTGTTTTCATACTTATAAACTCGACCAATCAAAATATTTTGTGCAAATACTGCCAGGGTTATAGAAAAAAAAGGAAGTACCTTTTGCCTATAAAAAATAAATTGTTCCCAAAAGATAGAAAAATAAGTTTTAGGCTTGTTTTTATATAGCACTATCAAAGCTGGCAATAGCTAATTTATAATAAAGGAATCTAAATATAAAGGGTCATAATGAATATGACATCAACAATATTGCTCTGTGAATGCAATGTTTTGATAAAGGGGTATGTTGCTATATTATATCAATATAATATATGATAACATTTGAAATAGAACATGATTTCCACAATGTTACATGCTATACTATATTTAACATTATTACACAAAAGTACCAATTACAACAATTATTTTTTCATGTTCATTGCATTTTATTTACATAAAAGTTGTATATTTTTATTAATATTGTTTTAGAATTCGGGGATTGAAAAAGCATTCCTTTTTGATGTAGTTTCTAAGATCTATATAGCAACCGACAGTTCACCAGTTGATATGCAAAGTTATGAATTATGCTGTGATATGATTGATGTTGTGATTGATATATCCTGTATATATGGGTGAGTAATTGCATACCTTATATTATCTTGGTGTCAAGTTATCTTATTTTACATAGAATATGTGGTTAAAAACATTTAAGTATTATAATGTGTAGATACCAAGTAATCTACAGTAACTTGTATGTAATTTAATTAATTTAAAATTATTGATTTTATTTTATATTTTATGTTATAATTCAGAATGGTTGATGATACAGAAGTAAATACCTTTAACAGCCAAAGTTCCAGCCTTATTAAGTTGAACAATGGAACTGTACTTTATTTAAGAGAGGTAAATAAATTTCTTGCACTAGTTTGCATTCTCCGTGAGGAAAACTTTCAAAAACAAGGTTGGTATAAGAAGTTTTTCCATAAACATGAACTTCTGAGTATTGTGTGATTCAATGTATACTTTTAATATAATTTGATGAATTCTTTCTTCACTTTTCAAATGTTAGTGAGTGATAATATACTGTGGTTTAAGAATTCAAATAAAAATTATACCTTTATTTAAACCTTTTTAAACAGGTGTGCAAATTTAAGCCAAATAAAAAACTGTTACTAAACAATTGCAAAACATCATCAGGTCATGATGTATGTAATATAAATAATGTTATATATTATCTTGTTACAGGTGTAATAGATTACAATTTCCTATGTTTCCGTGATGCTATCACTCAAGTATTTGAACTACGAAATAAATCTCAGTGTGTGGCTAACAATTTATCAGACAGTGAACTCTTGCCCAATGGAGCTGGTGACTCCAGTGAAAGTAACTCAGACCATTTGCAAGTACAGATCCCGTAGCACAATTAACTCTCTTTTAATGTATAAATTGTAGAAAAATCTTTATAATATTATAATTAATTTGTACTAACGGCTTATTCCATGTACCTATTCAAAACAATAACTGTAAAATATATAGGAATATTTATTTTTATTGTATTTTTTTATTATTAATTATAACAAAATTATATTACAAATATTATATAACACTTATTTGTCTAGTATAGATCGATATTTAAATCGGACCAGTGCAAACTCTCAAATTCAAATTTTTAACTTCACATATAAAAACAAATATAAAACTTAAAGTTGAGATTCGAAGCTAAAAATTTTATTTAGTCAACAAAAAAATTGGATTTTAAGTAAACACTTTTGTTATTTAAAAATATGTTTGTTTTTAACTTAAAGGTAGGAATTTATGATATATTCATTAATGAATGTAATGAGGAGGTTTAATATTTAAACTCATAATTTATCTCGTCGGTTGATTCTGTTTTAAATCCTGTTTAATTATGCGTTTATAAAACTAATAGGTAGCAAATCGCATCCCCACATAGCCAAATTTCAACTACGCAGGCACACATACGCATTTATAGTGCAAGAAAAATATGCAAATGAACAAAATAAGCCCATACTCGGCTCACCCAGCTCTATTCGTCTAGGAGATCCACTAGCATCCATCCATCAGGGTACCTTTGGGTCACTCAATCAAGTCAATACAAATCGTAGCTTCGTAGAAAACTAAGAGCAAAACTTGACAAAAGAAGAATGGGTATAATATGTAAACAGTAAAGTATCAAGTTAGATTTGATTAGATATTTTGTGTTCATACCGCCATCCTTACCAATAGACATTTTTGCTTACAAGCGATGCAGTCCCTACTCAGGGCAACGGCTTCAGGCCGACTAGGGGAGGGACAGTTACCTAGTACAAGGATTTCTCCAAAATAAGCGGCATCTGTGCCCAAAATCCAGAAACATTACGATTTTAGTTATTGCTATTTATGGACAGATGGCGGCTGACTAAACATCACAACAATCTAGATCTTTCCATTTTTCATTTCTATTTTCAATTGTTTTTTTTTATTTTTTTTTTTATACAAAACTAGGTTAATGCTTGACTACATTCCACCTGATGGTAAGTGAAATGTAGTCTTAGGTGGTAAAGCGCATTAACCCAGCAGCCTATTCACTCTCCTCTTGAAGACACCCACATTATATTTTGCCGGAAATACCGACGCAGGCAGATTGTCTAGTCCTTCGCTGTACGCACTAAAAAAGATGAAGCATAGCGCTTCGTTCGGACAGGTGGAGTGTCCACAACGTAGGGATGGATACCCGCCGTGCGTCGGGACGTCCGGCAAAGGAACGTGAATGGGGGAATTAGGTCGTGCAATTCCTGCGCACACTCACCAAAATGTATCCTATAGAATACTGAGAGGCTAGCAATTCTACGCCTGTGTTCAAGGCTGTGGAGTTTGGCGTCAACCAATTTAGGGTCGCCAATAAGCCTCTTTGCTCGCCTCTCAATTGAGTCCAGAACCGCAAGATGAGTCTTTGCGGCACCAGCAAATATGTGGCCACAGTACTCTACACACGACCGGATCTGTGCTTTGTATAATACAAGAAGCTGTCCCGGTGTAAAGTACTGTCGCACCTTCGCAAGTACGGCAAGCTTTCCTGCAGCTGCTCTTGCTCTGGACTCAATGTACCGACCAAAGTTGAGGTTCGAGGAGATCTCTAAGCCTAACAACTGAAGCCAGTCACTGTATTCCAAGGATACATTCTGGAAAGTAAGAGCCAAGGTGAAGGGGCTCCTTTTGGCGGTGAACAAACACGTCTGCGTTTTGGTGGCGTTGAATTTGACAAGATTGGCATTGCCCCATTCGGAGACTGCCTGAAGTTTGTCATTCAAACGTTGCACCATGGCTTCTCTTTCAGATTGTACTTCATTTCTACTAGCCCGAGAACTTGGCAGATATCTTTCTACAACTGTGCTGTCGTCTGCATACCCATAGATACCGGGCTTCAGCAGATCGTTAATGTGCAGCAGAAAAAGAGTTGCAGAAAGAACGGACCCATGAGGTACTCCGGAATTTATTGTCAAGGGTTCCGAAGAACACCCGTCGATAACAACACGGAGAGATCTCTGGCTCAAAAAGTCCGTTATCCAGTCAATCAGACCAGGAGATATACCGTACGCTGAAAGCTTGCTTAAAAGGTTCACATGCCAGACCCTGTCAAAAGCCTTCGAGACGTCCAGAGAGACAGCGGCCGCTTCTCCGTTCTCTCGATGTCTTAGCCTAAAATGTGTGTTGCGTACGCTAGAAGGTCCCCAGTGGACCTATTTCGGTGAAATCCGTACTGTCGGTCACTGAGGAGATCGTTACCTTCTACGTACGCTAGAAGCCGCGAGTTCAATACACGCTCCATAATCTTGCAGAGTATGGAGGTGATTGAAATGGGCCTATAATTGGCAGGATCGGCACGGCTGCCTTTTTTGGGCACGGGTTGCACGCTGGCAAGCTTCCAGGATTCCGGCACTTTTCCAGTCTTGAAAGAGAGGCGATAGAGACGTGTCAATACAGGAGACAACTCACCTGCGCATGTCTTGAGCAGAATGGCTGGTATACCGTCAGGACCACTGGCTTTATTCACATCTAAACGACACAATGTTCTCCATACCTCTTTGTTCGTGATGCGGATTTCAGGCATCGAAATACCGCAGTGAGGAAGATGTTCTGGAGAAGCATTGCCAGTGTCTAGATGCGAATTCTCAGCAAACAGAGAAGCAAATACATTCGCTTTCTCTGTTGCTGTGTGGGCCAGGGATCCATCAGGCTTCAGCAGAGCAGGCAGTGAGGGTTGGCAGAAGTTCGACTCGATCGCTTTGGCAAGAGACCAGAAAGCTCGACTGCCAGTTGGTCTGACAGAGAGCTTTTCGCCATTCTTAACGATCCGATCAAGACGAGCCTTCCGCAATGCCTTTTTATAGGACTTGGCAGCTTGGTTAAAGGCTCTCTTCTTTGTACTTACATCCGGAGTTTTGCGGCTTCGAGCATCAGCCCAAATGAGGTATGCCGAATGTTTTCGGTCATGTGCATGACGACATTCGGCATTAAACCATGGGCGAGCTTTGCCACCGATGGGTACGTCAGCAAAAGGAATAAAATACTCCATTGCCTGATGCACCACATCGGTTATAGCATCCGTGCAACTCGACGGATCCAAAGAAGAGAAACAGACCTGCCGCCAAGGATAAGACGCAAAAAAGTGCCGCATCTCATCCCAATCTGCTGACTTGTATTTCCATACTCGCCTAACACCATGTGGTTCGAAAGCTGGTGGGGAATATGTAAATACAGATTTCACCAGACAGTGATCGGAGGTTCCCAAGGGGGACGTGACCTCTACACGATACCTGTCCGGATCAGTTGTCAGCAGAAGGTCCAGGCAATTGGCTGTATGGCCTACCACATCTGGTACCCTTGTCGCTTGCCTCACCAGCTGAAAGAGGTCCAAGGACAACGCAAAGTTCCGCGCTTCTCTCCCAGCATGGTCGGTCTTCTGGTACGGGAACAGCCAGTCCTGATGACAGGCATTAAAGTCCCCCAGAAAGACGAGCTGCGCCGAAGGGTACTGATACAGAGCCATATCTGCAGCCTCACTGAGATACTCAAATAAACGAGTTGTCCCCTGGTCACCGCTGTGCGAACGGTAGACACAGGAATACAGGATTTTTTCGTTTCCTGTGTCCACTAAAACCCATAGGAAAGAAAAAGTGGGGTCTTCTAGGTGACGGAGACGCTAAACACAGAGGTCGTTCCGCGCGTACACACTGACTCCGGCCCGTGAGCGAAAGTTGTGCTCTAACGAGTAACCGGGATAATCCAAGTATGCAGCGCTCAAAGGACATTGTATCTGCGTCTCTGTCAAAAAGAGCAAGTGCGGCTGCTCTGTCTCCAGGTGGTGGTGGACAGCTAAAAGATTTGAGTGCAAACCCCTGATATTAGTGAGGTGCACTTTATATGAGGAGGAGTGCAACCGCTGTGTAACCTTGTTCCTTTTTCTTAACTTCTTCATAAAAAATAAATAAATATAAAAGTGAATTGGGATGGGAAATGGCAGTTGAACGAGACGGTACGTATCGAACCCGACGTCGAAATTGGTGATGTCTTGCCACTGGGAGGCTAGTCTGGAGACTGCGGGGACGCCCGAACCCCCCCAGGGATCGCCATCGGGCCTCCTCGACTGGTCGCCAACCAGCACGATGGAGCCACCCTGGGATTTTTCGCAGCTGGCGGGGCAGCCTTTCGTGGGTGGCTAACCCACTAATTGGGCCCCCAACTATCTGCGGGCGGCCAGCGGAAAGCCGTCGCTTCGGATCCCGCTACCCTCCTCGACTAGACACCCGACAAAACAAACACCAACCCGACGTCAGACCGGTTCGCTAACGCACTGCAACTGTTCAGACCCATTTCCCATTAACGGCTTCATCGAGCAACGTGCCGGAACACGACTAGGTCGCTTTGCGGCACGACTCTGCCCGATGGGTGGTAACTTTGCCGGCGACCGCATGTTATGGTCTACCACCAAGATTTGTGGCAGGTGAATATGAAACTTAGCAAGCAAGGGTTCGAGCACAGAGTACTATAGTGGGTTCGAGTCGAGGTTCTTTTGCTTCTCCTCTTTACTATATTCGAGCTGGTGTATTACAATATAATGAAAAGACATAGTTTTTGTGTTGTTTATAAGTAAAAAAAAGTGTCTACTGGAATACTTATAAATTGTGCTTATTTGGATGTTCCGTCTTCGCCTAGTTGTAAGACGCAGAGTACTATAAGACGTAAGTGCATTATTTTTAACTCTACCTTACTTATACTTAGATCTAAATATTACTAGTATAATACTATTTTCACGACATTACGATGAATTAACAAAATATTATAATTTGAATGAATTTAATATAAAAATGACATTTTCAATATTGTTTTCAGGTGTTCTTACGCATCTTTTTAAAAATCCTAGTTTCTTAAGCGAACAATGGCTTGGGTCTGTCTTATTGGTGGATAACTGGATTAGACAGAAGTCTAAGAATATTCTATATAAATTGCAGCACACATATATTATAATAATTACTAAATAAAGCTTGATAAAACATGATGTTTTTAATTTTAAATACTTATTTAAATGTCGTTTGTTTAGTATTTTTATTTTTTGTTTTCTTATTGCAAAGTTTTTTTTTTAAATAAATGAAGAAAATAACAATATTTTCAAGTAAATTTATAGGATTTAATGGATTAGTTCGGATTTAATTTACAGAGGTCGCTTCTTCAAAATTTCCGCATAAAAATCGTCGAAGAGGGCTCTCTATATCCTTATACTTATAATACTCTATGAGGCCGACTTAATAGGACTCTGTCAGTGACGTCGACTGACTACTGAGGTGATAATTGTAAATTGAATTTTTAGAAATATTTATTAAAAACGATCAACTAAAATAGCTCATAAAATGAACTTTATCGAAATACATTAAGTTAGGACTGTTGATAAAATATCAATATTATTACTTGGAAATTTCGATATTTATTACTAATACTTTTTTGAACGATATATCGATAGTTCGATACTGAAATGCAGATATTGTCGTGGTCGATATTTATTTGAAACAAATTTTTATTTTATTATATTTTTGTAAAGTAATTAATCTATACAAGGATCGTAAACTTGGTATGCTGTATTTTATAACATAATTTATATTAAGTTTTTCTCTATTCCTAGTTTACTTCTTATCTTAAAGTAATATTGTATGGATATACCTCTAAATTGTAAGGTATAAAAATTATGAGATGAAGTACCTACTTTATAGGAGTGGGAAATATCGTCTTTGTCGCGTATCGAATTGAAATTATATTTTGAAATCTGATATCACTGTTAACATTGAGCAAAGTTAAAAAAGGGGTTATGAAAATTTACTGTTTTGTTGTAGTGGTAAAAGCAAGTATATTGATATGAAGATAATGATTTAATTGAATATCTAGTTTCATAGGCATAGTTTGGTGGCAAAATATGTCTTCTTCAACTAATTCTTCCATTGTATGGACGTATTTAAATAAAATCAAAAGTTGATACAACAAGTGTTTTCTACAACTTATGCGGGAAAAAATATAAAAGCAGCGGAAATACAACTAATTTTGCAACTCACTTAACAATTAATCACCATCATGTCTATGCCCAATTTGTTTAATAAATATACAGGGCTATAAATTGTATAGATAATAATTTTCTTGGTGACTTACAATAATTATTTTAAACAAAACCGATATATCGAAATATCGATATTTAAAAAAATATATCAAACCCCGATATTGATATGTTTATAAATATTATAATCGAAAACACGATAGTTTAATAAAATATCAACAGTCCTACATTAAGTCATATCACATATGTGAGACAGACACATGAAAAAAAAAATTCTCATGTAGTTTTACGTAACTTAATTAGGTTTTTTTTCTCCCACGTTTTTAGTTGAGTATGTCTTTTTAGACAAGGTATTTTTTATGTTTAAGTATATTATAATATTTACGATAAGTATATACCTATTCTCCTCCTGATTTCGTAAAATATGTGACAAAATCATTTATTTTTTTATGTTAAAAACTACAATATTGCAGTATTTTCTCTGAGGAAACTAGAGATAAAGGAACATTCTTTGCGTTGCAATGATTGGTTTCACTACTTTAATTTAGATTTTGAAGCATTATGTATCGAAAAGTTGATAATTTTGGGCATAACCGTAAACAGGTCCTTAATAAAAATATTAAATGAGTGTCAATAACCAACGTATGCAATGCCAACAGTGTTGCCAACCTGGAACGATGCGCCGATCGTACAAAGGGGCTTAAAATTATCGTACATTTTCAAATAACGTATAAAAGTATTAGTTATTACTAAAACAGACATTGTCACGAACTTATATTATGCTCGACCACCCATCACGTCCTTATTTTATGATTTCACATGGATACACCGCATAGAAAATGGCGCAATAATTTGGGTGATTCAAAATTGTGCAAAAATAAGTGCCCCTTTTTCGTACGAACACTACGTGGACGGCCAGATCTTTCTCTATCACAAACAGAGGAAGTATCATTGTACCTATTAGTAGCCCGGCACACCAACATTTGACTAATACCAAGGGTATTGAGAGTTTCAAAAATTGTATTTGGCTCCATACCTACTTTGTGTAATGCAGTCACAGCGATTCTGTTCTCTTTATTACCCCACTCCATTTTAATATCGCAAAATATTGTGCAATGTATTGGCGCCAAAATGAGAAAACACAATGAACAATCGTATAAAAATGACAGATTCCAAATTCAAATGTAATATATATATTTTTTTATTATAAAACATTTATGGCCAGAGTAAGTATAGTAAGGAAGATCTTAATCATTATACTATAGTAAGGAAGATCTTAATCATTATACTATAGTAAGGAAGATCTTATATCATTATACTATAGTTGGTATAGTTGGTAGTTCGTGCAACAGAGTTAATTCAATACATGGTGGCTCTTTAATTATTTTAAATAAACAGATAAAATTCAAAGAACGCAAGGACATAGTGAGCCACTCTGTTGAGCGGACAACTGAACTTGCTTCAGTTGAATTAGAAGAGTTCATAATTGTAAATGTTTATAGGCCACCGTCATCTAACTTTGAACATTTTGAAAAGATTATGGATGAGGTATTGTATAAACTATCACATTCTAGTAAAAAGGTAATCATTTGGGGAGACTTCAATATTAATATTCTTGAACAAAATTCAATAAGTATAAAGTTTTTAAATTTGTTCAAATCTTATAATCTTTTACACATGTTTATGAAGCCTACTAGAGTCACAACCACTAGTGTCACTTGTATTGATAACATTTTTACAAGTGTTATTCCAAATTTTAAATGTTTATTCAATACATTAGATTCTGACCACTATGGCCAATTTATTAAATTCAGTTGTAGCAAGAGAGTAAGATCAAAACAGAAAATAAGTTTTATACCAGTGACTGTAGAACATATCGAACAAATTAAAAATGGCTTAGTACGCTATTTGCCCTTGATGAAAAATTCAAACCCCAATATTATGTACAATGACTTTTTTAGTACTTTCACTAAATTATTTAACTTTATATTTACTCCAAAAACAGTGGTTGTTAATGATAAATTAGTGTTTAGTGATTGGGCATCTGCTGAGTTACACAAAAATAGAGAAAAATTTTATAATATGTATGCGGAATTGATGTTTAATACTAGTAATGAGTTTAGGGATGAGGTAAAATTATTTTCCAAATCCTTTAAAAAACTATGTAAAATAGCAAAAAATCAACATATTCAAAATAAAATAGGAAATAGCAATAATAAAATAAAAACAACTTGGAAAATAATTAATGAGGAAACTGGGAGAGCTAAATCCCAGAGGATCGACTTTAAATTAAATATAGATAATAAATATGTTACGTCTGACCTCGAGGTTGCTACAGCTTTTGAAACCTTTTTTTACTAATATTCCAGTGACTACAACGTTATCTTTAAATTCTTCTACCGCTGCAGCTATGGGTTTACTTAGAGAGAATGTAGATCAATGTGTTAGCAGTTTTAAGTTTGAAAAAGTTAATGCTCAAGAAGTAATCAAAGTATTTAGATCAATTAGCGTTAAAAAGACTAGTGATCTTTGGGGGTTTTCTGTTGACATACTTAAGTCCATAATTGACATTGTATCGCCAGACTTAGCATTAATATTTAATAATTGTTTAGAATATGGTATATTTCCTGATCTAATGAAAGAAAGTAAAATAACTCCATTATTCAAATCCGGCTGTTCATTAGATCCTAGTAACTATAGACCTATTTCAGTCTTACCCACTTTTAGTAAGATTTTTGGGAAAATAATTCTTAATCCACTTGTGGCATATTTCAGTAAAAACAATCTCTTACACAAAAACCAGTTTGGTTTCACTGTCGGTCGCTCTACAAAAGATGCTGGTGTAGAGCTATTACTAAACATATTTGAAGCCTGGGAATCACAGGATGCACTTGGCATTTTCTGTGATCTATCTAAGGCGTTTGACTGCGTTCAACATGAAATCCTTATAAAAAAGTTAGAACATTATGGAGTTAAAAATAAGTCCCTAGATTTAATTAGTTCATATCTTAATGATAGAATTCAAAAAGTTGATGTAAATGGAAAACGTTCCCCTGGTTCTTTGGTAAAAATAGGTGTGCTACAGGGCTCTATCTTAGGGCCTTTCTTGTTCCTCATTTACATAAATGACTTACCTCACCTAGTGAGGGAAAAACATGGGATAGTGTTGTTTGCTGATGATACTTCTCTTACTTTTGAAGTTAATAGACGGCAATCTGTTATTGACGATGTAAACAATGCTCTCTCAGATGTTGTACAATGGTTTAACGCCAATAATTTGTTGCTTAATAAAAAAAAGACAAAATGTGTCAAATTTAGTTTACCAAATGTTAAAAATGTTAGAACCAATGTACAATTAAATAATGAGGATTTGGACTTGGTCAAATCTACTACTTTCTTGGGCATTACTTTAGATGAAAAATTGCAATGGGGTCCTCATATATTTGATTTGTCAAGCAGACTAACTTCTGCTGCATACGCGGTTAAAAAAATACGTCGATTAACAAATATGGAAACTGCTCGATTAGTTTACTTTAGTTACTTTCATAGCTTAATGTCATACGGTATACTCTTATGGGGCAATGCGACTGACATTGATACCATATTTACATTGCAGAAGAGGGCTGTTCGCACAATATATAATATGAGACCAAGAGACTCTTTAAGAAACAAATTTAAAGAATTTAAAATTATGACTGTTTACAATCAATATATTTATGAAAATTTAATTTACGTTCATAAAAATATTTCAAAGTTCAAGAAAAATTGTGATTTACATAAAATTAATACAAGACAAAAAAATAAACTCGCTATGCCGGGCACTAGGCTCCATAAAATAGGTAAATCCTTTAAGGGTAATTGTATACGTTTTTATAATAAGCTCCCAAATGAAGCCTTAAGCCTATCATTAAATAAATTTAAATTATATGTTAACAATAATTTAATAAAAAAAACCTACTATAGTGTAAAGGATTACATCGACGACGGTATGGCCTGGGAATGAATCTGTATTGTATTGGGAATAGCTAGTAATCTCCGCAATTTGCTTTTTGTTGTAAATTATTTTGCTTTATCGACCTTCTGCATCACACCGATTCCTTAGAAGTCACTACTTGCGGTAGCATTGGGAGTCGGGTTGCCTCCCTCCCTCAAATATGTGCGAAGGGGGTGATGGCTGGCTCTTGTGTTATGCTCGTGAACGGGTGCTGCTTGCGGTGACTGGTTGTGTGGCAGGCCGAAGATTTATATATATATATTTTTTCTGTTATTATTATTTAATTTTCGTTGCCTGAAATCATTAGGCTTCTTTTCCGATTGATTGCGACGGTTCTAGTTGTTCCAAAATTGCATTTAAGTTTGACGTTTGTGAAACAGTGATCACAATAACAAAAAATATATCCGGCTGAGTTTGTTGTGTGGTTCTTCTCAGACCATGACGCGTTTGGAACCCTCATAGCTTTAACATTAAGATGGAAAGTGCTTTTTCAGAAGGGCTTATTACGATAAATCTAGTATCGTAATAGGCCCTCCTGACACTTCCATGTTGACGTACACAAGTGATCACTGATTATGATTCTAAGTGGAAAAGATATAAATAAAAAAAAAATAAATATAGTAAAGGTCTTAAGTCATTGTTCTATAGTAAGGAAAGGATAGACAAGGATTACAAAAGTTTTTAAAAATACGGTGATTACTCCTGCCATAACATAATAGCAAATCATTAGCAACCGTAATAAGTGTAACAAAACATCAGGATATTTAATTGATTAATTAAGAGGGTCAGGAAATGGTCTAGACTCTATGGTAATAAAATATGTCTTAAGTTTGTGTTCTTGAGCTACATATTCCTCTGGTAACTCTTTTATATACCTCGAACGTTATGTTCAGGCATTTTTATTGGGTAAAAGTACAGACTTTAAGTCATTATATTATAGTAAGGATATGCAGAGACAAGGGAAAAACTGTAAAATATTTATTATATAAGACGCGTATCATAATATAAGTTAAAAGTGGGGGGCTTTCTACATTGACAAGAGCCCTGTCCGGGCGGCGCGGGTCGCGGACGCGAAAGTCCCGCCACGAGTTGGTCTGCGCTAGCGGACGGCTGTGTGGGCCTCAGCCGCTGGGTGCGCTCCACCCGCGCTCGCTCCACGCGCTGCGCGTGCGCGACGCTCTTCTGCAATCCGGCCAAACTATCCGTTCGAGCCGGAAAACGTTGCAGACTGTTCGACACCTCCCCTACTTCGGCGGTGTCGGTGTCCACGATCTCCTGATGGTCCAGGATCATCCCCATATTAAGTTTTAGATTGGTCGAGCCGTCTCTGTAAATGAGATATATCGTAGCCTGGTCCAGTACCTTCAGGGAGAAGTATTCGTTTATTTTTAAAGCTTTCATTTTTATCTGAAACGGTTTGAATTTTTGGGATAATTTTTTGCTCTTTTCTTTTATAAAATTATCGAACTCGATGGCTAGCATCTCCTCGTTGTCGGGTCTCGGTTTGTTGTCGTGTGATCCGCCGAGTTTGAGAATTTCTGGATCCTTGTGTGCCATTTGTGTGTCTATCATGACCTGCTGCAGTACCGGGGGGTCATTTAAAGTGTGCCATTTCCAATGACTGACCGGTCCAATAGAACGGTCCAAGACGACACCTTCCGTTTGATTATATTTGAGTCTAAAATTGAGAAAATGTACCAGCATATTTATTTATACATTCAACAGCCAAATCTTGTCAAAAGTAAAAACCTTATTTTGCCAGAGTGATCGAAAACAATGCCATTGCCTAGATAGTCAAAAGTTGCGAGAATTGCAAAAGGGCGAGAACAACCCCTTTCGTCTGGTTCACCGCTACTAAAGATTACGATACGTTGCTGAGCATTTATTTCTAAGAAGTAAAACATAATTTATTATTTAATATGTATAAAAGTGTAGGCAAATTCATTAAAATTATAGTACATTCTTCGGTATGTTGTTTATTACCTTCTGCGTCGTAATAATCTAATGCAACTTTTCCGTTTCTATAAAACCATCGACCTTTTCCACTATCGTTAAATTCTGCGAGTTTCTCCCCTGTGTCGTAACATATTAACTTCTTACTTTTATTATGTTCAAACCAATCGAACTCAGGATGAGCTGGTCGCATTCGATATACATTCATCTATAATATTTACCATTAAGCATTTGTATTTGTAGCAATTGTTTATATTTATTAATATTATAAAGTAAATTTACTTTTCGCACAACTTTTTCAGTAGGCAGCATCGTCCAGCCTTTTTCAATAAATGTACGGTCGGATAATGCGTAACGTATTATTCCTTTAGGAACTTCTTGCTCAACCTGAATAACAAATTCTTTACTAAATAGAACTGCATCAGAAATAAAATCTTAACAAACTACCTTATTACCTGAGTTGTTTTTTTATTTTTATTCTTTGACATTCTTCGATAATAAATTTTTTATGAAATAATAAATTTTGTTGTAGCTAAATGAAGTTCTTAAAATTGTTTGACATTTCAATTTGTCAATCAAAGTATGGCCGTTTTATTAATTGCGTGATTATAAATATTAAAAAGGTTAAGATCTTATAAAAATCATCACCGTGCGTATTAAAAATAATACTACTTACATATTTGGCAGAAAGGACAGGTGGCTTTTTTTCCTTTTCTTTGATTGGCTTTACAATATTTTTCTTTTTTTTAACTGGCTTTTCAATATTTTTTTTTAATTCTTGAGTCTTTGCTATATTATTTTCACCTTCAGTGTGTGTGGATTCAAAAAAAAGAGGCTTTATTCCTTTGTCTTCCTTCTTTGTCACTAATGGAGGTGTGTATTTAAATATTTTTTGTCCTATAATTATATCGTTAATTTCTTTGGGTTTTGTTTCAATCATACGAATGTTTTCAATATCGAGCTCTAAATCCGAATCCAAACATATTTTACAACTGTCAGTTTTTATATTTTTATGTCCTATATGTTCACGTAAAGTTTTATTTGGTATATCAATTTGAGACAGACGAGTTGATCGTTCGTTTAAAATGTTCCTTCTTTGTTTTAATTTAACTAACTGTAAAATAAGATCGTCAGTCGAATTCTTTCTAACCTTTACTTGATTTATGTTTAATTCCTTCATTTTTGTTTCTTCGGGTATTTTTTTACTTTGTGGTTTTTCGGGTTCTATTTCTGCTTTAGCTTCTCTTAAAGATTTTAATTTAAGTTGGGCTTCCAGTTTTTTTGCCTCGTCTTCCTGCTTTTTCCTTTTTTTCGATTCCTTTTCTTTTTGTTGATCAGCCAACTGTTGCTCAAGCTGTTCTTTTTTGGAATCTTCTTCAATATCTTTAGAAACATTTTCAGTTTCTGGTTTTGGGCGTCGCATTTCTTCTTTTTCCTTTTGCCTTTCGGTCTTTGCTTTTAATCTATCTTTTTTTTCTCTCTGTTTTTGTTCCTTTTCCATTCGCAATTGCGCTGCTTGTTTCTCTTTCTCTTCTTTTTCCTTTTGTTTCTCTTCTTTAGCCTTACGCATCTGTTCTTCCTTTTCTGCTTTCGCCTTAAGCTTTCCCTCTTTTTCCAATCGCATCAATTCTTCTTCATCTTGTTTTTCTTGTTCTTTTATCAATTTTAAAGAATCTCGTTCAGATTTAAGTGACTTGTCTATTTTTGAGTCTGTTAATTTACTATTTTTACTTTTTTTCGAAGGCTCTTTGCTTGACTTTACACTTTTTTTTTGAGATTCTGTATCCTGTTTCAAATTTTTTTTTTTGTTTAACTCTTGTTCCTCTCCGGCTCTCTTCCTCTTAAGCTCCTCTTCAGCCCTTTTCTTCATAAGTTCCTCTTCAGCCCTTTTCTTCATAAGTTCCTCTTCGGCCCTTTGCTTCTTAGGTTCCTCTTCCGTCTTTTTCTTCATAAGTTCCTCTTTAGCCCTTTTCTTCATAAGTTCCTCTTCGGCCCTTTGCTTCTTAGGTTCCTCTTCCGTCTTTTTCTTCATAAGTTCCTCTTTAGCCCTTTTCTTCATAAGTTCCTCTTCGGCCCTTTGCTTCTTAGGTTCCTCTTCCGTCTTTTTCTTCATAAGTTCCTCTTTAGCCCTTTTCTTCATAAGTTCCTCTTCGGGCCTTTGCTTCTTAGGTTCCTCTTCCGTCTTTTTCTTCATAAGTTCCTCTTCAGCCCTTTTCTTCATAAGTTCCTCTTCGGCCCTTTGCTTCTTAGGTTCCTCTTCCGTCTTTTTCTTCATAAGTTCCTCTTTAGCCCTTTTCTTCATAAGTTCCTCTTCGGCCCTTTGCTTCTTAGGTTCCTCTTCCGTCTTTTTCTTCATAAGTTCCTCTTTAGCCCTTTTCTTCATAAGTTCCTCTTCGGCCCTTTGCTTCTTAGGTTCCTCTTCCGTCTTTTTCTTCATAAGTTCCTCTTTAGTCCTTTTCTTCATAAGTTCCTCTTCGGCCCTTTGCTTCTTAGGTTCCTCTTCCGTCTTTTTCTTCATAAGTTCCTCTTTAGCCCTTTTCTTCATAAGTTCCTCTTCGGCCCTTTGCTTCTTAGGTTCCTCTTCCGTCTTTTTCTTCATAAGTTCCTCTTCAGCCCTTTTCTTCATAAGTTCCTCTTCGGCCCTTTGCTTCTTAGGTTCCTCTTCCGTCTTTTTCTTCATAAGTTCCTCTTCAGCCCTTTTCTTCATAAGTTCCTCTTCGGCCCTTTGCTTCTTAGGTTCCTCTTCCGTCTTTTTCTTCATAAGTTCCTCTTTAGCCCTTTTCTTCATAAGTTCCTCTTCGGCCCTTTGCTTCTTAGGTTCCTCTTCCGTCTTTTTCTTCTTAAGTTCCTCTAATCGTCTTTCTTCTTCTCGACGCCGCTTTCGCTCAATTTTAGCAAGACGTTTTTTTTCTTCTCCTTCAAGATTTTCCTTTAATTCTTGTTCTTTTTTTAACCTTTCTTCTTCTGCTCTTGCATGATACATATCTTGGGTATCTTTAATTAATTCTGAGGAACTTATACGTTTTCGTGGTGGTTTTTTAACAACATCAGTTTCTTTTATAAAAAAGTAACTAAAATCTTTCTGTGATTTAGCTTCTGACGTTGCAGAAGCAGATCTAGGTAAAGTTTCTTGCGAGGAATATCGTCTGATATTATGAGCAGACCTACTAGGTTTTTGTATCCCTTTTAAAAATATCTCTTCTTTTTGTGAAGATTTAGAAACTTCTTGGTCATATTTTGCTTCGTGTATATCATCGTAACTATGTTTATCTTTTTTTATTTTTTCCTTTTCTTGCATATCTGACTTTACTGATGGCCATTTCTGCGACCCATAATTTGTATGCCTAAAACTATAATCTTTTTGTAAATATTCTTCAAGTTCTGTTGAAGGCAGTCGCTCAAGATCCAATTCTATTTTTGGTTTTAGTTTTTGCCTTAGTCTATCAAGTCTATGTTGATGTTCATTTTCTAAACCAATCAATTCTACAGATTCATTTGAAGATTCCGGAAAAGCTATATTTTCAGCAGAATTAAATAGTATATTTTTTTTAGGTTTTTTGTGTTCTCGATGTCTTTTAGCGTGATCAATAAGTGTGATTTCACTGTCAGACTTATATTTATATAGCTTTGGAGTTTCAATTTGTCTAAGATATGCTTTTTTTAAATGTTGCTTGTTTTTTTCTGTTTTCTTTTTAATCTCAAACATATCTTTAACATGAGGTACATGAGACGTGGGACTCGTTTTATATCTAAAACTTGCATTTCTTAAAGATGTGTCTGAACGTAATTGAGATTTAGATTTTCTATAGACTGCTTTTGGAGCATCTTTTAAGATATGTTTAATTTTTGCTGTCAATACCTTTTCTTGTTTATCAGAATCGCTTCTTTCCTCCTGCTTTTGTTCTTGTTTTTTTAAAAAAGCTTCTACAACTAACTGACATTTATTACAACGGTCATTAATTCGTTTCTTAAAGCAGCAGTGGTCACATATACCAATTACATCCTTTTTTCTGATAAAAGGAACATTTAGTAACAATTCTTTAGTATGTTTTACTATGTATCTGCAACGTGGACAACTTATTGCCTGTTCTGAAATTATAATAGAATCACATATAAATATGAAAACTTTTATATAATTATATTCACCGCTATATATTAATATTAGATTCATACCGAATTCAGGCATATAATTTGATGTTGAAACATTTCTATTCTTCGTGTTATGTATGATAAAAACATTATCTTTTGTATTAAAAGCTTTTTCGGGTTGTGATACGGAAGCATCCTATTTTTAATTAAAAAATAATTTAAATACAACTTGAATACATAATAAAAAATAAAAAAAAACTGTAAGCGAATATGAGATAGACATGTTCTACTTTATAAAATAAATTGCTAACACTATTCACTGGCGTTGTATGACGGTAGATAACAAGACCTGCACTTGCATTTAATTGCATTACTTTTTTAAATTCTAAATCATCTTCATAAAATTTATAACATGGACATCTGTGTAAAAAAAATAATATTTTTAATATAAAATAAATTGTAAATAAATAAATTAAAAATAATAAAAAAATAATTATGTATTTTTGAAAATTGTGTAACTCTATAGTTTTTAACTAACCCCTTCTCCAATCCCATGTTATAAAAAAGTACCAATAATCAAAATAAACAAAATTGCAATTATAAAAACACAATTATACATTATAGAAAATTGACAAATTGACAATTTTTATGATTGTATTATAGCTTTAATTAGGCAGTGTTAGAAAAAAGACAACGATCGAAAAATAAGCAACCTGCTTGATTGAAAAAGGTTTGTCCGTTTGCTAAAGATGATTTTAAAATTGACTTAAATATGAAAGTAATTAAGATATGTTTTTTGAAGCACTTGCCCGCCATTAACATAAAACGAATCTGTTTCTGAACTCCGAAATTCTGTAAGTATTACATATTTAAATTAAACAGCCAAACATTTTCAGAAAACAGGTAGGTAATTTTAAACTGCATTACTAAAATGTTCATTGATATAAGACGAAGTGAAGACCGATTTGAATCCAAACTGAATGCCTAAGGAAACTTACATATTTTATGGGATGTAAATAATAATATATTTTACTGGTTACAATCAAGGTAAGTAATAAGGTATAAGACTTTTACATAAGGTACCATTTAAAACTTTCTAATTTTATGTTTCTATAGGAACCCCCCAGAGGCGTAGTGAGGGGGGGGCAAGGGGGGTCATCATGCCCCGGGCGCTAACCACAAAGGGGCGCCAAAAGGTCCGCAAAACAAAAAAATGCTGGATATTTTTTCATTTTTATTATAATTATTGTTTTTGAAAAATATATCTATCTGGTGCCAGTGTAATACAATAAATGTTAATTCGTAAAAAAATATATATTTAAAATTAAAAAACCGCCGATACAAAAAGACTTCTAAAAAGAATAGGTCACTGCGTCGGGGGACCGTTGTACGTACGCCAACGGTGGCGTCTATTTTACGATGTTAATCATCGTGGACTTAGACTATACGATTCGATATCGTAATTTCTTTATTTGCCTTGGTAACTTACTAGCATTTTAATTTATTCCTTTATTAAACGGCCCCTCGACGCAATGACTTCAATAAGTACATAAAAATATTATTTTTATTCTTTTTAGAGGTCATTTGTTATCGGAGGTTTATATAATTTCAATTATTTTTTTCTGCTTTTTAAAGTTACATTACTGGTTTTCTTATTGTACTAAATTTTCGGTTGTTTAGGTATTTCTATCAATATTGCATAAGAACCTGTCACCCGCACCAATAAAACCTCAATATCTAGGAGACAACTGTTTCTATTTCAACCAAATGTAGTTAAAAACCATCTCGACGAACATAGCTTTCGATTAAAAAAAACCGCATTTAGACATCACCGCATCACAGACATATACATAGATACACAAACACACAGATACACAGATTGACAGGTCAAACTTATAACACCCCTCTTTTTAGTTGGGGGTTAAAAAAAGAAAAGAACAGGCCAAGTGCTGGAAGTCGGACTCGCACACGAATGGTTCCGTACCATTTTATATATATATATAAAAAATCAAAAAAATAACGTATGTGGTATGAGCGGCGCTCCCTTAAACATTTAATTTATTTTAATTTAATTATTTATAAATAAATTTAATATACCACTAAACATTCTGTGAATATTTCAAGCGCCTACCTGTTGCAGTTATTAAAAGGGAGCAAAAAATCACGTTTGTTGTAGGGGAGCCCCCAATAGTATTTTTTTTAAATGAGTAAATAACTAAATATTCTGTGAATATTTCAAGCATCTACCTTAAGCCCTTATTATTATCAAGCAAAAATGTAGTTTTTTGCTTGGGAACCCCCTTAAAGTATTTATTTTATTTTGTAGTTAGAACATATTTGATATAAGAGTCGCAAGGAAAGTTTCTAGGAAAAAAAACTGAGAAAATTAGCAAGATCAACATCGAAAACTAATAGTTTAACTCATACGGTAATAGTATATTCCTAATAAAAATGGCATGTGTTTCCTATTGGCAGGGCTGACTCAAACTGCGTCTTTCAGCACTTTCTTATGGCATCAACGCTTTGTGGTTACATAAATAATCTCCTTTCTTAATTTGTCTGATAAAGAAATTATGTTATAGTAAATATTTGTAGTTTATAAAGTATAAACATAATTTCTTGTAGTGTACGCTTATTATTTGCTGCTGGACTTAGGCCTTCGCCAGGGTACGCCGTAGGACCCGATCACCAGTGTTCGCCATTCAATCATTGCCAGTTACCGTCTTCAAATCATGTTCTTTATAGAGTATAGACCTTTCCATAGTTCTCTGGGTGACATGCAGTTGATGGGCCAGCTTCATCGGCAGGTTCCATGTCTCGGCATCATCTTGAGACATTGTGGCAAAGATGACACAAATATGTAACTCAATTTTACAAATGCTTTATAGCCAAGATACACTCTTCTGATGATTTCTCCAACAAAGCTGTCATAAAAACTGCAACTTTTGCCCTAGGTTACCGTACTCCTAAAAAAGTGGTCCACTTCGAGGGTTACACCTTCGACAGAAATGGGTTCGGGGATGATGTGTTTATTGAACATGAATTTGGTCTTGTCCAAGTTCATCCCGAGCCCAAAACGTCTAGAGGTAGTATTCAGACCAGACAACATATCCTGTAGGTCTTGCAGAGATTCTGCCACTATGACTATGCCTTCGCCAAAGCGGAGATGCGTGAGATATTCACCATTAACATTGATGCCCATTTAATCCCTTTGAAATATCTTAAAAACATCCTTCAGCGCATTAGTGAAGAGTTTCGGGAATATTTCGTCACCCTGTCTTACACCTCCAGTAAACTAGATAGGACTTGTTTGGTGGTTCTGTACTTGGACTGACAACGTTGCCATTTGGTAGAGATTTCTCAAAACCTCAGAACATATCGACTATCGCTAGTCGACTTGACAACGCTGCAAAGACTCCAGAATAGCCCAGCTTTCAATGAAGTCGAAAGCTTTCTTTTGGTCCACCATGCCAAACCTTTACGAAATCCGGCCTGCTTCAGTGTCTGGAATTTGTCAAATATGAATGCCAGACAATTCGTGACGATTCAGGAATATAGCTTATAATTGTAGTTTAGAAGTGTGATTGGCCTTTAGTTTGGGGTAGTCCCACATGTTTATCACCGAGTCAGAAACCCTTTTGAGCTCCTCAAGGATTGATTTCTGTACAGCCCTAACGAGCTCATAGGTTACTCCATCTTCCCCGGAAGTCTTTTATAAACTGTTTATGAGCCGTCTCGATTTCATGGACATATATGTATGATAGATCGTCAGTAAAGTGGCGGGTAAGTGGGGCTCTGGGTCGCTTGCGTTTGGTGGAGGGTTCGGTGCATATGAGGCATACAGATTTGCGTAGAAGTCCTCGATTTCAGAAAACATCTTCGGAACTGATGTTACCATTTCACCATTCGAGGTAATCAGCTTTATCAGGTGAATTTTCCCTATATCTTTGTAAAGACTTTGAATCCCCGACTTCGCTCAATCGCCTCCTGTATGAGGCGAGTGTTCCAGCTTAGATGGTTGCGCCTTACCTAGCTCCGATCTTTTTTTAAGAGACTGGGTGACTGACAAAGGATACTCTTGTGTTTTTCGTTCAAGTCCCTTCAGTTTTGGGTCTAGGTTGAAAGCTGAGACTTCTTATTTGGCTGTCTTTTCCTAAAGTGCCTCATTATCACTTCGCGTACAACTCCTATTATGACGTTTAAGTCCTCGTCAACATTTGCCGGGAATGCCAGTGCAGCGAATCTGTTTTGCATTTCAAGCTGGAACGCATCTTCTCCGGCTTGAGGCGCAGTTGGACGAACAGGCCTCATCATGCGGTTCCGCTCAAGCTTAAACTTGCTATATTGGAGTGCCCCCTTACAAGTCGGTGATAACCAATTCCAGTAACCTGTTGATTTCTAAGACATCCTTAAATATGTGAATTCGATCTCGTTTTTATACAATACATCGAAAAAGCATGAAGCCGGAAAATAACAAGTAAAAGATGACGATCTTTTACTTGTTATTTTTTAAATATAGATACTTTTTAAGGACACAACAAATACAGCGTTTTATTGTTCTGGAGGAACCTTATTTATTTATTAAGTCGTAGGTATATTTTACATTTAAAATTTTATTGTTTTCAAAATGGGGGGCGCAGAGGCGTAGCGAGCTTAACTCGCGCCCGGGGCACAATACCGTTATAGCGCCCCCCATTTTGAAAACAATAAAATTTTAAATGTAAAATATACCTACGACTTAATAAATAAATAAGGTTTAGGTTCCTCCAGAACAATAAAACGCTGTATTTGTTGTGTCCTTAAAAAGTATCTATATTTAAAAAATAACAAGTAAAAGATCGTCATCTTTTACTTGTTATTTTCCAGCTTCATGCTTTTCGATGTATTGTATAAAAACGAGATCGAATTCACATATTTAAGGATGTCTTAGAAATCAACAGGTTACTGGAATTGGTTATCACCGACTTGTAAGGGGGCACTCCAATATAGCAAGTTTAGAGAGCAAGAGGCCTGTTCGTCCAACTGCGCCTCAAGCCGGAGAAGATGCGTTCCAGCTTGAAATGCAAAACAGATTCGCTGCACTGGCATTCCCGGCAAATGTTGACGAGGACTTAAACGTCATAATAGGAGTTGTACGCGAAGTGATAATGAGGCACTTTAGGAAAAGACAACCAAATAAGAAGTCTCAGCTTTCAACCTAGACCCAAAACTGAAGGGACTTGAACGAAAAACACAAGAGTATCCTTTGTCAGTCACCCAGTCTCTTAAAAAAAGATCCGGAGCTAGGTAAGGCGCAACCATCTAAGCTGGAACACTCGCCTCATACAGGAGGCGATTGAGCGAAGTCGGGGATTCAAAGTCTTTACAAAGATATGGGGAAAATTCACCTGATAAAGCTGATTACCTCGAATGGTGAAATGGTAACATCAGTTCCGAAGATGTTTTCTGAAATCGAGGACTTCTACGCAAATCTGTATGCCTCATATGCACCGAACCCTCCACCAAATGCAAGCGACCCAGAGCCCCACTTACCCGCCACTTTACTGACGATCTATCATACATATAATATGTCCATGAAATCGAGACGGCTCATAAACAGTTTATAAAAGACTTCCGGGGAAGACGGAGTAACCTATGAGCTCGTTAGGGCTGTACAGAAATCAATCCTTGAGGAGCTCAAAAGGGTTTCTGACTCGGTGATAAACATGTGGGACTACCCCAAACTAAAGGCCAATCACACTTCTAAACCACAATTATAAGCTATATTCCTGAATCGTCACGAATTGTCTGGCATTCATATTTGACAAATTCCAGCCACTGAAGAAGGCCGGATTTCGTAAAGGTTGGCATGGTGGACCAAAAGAAAGCTTTCGACTTCATTGAAAGCTGGGCTATTCTGGAGTCTTTGCAGCGTTGTCAAGTCGACTAGCGATAGTCGATATGTTCTGAGGTTTTGAGAAATCTCTACCAAATGGGAACGTTGTCAGTCCAAGTACAGAACCACCAAACAAGTCCTATCTAGTTTACTGGAGGTGTAAGACAGGGTGACGAAATATTCCCGAAACTCTTGACTAATGCGCTGAAGGATGTTTTTAAGATATTTCAAAGGGATTAAATGGGCAACAATGTTAATGGTGAATATCTCACGCATCTCCGCTCTGGCGAAGGCATAGTCATAGTGGCAGAATCTCTGCAAGACCTACAGGATATGTTGTCTGGTCTGAATACTACCTCTAGACGTTTTGGGCTCGGGATAAACTTGGACAAGACCAAATTCATGTTCAATAAACACATCATCCCCGAACCCATTTCTGTCGAAGGTGTAACCCTCGAAGTGGACCACTTTTTTAGGAGTACGGTAACCTAGGGCAAAAGTTGCAGTTTTTATGACAGCTTTGTTGGAGAAATCATCAGAAGAGTGTATCTTGGCTATAAAGCATTTGTAAAATTGAGTCACATATTTGTGTCATCTTTGCCACAATGTCTCAAGATGATACCGAGACATGGAACCTGCCGATGAAGCTGGCCCATCAACTGCATGTCACCCAGAGAACTATGGAAAGGTCTATACTCTATAAAGAACATGATTTGAAGACGGTAACTGGCAATGAGTGAATGGCGAACACTGGTGATCGGGTCCTATGGCGTACCCTGGCGAAGGCCTAAGTCCAGCAGCAAATAATAAGCGTACACTACAAGAAATTATGTTTATACTTTGTAAACTACAAATATTTACTATAACATAATTTTTTTATCAGACAAATTAAGAAAGGAGATTATTTATGTAACCACAAAGCGTTGATGCCATAAGAAAGTGCTGAAAGACGCAGTTTGAGTCAGCCCTGCCAATAGAAAACACATGCCATTTTTATTAGGAATATACTATTACCGTATGAGTTAAACTATTAGTTTTCGATGTTGATCTTGCTAATTTTCTCAGTTTTTTTTCCTAGAAACTTTCCTTGCGACTCTTATATCAAATATGTTCTAAATACAAAATAAAAAAAATACTTTAAGGGGGTTTCCATGCAACAAACTACATTTTTGCTTGATAATAATAAGGGCTTAAGGTAGAAGCTTGAAATATTCACAGAATATTTAGTTATTTACTCATTTAAAAAAAATACTATTGGGGGCTCCACTACAACAAACGTGATTTTTTGCTCCCTTTTAATAACCGCAACAGGTAGGCGCTTGAAATATTCACAGAATGTTTAGTGGTATATGTATTAACTTTATTTATAAATAATTAAATTAAAATAAATTAAATATTTAAGGGGGCGCCGCTCATACCACATACGTTATTTTTTGATGTTTATATATATATATATATATATATATATATATTCGTCGAGATGGTTTTTAACTACATTTGTTTGAAATAGAAACAGTTGTCTCCTAGATATTGAGGTTTTATTGGTGCGGGTGACAGGTTCTTATGCAATATTGATAGAAATACTTAAACAACCGAAAATTTAGTACAATAAAAAAAACCAGTAATGTAACTTTAAAAAGCAGAAAAAAATAATTCAAATTATATAAACCTGCGATAACAAATGACCTCTAAAAAGAATAAAAATAATATTTTTATGTACTTATTGAAGTCATTGCGTCGAGGGACCGTTTAATAAAGGAATAAATTAAAATGCTAGTAAGTTACCAAGGCAAATAAAGAAATTACGATATCGAATCGTATGGTCTAAGTCCTCGATGATTAACATCATAAAATAGACGCCACCGTTGGCGTACGTACAACGGTCCCCCGACGCAGTGACCTATTCTTTTTAAAAGTCTTTTTGTATCGGCGGTTTTTTAATTTTAAATATATTTTTTTTACGAATTAACATTTATTGTATTACACTGGCACCAGATAGATATATTTTTCAAAAACAAAAATTATATTAAAAATGAAAAAATATCCAGCATTTTTTTATTTTGCGGACCTTTTGGCGCCCCTTTGTGGTTAGCGCCCGGGGCATGATGACCCCCCTTGCCCCCCCCTCACTACGCCTCTGGGGGGGCGCGGGCGCGAGTTAAGCTCGCTACGCCTCTGGAACCCACCTTCGTATAACGTACTTAACTCACAAGTGTACTTACCTGGCTAAACGAGTAAGTTAACATTTTGAGAAGCACGTCAAGAAATGAACATTTTAACATACCTACATATGAATGCTGATAAACAATAGTGTGTCAAGCCACAAATACTTAGCTTTGAGAAAAACGTGTCTGCAGATTTTACCAGAATTTTAAATACATTGTTTGAAAAATATCTACCTAAAAAAAAGAGCCCTTTCACCTTGGCTCCTACTTTCCAGAATGTATCCTTGGAATACAGTGACAGGCTTCAGTTGTTAGGCTTAGAGATTTCCTCGAACCTCAACTTTGGTCGGTTCATTGAGTCCAGAGCAAGAGCAGCAGCAGCAAAGCTTGCCGTTCTTGCGAAGGTTCGGCAGTACTTTACACCGGGACAGCTTCTTGTTTTATACAAAGCACAGATCCGGTCGTGTGTAGAGTACTGTGGACACATATTTGCTGGTGCCGCAAAGTCTCATCTTGCGGTTCTGGACTCAATTGAGAGGCGAGCAAAGAGGCTTATCGGCGATACCGAATTGGTCGAAGCCGACCTCCATAGCCTTGAACACAGGCGTAAAATTGCTAGCCTCTCAGTATTCTATAGGATACATTTTGGTGAGTGTGCTCAGGAACTACACGACTTAGTTCCCCCGTCCCCCTTCCATCACCGGACGTCCCGACGCACGGCAGGTATCCATCCTTTTGTTGTGGACATTCCACCTGTCCGAACGAAGCGCTTTGCTTCCTCATTTTTAGTGCGTACAGCGAAGGACTGGAACAATTTGCCTGCGTCGGTATTTCCGGCCAAATATAATGTGGGTGTCTTCAAGAGAAGAGTGAATAGGTTGCTAGGGCAATGCGCCTTACCATCTAAGACTACATTCCACTTACCATCAGGTGGAATGTAGTCAAGCATTGCCCTAGATTGTATAAAAAAAAAAAAAAAAAAACCTAGTTCTTTTTTATTCTTTTTGAGGTTTGTTTCTTGCCAATCACTGAATCACTTAATGATATTTTGAAGTAAAATGTCAAGTATCATAACATCTTTACAGTGATAATAGATGCTACTAATTTGATTGACGAATGTGTTAAAAAATTTAATGTAATGTGTGATAAAAATTCATTTTTGTGGTACTTTTGAGATTTGAATGCCTTAAAGTGGTTTTGTTTAATGTAGAATATTTGACCCATTATAAGAATATAAAAATATCTCCAAAATACATTATTTGTGGGTTGACAAACTATATTGCTTATTTGCATTCAAATATAAATCACAACATTCTGGGCAGTTTTAACGATAGTTATATTAAGAACTAGATATGTCTGCGACTTCGTAGATTTCGATTTTGATAAAACGTACCCAATGTATGTAAAAACTATAAACCTTCAAACTGATAAGCAGCAATGGTACGACGATTGTTAACTTCTTTATTTGTTAACTGATTGTTAAGAAAAAAAAAACAAAATATAAAGTGAATCCCATCACAATATATCGACGAAAACTGCATCCAAATCGATTTATCCGTTTCTGAGATTAGCGTGCACAAACATACACACATACAGACAAACTGAAAAACCATTGTTTTGTTTTTTTTTTTATATTTTCCATGTACAGAAATGGATCAGTGACAATTTTATTATATGTATAGATTATTTCCCAAAAAAAATCGTCAAGTCAACGACGCATTACAACTTGCATAACTTAATGCAGTTTGCATAATTTTTATAATATTAAATTAAAAACCCTACACCTTCCAATTAATTAATAAGAGTCGAGCACGTCCCGTAGTATACCTTATACCTATTAAAAATATTTTATCATAAAATTAAATCCTTGATTTTTTTGTTTTAAGTATTTGTCACGAAGTCGTGTCATAAATCTTACTGATTGCGTTAGCGTAGAACTTTGATTTTTTCACAGCTTCAAGGGACAGTAGACTTGAGTATTTGATATAAATTCCAGCTTGATATATCTACGCGTTCCTAAGAAAAAAGGTCTGGACAGATGTACCTACAGACAACAAAGGGTTACGGTTTTTCTATCGAGGTATGGATTCCTAAAAATGACTTTTAAACCAACAAACAAAATTTCGAATTGTTTTTAAAATCTTACCTAATTTTTAATTTTCGACAAATATAATTAATGATGTTTGATTTTCGCGCATCTCGAAGAAATTACCAGACTGGTATTAATGAAATTCGTTGGTTTTGGCTTATTATCAGAGTCATAGAATAAAATCGAAGAATTATCTCATTTATATAGTAGAAGTAGGAAAAAGGTCTGGACTATATGTACAATACAAAAAAATAATATGGTTTGGTGTAAATTTAAGTGATAACATATATCTGAAACTAAGTTCACAAGCAGGCGCGCACTGATAACATCTTTAGCTCATATTATTTATTGGTTTAACCAACTTTCATGACTCAAACAAATAATCCTAACAAATAGTTTAAACATTATTATTTAAATGATTTCATAATTATAGTTACCACTATGATATAAAATAAAAAATTATACATTTATTAAAACCACCCATGTGTAATTTTAGATAATAATTTAATACTTTATTCATAAATTAATCAATCTTTCTCTTAAAAATATTAAATATTTTTTGACGTAATGAAACTGTTGTTCCAATAGCCTTCAATACTAGCTCTTTAGTACATATATTGTGAAGAGGACCAAATGCCAATGCTACCACAGTACATGCTAGACATATTACATTGTATGGCATACTAAAATCAGGTGTTGGCAAAGAAACCATTGCCCCATTTGTGCGAAGAACTATAGGATACCCTGAAAAAAAAAAAGAAATCATATTTATATACAATCAGTGTGACTTTTAAAACATGTTTCTACTACATTAACACATTTGTAACCTGTGTTTTCTAACAGAGAACTGTCTAAAATATATATTTAACATAACTTACATGGTTTAGATGCATTAACAATAGAATCAAATGTACTTCCAGTTATTGGGAGGCTAGTATAGTTTTTAGCAGTGGGTAGGTTTGCTGAAATGATAGCAGATCCAATGTAAAATCCATGGTTAGCATCAGGTGGATATTCTTGCCATTTGAGGAAGACAAATTCAAAATCAATTGTTACTGTAGTTGTAGATTTTGGAGGTAATTTAAGTAAAATCTCCAAATGGTAAGGCTTTTGCCTGCTTCTACCGGGTGAATAGTATAGTGACATGATCAAATTACTTTTAGCTTCACCATTAATTCTCAAAGAACTTAGTTGTATTGGCAACCACCAAGGTGCATTTTCTAGAAGAACAACATCTACAGGAGCCCAGTAATTGTTAGTCAATTCTGTTACTATTCCACCAAACTCTTTACCATATCCTAGCACATATCTGTTAAAAGACACTGGGGGAGGATTATTCACAAATATTTTGTAGGAAAAATCCGATTTTGAACCTATATTTATCATTTCCAAATTATTAATTTCATATATGGCTAGTTTAGTTTCACTACCACCTCTTACTGACACTATTTTATTTGTGGGTTCTGGACTCAGTTTGAATGGATGAGTCTTATTAGATGTAATATCAACATATATTTTACTAGATGATGATAAAGGGCATGCTCCAGGTAATCCTTGGCCAAATAATTTTCTGAATGACCAATCGATACTATTAATGATTTTAAAATCATAAACTAAAGCAACAGTTTGTTTAATTTCTAATTTAGTTTCCAAACAGTTTTTTTCACACATTCTCCTTACATGCATTCCAATAGAATGATAATTGGTGTTATGTATCATTCTAGAATTAAGAAGAGATGCAAACCCATGAGATGATCCGCAGGGCAGCAACTTCTTCCATGGAGTTAAGTTTTCTGTACAGACAATTTCTCTAGGTAAAGAGGCATACCTCAATTGGGAGGTAACATTTTGTTTAGTTTTTCTAGCACTTGTTGGCCATAAAGCCATTTTGGGTGATATTGTATTAAAATTTTCAATGAAATTTAATGAAGCACAAAAAAGGCCCGACAAAGTTGAGCTCAGTCTCTTCCATTGAGTATCAATATCAGTAACATCTGGTGCAAACCATGCATAGAGTTCAGCGCCTGGCGCAGCATCAAGAACCGGATAGCCCCATTGGCTATGTTTCCACTGTCCTTCAGTCAAAGTTAAATGTAATTCATCTACTTGATACCTTGACATAATTTCTACCAAAAGCTGTGGTGCAAGATGAGAATGTTCATCTGAAAAATCAACATTTGATTAATTGAGAGCTACCCTATTATTATAGGATATATTTTCAAGATTTGTATACGTACAGTTATCATCTCCATTAACTAGTGTTAAAAATTGAAAATAAACGTAAAGATGAGATGGAGGTAGTGGTTTAATAAATATTTCTTCCTTAAATTCATCTCCATTGTTTAAATGAATAAGTGAAGCGAATAAAAGAAAACTAATGATTATGCCTAATTTAAACATTTGTAGTTTTTTTAGGACATGTACCAATTAAAATGTATTTATTGCCGTTACAGAGGTTAGTAATTTGGAATCACTTTAGCCATCTGATAACGATTTTTGAAACTATTTAATTCCCCAAGAATATATGACTAATCGAATAAAAATTATATTTCTAAATTAAATCAATCAATAATTTAAAACAAATACACTCATGGAACAATACTATTTAGCTAACAACTATATAATATTGATACCATTTAATGTTGTTATTTCAAATTAATTTTTTTATTACTTGACACTTCTATCATGATTCATGACAGTTGTTCAGTATTGTTATTCACATTTGCATTTCACATAAGTACTCTGTGGTTATTTACAGAGTAGTATAAATTTCTATGTCCTTTATTGCCGTTTTTGCCATTGACAGTTTTTTTTAATAGAATTGGAATGTATTATATTCCTTACAGCCTAAAAATGATTACTATTTTAAATCTATTATTTTAATAATATTAAACAATATTTTCGAGAGAGACGGATTGGACGACACGAAACTGACTCTACTGGACACGACATATATATTATAACTACAATTTTCCAGCGGCTTCACCTGCGCCGTTGAATTAAGAAAAACAGCTTTGTTATGTCGGACAGCCTTCTAAAAGTTAAGAAAAGTCAACCCTATAATGCAGCTAACAATTGAATTGCGAAGAAAAAATTTGATTCACCAAGATTACTGAAATGATCAGTCCAGCTTTTTGTGTCATTTTTGTTGAACACAAAACATTTATTAAACTAAGCTATTTTATTGAAGTGGGTTACGACTTCTAAATATTTAACAGATTCTTTACGATACAAAATATTTTACATAATGTGCTTTAAATATATATAATATTTAAAAAAAATATTATATCTTTTATAAGATATAAGCGAATGTTATACGTACATGTAATACAGGAACATTTTAATATTTTTAATATTATCTTATAGTATTAAAATGTAGGTACCTGCTAAGAGTTAATTCAGTTATCTTTTGCAAACCCAATGTTTGCAAGCATGTGGGTGTCAGTGTTAAAAAGATAAAGATATATATTAGAGCTCTCTTACGTCATATTGTGTTTGTGTGGTTTAATTGCCTGCGACCTACGTTTCGGATCCTGTATCAGAAGACGTCATCAATACTGAACAAACCACGAATATGCCTCTATCTTCGACATCAGAAGTGGGATTCACTCGGGCATCAAAACCACCAACTACCCGCGAGATAAATTTATTGAAGCTACAAAATCACGTCTTGCAAAAAAATAAAGTGATTTTATTATTTGAAACGCACACTGCAAGATAATAACAATGAAATGTCGGAATCAATACCATCAATCAATTATTGTAACAAGGTGAGATCAAATCGAGCAAATGAACAGTTACATTTACGTTATCTTGAAACTTTATAATTGAAATCTACCCACATATAAAAAAAAATCGAGTAAAAACCTACACGGTTACGGAAGCCGTTTGTTAGATTATATGACAAACGTTTGGAAGAATTCTACGAAAAAAGAAATCGTTGCCGATGAAATGAAAAATTATAGCGATGACGGCGCGGCGCGGATGGCAGTGACGGCGCTGATGGTGCTGATGGTGTTGATGGCGGTCGTGGCGATGGCAGCTATGGCAGCGGTACTGGCATGGCACGTGGTGAGCAACGCGTTGATGTCTGTGCAATGTATCCACCATCGAGCACGTTACAGCGTAAAGGTTGATTCGTTTCAATTTATTTATGTTGCAACTGCTAAATGCTCGCTAGTCAAAGAAAATCAATTTATTTAGACAGAAATCATATGTAAAGTTTCAGTGTATCCGATCTTTATTTTTTTTTTCTGAGATACGATAATAAAAAAAGTCGATTATAATTTGAGAATTTTGGACGTCAATGTTGACGATGATGATAATGTAATTGTTCTGTTGCTGGCGTATCATAGCTACAATTCATACGATGTCTATTTTACTTGACGCCAATGATGGTTATCTACCTTGACTTGACGCCAATGCGGGTTGTCTATCTTGACTTGATGCCAATGCGAGTTGTCTATCTTGACTTGACACCCTAGGATGTCTATCTTGACTCCAAAGTTTTGAATGTTGATCTTGAGTCTTGTTTGGGGTGTCTATCTTAACTCCAATGCGGGATGTCTGTCTTGACTCCAATTAGTCGAATCCTATGGAATGACTTTGATTGAGTAAAAACCTGCAGCCGCTGCGGCCTTCGCCTTCGCCTTAGGCTGGTCAATTCTACCACTTGCTGCGCGCGAAATCCGACGAGTCCCTCACCACTATAGGAACCGAGACGAACGTGTCCGAATCTTTGCAGCTAACCATATTACAATCACGAATCCAACACCAAAACCGCAAAACCGACGGCTTACACACGCAAGCACATGCATCGCCACCGGAGGGCTTAGGTACCGTGGTCCCTTCGTACCCTGATCTTGGCAGCTGACCCGTAATTCAGCTGTAAACAATCTACCGCCGGGTATTTCAGTAAATATATAATATACAATATTTCAAAATGATTGAAAAAGCACACTTTATCCATACTCTTAATTCACCGGAGAATTAAAATCAATTACTTTTAATTCTTGTTTCCTCGAAAAGTGAAAGGAGGATTGAAAATTTTGTTTTTTTTTTTTTTTTTTTTTTTTTTTTTTTTATACAAAACTAGGTTAATGCTTGACTACATTACACCTGATGGAAAGTGAAATGTAGTCTTAGGTGGTAAAGCGCATTAACCTAGCAGCCTATTCACTCTCCTCTTGAAGACACCCACATTATATTTTGCCGGAAATACCGACGCAGGCAGATTGTTCCAGTCCTTCGCTGTACGCACTAAAAAAGATGAAGCATAGCGCTTCGTTCGGACAGGTGGAGTGTCCACAACGTAGGGATGGATACCCGCCGTGCGTCGGGACGTCCGGCAAAGGAACGGGGATGGGGGAATTAGGTCGTGCAATTCCTGCGCACACTCACCAAAATGTATCCTATAGAATACTGAGAGGCTAGCAATTCTACGCCTGTGTTCAAGGCTGTGGAGTTTGGCGTCAACCAATTTAGGGTCGCCAATAAGCCTCTTTGCTCGCCTCTCAATTGAGTCCAGAACCGCAAGATGAGTCTTTGCGGCACCAGCAAATATATGGCCACAGTACTCTACACACGACCGGATCTGTGCTTTGTATAATACAAGAAGCTGTCCCGGTGTAAAGTACTGTCGCACCTTCGCAAGTACAGCAAGCTTTCCCGCAGCTGCTCTTGCTCTGGACTCAATGTACCGACCAAAGTTGAGGTTCGAGGAGATCTCTAAGCCTAACAACTGAAGCCAGTCACTGTATTCCAAGGATACATTCTGGAAAGTAGGAGCCAAGGTGAAGGGGCTCCTTTTGGCGGTGAACAAACACGTCTGCGTTTTGGTGGCGTTGAATTTGACAAGATTGGCATTGCCCCATGCGGAGACTGCCTGAAGTTTGTCATTCAAACGTTGCACCATGGCTTCTCTTTCAGACTGTACTTCATCTCTACTAGCCCGAGAACTTGGCAGATATCTTTCTACAACTGTGCTGTCGTCTGCATACCCATAGATACCGGGCTTCAGCAGATCGTTAATGTGCAGCAGAAAAAGAGTTGCAGAAAGAACGGACCCCTGAGGTACTCCGGCATTTATTGTCAAGGGTTCCGAAGAACACCCGTCGACAACAACACGCAGAGATCTCTGGCTCAAAAAGTCCGTTATCCAGCCAATCAGACCAGGAGATATACCGTAAGCTGAAAGCTTGCTTAAAAGGCTCACATGCCAGACCCTGTCAAAAGCCTTCGAGACGTCCAGAGAGACGGCGACCGCTTCTCCGTTCCTCTCGATGGCTTCGCCTAAAATGTGTGTTGCGTACGCTAGAAGGTCCCCAGTGGACCTATTTCGGCGAAATCCGTACTGTCGGTCACTGAGGAGATCGTTACCTTCTACGTACGCTAGAAGCCGCGAGTTCAATACACGCTCCATAATCTTGCAGAGTATGGAGGTGATTGAAATGGGCCTATAATTGGCAGGATCGGCACGGCTGCCTTTTTTGGGCACGGGTTGCACGTTGGCAAGCTTCCAGGATTCCGGCACTTTTCCAGTCTTGAAAGAGAGGCGATACAGACGTGTCAATACAGGAGACAACTCACCTGCGCATGTCTTGAGCAGAATGGCTGGTATACCATCAGGACCACTGGCTTTATTCACATCTAAACGACACAATGTTCTCCATACCTCTTTGTTTGTGATGCGGATTTCAGGCATCGAAATACCGCAGTGAGGAAGATGTTCTGGAGAAGCATTGCCAGTGTCTAGATGCGAATTCTCAGCAAACAGAGAAGCAAATACATTCGCTTTCTCTGTTGCTGTGTGGGCCAGGGATCCATCAGGCTTCAGCAGAGCAGGCAGTGAGGGTTGGCAGAAGTTCGACTCGATCGCTTTGGCAAGAGACCAGAAAGCTCGACTGCCAGTTGGTCTGACAGAGAGCTTTTCGCCATTCTTAACGATCCGATCAAGACGAGCCTTCCGCAATGCCTTTTTATAGGACTTGGCAGCTTGGTTAAAGGCTCTCTTCTTTGTACTTACATCCGGAGTTTTGCGGCTTCGAGCATCAGCCCAAATGAGGTATGCCGAATGTTTACGGTCATGTGCATGACGACATTCGGCATTAAACCATGGGCGAGCTTTGCCACCGATGGGTACGTCAGCAAAAGGAATAAAATACTCCATTGCCTGATGCACCACATCGGTTATAGCATCCGCGCAACTCGACGGATCCAAAGAAGAGAAGCAGACCTGCCGCCAAGGATAAGACGCAAAAAAGTGCCGCATCTCATCCCAATCTGCTGACTTGTATTTCCATACTCGCCTAACACCATGTGGTTCGAAAGCTGGTGGGGAATATGTAAATACAGATTTCACCAGACAGTGATCGGAGGTTCCCAAGGGGGACGTGACCTCTACACGATACCTGTCCGGATCAGTTGTCAGCAGAAGGTCCAGGCAATTGGCTGTATGGCCTACCACATCTGGTACCCTTGTCGCTTGCCTCACCAGCTGAAAGAGGTCCAAGGACAACGCAAAGTTCCGCGCTTCTCTCCCAGCATGGTCGGTCTTCTGGTACGGGAACAGCCAGTCCTGATGACAGGCATTAAAGTCCCCCAGAAAGACGAGCTGCGCCGAAGGGTACTGATACAGAGCCATATCTGCAGCCTCACTGAGATACTCAAATAAACGAGTTGTCTCCTGGTCACCGCTGTGCGAACGGTAGACACAGGAATACAGGATTTTTTCGTTTCCTGTGTCCACTAAAACCCATAGGGAAGAAAAAGTGGGGTCTTCAAGGTGACGGAGACGCTGAACACAGAGGTCGTTCCGCGCGTACACACTGACTCCGGCCCGTGAGCGAAAGTTGTGCTCTAACGAGTAACCGGGATAATCCAAGTATGCAGCGCTCAAAGGACATTGTATCTGCGTCTCCGTCAAAAAGAGCAAGTGCGGCTGCTCTGTCTCCAGGTGGTGGTGGACAGCTAAAAGATTTGAGTGCAAACCCCTGATATTAGTAAGGTGCACTTTATATGAGGAGGAGTGCAACCGCTGTGTAAACTTGTTCTTTTTTCTTAACTTTTTCATAAAAAAAAATAAATAAATATAAAAGTGAATAGGGATGGGAAATGGCAGTTGAACGAGACGGTACGTATCGAACCCGACGTCGAAATTGGTGATGTCTTGCCACTGGGAGGCTAGTCTGGAGACTGCGGGGACGCCCGAACCCCCCCAGGGATCGCCATCGGGCCTCCTCGTCTGGTCGCCAACCAGCACGATGGAGCCACCCTGGGATTTTTCACAGCTGGCGGGGCAGCCTTTCGTGGTTGGCTATCCCACTAATTGGGCCCCCAACTATCTGCGGGCGGCCAGCGGAAAGCCGTCGCTTCGGATCCCGCTACCCTCCTCGACTAGACACCCGACAAAACAAACACCAACCCGACGTAAGACCGGTTCGCCAACGCACCGCAACTGTTCAGACCCATTTCCCATAAACGGCTTCATCGAGCAACGTGCCGGAACACGACTAGGTCGTTTTGCGGCACGACTCTGCCCGATGGGTGGTAACTTTGCCGGCGACCGGATGTTATGGTCTACCACCAAGAAAACATATTTGTACATATAAGTTCCATTTAATACTCTTTAATTCTTCACGGAGAATTAGAAAGTATTCAAAATTTCACCATATGATTTTTTTTAATACTCTTTAATTGTCCACGGAGAATTAATAAGGATGCATTTGATTTTTAATACTTTTTTTTTAACCAGGGGTGCCCCAAATAAGTGTTCACATGGTTAAACTGGTACGCGAATCAGTATTCTTCACCCTCATAGCCCCAGGTTCCCCAACCAGGGGGATGCAATCACTCATCATTGCATTGCTAACCCCCTACGGATTATGGAGAACTTTACTTTTACTTTTTTCACCAAAAAGTTTAATTTATTGTCGTAAAAATAACTTCTTTCGCAGTGCAGGTATTAAGTATAAGTAATTACTATAATTTTATCAGAGTTTATATAAAATTTTTGTTTATTTACCAGATCGAATGGACTGTCAGATTCGAATTCAAAAAATGTTCAAAATGTTTTTAAATTTTCTTAAAAAAAAACAGTTTCGGGCTTGTTCCATTTGAATTTGTATGTTGTGTATGATTTTGGATTAAGGATATTTATCAACTGTTTAATTACTTCAGCTAAAAGTAGGAGGGAAAAAAGTTCAGTTAAAAATTCTATAAAATACTTTATAATAACTTATAATTAGATTGAATTATAAAATGCTTTGGAAGTTTTATTGAAACTTATAATAAATTTAAAAATTTAGTATAATAAACAAAAATACCTAGTCATTATTATCACAAAGGCAGCAAATTAATATTCAAATTCCAGTACTTTAGTTAAAGCTTGGAGTAAAAAGTACTTGGCTGATGGATGGTAATTGCTACTACAATTTATATTTCATTATTATGAAGTAGCTAGAGCAACAACTGTGAAGCAAACTTCTTGAGGTTCTCGCGCCATAAATTCTTTGCCAATTTTTGTAGCAATTTCCAGAAGACTGTCATTTGTGGGTGTTCCATGGTTAATAGGAAAAGCTTTAAAGCCATCTAACTCATACAGTCAACCATCTTAGTGTACAAAAGTAATAAAATGATGATTTACAGGATCTTCGGCACTGTGCATTTCAGTTTGGTCTTCTTGGGCAAGCTCAATATGAGTTTTAATAGGGAATATTCATGTTTTTTTTACTTAAATTCATCATTTACCATTTTATATCGTAGAAAAAAATATAAATATTCTTGATAATATTCTAGATATCTTATAAAATTAAAATGAGTTAATCAAAAAAAAGTAATAAAAAAACTGAGTAAATTTGAGCCGTTCAAAGTTCAAATGCCGTCATTGCCCATCGGTATTCGGTAATATTGCGCGTGCTTGCGTGACGTCAAATGACACGTCCAGTGAATGTTTACTCTAAACTTTTTAGTTACTTCATACATATTTTAAGTTTTAATTGCTATATCATGGAAGAAGAGAAAAACCATCTTACAAGTATTATATAGATCCGGAGTACAAAAAAAAGTATTAGAAAAACATCCGAAATAATGTTATTTTTGTATTCCAAGAGATGCTAATAATTAAAATACAAAAACAATGGTGTATGGTAATTAAAAGGGATAATGTATGTCTTTTGTCAAGTTTATATTGTTGTAAAGATCAATTTAACGTAAGTATACTTTATGTATATGCAGCTTAGTATAAATTAGTAAGAAGTAAGTTTTGCATTAGCTATTTAACTTTAGAAAATATAAGTACCTACAGTATAACTCTATAAAACCCTAGACGAATTTGGATGGTTTTCGATTTATTTCATGTTACGGAAGATGTCATCTAAGTTTGATGAAAAGGAGTTGTGCCTCATATATTTTTATAAAAATTAAACCCGTTTAACTCAAATTGCTTAAATACTTTTAATTTAACAGAAAAAAATCAAAAACCAATATTGTTTGAATACATTTTAAGTCAATTAGAGGATCGCGTCGAATCAATATGTAGTATCAAAGAATTCGAAACATTCGCGCAATTCATAGAATTTATTAAGCGACAATTCGGAGAAAGGAAACATTACGCTCATCTTTTATAGGAATTACAGGAGTGCAAACAAAATTCGACAGAATCAGTAAATCAATTTTCCTTACGCATTGGAACCATGTCTAAGCTAAGCTCCTCACTGAAATCAATATTTCTATACCTACGAAAAGGAAAAAAGAACTTACAGGCCGCATAGCAGCCATGGAGGATCTCGCTCTCCATACGTTCTTAATAGGCCTACAACCTCGATTCTTACAGATCGTTAGATACCGTGATCCTGACTCGCTCAGTTCTGCTGTTAGTTTCGCAGTAGCAGAAGAGAAAATTCTTTCAAGTATTAATAAAAGACAAATTCAAGTAACGCAAAGCAACGTTGAGTTATCCACTGTACCTATAGGCGATTGTATTGTAACATCTAATTTATATTCTGCTATTTCTAAGGATAAAATTACGTTTTGTAATTTAGATAATTTGAATAAATGTAAGACGATAACCTCCGAGTTCTTGATATGTGATATAATTCTCAGTGCTACTAACAAATGGATACCCGACGTGTGAAAGTGAACTATTAACAAAATCAATAAGTGGTATTCCTAATCAGTGTGAAACTAAAACAATCATTGGTGAATTGGACATATGGAAACCTTTAATGAATAATCGTTGGCTTTTTGTACAAACAAAACCAAATAAAGTGTCCATAGATTGTGGTACTTCTGATTTTACGGAAATAAATGTATCTGGTTCAGGCATACTAAATATGCCAGAAAAATGCACAGCATATACTAAAAATGTGAAACTTCTATCTTCAAAAAATATAGTTAATATTTCAATTCCTATACCTAAGTTAGATTTTAATACTATTAACCACACATGCTGTAATTCAATAAACCCTAATGTTCTTAATGTTAACCAAACAGCAGTAAAATTAATAAATATTGATTTAATAGATTTATCTAAAAGAAATAAAAATGTAGACTTAGATAAAATAATTAAAAACAAATCTGTATTAGAAAGATATGAAATCCATTATTTAGCATTTACCACCTTTTTCTTAATTCTTATAACTTGTTTTATAATATATAAATTGTATAAGTGTATAAATAATTTTAATTGTAATTTTTCTTTACCTTGTGTTAAACCTGCCCGTGCCGATGAAGCAATGAATTTTCAAGATCTAGATGAAACTATTGTTACTGCTACTACTGCACCTAGACTTAGAGAAATTATTTAATTTTTCAGCTTTTGAAATTCAGTTTTAACCCCGAATTTCTGTCGTATGGAGGGGGTTGTTATATCCCTGTCATGTATGCTATATGACTAGCACCAATGCAGCATCAACACTATCAGATTCAGGGAGAATGATAAGTCTGGATCAACCAGGCAGTTAGTTACAAACCTCGGTACGAGTCGGTCATAATTCTAATTCATTTTCTAAATCCATTCTATATCATTTTATAATTTAGTTTTCTACTTTAAAGGTGTATTTTGTGTTTATACTTTATAATTAAAGTAATTATATTTTAGCAGTAAATAAAGTTTTTTTTAAAAACCTCTCCGGAACTCTCGTATAACAGTACGTAGCCCTTAAAGATTTATTTGATGCAATACCTGCTAAAAAGTACTCATTTAGTATAAGTATCGAATACAAAATATCGGTATCGAAACGTAAAGTACTCGATACCACAAAGTATCGATACTTTTTTCGTGTCCCTATTTACAGTTTGTTTACTCACCTTTTTTAGCCCGGTGGTCGGCCCTCAGTAAAAATTCTTACTTTTTAACTCTTACGAATTTAAGTTTAATGCTTGAAATTTTAAACAGGGTTATTAAAAAGCTTATATTTTTTAAACGCTTTTAATATTATTTTTCATTTGAACTGCCTTATTTGAAAATTAATTCTTAAGAAGTAAAACTCCAATATTAAATCAATAATAAAGAACTGTTAAGCAATTTAATGTAATACAAAATTTTATAATTAAAATAATTAATTAAAACCTAAAATATTTATTATTTGTAATGTAAGTAAAGACTCACATATCCATGTAGGAAACGATACATTTAAAATTTTTATGGTATTTATAAAAGCTAATATGCTAATGATTACCGATAATATCAATATTAAAATGTGCCTTACACATATAATCAGAACGATACATTTTCATCGTATTAATAAAAGCTAATATGCTCACGATTGTTGATAAAATCAATGAAAAAATTAAATTCAGTCTTATGTCCAAAGTTAGAAAGATACATTTTCATCGTATCAATAAAAGCTTATGAATAATTGTTTTAAACTTTCACGATTTGTATTCATGTTTTTATAATATAAACGGGACTTAATCGCGTACTATTTTAATCGAAGTATTTAGTGTTTTGAATAAAAGTAATGGAGATCAACCGAGAGTAGTTCGAAGAACTCGCACGGCTACGCAGTGGCGTAGCGTAGTGGGGGCGGCGGGGGCGGCCCGCCCCGGGCGGCACTTTATAGGGGGCGGCAAAATTTAACAATAAATAAAAAATATATATTTTTATCGTAACTACAAATTTGGACCGATTGAAAGGAGCACGGAATTTTTCATTACTTATTTTGTGACGAATTCGGGGAATTCCTTTTCTTTGAATGATATTTTGTAGCGACTGGCAACAACGTCTATACTGACTTGTGGGAATTCCCCGTTTATGACTAACAATCAGCGAGAATGACTTCTATTACATATACATTAAGTTCAATATAGTTTATCACACGTACGAGAAAGCCCCTTTAAGGTACGGGGAATTACGTGCTTTGACAAAGTTTGACAATTCAAAGAAAGTTTTATTGATGGATCGTCAGTTGTCCAATTCACATTGTCTCGTATTTTAATTATGTTACGCTTTCCAAATTGTGATTTTTGTGCAAATAAGTGCGTGTAGTGGTTGTGAAATTATTGAACAACTTTCAACTGAGTGAGTATTAAATATTATATTTATCTAATTGTATGTTGGACTATCTGATATGTTGTTCAAACTTCAAACTTTAATTTATTAAAATAAAAAAGAAACGCCGAAGTGCATAAAAGTATTTTCACATTTCAAAGGGATCTTGATCGGAAACTGTGATATAAATTTCAATTTAATATGTGTAAGTAAGTACTCGTTCCTATTAAAAAAGGTCTTGACAGACAGACGGTCAATGAAATGATTTAATAAAAGTAAAGATAGATAAAGGCTCAATTTTTTTCCTTTTGGGTACAAAACCCTAAAAACGGAAAATTTCAGTAAAGCAAGGTTTTTTTTTAATATCCTAGGTACTTCTTTTGAAATGTTCGATAATTTTGTTTACAACACTAACTTGTACTTTTCTCATTAAATATTTTTTTGATTTTAGCATCAAAAATGAAAAGAGTAAAAGAAAGTGGGGCTTCTTACCGTAATAAGAGAAGAGCTAAGTTGGAAAATATTAGAGCAAATGAAGGAGCTTTACTTAAATATGTGAAAAGTGTTGTTCCTGACACGTCAGATTCCTCGTTAGGCTTAAATTCATCACAGACAACTGGGCCTTTAAACCCAGAACAAGCTGAAAAAATACAAGAACTTGACATTGTTCCTAAAGATCAAATTCCAACAACATCCACTGCATTAGTGTCTCCATCTGTATGTTCAGACATGGACATGCATAGTTCCGAAACAGAGATTGATACAACATCATCATTGTCTGCTATTCAGTACCAAAGACGAAAGGAAAATTTCGACGATATTGGAAAATGGCCTGAACACATAGACGACAATATTCGATTGCATCTCATTCAGCAAGGACAGGAAATTGTTCAGCATATTGATACTAATTTCGCTGAAATGTCAACAGTAACACGCTCAGATTCGTGCTCTTTAAAATCAAAAGGAGAGACAAGAAGGCTTACTAAGGATTGGTTTTATCGTACATTGACTAACGGCGAAAAAGTTTTACGTACTTGGATGGCTTATTCTCCAGCTAAAGCATCATTATTTTGCTTTTGTTGTCGTTTATTTGAGAACGTAAGTACACCGAATGGATCTAAATTTTGCTCATCTGATGGATTTAATACTTGGTGGAAATTAAATCCTAAGGTTTCAAGTCACGAATCAAGTGCACTACACATCCAAAATTATTGCAAATGGAAGGAGTTGGAGAGCAGACTTCAAAAATTACAGACTATTGACAAAAAAGAGCAAGACATAGTGGCAAAAGAAATAAAGAAATGGCAGGAAATTCTTATCAGAATGTTTGATATTATAAGATTCCTTGCCAAACAAAATTTGGCTTTACGTGGACATATAGAAAACGACACCGGTACCAATAGAGGAAACTTTTTAGAATTGGTTAATTTAATTGCAAAATACGATCCTGTACTTCGTGAACATCTTGTAAGGTCTAAAATATCTGGCAAAATTTCAATCACTTACATGTCACCACAAATACAAAACTAATTTATTGCCATTTTGGGAAATAAAGTTCGCCAACATATCATCGGACAAATAAAAAAGGCTAAGTATTATTCAATTATATTCGACAGCACTCCAGATCTTTCTCATAAAGATCAAACAAGTCAGGTATTAAGATACGTAGTAATTGAAAATCAGGAAGTAAAAGTAATGGAATCTTTTATAGATTTCATTGAAACTAAAGACAAAACTGCTGAAGGAATTTCAAAGTTGATTTTGGACAAAATTCAAGCTGATGGCCTAGATATAAGCAACTGTAGAGGCCAAGCATATGATAATGCTGCTGTTATGACTGGAAAGTATTCAGGAGTTCAGCAAAGAATTCGAGAAATAAACCCTAAAGCTGAATTCGTACCTTGCTCAAATCATTCGTTAAACCTAGTTTGTTTACACGCTGCCTCAGTTGAGGTGGATTCACTAACTTTTTTCGGCACTTTAGAACGTTGCAATCTTTTTTTTCCTCATCGACACATCGTTGGGAAGTTCTGATAACAGCTACAGGCAAAAGCTTAAAAAGGGTTCAAGACACGCGGTGGAGTGCAAGAGGCGATGCCGTAAATGTGACATGGCATCATTACAAAGATATTCTCGTCACTTTGGAAGAACTGACGGAGGCAGGTGAAAGCTTAAACACTAGGACAGATGCAGGTACTTTACTAGTTTCGATGCAGTCATTTTCCTTTCTTTGTTTTTTGGGCCTGTGGCAACCGGTGCTACATGAAGTGAATGATGCACAAAAATATTTACAAACAAGGGGACTTGACATAAGATTGTGCGCTCAGAAAGTAAATGCTTTGCAGATGATATTGACGGAGAAAAGAGAGGAATGGGCAAATGGCGCTGTAGGTTATGCAAAAAATATGTGTGAAGAACTTGGAATTTCCATAAAACCTCGGAGGCGCATAACAAGAAAGCATATTTTTGATGACGGAACTAGAGATGCTAACTTGTCTTGTGAAAATGAGTTGAGACGAAAGCTGTTTTCTTCGTTAGATAGAGTTATTGCAGAAATTCGTGAGCGTTTTCAACAGCTACAGAATTTAACGGATAAGTTTGCTTATCTAACACCGGCTATATTATTAGATCCAGACAACACTGAATGTAATCTAGACTACGCATCTGACGAAATTGACGAGCAGGATTTCAAGCTGGAAAGACTTCGACTGCGGACTTTCGTTGTTGCTACAGGCAACGAAAATGAATTGATTAATGCAGACTCACTTGAGTTAATAAACGTGATTGTAAAACTTAGATAAACTGTTTTTTATTTAAAATCTAGCCTGTATAATACAAAATAATGATGACTGTTCTCTCCGAAAAGTTCTCTATAATTAATGTATGTAATGCATAGTATACATTAAAATAAAATACCTAAATAAGAGGGCGGCAAAATTGTCTTCCGCCCCGGGCAGCCGACACTCACGCTACGCCACTGCGGCTACGAGACGGTGACGCCATGGAGCATCAGTCTACTCGTGACCACTTTTGATAGTCGAGGTAAATACTCGATTAAAATAGTACGCGATTAAGTCCCATTTACATTATAAAAACATGCTTATGGTTATTGATGAAATCAATAAAAATATAAAATTGAGTCTTCTTCATAGTCAGAACGATACATTTTCATAGTTTTAATAAGAGCTAAAAGGCTTATGATTATTGATGAAATTAATAAAAATATTAAATTGAGTCTTATTTCAATATTCGGAAAGGCACATTTTCATCGTATTAATAAAAGCTAATATTCTCACGCCTGTTGCTAAAATCAGTGAAAATATCATATTGAGTCTTATTACCATGAAAAGTACGGTACATTTCATCGTATTAACAAAAGGTAATATTCTAATGCGTGTTGCTAAAATCAATGAAAATATTAAAATTGAGTTTTATTTACATGGTTAGAACGGTAAATTTTCATTGTATGAATAAAAGCTAATGCGCTCGTGCTTATTACATTTGCTTATTTAAGTTGGAAGTCCATTCTAAAATGAATCTTTAATCAAGAATTTTAAAATTCCTTTTAAAATGGACGAATTGTTGTCAAAACATTTTAACGCTATTTACTTATTCTTTTAAACAGACTTTTGTGCTTTCTCTGAAAAGCAGTTTTTATTAAGTGCTTAAGTTGCCTTCTCTACTAACCACTCATAAGTCATAACTAACAAGTGACAACTGATTACTGTTGTCCCTTGTCAGACGTCTCACCTGACACCTCTCACCTCTGCAATCTGCATTTGTGAATCAAAAAGTGTGTTGTTGATAGTGTTTAAATTCTGAGGAGGATATTGTAGAATATGATAAAGTTAGAATTATTATAAAACACAAGCGCTGTCGCTAGTTTGGGCTGTTTTAATTATTACCTTTATCTGTGTGAAATATATAAATTTATATAGAATATTGAAATAATTAAAGTTGTAGGAAATTATAAAAACACATCATATTATATTCTAAAAATATATTTTGTTAAAACAAAAACTTATATAATGGATAATGAGCTTAGCGACATTTCTACTAGTTTACGAATCCAATTTGGATATGGCATTGGTCACATATTAAATGATGTATGTGCAAGTTTGTGGTTCACTTATTTCTTAGTGTTTTTTCATCTCGTACTTGAATTTACAGCCGCACAGGCCGGTTATTTAATGCTTATTGGACAAATCGTTGATGCTCTATCAACACCTTTTGTTGGATATCATTCTGACCACACAAATAATTTTGTGAGTGCTAAGTATGGTCGGAGAAAACTTTGGCATTTTTTTGGTGAGTAAATAAACCATTTTTATTTGTATATTTTTTATTGTTATGTGTTATGTACTTTGCCTTTAAATTTTGCAGGGACATTTTGTGTCATTTTATCCTTTCCTTTTATTTTTACGGACTGTATTGGCTGCGCCATGACCCATAAATGGGCGCAAATGTTCTATTTTGCTGCATTTATTGTGATCTTTCAAATTGGATGGGCGGCTGTGCAAATTTCACATCTTAGTTTAATTCCTGAACTTGCAGAAGATCCTCATGTGAGAACTCATCTGACTGCAATAAGGTAATTAGAGTTTTATTAGCTTTGAAAATAACTTTGCTGCTGTGGAAGACGGAAAATAATATATTTATTGTTTTAGATATGGATTTACCGTGTTTTCTAACATTTTTGTATACATTATCACTTGGCTAATCTTGCATTTAAATGGAAGGTGTGATAAGGAGGTATGGTTTGTTTTCGTCATTTATTATCATCTGTCTTATAACAAAATATTTGGCATAATTTAATGATAATCTATAACATTGTCCTCACTACTTTAATGAATAAACCCTTATCTTAATTTCATCTGAAATATAATGTTATATTTTTTATAAAGCAAGTGGGACCTGCTGATGCATGGAAATTCAGAGAAATTATGCTAATAGTCCTGGCAGTTGGTTTGTTAGCTTCAGTTCTGTTCCACATTGCAGTTACTGAGAAACAACCGAGAAATCAGATATATGCAGGTGATGAGAGCAACACCTTCCATTGTGACATACTTAGGAAGTTTTTATTATACCATGTAAGAATTAATTTTAATATAAGTACACATTTAAAATAAGATAACACATCCTTAAAATATCCATATCAAATTCAGCTTAATACCTCTGTTATTTTTTATGGTTGATATATCTATAGATAAAAAAAAACAGAAAAATTATTTTTTACATAAGTTAACATATGTTTATTCAGAGTGTATTTTAATTTTATATCATTTTAGGTTGCTTCGATTTATATGAGTACCAGACTGGTCGTCAATGTGTCCCAAGTTCTCATCCCACTTTATCTACATCAGACCCTTGGACTGGCAGCTAGAGCTTTAGCAGTTGTACCACTGGCATTGTATTCAGGAAGTCTTGTTGCAGCTGGCCTACAAAGACTGGCTCCAAGGTCATTCACCCATAAACTTAGTTACACACTGGGCTCAGCATCTGCATTAAGTGGCTTTATATGGATTTACTTTGGTTCTGATCATGATTATAAAGTGATCTTTATATACCTTGTTGCTGTGTTAATAGGTTTGTATCCTCATGACTAATCGACATTAGTTGAACTTTGTTTAAATAATATAATTGTATGTTAAGTAAACTTCCAATGTACATTTTGTGAGTCATGCGCATCTGTTTGATAATGAATAATTATTATAACTCTGCTTTTGTTATAATTACTAAATATATACATTTAAAGGTTTTGGAGGTGCTCAAATGTTAGTAACCAGCTTGTCGCTAACAGCTGATCTTGTGGGAGAGAGTACACACGCGTCAGCCTTTGTCTACGGCCTTATGAGCTTTACCGACAAATTGTCTTGTGGTGCGGCCATAGCTTTTATTCAAATGTAGTAAGTATACCTTTCCAACCAGCAAATTGAATAAAAAAAAGGTTACAATTATATTAAAGATTTTTTACAATAGCGGCATTTTTTGAGACGGACAAAATATTGAATTTGAAGCAATTTTCATTATCTCAGTGATTTACAAGAGAGACGCTTTCGTTCTCCTAATACTCTCCGCCTAGCATTTCAGGTTCATCGCTCTGGATTCATATCTCATTCTTTCACGATCCAGTGTATTCGTCTTTGGAATTCTCTTCCCAATGACATCAAGAAATCACGCACAAAGCTCATTTTTAAAAAAAGAGTTTATAGTCATTTTTCTAAGAAACTTTTATATTAGATTTTTATACGAATATGTGCATCTTTAAAGTTATTTGTCTATTATATTTGTGTATTTTTTTCAAATTAGTTATATGTACATGTATTTGTATATATATATGATTATATTTATATGTGTATGTGTCTATATATGTTTGTGTGCATGCGCATGCATGTGTATCGTGTTGTGTATGTGTGTGCACATATATGTATGTATATGTATGTAGGTGTATATGTGTATGTCCATTTCTTCAATTCCATATTATTTTCTGATTTTTATTTTTTTTTATTATTATTTTTTTGTTTTATTGTACCGTCTTTTAAGTCTCTGTACATCCCCATGGTTGACTGTTAGAGAATGCTACCTAGCATTAAGTCGGCCAATTGTAACATTTTTTGTTGGAACAATAAAGAATAAATAAATAAATAAATAAATAAATTGTCTGTCTAGGAGTCTCCTAAATAATAACTTTACTCCGAATCTTACCTTATTTTACCTTACCGTGTCAACGATAGAGGTTTTATAATGTTTTTAGTAAAAAATATTGAAAATCAGTGCAGATGGCGCTGAGACGACCTACTACCGCTACGTATTGTCGTGGGTCTGCGGCTTTGCGACTGTCTTGGGACTGAGTCTGACGCTCGCGCTGCCGAGCACGACACATAACTCTCTAGTTATTCCAAGTTAGTTATAATATTTTGATTTGTAAAGAAACATTTTTAATAAGCTTAATAAATTTTTTTAATAAGCTTTGATGACACATATATTATGAAATATTACTCTTAAAAATGTTATGCAGGTAAATACCAAGTTTAATTTATTTTATTTACAGTTAATACGTCTCTAAATACTGATGACGAACGAATTGAAACGGATGCGCCTACTATGTAAAGAATAGATTTATTTTAATTGTATAAATATTATAAAATGAACATTTAGATATAATGTTAATAATATTAATACTGACTTTATTAAATTATATAGGCCTGTAAAGTTTTTATACATTTTTAGTTATTTTTTTTAAAGTAAGTGATTATTTTAAATAACAAAATATACTGTACTATATACGTAAAATCATGTAAACAAAACGCACACATCAATAAATTATTTAAATACGTATTATAAGAGCTGTGATTATTTTCATAGTTTTATTTCCTTAAAATAATGTATAACCTACCCCTAAATACCTTGATCTCAGCTTTGAATGTTAGATACTATATTGCAATAAGGTGAAACTTAATAAATATATGGGTATAAAATATTATTGACTTGTTTTAAACAATCGTCTAATATATTAAGTATATCATAAAAACTACTGTATAACACGTTAAATTAAATATACTTAAATAAATATTAAGCTTAGCACCTGTTTGATTTACGTTGATGTATGCAATATACATGATCCTATTACTTTTTTAACCCCCGACTACAAAGAGGGGTTTTATAATTTTGACCTGTCGATCTGTGTATCTGTCTGTGGCAAATTTCAGGCCAAACGCATGGACGGATTTGTATGTGGTTTTTTTTAATCGATAGCTATGTTTGTCGAGATAGTTCTTATCCATGTTTGTTCGAAATAGAAATAGTCGTCTCCAAGATTTTGACCTTTTATTCGTGCGGGGGAGAGGTTCTTATGCAATAATTAGCTGTTCCCAACGGCTTCACCCGCGCTATGCAGGAAAAAAAGCCTTGTTATGAAGGCCAAAATGTTTTTACACTTACTTACTCAGGTTTAGATCAGATTAGGGATAGCTTTTGCCGGTGACTGCGTCCACGTAGACTTTAAAAATATATTTATGTAGCTTATGATCGTAGTCATAAAGAACCACGGGAAACAGCTATTGATAATGTAAATCCCTTCATTATAGTGTTATTAGTGATTGTAAATCATTTTAATTCTACATGTTTATATTTATTAATATTCGTATATATGTAACTTACCTATCTACCTACCCATATGAAAGTCTTGAATCATGTTACTTAATACATATATAATATATTACATTGTCAAAACTTTCACGCGGATCCTTATTTTATTAAATATAATATATATTCTCGTATTAAATATAACCTTTGTAGGTACATCAGAGGGATAATGTAGGATTCTAAAGGAAAAAAAATATTAAATTGGTTCAGTAGTTTCGGAGCCTATTTAATTCAAACAAACAATCAAATCTTTCCTCTTTATAATATTAGTGATGATGATGATTATGATTATAAAATATAGCCAATGTTCATCAGGGATAATGTAGGATTCTAATTCTAAAAGTTTTTTTTAAATCGGTCCTGTAGTTTCGGAGCCTATTAAATTCAAACAAAAAACAATTCTTTCCTGTTTATAATATTAGGATAGATTAATAGAAATACTTAAACAATTGAAAATTTTGTATGTTGGTTCATTTAGTACAAATCAGAAACCATTAACATAACTATAAAAAGCAAAAAAAAATTTAATTCAAAATTTAAAAAACCCCCGATACAAAAATACCTCTAAAAAGAACAAAAATAATATTATTACGTACTTATTGAATTTGTTGCGTCGGGGAACCGATTAATAAAGGTAAAAATTAAAATGCAAGTAAGTTAACCATGCAAATAAAGAAATTACGATATCGAATCGTATAGTCTAAGACCTAAGTCCTCAATGATTAACTTCGTAAAATAGACACCATCGTCAACGTACGTACAACGGTCCCCCGACGACGCAACGAATTCAATAAATACATAATAATATTATTTTTGTTCTTTTTGGATGTTTTTTTGTATCGGGGGTTTTTTAAATTTATTATTTTGATATTACTCCTGTGCGGCCATCGGCCAGATGAAGTGATTGTTGCAGGAGTCGCCAATTTTTATATGCATTTGGCCATTCAATGTTTTGTTTTATTGGAACAAAGTAATGTCTGTAGACTGTAAGTGTAGTAGCTAAAGTTATATTAAACGAACAATACCTATACCTATTTGTAAATATATTCCTTTAAAAAAAGATATAAAAAATATTTTTTTCTTGTTATTGATTCTTATCACATTTGCTTACATAAAATCATCTTAATGAGTATACAAGTTCATCTATTCAGGGTTCATTTCGTTTGGAATAGATGAAGACGTGTGGAGTGGCATTTCTAGCGTCTTGAAAACCTGCGTGGGATATTGTACTAATGAGTCGTAGGTTTATAAAAATAATTGCTAGGTAACATATACCATATTAAGTCGATTTACACCAAATCTTCATGCCTAAACATATACCTACTTCTTTAATTTTTTTTATACTCTTTTATAAGAAAATAAAATAAACCTCAAATAGTTAATACTGGAAATTTATTAATAATACAATATCTATGGAGTTACTTGCTGTTTTTTCGACATGGTCTAGACTTAGAAATCGTGCTGTTGGAGTCGATCGTTTTAGAAATGCCATTAGAACTACATATATACTTAAATAGTGAACATGTACACTCATATAACTTTGGATCATTCAAAGAACTCCTGTGGAATTCACAGCTTTAAGTTCGAAACACCAACTTCTTCAAGTAAAACTATAAATGCTCAAATTTGTACTATATTAAAAAAAAATATCTTAAAAATATATATAATTTGTATATATTAATGTGTGTTAAGTAGTAATTACACTGACCTCAAGCCAATGTTTCTATAATACACTTTTGTGTCCTAAGGTGATGATTTTGTTGAATTCGACAGTTATAGTCTCAGGTTCTCGTCCAGAATGAATGGAATCACTCATTATTGCAGTATCTGAGAATTATGGAAAACTTTATTTTGACCAAAATGGTTATTGCAATGTCCTAATAAAAGCATTGCAGGTACCTACCTGCCTACCATGCTACGCTTAATACCTATTAAGTATAAGTACAATTAACATGGTTTTATTAGAGTACACATTCATTTAAATCTTGTTAGGTGTTCAGATGGAATTTTTTGAAAATTTTAAATAAAAAATCACATAAATATATAACCTGTGTAGCTCTAAAATGTTTTTGTATTTGAATTTGTATAATGTTTAGTTCAGGATATTTACCCACTCTTATGACTACAGCCAGGGAATCGGTGGAGCAGACCGAAAAAACTAATGAGCTATTAAAGAAAAATACCTTTACTTTATAATAATTTATATTTGGATTGAATTAGAAAATGCTTAGAAAGCTTTATTAAAAAAAATATAATAAATACCTAGGCAATATTATCACAAAGGCAGCACATATATATCCAAATTTTAATACTTTAGTATAAGCTTGGAGTAAAAAGCACTTTGCTGTTGGGTGCTGAATGCTACTTATGTTTTTTTTTATTCTGAAGTAGCTAGAGCAACAACTGTGAAGCGAACTTCTTGAGGATCACGGGCCATAAATTCTTTGCAAATTTTTGCAGCATCTTCAAGAAGTCTGTCATTTGTGGTTGGTCCATGGTTAACAGGAAAAGCTTTACGGCCATCTAACTCATATAAAGCACCATCTTTGTGTACAAAAGTAATAAAATGATGATTCACAGGATCTTCGGCACTGGGCATATTAGTTTGACCTTCTTGAGCAAGCTCAGTGTGAGCTTTAATTATGCCTTCACACTTTTCTAAAAGTGTTCCCCTTGCAGAAGCATCCAAACTCTTTGCTTCATCTAAAAATGTTTTCAAGCAACCTTCACCCAATTGAATTTTGTCCAAATTATTTGCAATTCCGTGGACAAGAGCTACTGTACCACAGGCATTACTGATGTTTTGTTTCATGTAAAACAGATTTTCGGAGACTTCTTGTCCTTTAGATAGAATATCATTTTCCTCTTTTTCTTTGTGTTGTTCGTAAGCCATAGAAATGGGGAAAAGAAGCGTAACGGCAAGAACCGGCCTGGGTACCCATGAAAGAACATCAGGTTCTAAACCAATCACATCCACGATGCCCCACTGGCTAGGTACACCGAGTTTCTGTAGAAACTTATTCATTACATCAGGATTAGATTCCAAGGGTACTAAGGTTTCAGTCGCCATTTCTAATAAAAGACAAATAATAATTTGTAAGGTTACCGGTATTCTAGTGTTATTTATGAAATACAGCACAAGTTACAATACAATATAGATACCTTTTATTTAATGACTAGAAAAATTTCGGCAGCAAGTTGAAACTTTTTTATAATTGGCTTGAGGAGCTTCTAGACAGAGTTAATGTAAAACGTTTAGTACTTTTCTTTTCGAGATCAATATTTTCCTAATTTTCAAGGGAATTTACAAGTCATACAAACTGTTGCCATATTAAAATTTGAACTGCTACGACACGTAAATTGAATATTAATCAATACTTATAATTTAGTTAAAGTTATTTTTTAAATCAATTATATTTAAAATATATTTTTTTATGTGAAAAAAAAGGATAATTAATTATTATCAAATAAATTATTTATTATCTGAAAGTCAATTCACTAGCTGTTTTACGAAAATCGTAAAAAAAAATAATGTATCAGTTATTCATATGTTTACTAAGCCCTTGCGCCTCATAGAATTATTATTTATTATACATAGAATAGGAGAGCCATAGGCAGTGTTGTCAACCTGAAATGATGCGCCGATCGTATAGATCATATGTGTATATTCATTCCTCAGAATAATAACTAAAGCATATTGTTCTGAGATTAATTTTATGACCAAGGGGCGTAAAATAATCGTACCTGTCAAAAAAATTATCGTACATTTTCGAATAACGTATAAAAGCATTAGTTATTTCTAAAACAGACATTGTCATGAACATTACGCTAAACCGCCCGCCACGTCCTTATTTTTTGATTTTCATATGGGTACACCGCATTGAAAATGGCGCGAAAGTTTGGGTGATTCAAAAATTGTTGAAAAAAATGAGTGTCTTGAAAGTTGATCGATCAATCATTAAATTTATTCAAAGAAATAAGGTAATAATAAGGTCCGTTATGATTGACAGGGTCGGGCGATGTATTCAGTACCATAGTTCCTGCTACACAAACTTCGATCAGCGATTTTATTTTGAAAAAAAAATGTATAATCGAAAATTATCGTACATTGTACGTTGAGCCTAATTTATCGTACGTTTGCCAACACTGACCTTAGGCATTCCTGTAAGCATTTTAAGCGTCAGTCTAATCACACATGCGCAAATAAATATTTATGACACGTTTTTAATTTAACTACTTTGGACATTTTTTAGGACATCTTCTATATGTAGGAGTATTTTTACTATTTCATTTAGAAGGAGTTAAAACATTTGTGTAAAACATTTTTTGCAAACTTTATTGAGTCAACAAGAAAATTCAAATATTAGTTATTCTGGCTTAACACGAAAGTTAGTAATAAATAAATACAGTATTTTTGATAACTATTTAATTTTTTCTTAGGCATTGTTTGTATTATTCTAGTTAAGGTAATAAAATCTATAATAATTGTCGCATAAAATCAGATTTATAGCACTTAATGAGTCTCCCCAGACTCTAGGGTCATAATATATATGGTATTAATTATGGCACGTGAACAAAAGTTGTGTTCTGACGTGTATCCGGGATAATCCAGGTGCGCAGTGCTTATCGGACATTGTATCTGCGTCTCCGTCAAAAAAAAACAGGTGCAGTTGCTTTGTCTCCAGATGGTAATGGACAGGTAAGATATTAGAGTGCAAGCCCTTGATATTACTGAGGTGCACTTTCAATAAGGAGTGCAAGTGCAAACGCTGTAAAAACTTTTTCTTTTTTTGGTCTTTCTTCATATTAAATAAAATAAAAGTGAATAGGGAGGGGTAATGGCACTTGAACGAGGCGGTACGTATTGAACCCGACGTCGAAATTGGGTTAGTTTAAAGTTATGCCACTGGGAGGCTAGCCTGGAGACTGCTTGGACCCATTTCCCATAAACGGCTTCATCAAGCAACGTGCCGGAACACGATGCTTTGCGACACGACTTTGCCCGATGGTTAGTAACTTTGCCGGCGACCCGATATTATGGTCTACCACCTAGACATACATATACTTACATACGTATTTAATGTTATGTTTTGTTTATCATATTTGAATACTGTGATTATTTTAGTATATTTTTTATTTCCATTGTTATTTTAACATTATGATGGCTTTGTACTTTGGAAATATTCAGATACAGTTAAATATTCAGGTATAATACATTTGTCATTAAGTCAACTGTCACTATTGGCATAATGCACGCAATGCCTTTCCATACAGTTAAAGAAAAGAAAGTACGCAACTGTCAAACGTGAAGGCTTGATTTTGACATTATATGACAACAGTCAAAACGTTGGTACTTATCGCTTTGTAGCGTTGGTAGCATATTTCATTGAATTTGTGTTTATCATGCAAATTGCATTACATTTCCAATGGAGTTATTATTATCGTGATAAATGAGATATATTATATATTTTTCCCAATGGCTGTATGTAGCTTAAGAACTTTGTTACTGATAGTCTGCATTTTGGAATTGGTACGTTGGAATTGAATAACTTCGAGGCCTAATTAGGAAAATAATAATATATTTAAATATTAACATTGTATGTCATACATATAATGTATTTATAACAACAACAACAATAAATTTTAAACTGATCTAAGTTTTTTAACTTCACTTAAAAAACTTACATTAAAATACCTTTAACATGATTCATGAATTTGCAGATAATAACTATACAAAGGCAAGTGTTCGACTTCTTGGGGTATATGTGGTTGCCAATCATTGCAAACTTTTGCAATATTATTTTCATAATATTTGGTTCCTTTGGTGCTGTACAATATGTTACAAAGTATCTTCTAGCAGTAAGTATCCAATATCTAGAGAAATTTTGGTTTAATTAGATTCTATTATGTGGTTGCTAATATAACATTTTTTATAATTAGATAATTATTATAACCAGTTGCAATATAAATTTCTTCTTTATTTTTATTATAAATGAGTGATAAACAACTATGAGTGGCAAAGAACAAATTTATTTAAGAATCTTTTATACAATCTGCATATGACCTTTACCTCTGTATTCAGCAATTGAAACTATCTACAAAAATATATTATGTATTATTGTACAATATTATACATGAAACAATTTTTTTTAATGATGATGTATTTTGTTTTGTTTTAGTATGCAATATGGAGTTTTATGTGGTTGACATGGAATTCGTTTTTAATGTGTTATTATTTGAACCTTGGAATTCTTAATAGGGTAAGTTTCATATGTAAAGTAATAAATCCAAATAAAGGTTAAAATATGAAAAATATATGGTATAACTTTTAAAATAAAGTAATACTAATTAAATATTATTTTCATATCTAAAATGAGACATTATAGATCATAGAAAATGTATTATACCGATTGAGTGTGAAGTCTGTATGCATCCCTATATAAAGGAAAAACTGATTTGTATTCAGCTTATGTCTGTTAGAAAGGGCATAGATTCTCTTAAAATGCTTTGTTTAATTATTTTTTTAACCAGTGCAATAAACAAATGATGTAATAAAGACATTAAATTCTTGTCTATGTGTTAGGCTTATCTTTTGATGTTGATAGTTTGATTTAAATTTCAATTTGATTAATACTAAATATACCTTGTAGGAGAGTGGACTGTTGTCTTTAGGAACTGGTAGTGTTAGTTGGTGGGAGGGTAATGGGTGGGGATGCCAACCAGTATGGGGAGAGGTGGACGGCCCTGGGACTTGGAGACCAGCTCGGGTTGATGGCTGTTTCCTTCCATGGCAACATGTGGAATTAGCTCAGTCCACTATTGCCGCAATTCTTGCCGCTACAGCCTTGCCATTAACAATAATTTTAACATATAGATCATTTAGAAAGGATAAGACAGTTCCTGGTAAGTAAAGTTAATATTTAAATAGTCTATTAATCTCTTTTGTGATAATTGATATTTGTGAATGTACTAGGTTAACTGAATATTTAAATTGAAATAACTCGGGACTATTTATAAATTTATTTATTTTATGTGAATCACCTAAATATTGTTATTTATTTATTTCAGATAAGTCTACTCTGTCCCGCCGTCCAGTATATACTATAGAATTAAGTCCCACCGAGACAAATGTCAGCGAGAGCTCCTTAAAACCGATGACTCCTCGACGAGTAAAACGCAGATCTGGTTCCCGAGGTGCGGGGTCGTCCGTCCGTCGCTCACGGCGCTCGTACCGTAACGCGGGCTACCTCGCCTCCAACGCCTCCCTGCCGCGTGACGCCCGAGCCTCGCGGCCCACCTCCGCACACTCCTCGTACTCTAACTTCCACGCGGCCAGACCTCCTTCCTACCACGTACCCGAAAGGGATACCGTATCGCGACAGGACACTTACGATCCACCGCCGCCCGCGGATTCCATCCCCATCGTGACCAACAGGTCCGACACCGCGAGACGCAGCAAGATGAGTCGGGACGTGGTGGGACCTTACAATGTGCCCGAGGGGTATAAGCCTCAAAAAACCTTCGGAGACAATGCCCCATCGTACGACAACATCGTGCGCGGATATGAGAGTGCGGTGGCGGCGTGCGAGCCAGCGTACGAGGCCGGCGGGTACGGATATGGGTACGCGGACGGGTCGTGGGAGAGCCCGCCGCCGCCTCCAGCCGCGCGCGCCACCCCGCAGGCGCCCGGCCCGCCAGCCTACCAGCCGGCGCACGACGCTTACAGCGGGGTGCCCTAACCACTGCTATATATTAGTGGTCGTACACCTACACATCACCTCACTTCTAGCTACAGTATTTTGAGTAATTAAAATATGTAATAATAGAAAGGTATACACAAACACTTACCTGCCATGTTATATTTTAAAATGTTACACGATTGTATTACTTATATTAATTCATGTGCCTTATCTAGTGATGCTCACTACAGACTACACTTATCCTTGAATTGGAAGATCGACGAATCTCTAGTTTGAGAACACTTTATGACACTTGTTAAGTTTTAATTAAGCTTTATTTTAATCATTTACATTCGTTGTAAGCTAGTACTTTAAAAATATTGGTTAAGTACTTATAGGCCATCAGTTACATGCGGTAATTGTATGAAATACATTCCGGTGTTTTAGAATAAGTAATCTAGAAAATAAGTTAATGTTACAAAACAATTTTTTTTAGTTGTAATTATTGTAAGCATAGGTGTGAAGTAATAATGAATATTGTTAATCAGTCTATGATAAATATCCGAAGCGAGCTCAAAATAAATCATGATGGCTGAAATTATGAAGCTCAATTAAAAAGCTCTGGTTTATCTCAAGGTATCAGGTATTATAATAACAAATTTAATGATAACTATATAAGATTTGCATATCTTTAATTTTATTTATAAGTTTTTATAAAACAACAAGTTCAGCAATAGTACTCAAAAGAGAAACTCAAATATATTTTATCTATTTATATTCATTATATTTTAGTAATAGTACTTGGGAACATGTTTGAAATGAATCCGTCCAGTGTATAAACTATAGGTATACTTAAAGTAATTAATCAATCGAAAATTTGGGTGAATAGTAAGGACTATTAAATTTTAATATACTTAAGAAAGTATGTTCAATTTTTTACTGATTGAACAGTTTTAAACTAACGATATGTCATAAATTGAAGTACAAATAGTGTTGGCCCAATGATAACATATTCTTTATATATTTCCATTTTACAGACAAACGAATTTTATATTCCTATTAATTTGAATATGTATTTATAAGTGACATACAATTTACAAAACGAGCTTTATTAGATTAAGATTTACTTTGTTTTTAGTTAAGTCTATTATTTCGGACCTTTATACCAAATATAAAACAACGAAAATTTCATTTTTTATTTCAATAAAATTACACTTCGAGCATTGTACTTATATTTAATGACTGAAAACATACATAACTCAAATGATACAAATAAAAGAGCAAACGCAGGCCAGATAATACAGAAGAGGTATGTAATGCAATTAATAATATTAACAGATCTTTAACCGGCTTTGGATTATAATTTTATATGATGATCGGATGTTAAAAGGGATCGCGGATTTAGCGAGAGCGACGAAAACGATCAAATGTATTTACAAAAACATCCTACAACTCAATAATATATGAATGTATAAATAAAACTTGTATCAGATCGCGGGTAGCTGTCGTCTCTCCGCGGCCGTGAGGTCGGGATGCCACACGTCGACGATCAGGACCAGACGAGTGCCGGTACCGTTGTGCCAAACTTCGTGTTCGAAGCTATCGTCGAACAGGAACGTCTTGCCCAACTGCCACTGTCTGTATTCCAGAAAAACAACAAGAATATAAACTTGTACCATTCATACTACATAAAATAAATAGTGTCTAACCTAATTTCCTTATCGACACGTATAAATGTGCCTTCGGTGTTGCTGAGTGCCAAATGCATCCGCAGCCTGCAGTTGGTGGGTCCGACGTGCGGTCTGACGTGTGTGCCGGGTGTCATCATACTGAACTTGACCTGCCCGCGCCGACAAGTCTCTCCCTCCCCCGCGCCCCGCCCTACCCCCCGCAAAGCGGCGCAGACGGCGGGCGCGCGCTGGCACCGACCGCCCACCTCCCGCCCGCGCACGAAGATATCCAGCTGAGACCACTCTCCGCGCTCCTTCAAACCCTCCTTCTCCTGCTCGTACAGAGCCACGGCGGCCTCTCCCTCTTTGAGAATGTCTCGCCACGAAGCCTCCAACGCTCTAGCCAGGCCCACGTATGGCGTATCTTCGACCCGCCACCACGGCCGACCCCTCAATCGCGGCACGTTGTATAAGGAGCGTTGCGACGGTGATAGGAAATGTCCCAATTTGGCGCCGCGTTTGTGCACTTCGTGAGCCTCGTCGAAGCGACCCAGCGTGAGCAGCGCGTCTCCCAGGTGGTAGTATAATCGTGGGTCGCTCGTCGGTCCCGCGTCGCCGTCTAGAGCTTTTCGGAGAGCTCGTACCGCTTCTTCTAGCTTGTTGTAGTGGGTCTTCAGAACGAAACCGTGATGGCCCAACGCGACCCGGTCGTTCGGCCAGAGTTGCAACGTTTCTTTCAAAACCTCATCCGCCAAGTCGGCCCTGTAACAAAAAATAATAATTTCGCTACAGTAGCGGATCGTAAATTAGGACCGTCGTCACATTAACGACCGACATTCGGCTCACCTGTTGGCCATTAAAAATAAAACTGTCAAATTGTTTCGGTAATCGACCTCATCGGGAAATCTTCTTATCAAAAGCCTGTACACCGGTTCGGCTCTTAAGTACGTACCTAAAATTATTTAACATTTATAAACTGAAAGTTTTTCCTTTAATTAATAGTCTCAAACTGACGAGCCGACCTCTAAACTGTATTCTGTCGACCGTCCGGCGAGCGACTTCCAGGAGCCTCTCGTCGGACAGGGCCTCGTTCATCTTGAGGAGGTGGAGATAGGCGGCGACGGCGTCGGCCAGCAGGCGGTTGTCCCGGGCGCGCTCAGCGGCTCGGTCGAGTGCACGAGCCCGCAGCCAGCGAGCGCGCCCGCAGCCGGCCAGCCCCGCGCCGCCCGCACGCGCCGCCGCAGACGACCACGCGCCCTCCACGTTAGTACGCACACGGGGTCACACGACATTCCTTAACACTAGCTTATTCTATTTGTGGGTTATGAGGGTGAAATGATGCTGAGTCTCAGGCGACTCCCCCGGGGAGGCCGCGCGGGGTGCGGGCGCGACCCCGGCCGGGGGACTCGACGGAGAGTCAAAGGGAAAATGACACAACGATCAATGCTTTATTTCTAGAATTAGTTAGAGAGTTAGTCCAGCCATTCCTGGAAATATTAATTTTAATTGATTACTGCTCTATTATGTTTTTTTCAGCCCGTACCATTGTATTTTATAATGATTGTATAAATAGTATTTGATAACGTTTTCTAATTATAATTGTTGGTGTATCCGTGAAACACAAATTGTCATTTCATGCAGAGATGCATATGGGGATTGTTATCTATTGACTTATTGTAACTGCCTATGGAATAAAACACAAAAACATGCAAACACAAAATAAATACACCAACAAATTATAAAAAGTCACATAATTATATGGTTTGAAATATCTTTAAAGCTTGCCATATAAAGCTTATTCAATTTTAATTTAAAATAATTATAGGTTGATAATTAAACCGACAAGGATAGGGATTCGAACCCGCAAACTTTTTTTTTTATCCTATATTTATTTCAAATTGAACATAATTTTCATATGTACTTATTTTTACCATTACCATTTCAAATATAAGCATTTTATTAAGGTTTTGGGATGACAATAAAAAAAATAAAAAAGTTCGAAAAAATTATTAACATAACCCATCTATCTTTTTAGACCATGTTTTTCAAAGTTTGTACTTCATTTTAGTTAAGTAGTTCTTATTTTATAAAAATACATATAGCTTTTAAAATTTGCGTCTTCCGTAATAGGGAATAATTTCAAATAGTAATATTTTTTTGACCTATATTTGTTTATTTTTGTATTTTGTGTGCAATAAAGATTTTATATATCTATCTATAAATTCAGTAATACCTGGCGGAATTCCTCTTCAGCGGTATCGAGCTGCGCCCTCCAGTAAGGTTCGCTTGGCTCACCCGGCCATTCTGCCTCTAAGCTGTTACCACCTCCCTCTGGAAATAAAATAGATGATTGCAAATGAAAAATAACACTTTTGATACAGCAACTATTTAGAGCGTTTTTTTTATACATTCTTTTATATATTTAATACATTTCATCATGTTTGAATATATTATTTTCTAATATTAATTTAATAATAAGACTGTTAATGTCACTCACACTTTGTTAGTCATGCCAGAACATTAATTATTATAGTTGGTATGTTAAAGAGTTCGCACACTATAAAGCTCATGTTACTGTATTGTCCGGGTCTCTCCGGCTCCGGCAGTCGTCCGTATTTAGCTTCTAATCGACTAAGTAGTTCTGCATCATCAACATCAGAAATTTCTTCTTCTTCAACTTCTTCGTCAGGTATTTCCTCTTCTTCCACTGTCTCGTCGTATATAATTTCAACGTCAGATACTTCCTCTGGTTCTGGTTCTGATTCTTCGGCTACTTGTTTTTTTGCTGGTTCTTTGAATGGAAGTTCATTTTCCTCCTCAACTTCTTCGTCCTCATCCTCTTCTTCTTCACTGTATAATTCTTTTTCCTCCTCTTTCCGTGCATCACTTTTTGGTAAGTCCTAAAAAAAAATATTTTTACAAGATAAATAAACATTAAGGTTATTTTTTTACTATTTTTACAATTGTCTATTTATTTTCTATTAAAATATGTTTGTTTTAGTAAATAATATCAGTTACTTACTAGCACTTTTGAAACTACCTCCTTAACTATTTCTTCTTCAATCTTTGGTTTCGCAATAGGAGCACTTTGAGCCACTGGGGCTGGTCTTTTAAAAACTTCCTCATCGACAATTTGACGCGAGGCTTGACTCTGAGAAGTTTGCGTAACTCTTATCGGTTCGTCTATAATGGTCATGCGTCGGTCAGACAAAGAGGGCGTTTCTTCCATAACTGGTTCTTCAGTTTCAGGTGCATCTGATATGGAAATTATCGAGTGACTATACGCAATAATTCGTTGATTGAAATAAGACTATCTTTCGTTATATATAATGTGATGGTGTACGCTGTATACGCACCGGGGCGGGTGGCGCGACGCAAGACCGCGTGCGTGGCCGCCAGCAGCGCGCCGCCCACAAACAGCTTCAGCCACACTGCAACAACGCGCACACTTAACTACCACGCTTGTATCAAACTCCGCGAATTGTTTTTAATCAGTTTAACACCTTGTTTTCATTTTGATGTTGTAGCTGAGATGCTAGGACTTGAGAGCAATAAAAACGGACTTCGACAGCGACACATGGGTTTTAATAATCTTGAACTGTTATCTTTTAAAATGTATGTATATTTTTGATGGCGATAAAAATATTTAAAATGAAGTATATTTGTATATACGAGTATTATAACATATTATTTAATCAATGATAAAAGAAATAGAGATTATAAAGTTTTATAAACTGAAACTGAACTGAACATGATACATTAGACGATTAAGTATGAGAAGTACTTTCTCTTACATCTATCTACATTATATAAATACGTTTCTATAAGTATGGCTAAAGCTAACAATTATTGTGTTCAGGAACATGTTGTGTTTGATTTAGTTTTATATCTTTATAATTTTAAATAAAAGAAATGTTTTTTAATATTTATAAAATAAGTTAAATGTATAAGGAAGATTTCTTTGATTAAATTATTTAAAAAATCGGAAATTAATGGTCCGGAATCGGTATCACATACCTTTTATTTGTCTGGCGTTTCGACCAGGTTGCACCGGTCGTGGTCAATATTAATAAAAAAAAGATGTGCGGGTGGATGAAGAAATTTCTTCCCCAAGGATTCGACGACGGAGAGCCTGCAACGCTGAGACAGTCAGCCTGTGACCACGGCCGGTTCAGCCTGGTCGAAACGTCAGGCAAATAAAAGGTATGTGATTCTTATTCCGGACGCGTTAATTCCCGATTTTTAAATAATTTTATATAATGAAACGCGATAGTTTAAAAGTTAGTATAATTAAATTGATGTAGGTTTTGTAAGGTATTTAATTTTATAATATATGAGTTGTCGCAACATTAAACATAATATTTAACAGGAGTGAAACCTAAACGAGTTCCAGTATATTCAGTCGAGTGTAACAAAGTGAATATTTTTCGAACATGTCTATAGATTTCGTCACAAATGTTAAATCAAATTTTTATTTGTTTTTTGAAATCCACAGAAAAGTTGAATACCTGTAAGAAATACATTAATTCCATTCTCATGTCAAATGAAAACCGTGTGAACAAACTTTCTAATTCGCCACGTCTTTCATTTATTTCTTACAACTCTTCCACGTGTGTGAAACGGATAATTTGTGTCACCTATTTTTTGTCTCATGTTTCACCAAACACGATAGTTTCATACACTATTCATAAGCATCACTTTAATGAAAGCATTTATAAATTGGTAATACTACATAATAACAAAGTTATTTTATTGACATTGGCTAATATTGATCACACAGAAACATACATAAGTACTTTATCTATCAATAGTGTTAAATTTAACAAATGATCACCCATTCAAACTAAATAATTGCTAATTGTATAAATACAGGGCATTTTGCCAAAATATAAAGCCGGAATAGTAACAGTTATGTAAGAACACCATCTTTACCTTCCACACGGATGCCGCGTAAAATATCTAAACCAATTGAAGCAATCGAATACATATTTACGTAATATAATGAAATTCATACGTGCTCTCCTCACGCTGCAATGAGCACAAATAAGTTTAATGAGTAATACGTGGGCGACCAGAAATAACGACAACGATATATTTTTATCAAGTTACGTTAACACTACGTTATAACAATTTACATTTACGTGAATTCGTTATATCGATATATAAGTAGGTATGTAATGAGTAGTTCGCTACTTCAAATATTATAAAACAACACAAAACATTATAATAATATTAAAAAAATTTAACGAGTCTTAAATTTAAATAACCGAATAGATATTTTGTCTAAAATGTTTGATTTAAAAAATAATTTCTTCTTTCATAATTCTATAGGAATGTAGATTGAAAATATTACTTACGAAAATCATAGTCAAAGAAACATTAAAAAAAAAAGGTTGAAATAAAAGAATCATTTTTCTTATATTTTATTTATACATCACAGCAATAAAAAAAGAAACAACGTATTTTCATTGTTATTCACTTTAAAAAGGGTAAATAGCATGGAGTTAGTTAATTAGTTTGTTAATTAGTAGCCTCATATAAATATACTAAGAAAAAAAAAACCGCAAAATTCTCAGACTGAATTATATTTAGAAGAAAAGAGAGCAAGATTACAGCTATTATTCAAGATTTAGTTTTTTTTTAAAGTCTAACGGTCGATTTTTGGAAGGATGATTCAAGTAAATAATTATTTGACAGCGTTATTGTGAATTATGATCGATTGTCATGTTATCAACCAATCAGAAAAGTTAATTAAAAAAAATATATAATCAGTCTTCGCGAAACAGGATGTTAGTCAAACAAAGTCTGTTATAAATATTTTTAAATTACTTACGACTTTGAGGAGTCTCTTCCTCCTGTCTGCGAAGTTCCTCCTGTTGTCTTTCGTATGCTTCTTCTTCTGCTAACGTGTCAACTGGCTTTACTTCAGGTTCTTCTTCAATCTGTATAAAACAACTTATATTGTTATTGTGAAAGAAAAAAGTTTAAAATTTAACTAATAGAGGCACATATATACACTTAAATATTACTAATGTAAGAACTTTACTAATAATAATTGTAATTTGTTATTAAAGTTCATATCACCTCAATGAAAGGTTTCCCAGCTTGAGGTTGGGATATCTTTTCAATTGGTGGTTCATCATCTTCACTTGAAGCATCCTCTTTAACTTTTTCCTTGCTTGCATCTCCTTTGAGATAAAAATATAAATTGTAAATATAAGAACTTTTTATCCCAATAACCTTAAAATAATGTATTTTTTTAAAATACTAACTTTTTTCTTTATTTCCTGGGACATGGTTATCTGCAATTTCTTCCGAATCATCACCATCAATGATCTCCTTCTCTATTTTCTCTATTTCTTCGTCATCATCATCTTCTCCTTGATCATCTTCTTCACTTTCTTCATCCTATAAAATACACTAATATGAGCAATTAATCCTATTTTTAAATGATATGAAGCACATTAATGAAAAATATGAACTCATAACATGTTAAATATAACAGCAACCAAATAATGCACCATATTGTAAGAAAGACCATTTAATAGTATTGTTTTAATTTTGTATTGCATTTATAACAAAACCATTAAAAGTAAGGGATTAAAAGAAGTGATAATAAAATATTCTTTTAATTTAATTTTGATAATTCTTATCAAAATTTATAAAATAAAAATTATCTATATGGAACATTATCAGGTGATATAGCATGCGTAAAAAATAAAGATAGATACATAAAATAGAATAATAAAATAAATCTTCAATTTAAAAAAATTATAAAAATGCTTTTCAAGGCAAAAATAACCTTAGAAATATATATTTTTTAATTATTAATAATTTTTAAGAATGACTTGTGTAGTACTAATACTACCAAGTCAAAGTTAGTGATTGGCCAATCAACATATTAATTGGTTATTTGATTATCTTTTAAACTAACACACTTTATTTATTTATTTGCACCTCAATGTTTTGTTCTTTGCTTTCGTTTTCATCATCTTTGGTCTCTTTGCTTTCATCACCATTATCATAACTTTCGTGATAATTATAATGAGAAGTCATTTCTTTGCTTAAATAATCATCTTTTTGTTCTTCCACATCTTCATCACCTTCATCATCATTCTCATCAATCTCGTTATTTGATTCAGTGACTTCTTCGTAATTATAATGTTCATAGGTTTCTTGTTCATCATCCTGTTTAATGTTTTGAGGTTGATATACTTATTTTCTTAGAAATAATTATTAATAAAAAATATGTGTTTTTTTATTTTATACCTATTGTTATATCACAAGTTTATGACAGATGGTCTTGCTTTATGTTAAAATAAATTATTATGCATAAAATATAATGTAGTAAGATCATTTAAGTACAATTTTTAAGTTAAATTGTTTTTTAAAAATAGTTATAGATTAAAAATAATCAACACAGGCAGTCCCTATCGCTCAACTAATAAAGCATCATTAAGTGTTTGATGAATTTAGCATTCTATATGCAATAGTCTTTATAGAATTTTAAATCTTTACTTTGTTATTATGTTATTTTATTTTTTTTGTAATATCACACCTCATCTTTTAAATCTTCGTCACTTTCTTCATTATACTTTCCGTCATCTTCGTCATCACTATCCTCATCCTGACCATCATCATCATTATTCTGAGTTTCAACTTCCTCATCATCTTCATCATTTTGTTGACTATCATCTTCTTCGTCGTCATCATCTTCATCCTCAATTTCGTTTTCGTCTTCATCTTCTTTGCTTTCATCATCATCAACATTGTGGTCAATTTCTTCTTCAAGTGATTCTTCTTCTGCTACATTTTCATCTAATTGTTCATCAGGATGATCCTCATCATCATCCTAAATAGTTAATATTAATAAGTGCATTTTAGAAATAAGCCAAAGACATAAAAATAATAAAAATATATTTATAATAAACTTTTTACATTAGATTGTTCATTTTCACAGATTACATATCTGAATATTTTTAGATTAAAGGCCCATAAAGTATAGTGTAGTGTTGTTTGACTAATTACATAGATAATTTTTATTAAAAACAACGTAACTTTCTTTGTGATTTAAATTGGACAGCAATTCAGAAAATATCTTTAATAGATATTTGTCTTATTATACACATTTTCTAATTTTCTATTCTAAAATACCAAATAAAATTAATAAAAACAAAGAGTTTAATGGAAATAATAATATAAATGAAGTAATTAACTGGTGTACCAATCTGCAATAACTCACATGGTGTTTCAGTTCCAGAGTGTGTTCATCGTGATGGTCTTCAGCAGCATCTTCTATCCAACCCTCAAGAACACCAGAATATCGCGACTCTACAGAATTAGCCTCCACTGGAATAAAATATGATCTTAACAATACACAAATATTTTAGTTGATTAGATTTTAAATATATATTTTTTTGTATTAATTGTACATTCACAATTGTTTCTATTAGAAACACTTGTGAATGTTTAAATCACTTTTTAATGATATGTGTGTAAGTAATACTGTTTTCAAAGATAATAATATATTGATACTCACATTCAGTTAGTCCTCTATTTTCCAAAATAATTAATCCAATAAGTGTAACCAGTACCGCTAATAACGAAAAAAATATGATTTTTGCACACCAGTGTCCTCCTGTGCCATGGTCATGGTAAGAATGCATAAAAACATCGCCTTCTCCCAATGCTGCCGACGTGCCTCGAGCCTCTTCTGTTACTAAGTCATCTGGTTTCGAGAAAAAATAATATGAAGAATATTTATCATTGATATTAATTAGCTCTACGCTCTTACTTACCTTTCTTCTTTTTCTTATCTTTTCGCTTTCTTGGTTGTACATCTCCTGACATGGTTCCCTAGACTCTGACGCTCAAAAGGCGGCAGAAAATATAACTTTATTGTTTCATAACCCTGTGTAAACAGAATAGTAGCATGAACTGACAGATAAGATAAAAACTACAGAATAATCCAAATGCGCAATTTAATTACATATATTTTAACATTGGCGCATGTTGGAATATTAAAATAACCTACATAACAAAGTATCGGTGCTCCTTACTTAAATTTATTTTGGTATTTAACCTAAAAATAACCGGCAAAGACAGCTCGGGAAAGAGACAAAAGTCAAGTATCAACTCTCAAGAGACAGGTGTTTCAGATCTCGAGACGTAAAAACAAATGGTTTTTTTTTGTACTTAGTTTTACAATATTTTTTAAATTATGAAGTAATATATAATAGCCTGAGATCTTTGAATTGCGGGTTATTACAAATGTAAACGTATAATATTTATAGATAATACTTACCACACTTAAATTTTTAAACGTATATAAGAAAAAATAGATGTAATGTTACTGTCACTTTGACATAAAACAACAGAATTTCTCGATTATCTTAAAGTTTTATCTTTATTCTCAATTGATTTATTCAATTAAAATTTGGAAATTTACTAATTACTTAGTATATATATTATCAGTTTAGAAAAGTATGATTTCTATAATGAATAATTAGGGATATAATAATAAATAATTATCACCTTTTATTTAAATTTGTAATTTACAAGAACTTAATATTTAAAAGAAAATATATTTTTTCATTAAAAAGCTACATAGTTACAAAATTTATTCTTTATAATATGTCTGAGGTAATTATATTGTATGATGGTTATTCTATATTAAATGATAATTATGAAATGAAAGCAAATTGTAGTTGCATTTTAATAAAAGGAATTCACAATATCATTGTTGATACAATGACACCTTGGGATTCAAATAAAATTGTTACTGGTTAGTAGGTACAGCCTTTTTTTTCCTTAAATGTTTGACTAATATCAGTTAGAAGAAAAATATGAATAGAGAACGAACTTTTTTATTGCAGCACTTACAAAACACAATCTCACTGTGGAAGATATTAATTATGTCATATCAACACATGGTCACTCAGATCATGTTGGGAACAACAATTTATTTTTAAAAGCCAAACATATAGTTGGTTTTAGTATATCATTTGAAGATAACTATTTCATACACCCCTTTGATGAAGGTATTTTTTTTTATACTTATTGAAAACAATAATTATTGGATTTAAGTTTTTTAATTATTCTTTAAATGCAACCTGTAACAAATTTCAGGGAAAGAATATATTGTAAATGAGCATGTTAAAGTTATTCCAACTCCTGGCCATACAATGTCTGATGTTACAGTCCTTGTTACCTCCTTAGATAAGAAAATTACAGCTCTTACAGGTAATAAAAAAGTTGAATTATTAACATTCTTCATTTATCAGATAGATGTTGACAAATCCTTTATCTTATTTGCTAAATTATAATAAAGTTGTCACCACTAATTACCATATATGTATGTATAACATACAAAAATAATCATCTAAAAGCGAATTAAAACTTTTGAATCCATTTATAGAATTATAGGAGATGCTTATGTTTATGCTTTAATATCACCCACATTATTAAATATCATATTTTCATAGGAGATCTGTTTGAAAAGTTTGAAGATGTAAATAATCCGATTGTATGGATAGAAGCTGGCAGTGAGGACCCAGTTAAGCAAAGAAAGAATAGGTCCAAGGTATCCGATGTGGCAGACTGGATTGTGCCTGGACATGGGCCTATATTTAAAGTTACAGATGCTATAAGAGAAATTTTAAGAGCACAAATACATGAATCTACTTTCTAATATATATTGTATACATTTTTTACAATAGGTAAAATTAGGTGTTACTAAAAATTAATAAATTATAATTGTGTACTGCCCTTGGATTACAGTGGCGTAGCGTGAGTGTCGGCTGCCCGGGGCGGAAGACAATTTTGCCGCCCTCTTATTTAGGTATTTTATTTTAATGTATACTATGCATTACATACATTAATTATAGAGAACTTTTCGGAGAGAACAGTCATCATTATTTTGTATTATACAGGATAGATTTTAAATAAAAAACAGTTTATCTAAGTTTTACAATCACGTTTATTAATACAAAAATTCTTTTACTTTAACCAATTAGATACATTGATTTAACTTAGGTACCTATCACTTAAGATTAGGTACACCTTGAGGATCGACAAGATTAAATAAAATCAATTTTTATTTAGAACTAGAACGATACTATTATATAACATTTTTATTTTTATTGAAAAGTAATATGAGTATTTCTTAAAAAAACAAAACAAAACTTCCGTCTTTAATTAAAAATTTATACGTCTACTTTTTTTAAGAGCAAAGTCTTTTATTGCACCGTCAATGTCTATCGCATCACACACCTCTTGCTCAATAGACAAAATAGGCAAATTAGTTAGTCTTAGAGTACTCATTGTCGATCTTAAATAATTTTTAATCAATTTCAATTTTGAAAAACTTCTCTCACAGCTGGCATTGCTTATAGCAACTGTGAAAAATATTCGGAACATTATTAAAATATTGGGCAGAGTATCTTCCAGCTTGGATTTAACAATAAATTTAAATAACTCAAGTGAGTCTGCATTAATCAATTCATTTTCGTTGCCTGTAGCAACAACGAAAGTCCGCAGTCGAAGTCTTTCCAGCTTGAAATCCTGCTCGTCAATTTCGTCAGATGCGTAGTCTAGATTACATTCAGTGTTGTCTGGATCTAATAATATAGCCGGTGTTAGATAAGCAAACTTATCCGTTAAATTCTGTAGCTGTTGAAAACGCTCACGAATTTCTGCAATAACTCTATCTAACGAAGAAAACAGCTTTCGTCTCAACTCATTTTCACAAGACAAGTTAGCATCTCTAGTTCCGTCATCAAAAATATGCTTTCTTGTTATGCGCCTCCGAGGTTTTATGGAAATTCCAAGTTCTTCACACATTTTTTGCATAACCTACAGCGCCATTTGCCCATTCCTCTCTTTTCTCTGTCAATATCATCTGCAAAGCATTTACTTTCTGAGCGCACAATCTTATGTCAAGTCCCCTTGTTTGTAAATATTTTTGTGCATCATTCACTTCATGTAGCACCGGTTGCCACAGGCCCAAAAAACAAAGAAAGGAAAATGACTGCATCGAAACTAGTAAAGTACCTGCATCTGTCCTAGTGTTTAAGCTTTCACCTGCCTCCGTCAGTTCTTCCAAAGTGACGAGAATATCTTTGTAATGATGCCATGTCACATTTACGGCATCGCCTCTTGCACTCCACCGCGTGTCTTGAACCCTTTTTAAGCTTTTGCCTGTAGCTGTTATCAGAACTTCCCAACGATGTGTCGATGAGGAAAAAAAAGAACAACAACGTTCTAAAGTGCCGAAAAAAGTTAGTGAATCCACCTCAACTGAGGCAGCGTGTAAACAAACTAGGTTTAACGAATGATTTGAGCAAGGTACGAATTCAGCTTTAGGGTTTATTTCTCGAATTCTTTGCTGAACTCCTGAATACTTTCCAGCCATAACAGCAGCATTATCATATGCTTGGCGTCTACAGTTGCTTATATCTAGGCCATCAGCTTGAATTTTGTCCAAAATCATCTTTGAAATTCCTTCAGCAGTTTTGTCTTTAGTTTCAATGAAATCTATAAAAGATTCCATTACTTTTACTTCCTGATTTTCAATTACTACGTATCTTAATGCCTGACTTGTTTGATCTTTATGAGAAAGATCTGGAGTGCTGTCGAATATAATTGAATAATACTTAGCCTTTTTTATTTGTCCGATGATATGTTGGCGAACTTTATTTCCCAAAATGGCAATAAATTCGTTTTGTATTTGTGGTGACATGTAAGTGATTGAAATTTTGCCAGATATTTTAGACCTTACAAGATGTTCACGAAGTACAGGATCGTATTTTGCAATTAAATTAACCAATTCTAAAAAGTTTCCTCTATTGGTACCGGTGTCGTTTTCTATATGTCCACGTAAAGCCAAATTTTGTTTGGCAAGGAATCTTATAATATCAAACATTCTGATAAGAATTTCCTGCCATTTCTTTATTTCTTTTGCCACTATGTCTTGCTCTTTTTTGTCAATAGTCTGTAATTTTTGAAGTCTGCTCTCCAACTCCTTCCATTTGCAATAATTTTGGATGTGTAGTGCACTTGATTCGTGACTTGAAACCTTAGGATTTAATTTCCACCAAGTATTAAATCCATCAGATGAGCAAAATTTAGATCCATTCGGTGTACTTACGTTCTCAAATAAACGACAACAAAAGCAAAATAATGATGCTTTAGCTGGAGAATAAGCCATCCAAGTACGTAAAACTTTTTCGCCGTTAGTCAATGTACGATAAAACCAATCCTTAGTAAGCCTTCTTGTCTCTCCTTTTGATTTTAAAGAGCACGAATCTGAGCGTGTTACTGTTGACATTTCAGCGAAATTAGTATCAATATGCTGAACAATTTCCTGTCCTTGCTGAATGAGATGCAATCGAATATTGTCGTCTATGTGTTCAGGCCATTTTCCAATATCGTCGAAATTTTCCTTTCGTCTTTGGTACTGAATAGCAGACAATGATGATGTTGTATCAATCTCTGTTTCGGAACTATGCATGTCCATGTCTGAACATACAGATGGAGACACTAATGCAGTGGATGTTGTTGGAATTTGATCTTTAGGAACAATGTCAAGTTCTTGTATTTTTTCAGCTTGTTCTGGGTTTAAAGGCCCAGTTGTCTGTGATGAATTTAAGCCTAACGAGGAATCTGACGTGTCAGGAACAACACTTTTCACATATTTAAGTAAAGCTCCTTCATTTGCTCTAATATTTTCCAACTTAGCTCTTCTCTTATTACGGTAAGAAGCCCCACTTTCTTTTACTCTTTTCATTTTTGATGCTAAAATCAAAAAAATATTAAATGAGAAAAGTACAAGTTAGTGTTGTAAACAAAATTATCGAACATTTCAAAAGAAGTACCTAGGATATTAAAAAAAAACCTTGCTTTACTGAAATTTTCCGTTTTTAGGGTTTTGTACCCAAAAGGAAAAAAATTGAGCCTTTATCTATCTTTACTTTTATTAAATCATTTCATTGACCGTCTGTCTGTCAAGACCTTTTTTCATAGGAACGAGTACTTACTTACACATATTAAATTGAAATTTATATCACAGTTTCCGATCAAGATCCCTTTGAAATGTGAAAATACTTTTATGCACTTCGGCGTTTCTTTTTTATTTTAATAAATTAAAGTTTGAAGTTTGAACAACATATCAGATAGTCCAACATACAATTAGATAAATATAATATTTAATACTCACTCAGTTGAAAGTTGTTCAATAATTTCACAACCACTACACGCACTTATTTGCACAAAAATCACAATTTGGAAAGCGTAACATAATTAAAATACGAGACAATGTGAATTGGACTACTGACGATCCATCAATAAAACTTTCTTTGAATTGTCAAACTTTGTCAAAGCACGTAATTCCCCGTACCTTAAAGGGGCTTTCTCGTACGTGTGATAAACTATATTGAACTTATGGTCCAAGAGCTAGTGGTCCATCCGAGTAACGGTATGCCTGTAAGGCTAGAAATTCTTATAGTGATGAGTCATAGCATGCTAAGTACGGTAACCATCGCCTGGCAAACATCAGCCCTGCACGTCATCAACCCCTATGTTTTTGAAACTGCAAAAAAAAAAATAAAAAAAAACTTGGCGCTGTAAGCTTGAAACTTTTATATGATTTTGTTCATTAGAAGGGAAGTTTAAAAAAAAAATGACAGGCGTGTGCAACGAGCACAAGTACCTGACAGGTGAACCGAAAGGTGTGTAATATATAAGTTGAAATAAATTTTTTCCTGTAAAGTTGAAATTTATATATGTGCTTGTCTAGGCTATTTAAAGTAAGTATGTACAATGACAGGCGGTTCTGGCTAGCACATGTACTTGACAGGTGAGGGGAAAGTTGCTAGAGGAGTGCGAGATAAATTAATATGTAAGAGTAAAAATCAAGGGTAAAATATATGTATTTTATAAGTTTTAATTAAATCTACATAAGTTTTTAAATTAATCTCCATTTTCATCTGATAAGTCATCATTACTGTCATAATAATAATAATAATAATAATAATAATAATAATATCAGGACAAATTACACACATTGATCTAACCCCTAAGTAAGCAAATTATTTGCTTCTGTTAAGGGTGTTAGACAACGATACAAATACAGAGAAATACACATATAAATACTGAGAATATATATAATAAACGACCAAACCCAGAAACACAGACATCTATGCTCATCACATAAATGACTGTCTCCGCCGGGAATCGAACCCAACCCCCATTGGGCCGTGACACGTTAGGCGTCTGCGCTAACCACTCGACCAACGGGGCGGTTAAATCATCATAAGTATCTTCATGTCAGATGTCATCTTCTGAAAGGAAACAAAGTTTGAATAGATTAATAATAACATTATATCTTGGATCTTGCGCTCAATTACATAGAATTCTATATATTTTTTATTAAATGAAAAAGTTGTGTATTACCTGTTCTTCAGTTTCACTTGACTCATTTTCGGCAGTATCAGGAGGCTGTTGTAATATTTCGTAGATAGAAGAAGGCAATGTATCCCCCTCAAACCAATTAAAAGCATATTCTCCATCCACTAAGTTCCAACCATGATTTTCAGGTTTGAGAACTGTTGGCTCTTTTAAATGACTATTTTGCCAAACATTGGCAATGTATACAGATCGCAATAATTGTTGTTGTAGTTCCCGGTGACACGGAGGTAAATTTGAGGAGTCATAACTAATAAGTTTTTTCATAAACACCTTAGAATTATTTGTTTTATATGTGTTGAAAAATTTTTCCCTCCGTGTCACCGGGAACTACAACAACAACTTCTATGTAATTGAGCGCAAGATCCAAGATATAATGTTATTATTAATCTATTCAAACTTTGTTTCCTTTCAGAAGATGACATCTGACATGAAGATACTTATGATGATTTAACCGCCCCGTTGGTCGAGTGGTTAGCGCAGACGCCTAACGTGTCACGGCCCAATGGGGGTTGGGTTCGATTCCCGGCGGAGACAGTCATTTATGTGATGAGCATAGATGTCTGTGTTTCTGGGTTTGGTCGTTTATTATATATATTCTCAGTATTTATATGTGTATTTCTCTGTATTTGTATCGTTGTCTAACACCCTTAACAGAAGCAAATAATTTGCTTACTTAGGGGTTAGATCAATGTGTGTAATTTGTCCTGATATTATTATTATTATTGTTATTATTATTATTATGATGACAGTAATGATGACTTATCAGATGAAAATGGAGATTAATTTAAAAACTTATGTAGATTTAATTAAAACTTATAAAATACATATATTTTACCCTTGATTTTTACTCTTACATATTAATTTATCTCGCACTCCTCTAGCAACTTTCCCCTCACCTGTCAAGTACATGTGCTAGCCAGAACCGCCTGTCATTGTACATACTTACTTTAAATAGCTTAGACAAGCACATATATAAATTTCAACTTTACAGGAAAAAAATTATTTCAACTTATATATTACACACCTTTCGGTTCACCTGTCAGGTACTTGTGCTCGTTGCACACGCCTGTCATTTTTTTTTTAAACTTCCCTTCTAATGAACAAAATCATATAAAAGTTTATAGCTTACAGCGCCAAGTTTTTTTTTATTTTTTTTTTTGCAGTTTCAAAAACATAGGGGTTGATGACGTGCAGGGCTGATGTTTGCCAGGCGATGGTTACCGTACTTAGCATGCTATGACTCATCACTATAAGAATTTCTAGCCTTACAGGCATACCGTTACTCGGATGGACCACTAGCTCTCCTACTATTAATATATATGTAATAGAAGTCATTCTCGCTGATTGTTAGTCATAAACGGGGAATTCCCACAAGTCAGTATAGACGTTGTTGCCAGTCGCTACAAAATATCATTCAAAGAAAAGGAATTCCCCGAATTCGTCACAAAATAAGTAATGAAAAATTCCGTGCTCCTTTCAATCGGTCCAAATTTGTAGTTACGATAAAAATATATATTTTTTATTTATTGTTAAATTTTGCCGCCCCCTATAAAGTGCCGCCCGGGGCGGGCCGCCCCCGCCGCCCCCACTACGCTACGCCACTGCCTTGGAAGTTAGTTACTTGGGATTAAAATGTTGAAGGATTATAAATAAAAGTCAAATATTAGGTAAAATTTTATTACACATAATATATAAGAGTTTACTTTGTTCCAGTTAAAATTCGGTGATAAACATTCTTCTTTACATATTTCTATGAGATATATAAGAAAAATAAAGCATTTAGCAAGATTATATAATCATTGTAATTTATGATTAAAATACTTAAATCTAGACCACAAAAGATATAATGTGCTGGAGACAAGTACATATAAGAAGCAATGGTTCAAACAAACATCCAGTATGTAGATAGTTGTTTATGAATACAATTATAGATGTGATAATTTGCTAACCCATTTTGTAAATCAATAGTAAGTTAATATGGTTCATATTTAAATACCTACTACTCTAGTATGGCTATTTTTAAACTAGTTAGAGACATACAAGTATATCTATGAATTTAAATCATTAATTTTCAATACTCACGATAAGATTTTGACCACAGAATAAATTCGATATTTTGGTAGTTATTGCATATCCCGAAACATAAAAGTTATACCATAGTTAAAATTAATCTGAAGATAAGTCAGCGCTACATATAAGTCAGTCATAAAAACAAACAAAACTAGTTTTCTAAATATTGTTCCTAATGGTGGTTTTAAAAACCAATTAGAATTACTTTTAATATATATTAATACTTTAAAAACAAATAATTTAAGAATTAACAGTAAATTTATATAAATTACAACCATTCACCAGCAACATTTTAATGCCCATTTAATGGAAATAAAATATAGAAAAATAGGAAAAAGATAGAGCTTAGAAAAATATGTTATATTTTTAATGAATACCAAACCACAAATGTTTAAAATCGATTTGTTGAAAAATATATTATTAGTTTCATACAAATACAATAACTATAAAAAGCATATTGCAATACAAATAAGTCAGAGATGTGTAATAGTATAGTATTTTAACAAATCTAATAAGCTGATAATTAAAACGTTTTTAACAGACCATGCAGTAACTTAAACCTGTTTTTCATTTAAATAAGATCTTACTATAATCGGTATAATAATAATAATTACGTAAAATCTTAACTGTTTACTGGTTTATCATTTTCAAAAATTCTAGATAAAGATAAGAACTATTAAATCCAAGTCAAATAAAAACTTATTCAACTAAAGGCGTAGAAGTTAAGCTACAGCGAGTTCCACATGAAAATATGTAGTGATAAAGTATGAAACATTTGTGTTTGTAAAAACTATAGAAATGTAAACACTAACGGAAAATATAAAGCTATGCTAGGGAGAGCACTCGGCTGTCTACTCTATGTTACACCCCTAGGAACTACATAAATTACAAAATAGCATACATTTAATATTTAATAGAGGCTTTATCAAACTGTGGCACACATAACTTCCCTATTCATATATTACTACCGGTGATACCTTCTACTGAGATTCTCGTATCCACGAGTCCGGGCCATAGTTGCTGCGTGCAATAATAAAAAAAAAACAATTATCCTAATAAAAATAAAATATAATTCCAATATAAGTTCTATGTACATTTAGGGTTCTAGACCTTTATCACAGCCGTGGGTCACTAACTCTACAAAGCTTAGACATTTCCATATCCATTCCGTATATTATAAGGTAGCTGCAACCAAAAAGAAAAAAATGAATGTAACTCTAAGTGTGGAGTTAGCTGTGATGTATATTTAGTGTTAGAACAAAAGTATACCGAACTCTGTATCCATATTACATACAAACAGAAGAGCCGAATATATAGAAAGAATTACATTTACATATAATAAATATGAAATAATAATGATTTAAATTATATTGTTTACAAGTATACCTGTGGGTCGATACTGGTGGGGACTGGCTGCGGTTCGTCGATACACAAGTCGGAGTCCGAGTCGGTTCTTCTTAGACCGTCCTGGAGACAGGATGAATATTACTCATATTTATTAAATTAAAGGACATGACATAACAAAACATATATAGCAATTTTATTAGGTACTGTTTCGATTTAATCTGTAGACTATAAAAGGTGTATTTATTTATAGACAAGATTGAGGGTACTACAATATCTTCATATTTAGTATGTATTACATAGTACACATCCATAATAATCCAATAACAACATAATGTACCCTTGTTATAACACGAATTCACTTATAACGCAAGTGACAACTCTCGTGGGCTTCAGATCCACCTTAAGTAGAACATTACACCAATATTACACATAAACTGTAAAGCTGTGCCGGTGTTTTTTTTTATTTTTTTTTTTATACAAAACTAGGTTAATGCTTGACTACATTCCACCTGATGGTAAGTGAAATGTAGTCATTGGTGGTAACGCGCAATAACCTAGCAGCCTATTCACTCTCCTCTTGAAGACACCCACATTATATTTGGCCGGAAATACCGACGCAGGCAGATTGTTCCAGTCCTTCGCTGTACGCACTAAAAAAGACGAAGCATAGCGCTTCGTTCGGACAGGTGGAATGTCCACAACGTAGGGATGGATACCTGCCGTGCGACGGAACGGTCGGACGGCGACCGCTTATCCGTTCCTCTCGATGGCCTCGCCTAAAATGTGTGTAGCGCACGCTAAAAGGTCCCCAGTGGACCTATTTCGGCGAAACCCGTACTGTCGGTCGCTGAGGAGATCGTTACCTTCCACGTACGCTAGAAGCCGCGAGTTCAATACACGCGGCATAATAATACACTTTGTATATTTAAATGAAGAAAAAAATAAAATGAAACCCTAATACTTACACCCTGAGTATACTGCCGTGTGGTAGTGAGCAGCCTGGCCACGGGGTTGAGGAAGGCGGGGAGTGTCTCAGTGAGGGGGGGGCGCGCGTGAGTCAGCAACGGCTTCAGTAGCTTGGAATCCACGGCGCCCCACAGACGCGCGAGGCGAGCTTTCTCCGCCGTATCGTTGCCGTGGGGACTGTCCTGGATAGGTTCATAATATTTAATGTTGTTTAATATATCTAAGACAGTTTTTAGTATGTAGTTTACAGATTTTTCTAAATTTAAAATGTTAGTATTTTTTTTAAATTTTGAACGTACTATCCAATTTGAAGTGGATATTAGTGACAAAACGATGAATCTGCTATTTTTTTAATATACTTCGAGATACGGTTGAGGTTAATTGATTAATGTAATGTTAATTTATAAATGGTTATATATTTTTAGCATATTCACGTTAAAATACTATTTCTAATAATAGTCAGAATTATTAAATATTATATAAAACAACATATCATATACATATAATATCATAAATAATAAGTTTAGGGTATCTAGAGGGGGTTTCTAATCTAAAAATGAATAAAAAACAAAGATCTTTAAACATGTACAAGATATGCTGTTGAATACATAATCATGCATACATGTACTTTTAACACGCATACATTTTCTACATACTCTTACAATATTGAATAAATAAGGATTTACATACTTCGTAGGAGTTTAATTGCCAAGGCATAACCACTCCGTTTTCGCCTTTGCCCCACTTAACTACCATGCGGCCGTTCTAGACATTGAAATCAATAAAAAATATAAAGTAACATGCATGCATAAATAAGAAGTGTTAAAGTGTAATGTCCTGAGATGTAACATTAATTTATAAAGCCGTGTTATTGTTAACTGAAACGACATGTTAAGTGTAACAGGCATCAGATATAAGTTCTAGGAAATTAACGAGGAAACAACACCGCCTTTTTCATGCGTAGTTCTGTATTTTTGTCATCGTACTACAATTATTGTATAGTATCAACAAAAATACGTAACTAAGATATTATATTAGATTTCTGTGCTAAAAGCATAGAGTTATTATATATAGAGTAGGAAAGCCAGTTTAAAATGTGTCCAACGAAATAGAAAGCCCATGAAGCTATCAGTCTTTCTTGTAGAGAGACAGAGACAGAGATGAGTATCGATCTAACATCTTGCCTCTTTTTTTATTTGTTGGACAATGACACTAGGCCTACCTGACTCCCCTATTATATCTATAACTACTCTATGACTAAAAGTACTCCGTGACAATATGTGTTAGTCATGTCGGTTAAAGAATTAGAATCAATGCACATTCAATATTCGCATGCAGATTGATATATTTCTTACTGATACCCGGTCGCTACTGGGGGATTGAGCGGAATCCATATTTCGAAGGCCGAGGCTTATATCAGCGGGCTGGACAACAAATAATTTACCGTCAAACAGGACAAACATAGACCAGGAACGAATTAGGTTAGGCGCAGGGATGGTAATGCAATAGGAAATAGATAATCGATTTTAAACATTATCGATTCCATATCCTACCGACCACCACTTGATTGGACCAAATGCCTGTACACATCTATAAGCCCAATAAAACAGATTAAAGTCAAGATGTTAGATAAAAAAGGTAATGGTGATGTGAAACGAGCGAAGAATCCTAAATAATGATAGAACTCTTCCAAACCAGCTAGGTATAAGCATAGAGTTATTAAACATAGAGTAAGGATAACCCAGCCTAAAATGTGTCTATTGAAAAAAAAGAGGAAGCAAATGAGGCTATCTGTCTCTTTTTTTGCATGAGTAATAAGACATCTGTATCGGTCTCCTATCTTCCCTCTTTAGTTATTTGTTAGACTCACACTAACAGACTCTGGCCACCCTACTCTATGTATAATAACTCTATAGTTATAAATCATAGGAATTTGAGCAGTTTCTTCTTTAGTCTATGGTTATTTAAGATTCGTGACACACAAAGCATGTTCTTAAGCCGTGTATACATACCGGTCTGCCTGAGTCCGTGGCCTGGTAGAGCTGCCACAATAATTTCTCATTAATCACATGCGCCGTACTAAGCGTACGTTTTAATGTTTAAATCTAATCCAAGTGATCTGATCAGTACAACGATTTGTACGTGCACGTTCAATAATCACAAAAAAAAACTATATACACTTGGTATACCGACCAATATTTTTTCACCAAACAATATTGCTATGATGAAAAACCAATGTTTAATGTTTATATAAAATTAAATATAAAATAAAATTATTGTAAAAAGAAGCCAGAAGCATATAAATTGAATAAAAGGTTCTTTTAGAAGAGAACTAAAGGAGGTTATATTTGTCTTTTTTACTTGAAGGTGCATGTATGCAGCAATTTTAATGATTTTAGCATTTTTGACAAAACAATTACTATCCTAATGATTTGGAATAGTTACGGAAGACAGGTCATTGTATATGTTAAAATAAGATATAACAAACAAAAGCAAAGGCAGAGAAATCTTTTAAAAAACAGATAAAAGCAATGATTAAGTTCTTTAGTAGACAAAACCTAATAGTTAATAAGATCTACATTCTATACTTTAGCGGTTATTTACTTGAATTGAGAAGTGTTTGTGTTTTAACAGATTTGTATCATGACTTATAAATAAAATATTATCATATAGAACTGTTTAATGACCATTAATAATATGATAGAAATCTGTTTGATAATTGTTTCGGTGTGTTATAAGATAAGCCTAATAATTATACTTCATACTAAACTACATTACAGATTTTTTTTGAATTAATACATTAGAAGTGAAAATATTTTAGCGAAAAGTGCTTTTATACAGAAAAAATAATAATATATACGATACTTACACTTCTCACCTCTCGGTAAGGTAAGGCTTCGTTTTCATCATTCTGACCTTGACTGGAAAAAAAAAACCAATATTATTAAAATTTCTATGAAATTATTTTCTTTTACAACCAGTTATTATAATTTAGGATTATTGAAGTATTTGATTGTTTTCTGAGTCATTGTTATTGTTTGATAACGTTATATGGTTTTTTACCGAGTATGCTAACGTCAGTATATATATGAATTCGTTGGCTTTTTCAAATTAAAAGAAAATATATAGTAAGTATAAAACATAAATATATATTAATATTGACAAAATAAATAAGTGGAGTATATTTTTAATTGTTTGGCTTTGCTAAACCAGTTTTCCTGCAACGCCAAATTATTCAGAATACAAAGGTTTTGGAGTCCAGGAATAAGACTAATAATAAAATAAACATTTATCCTACTATCTGGGATAAAATATAGATCTTGGTGGAATGAGCGAAGAATAATTATATAGGGATTGAAAGTAGAAGTAAATAAAACCAATGACTCTATCTAATCCAAAAGCTATATTATGCTGTAAGGCTCTATACATTTGCCTGCTTTTATTCAAAATAATAAAAAAACACAAAATGGCGGGTACAATGAACTCACCCCGTTGGTATCCTTAGGTAGGCGAGTGCGTGCGAGGCGGCGCCGCCCTGCAGCACCACCGTGGCGATGACGATGAGCGAGGTGGTGGTGAGCATGGCTTGGCGCGCCTCAGACACTGTGTTGCGGATGGCCAGCGCGAACGACATCGCACCACGGAGACCTGGGGCGGGTGGTACATGTACGGCAGATTTATAAGAGGTCACTTGTAGAGGAGGGTCAGTCAGTCATTAGGTGAGTTTGATTTTTCACACACCACGGGGTATATATAACGTTTATGGAATTAAATTGTGATTTAAATGTTTGAATTAATCTGATTTTTATTTTTAATTTTTTTTTCCAATGTTAATTTCTAATATGGTACGGAATTGATTGTATTTAATGATACTTTATTATTATCAGCTTGTAAAAGACAGAATGTAGGTGAACAAAATAAAAGTACATATTACCTTTTGACAGTTGCTTTTTTTAAATAATTCGTAAACAACAGTAGTAGTTTAAATATTATAAAGCAAATATAATTTTGACATTTTGTATAAATAAACAAAAAAATATTTTTTATCATAAAATTATCGACTCACCCGAGAAGAAGAGCATGTGTTGGAAGTTCATAGGTATCGGTGGTTTTCGACCCAAGTTAAGGAGAAATGACAACGGATAGATGTTAACAGCGCGCCCGAGAGTTGAAGTAAGCTGTGTTATATTAAGAAAATTCTTGGATACCAAAACTCTGTTGTGTACAGTAATAATCATTTTAATATATGTATAATAATGTCGCTTATACTAATTAGCTCTGTATTGAATATTTTCTCGGCTGTATTCATGTTAATCAAATCGAAATTCGCTGTTCTAATTCATGAGCTCGGAACAAACTCGATTTCGTATTCCGAAATAACTTACGTGAATACAGCCGCGTATAAGTAGGTATTTAATAGTCATAGTAATAATAATAAAAGTGTAATAATTATTATTTTAGATATAAAGGATACAAATCCAGCAATAATGAACCACGGATCAAAATGATGTTTCGGGAACGTGAACATTGACACTCCGATGTATGTGAATATAAAGTTCTCAGCGAGGAAGTTGAGAAGTTCGAACAGTTGCTTGGTCCTGTTGCGAGAGTCTGATGATAGATTGTTGTAGGTGTAGTGGGCTTGGCATATACCACAGAACAATACTGCTACAACACCTGAAATTATTAAATATATATTTTAATAAAAACTCAATCGGGTTACATAGTCAATATTTGGCTTGGATACATTTTTAAAATTTGTTATATTTTTAACGGTCTGAAATATTTAAAAAAAGCTTAATAGGGTTACACATAGTCAACCATTTCTTGTCTTTTATATTTAACAAACAAAGTGTTGGTTAACAGTATCTGATAAAAAAAAATACAAATAATGTCTTAATTTGTTTGTTTGTCTGTATCGGAATCGGATAATAAAAAAATAAAAGAAAAACATTTTTAAATCATGAAATGTACCTGTAAGTTCACAAACTTCAGCAATTAGAAAAGCGGCGTACGACATCAGCACGAACAGAGCCGACTCCAGCAGCGGCCAGTCACGGACGTGGGTGAACTTAGTCATTTGTGGGTGATTAAGGAAACATCTTTAAACTATTTTAAAATATTATATTCTAAAAAAATATCAAGGAAACTTCACTAAATCCATATTCGATTATATGCAATAAAAGTATATTTATATTAAAAAGGATATCAATGCAGTCAAACATCCCATCAGAGCACCAATGAGCAGCGACAAACTGAATATTCCTATGAAGTCTCCAATCGCTGCCAAAAACGCAGTTATTTCGAAACCACCATCCACTGAGTACCTCTTTTCATAATTTTGTATTGCTCTGGAAATTATTTTATAAAGTGACATGATTACTAGAATTAAAGAATTTGATATGATAAAATATTAATTATGACAAAATATATCAATACCCAGATAAGTTTTCATTAAACAAAATTTCGTTTAACCTGTCAATAAGTTTGTTGAACATTAATAAAGGAACCAATCTCGCATTTCTACCGTTTTTAAATATTATGTGTCTATTGTTAAAAAACCAACATTTAATATGGTTTTGTTAATATTTAAAAAATAAATACCCTCAATAATTAAACATGGACAATTTTAACATTATTAAAATGTATTATATTCTTAACAATAATTTAAATTAGAAAATCATAACATAAAAAAATTGGCAAGGATAGAAACGAAACAAAATTATTCCGTTGTAATTCATCTTCACTGAACTGTAAAATCCTTGAACAGTACATTGTTCCAAGATTACATAGAGTTAACAAAGAGATTAAAGAGTTTTATTGGTATTTACTGAATAACTAATTATGAAATAACTAATTTACATTCCAAAGTCCAAGTTTTTTATTTCTAATAACATTGTTCTTATGAATCATCAATGTTTCATAGTCCTAAAGGCTCCATAAATAAGAACCAGCGAGCAAATCCATTGATTGATTATATATTGGATTTTATAAACAGAAATAGTTAGAGAAAAACAAATAAATTAAAATTGCAGAATTAATTTTTAGTAATAAGATATAAGTATTTCAAGATATTTCTACACTGTATGTCATCATTCAAGGAAAAATAACACAAATATTAATTAACTAGAATAATTTATATTAAATGCTTGTAATTTGTAATAATTACCCGCTGAGGACCAGAGCCACTGCGTCATTGAGGACACTCTCGCCGAATATCATAGCATATAAGTTTACATCCACCTGAAATAATTATGCCATATTGAAAATATATTAAACACCATAGATGAGGTGTGCCTAAATTACTTTGTTCATTCAAGATGGAGGGTATATTGTATATTATTTTTGTTAATTTTAATTTGAATAAAGATCCAAGATTACATTTTGGAACATGATTTCATTTTTAAATAGTTGGAAAAGAAATATATTAAACTCTTATAAGATAGATACTTGAAAATAATTCTTAAGGTTTTGCAAACAAAAGAGAGGTTAAATCAACTTAATAAAACTTAGCAATAAATATAATTGTATAATAACAATGAATGAGTTTTTAACTATATTTAAATTTCCTTAATTAATATATATAATAAATAATTGCATTACCTTCAGTTGAGAGAATATAGCAAGTACTGTCAAAGGGTCAGTTGGTGAAATTAAGGCACCGAAATACAGTGTGTCCAGAAAAGTAAAGCTTGCGGCTAGAGAGGCCGGCATCAGCTGCACACAACCATACATCAAAGAGCCAATGATTAGTGCAGACAGGGCTGTGCCTACCATCGCAAATGTCAATATTGCACCCAGGTTGCGGAAGAAGTATTTCTATAAAAGATATTATAATAATGAAATCCTCATCATAAAATAAACATAGTTTAATTATTCGGTTACTATTTTTGAATGTTTCTCTTTCTGACTCACCCTTTTTAAACAATAACCAGCATGGAATATGATAGGAGGAAGGATAATATTGAAGAATATTTCAGGATCAAAAGTCGCTTTTAGATCTATTTCATTTTGTTCCAAATTTACTATCTCACCACGGAAGCTATAAGCATAAGTTTTGTTGGGTACCGGTACATCTAAAAAAAAAGTTTATTACAATTATTTATATTCTAATTTCTTACATCCTGTGTACAAATTGTATCACTTAAGTATTGTTGTACTTATAATACATAATAAAATAAATAATTTTACTTTTCTACAATTCTTGTTGCACATTTAGGGCCAAAATAGTAATTATTTTTTTACATTTAGCATAATCTTATTAAGATAATTTAATGAATGAATCACTAATAATCTTAATACATTTTAAGAATATATATCTTATATTATCAACATGAAAATTAATTATTATTCTTATTTAGAATTATTCAGTATTTAATTCAAATTCATTCAGTGTTTTTAAGAAATGATAATCATTAATTTTTAAACTTTAAGTAATATGCAATGTGAAAAATTTTCAATGTTATCAGTTTTAAAATACTTTACTACTATTACTACATGTTAGTTAATAAATAAATAAAAACTTAAATGGTGGGGGAATTATATTTTTTTTGTATTTACCTCCAGGTGATATTGGTATTTTGTCAGGAAAGTGAAAGCGTACAATGTCTGGTGGAACAGACAGGTTGTACTTAGCATCTGGAGCAGGGAATGCATCAATGTGGGTAACACGATTCGTACTCCCTGCATATCTAATGATTGCTCCAACTATAAGACCTGTTTAGGATAATATAAGTGCCATAAAATACAGTAATTTCTTTTTCATAAGATACTTTCCTGTTTACAATTTTTTTTATTAACTAAAGAAATAAAATAAATATTTTAATCTTATGTCTAATTAATTAATAACTGTTATCTTCAACATTGACAATTGATAATTTTTCAAGGCTATTTTACATCACATGATTATTACAATTAAAAGACATTAAAGTTCACTAACCATATATTACTGCCAATCCAGTTTCATGAAGCCAACTCACCCGACGATGTTTAAATACCCAAATAGTTAAAACCGTTAGTGTCAAGAGACAGGTGTAAATTAAAAGATTTAAGCTATCTATACGATGTAAAAGAGTCGCCTTGGCGTCCAAGGCTATGTCGGTACCCGATGCTTGACATTGTTTTGCAAAATATAACAATAAATAAGCAGAACCAATAAAAGGATTCATTCTTGCACAACGTAAAATGATATCACATCCCCGGAAAAATCGATTCTACGTCTCGCACTTTAGGGTACTCATTAAAAATGCGTCACTAAAACTAAAATTACTACAAGAGGTTTTTATATTGTAATCAAGTATAAATACAGTATATTTGTTATAACCGCTATTATTGTTTAACACTACAAGGAGAATACTAGAAAATACTACAATTTTATTTTGTCATTATGACAATTGATTTTGACAAGTTTACAAATGTAAATGAAACAAATGCACAGATAATTTCTATTATCAGATTAATCAATAACTTTTCGGATATAATTAATAATTATTGCTATCCTTAGAAAAAGAAGTTAGTTATATCCTTAGATAGAAGATAACTTAGGCAAAAAATTTAAATGTAACAGTAGTAAAGGTATAAGATACAAGGAGAAAAAGAACTGATAACTTCATGCACGGCTGTTCATGAAGTAATGCTAATGTTAGCTTATTGATGTTCAAAAAGAAGGAAATGTATGTGCACCTAATCTTTTCATGTGTTTTATAAGCAATGGTTAAATTTTAAAATTACTAAAGATAAATTGTATCAGCCAGAAAAGATAGAGAGAATCAGAGACATCATGTAATTGGCTTTCACGCGATCTCCCTGATGCTTCTTTTTCTGTACTACTGAACCGATTTTAATCGGGATTTTTTTTAATAGCAACATTATCATCGATGGTTTAGGAACAAAAAAAATCTGTGATCGGTTACGTACTTGAGGAATAATCACCGAAAAACATAATATTTTGCAAAATATACGAATACAATCATTAAATCGAATCTGTTCTCAATTAACAGTCAGAATGGCTGTCAACCTAGTCTTTTTATGTTTTACTAAATTCCAAATACGTTTAAGTATTCACGGTAAATTACATAAATGTTTTAGTCCTATTTTGACTTGGACCGAAATTTCCGAATTTATTTTTTTAAAACCAGCTTTATATTCTTTTAAATAATAATAATAATAATATCACTGGACAAATTACACACACTGATCTAAACCCTGAGTAAGCAACTTATTTGCTTGTGTTAAGGATGTTGGACAACTATACAATTACATAAAAATACACATTATAAATACAGAAAATATATTTAATAAACCACCAAACCCAGAAATACAGACATCTATGCTCATCACATACATGTGAGTCCATGTCGAGAATCGAAACCGTGTCCCATTGAGCCGCTATACTTAATCACCGCTATACTTAATCACCGCTATGCTTGAAATTGGATATTTATACATGATTAGAATTTACAAGTAAGTAAATCTATAATATGTAGTGGCAGTTCCAGCCTTAGGCAAGTTTAACGGATCAAAATTTATCTGTTTTGACACGACCGGTTCACATAGATGGTGTGCTTGTAGTGGAATATACCTACATGGGTACCAGACTATCCAACTCGGCCGGCACAACTTCGGACGCTAACAGGAGGATTCAGTTGGGCTGCTTAAAAACATAAGTTGCAATGCTTAAAAACATAAGTTTTTAAGCAATGGGTCCTATCCGTACTGACACAGCAGGCGAGCTAGAGTGGAGACCGCGTTTTAGCAAGCTTAGCGTAGGACGCCCTCCGTCTCACTGGTCCGATGATTTGCGATAGGTCGCCGGTGGTGGCTGGATGAGGATAGTGATAGAGGACTGGGATATTTGCCGCAAAATAGGAAAGACCTATTTTCAGCAGAGGACTGCGACAGGTTAAAGCTATATATATTCATTGCTTTTGCTATAGAAAAATAATATAGTTCTTTAAATAAAAATGTATTTTTAATACATAATACATTTTTAATTACGCAAATAAATTATTTTTCTACAAAATTAGAATGTTTTTATTTTATTTCCAAGACTCAATGAGTATCGAGTTCAAGATTTTTACTAATCTTTGATCTTAGTTTTAATTATAACTGACGGATTTTTGCAAAAATCTTCTATACTTTCAATACTTAAGTCATAAAAAATGCAATTATTTTTCATTTTGCATTCTAACTATTAAATAGGTAGGTAATAAATTATAATTGTTTAAATAATTAGTAACATAACTCAATATTGGAGTGAACGGCGGAAGTTGACATCAGTGAAGGTTGTACGACCTGGTCATAAAAAATATAAAAGTCATGAATTGGTTCAATTCAATTTATACGTAAGAGGTCAATCATTTATAAAATATTATAAAGAAACATGTTCTTAGGATTGAACATTAAAGAAAAATAAAAACTCGAGGGTCTCAGAAAAAGGTAAAGATCAAGAAAAAAATGATCATTTAATATAAATAAAAAAAACTCAAGGGTCTCAGAAAATATAAGATAAAGAAAATATACCTATATTTTTAAATGAATTTCTTTACATCTATTTTGCTTGTATGTTTGTGCATCCCTTAAAGGTTGACTCTATTGAGATTTACTTTTCACTGTTGGACTTTTAGTCCCAAAGAGTTGTTGACAAGTAACGAAAATTCATGTGATTGAAAGTGCAACGGACAAACGCACAGTACAACGATATATTTATATAAATGGAGGCGCAAAAAAAAACAAATAGGGCCTACGGTAATGTAGTTATATATAAGTTTACCAGATGGCGCTTTTCAACAAAATAAAGAAGTTTAATTGTTTTTGCTATTTTCTTCTGTTTAAATGGAATGTTTGTATTCTTTTGGTGGCATAAAAACGTATTTTTGTGTGCTTTTATCAGAAAATATATTTATTTTTTTCTATTTTTAAAGATTTCAAAGTTTATTTACAATCAACATTTAAATTTAAATAAATAAACAGTTCGTTTCTTATAAAATTGATTACTATTTCAAACGGTTCAAATTTAATTACATTTTTCAAAGACATGTTAGGAAGTTTGGAAAGCAAAATCTTCGCTAAAATAAAACCATTTTATAATATAATTTAAGCCCCTATCAATAAAAGTGAACAATTAGGCACTGATAACTTTATTAAATATTTAAGGCGATGACTCTTACTTACACATTATCATCTGACTGACTGAACGAAATCTTAGTTACGTTTCGTTCAGTAATTATAAATCGTTTCCATCATCTGTTCTAACATAAGTTAGAACAGATGATGGAAACGATTTATAATTACTACTGTTGAATAGTTAAATACTTACCCATAAATCCCATCAAGAGTGTTTTGTTCAATGCATCGAAGCAAAGTTTGGAAATAAAGTATCATTTTACATACTTTATTTGTATGCAAAAGTAAAAAGTATAATTACCAAAAATAAAGTATAAAACTTTATTATAAGATATGGTTGGCAGCCCTACGTAGGGGTATATATCGCACCGTTTGCAGCTCTATTCCGAAGAGTGGTCAACTTTAATTGAAAATTCTCGTAATGATAATAAGCTGTGGAACTTGGGAAGCCCCTATCGGATATGACTGAAATGTTATAAAACAAATGTCAAGTAACTAACTTTCGCCACTTACGAGTACCTAGAATGTCAAGTTGTATAATGTTCCTGAGATATTGCTGATGGGAAATCCCATTGGACAGAGCTAGTATGTTATAAAAAAAAAGTTAAGTTACTTTCTCAGTATAATCAGGTGATAAGCATAGATGACTAAATATAGCACATCGCTCTGACTGACTGACTAATCTTACTTAAGTGTAGGCTTGGTGTGGCAATACCTGGTATCAAATTTTGCAACGTGGTTTTAGACATGTTTTAGTATTTTATTAGAGCTAACTACTTATAAAATCTTGTAGGAACCTAGTCAATCTTGCATTCAAGTATTCAATTATCTCGATATAGAACAAGCAGTTTATGTTACAATGTTATTTTTATATATAATCTTGTATCTCGTTAACATCCGGAACTCACGTTTAATAATTAAAAGCTATAGTTATGTTTATCTAATACTTATCAGTAGCGTGTCATTGAAAATACTACAATTAAGGTCGGTAGTACCGGTTTCATTAAATGAATGTTGTTATTTTTATTTGTTTGTACCGATAAATGATGCATCATATTTGTGATAATAGTATTTACGAGCATGAGGTAGATTAGGGACATAATGATATAAAAGGAACTATTCTTTACTAATTAGGTTTACTTCCTGGAGCCAGCCGGAAACATGAAATAATATTTTTTTATATTTTATTAGCCAACTTTTAAAATGTAGGTACATCGTGTAAAGTAGGTACATATATAACATTTTGACACAACATTTAGTTTCAGTTATGAAGGGTGTAGTTTGACAAGCGCTCATCAAATTATGAGAGTTTGAATATTCAACCCTTGGAAACCTTAAACATTTGCCTGATGCTGTCTCAGTCATAGCTTCTCTTTTATTAATACGGTGACCATTTTTATTTTTATTTATTTATTATTACTGTCTTATAACCAGAGTAGACCTTTAAAGAAGAACTCGGACAGATTTGAACAAAATTAAAAAAAAATGTTTTTAATATAAAAAAATATATATAAAATCAACCAGGACCGAAATCAAACCCGAAACTCAAGAGTTCATAAGTCTATTCAACGTTTATGACAGGGGTTAAATAAGAAGTATTTTTAAATAAACCTTTATACATTTTGATATAGTTATGATTCAATGTAGTGCTTAGGAAATACGAAATATGTTCCTGGAAATATATATTTAGAACGATTTATTTAAAAGACATGTCTTTGATGTGGTTTTCTATTTAACATTGACGGAGGTCGGTGAACCCAATAGTGGTTTCGTGAAATTGAATTTCCCAACGTTGATATTATGTTGTAATGGCGAAAACATGGCAATAAACAACTGTAACACTTATCTAAGCTTTAAAATGAATTAAGTGAAATATTTAAACATGTATAAATAATTATCTACTTGAATAGAAATAAAAATGCGCAACGCATGTAAAAATGTCTGTAAATATGAAATACAAATAACTAAACTAAACTAAATTACAAATATTTGTAATTTACTAAGTCAAGTAGATATGATAATTATTAACAAATAATTAAATTAATAATTGAACTGTTAATTAATGAACACATTGATTTTACAAATAAACAGGAATATTTAAATGTATATATACATATATGGAGCGACGGGACGGTTTCCCAGAGGTCGCGGGTTCGAATCCTTACCCGTATCGGTTTAGTTTTCATTCTATATTTATATAAATTTAAATAAGCTTAAAATGGCTAAATATATTTATAGATATTCTCAAACAACAGAAAAAAAAAAAAAAAAGTTAATGTAATATTTAGTAATGAATAGCGTAATAGTAGTCAATAATAATAGTAGGCAATAATAAATAATAAGGAATAGTAAATGATTTCGTTCCATGAATCGTAATGATTTTTTAGTAAAGGCTAGATAACTTGAATAAATATGGAATGAACAATTCACCAAAACCAGTAGGACTTGAACCTGCGACCTCTAGCATTCCGGCCCCGTCACACAATGAACTGAGTATAGTGTCGTTACTCGTGTAACTTATAGACATAAACCGGAACTCTAGGAATTGTTAACGATATAAATAATGCAGCTCAATCGGAATAAAATAAATATTAAAACCAAATACACGTTTGTTTTTCTTTTTGCAATTATTAGCGATATCTTCTTGGTTTAAATTAAAAACCATACTATCATAAATAAACTTTATACTATTATAAAAGTTATATATAATTTAGTTTATTTTATTTTACTTATAAATAATTAAATGGTATATTAGGATTAAACAGTAAATTATAAAAACCCATGTATTGGAAAACAATGCTAACTATAAATTAAATTTATTAATGTCTTTAGTTTTGAACATAACAGAAGCCTTTTAAATATAATTACTCGTTTGCAAAAAACCAATCAAAACCAAGAAGTGATAAAATTGGTACAATATTTATTTAATACCATTTTTTTTAAATTTTGGAACAACAGCTTATTTTTCGGTCTTGGGTGTTTTTTGTAACTCTAATCGCAAATATAAAATAAAAACACTAATATTAATACCGGTTTTTTTTAATTTAACAGGAAAATATGTCCGTTTATGTCCAAATGACATTGTCGATTGAGGTCTTATATTGAAATTCCTATAGCTAGTGTTATAAATGTATTAAGGTCAGTACTTGCAATAATGATGACATTGAGTAATAATTGATTTAACTATTGGGAAGTAATTATATTTATTTAAAATTTTTAAGCTTTTAGAAAGAAAGGGTCTTTTTATAAGTAAAAGCTGCAAAAAAGTTTTTATGGCTTTTGAATACGTTTTGATTACGTTTTATTAATTAACCTTAATTATCTGATGTCTTTTATTTTATTATACGGATTTAAAATTTGGGGTTCTTATAAGGATTTATTTTACTAGTTAATTTGCTAACTTCAATTTAATCAACACTTTCTATATGTAAGTACTAAAAATTATATAAAACTAGCTGTTGCCCGCGACTCCGTCCACGTGTTTATTTTTACAAACAATATTTTTATGTTTTTTTTTTTTTTTTACATTCCGATAAAAAAAAAATATTATTATCATTACATTCGAATTTATAATATTAGTAGGATAATTCAGAAACAACAAGCAACGAGCCTAAGTCAGTATACTACTATTAAGTATATGACACAAACTTATAAAATCATTTAAAAACGATTATTTTCGTATTCAGACACTACTAAGGAGGTTCTGGTGAAATTTGTTATGATTGAATATTGTCCACACTAATACATCAAGGAAAATGAATTCACGGTAATGCACAAATTAATTTGGACCATAATTATAATAAAACTAAATATGGACTTGTGGGAATTTGTATGAATTGACTGCTTATTATTAGATTTATAAGGGCAGGTATTCACTCACAAATGCTGGTAATGAATAATTTATAGGTAATATAACAAGGTTGTATCATTGTAACACTTAAGGCGAGATCTCTCATGGATCATGAGACTATATATTTACCCACATTTCACCTCAAACTTAAATCACAAATAATAACACATTGCATTTTAATCAAAACACTGTCCTTGTTATTAAAACGGACATGGATATGTATGGAATTTAATTGACTTATAAATAATAATAAATAAATACCTTTGATAAATGTTGGACATTATCATACAAATCCTATACTCTCCACTCTTAAGAATAGTTATTATTGTCAGGTCCGGAAATAATCATAAAATTTTTATTAGGTAGGTAAATCTTTTAATATAGTTAAGTAGTTTTATATCACTTTTAAATATTTTCTCATATTTTTTTTTGTCTTGGATTCGTTTCAATTTAGTAGTAGATTATGTAATTTAAATATAGAAATAAATTTAGATGCAATCTTTAAAAATTGCAATGTTTACACAACGTTACGCCATACGTAAATATAGTTGTCATATTTTTTTAATCTTTTTCACTTAATACTTGTGTACTAATAAAAAATAACCCAATATTTTTAGGTCACAACTATGGTAAAATATAATAAATAAAATGTTATTCATATATGACGATGATCCCTTTAAAATACGACATAGTTTTAAAGTGAAAGCTAGATTTATTGGTACGTCCGAACGATACGAAGAGAAGACCTTTAAAGTACTTTTTCTCTGAAACCTTGTCAAAATAAGTAAAGTGAAGAAAATATATCTACAAATTGGTTTTTCTTATTTTTCAATCGGCCCATGATGGGGATGATGCAACAATTGTTCATAAACTTACAACAGTTAATGTAGAACGCAAATGGTGGCCGCTTCGAAAGCCTTAGAAATGATACCTAGAAAAGACGTAATGCTTTTCCAATAAACCTGTTCAACGTTGTATTTTTTTTGATCTGATGTAAGAAAAATAATATATTACTTAAACTCCCTTTCTTTCTGATGTAATCTTTTGAACAATTTTAAAAGCAGCATATACAGCATAGAAAATAAACATTAAAATGATTCCATCGAAAACAGAAGGTTAAAATTTTAGAAAAAAAAAAAAAACGAACGTCGTAATAACCAATATTATTTAAAATAGTGCTGTCAGTAATGTTATGCCGGGAAATGATGTGAGTAAATGAGTACTGAATTTACTGATGTTGGGAGTCCCATTTAACAGTTTTATGTATGCGTTATTTCCTCAGTTCTCACAATTTAATTAAATATGCAGTTATTTTGACTTAAATTTACGCACAATTAAAAAGACGATATGTAAAGGGTTAAACTGTTTTTTAAGTTGAGGACTAATTTTATTAGTATTTATCCTACGCAGTTACTGATGTCTATAAGGAAATATCTTATAAGTTTAAAATTAATACAGAATGTAAAATAAATCGATACGTTTAGGGATTCGAAACCGCTACCTCTGGGAAACGGTCTAGTCACTCTACCTTTTGAGTTGACGAACATATAATGTCCTTTACCGGAACAGTTGCAGAAATAAAAATGTTATTGGTTGAATTTTCGAAAGATGCTTAATAGATCGATGAAGACCGATCAGATATAAAATTCTAAATTTATAAAAGCTGTTTAGCTATACGGTAGCTCAATTGGTAGAGCGGCGGAACGGTTTCCCAGGGGTCTTCCTCCAGGTTTAAATCCCTGTCCGCATCTATGTATTTTTTTTTCATTTTATATTTATTTAAAAATCCAATGAGCTTAACTTAGCTATACAGGTTTACAGATATTTAAAATCATTGTACAAGTTATCAAGACTAGTAATAAAACATTTTAATTATAAACCATTAAAAGTTTATAGTTATAGGTAAGCAATTGAAGGCAACTATTGCAAATTAAATTGAATAATTAATAATATCTTTTACGGTAATTATCTTTTAAATTATTCATTTCTTGGGCTTAATATACTTTTTTTTAGGATTTCTTGGAACACAACGACAACATTATATATTGATTCTCAAAGTAAAGAAACATCAAGGACTTATATACTAAGTTGCAGTCAAAACATTATAATAAATAAAACAATATAGTTACCCACTCAAAGTATATATAATTATTTATATTGAACTTACACGAAAGTTTTCGTTACGATAAATAACCTATACTCATTTTCATAGCGTGTTGTTTCAGTGGTAACTAACAGTTATAACAAAACATTATTACTACTTGTCTTACAGAACTTAGTTTGTGACAATTGTTTATAAGATCAAGGTACAAACTTCGCACGTGTTATTTCACATTATTAATCTGTACTAATACATATAGTTGTGGCCGACTCTGACCTTTTCAAATCATATAATTTAATATTGAATTTTAAAATAAAAGTATTCTATAAGGTGATTAAAAAAATAAACTTTCACCTAATTAAAAATCATCAAAATCAGTATTGTAGTATTAACGTAAAACAAGTACAAAATAATATATAAAGAGATAAATAAACAAACAGATTAAAATTATAAAAAGTATTGTTTATAACTTAATGCAGCAAATTAAAAATAAATATGTAGGTATTATAATATATAATTTAAGTAAAAATAACATGTGATGATTTAATTATATTTTTGTTTGAATCCTCTCTGAAACTACTAGTATATTTTTTACATTTGGGGATACATATTAAGGGTTTTTATAGATATTATAACCCGGGTTCGATCAGTAGTTCTGAATTAACCATTATACCAGGAGAGAAACGTAGGTAACTTCTAGTCTAATATATTCTATCGTAGTAAACATTTTCTGATATTTTCGTTTTCCTTTAAAAATTATCACAAATAAACCATTAATATCTTTTAAGGTAGACAATGATTTATAAGCACCATAGTCGTTGTTACTGGTGTTTCTTATTAAATAATTAATGAGTTATTTAATTCAAGTTAAAAATTTGATATTAGTGATAAACAATTTACATTCAAAAGTGTGAAGTATGTACAATGAACAATCTATCGGTATTTTAATTAGTGTTGTCCACAATCAATTTCAGTAAAGCTAAGACCAAGATTGTCTTGCAAGATTTAAGCAAAAACAAGACTTAGTCTACAAGGATAAGAATATACTCATAGAGGTTATAGTATAAAAGAGGTAGATACAAGAGCCTTAAGAGCCTTGGTTAGAGCAAGATGCGTCTCTGTTCACATACAGACCAAATAGCAAAAAAAGCTTCTAAAATGCTATTTCTGTGACACTAAACTTTTCAAAATAACAAGGCTAAACCATGTAAGGCTAACCATGATGATTTTTGAATTAAAAAGATTACAAGAAAGAAGACAGTTAGTAGATTACAATATAACTCAACTGTCATTCGCTACTTGAATTAAGTTTAAATATTCCGTCAAAATCGTTCTGTCTTCAAAGATATATGCTATTTAAATTTAATAACCTCAAAAAGAAAATTGTTAACTCAAGCTTAAACAAATTACAGAGGCAGTATAAATATTTAAAAATTAAATAAGCTTAATATGGCTTTACATGTTCATGAATACTTTAAAATGTATGTGTTTATTTATTTCGATATTTCTTGTGTTTGTTTTGTTGGTTGTCTTAAATAAATAATTATAAATTTCAATTTTTACTTTAGCTAGCTATTAAGCTATTATAAGTTATTTAGTTCTATCATACATAGCAAAGTTAGCCCAATAACAGACGGAGAGCAACCAAGAGAGCAAGATTGGAATTCCACCCCGGAATTCCAATATATCGACTCTATCCAAACGCTAGGACAAATCATATTAAAGTACTCAGAATTCAATAAAGCTTCTATAAAGGGTTCAAGGATTTCACAAATGCATTTGACATTCTCTATCACAACAACGCAACACAGTTTCTCTTAAACAATCTTTCAATCTAAAGCTGCTACATAGACCCATTAATTATTAGGACTATAAAACATATATATATATATCAAAATAATGTGAGCAGAAATAGCCCGAGGTGTCAGGCAGGAAAATCCATTATCTCCAAAATTGTGTATAGCCGTTTTACAATGCCTATTTTCCGTATTGAACTGGCTCTCTGAGGGCATCCCTATTAACAACGAACGCCTTATCCAATTTTTCTGAAGATATTGCAATCTTTGCTGAATCTTCTAAGAAGCTAGAAAATATAATACTACAACTAAATACGGAGAGAAAATATGCTGGCTTATATATGAACCTTAATAAAATACAAAAAAATATGACAAATGTCAAATAAAGGAAAAATAACGCTGGATGGAGTCGAACTTGAGTATGTAAAGCGGTACGTTTACCTAGGGAAGGAAGTATCCATTACTTACTTAACAAAGACGATGTCAACAGAAGAGTCCCGTGCTCTCGAAAACATACTGGGTCTATGAGAAGATTCTTAAAGGTAATCATAAAAACCTTTACATATTGACCTAAGTATTAAAAAGACCATCATGCTCAACTGTATTCTGACCTATGAGTCCCAAACGTTGACTTTTTTAAACAAGATATAGAACAAAATATTGATTTGTCAGCGAACAAAAGAGACAAGCATGTTACTCCTAAGGAAAGTTCAAAAGATAAGTAAAAAGACAAAATTGGCAGTTGCACTGCTAAACGTAAAATGGGACTGGGCCGGTCATATAGCGAAATGTATAGACCAACAATTTTATTAAGAGCAAGAATTGGTCCACAAGAAAAAGAAAGATGACAAAAAAGATTGGCAGACGAACATAAAATGGATAGAGGAAAAAAATGGATAGATATAACAGAAGACAGTAATTTTTTTTTTAATTTGGCGGATCCTATAATCTACCAAGAGCTTCCTATAATATAAAAATACTTTAAATATGTTAAAAACCGCCGATACACAAAAACGTCTAAAAAGGATAAAAATAATATTATTATTTACTTATTGAAGTCGTTGCCTCTGGGTACCGTTGTATGTACGTTGACGATGGTGTCTATTTTCCATAATTTTCGGAGCTAAAGAATGAGGACATTTGATATTATTATTTATTTATTTATAACACAAATAGGTAAGTAAAAGACAAAAACAACAAATTAGTGAAAAATCAAAAACATTTGGTACAAAGGCGACCTTATTACTAAAAGTGATCTCTTACAGGCAGCCCAAGAGTAATAGGACAATTTTATTTTATTAGGCAGTAGTTAGTGCATAAAATAATTTAACAAAACATATTACTTACATACATATTACGTTGATAACTTGTACAATATTACATACACATACATACTAACATATACATATAATAAATATATATTATTAAATATACACTAATAAATTCTTTATATGCTATTACACACCATACTATATACATTACTGCACTATACATATTACTGCTATATGATAAATATAAGAAACTTTACAAATCTAACAGGTGGTTTTTTAAGGTGACCTTTAAAGCTGTTAATGGACTTGGAGCGTCTAATCTCGAATGGAAGAGCATTCCATAGTTTAATTGATTTAACATAAAAGAATCGCTGTAACACTGCGTATGACTTAGAGCTATCTCAAGCAAATTATCATTTTAGGAGCGAGGATTCATTGTAAGACAAGAGTTGACGCCAAGAAAAGAAAAACCTTCTTTCGGGTATGTAGGGGTATTAGGATGGAAAATAATTTTGTAAAGAAGAGTAAGAGAATGAAAATTGCGACGATTTTGCATCGTAAGCCATTTGAGCTGAAGGCGGTGGTTCGTGATGTGGTCATGCTTCTTTTTTGATTTTTAACCCAAATATAAATCTTATGCATAGTATCTGAATCAAATCTAAGTAGCATGTATCTGCATAATCAAGGACTGGAAGTAGAAGTGGTTGAGCCAGGGTTATTTTTATTTTAATTGGCAAAAGATTTTTCCGCTTTCTTAACCTACCTATGGTACCAAAGATTTTTCGGCTCAATTCAGAAATTTGAGGAGCCCAGGATAAACTGTTTTCCATAGTTATAACCAAGTCCCTCACCGAACTGCTAAACTGCTAACTAGAACAGAGGGAAGAAGAGTGTAGTTTATTTTGAAAGCTGATGGTGTTTGCAAAAAATCGAAAACTATGACTTGCATAGATTTACAGACAAACCGTATGACTTACACCAATCGCTAATAGCTTGTAGGTTGGTATTAAGATGAACTATAGCTTAGGGAATATCAATGACAGTCGTTATTATATAAATCTGTAGCGTAAGATGGAAGGGTAAAGTGAGAAGTTTAGTAATATAATTTATAAAAATAGAGAAGAGTAAGGGTGATAATACCTCCTTGCGGAACACCGGTTCTGACACTGCAACATGTAGATAATTTATTATCAAGGCGGCTTGATAATAAATTATATGCGTTGTTCACGGTTATGCAGATAGGAGCCAAACCATTTCCCAACATTAGAGCCAATATTAATGTATTTTAAAGTTGCTAAAAGAATATCGATATCCACCATGGAGATGTCCAAGAGAGCCATAATAGTAATCCGCTGATTATCAACACCTAATCTAATATCATCGCACACTTTCGAGAGAGCTGTTATGGTGCTTTGGCCGGATCGAAAACCAGATTTGGAAAGGGATAGTATGAGGTTTTTACTAATGTAGGAAGCAAGTTGTTTTTGAACAATACGTTCTAGTACCTTGGGTAGGAATGGGAGAATTGAAATAGGTCGATAATGTGATGAGCTTATGTGTTACAGACTTGGAAATGGAATTACATGTGCAAGCCGCCAAATGTTAGGAAAAGTATTTGAGAGAGAATGGTTAGAAATATGACAAAGAACAGGAAGAATAGTATCGACAACCATTTTAGGGCTGATGCCATCACTACCGATTGCGTTAGATTTAATAGAATGTGACGTTTGAGATTGTTAATACTAACTTTAGAAAAGTAAAAATGATCGAAAGAATATGTAGGAAGACGGGAAAGAGAGTGCAAAGTGTTACGTCTGATATCGTTATTAAGAATTTTGACCTTGGTAAAATCTGCGTTGAGTCGGTCAACATATACATTGGTAGCAAAAGGAGTATTTCGTCGCTGACCGATACCCATTGCACCAAGAAGTTTCCATATCTAAGCTGGACTATTACTATTTAAGGACGCATGGATGCATGAGCGTTGAGCGTCTCTGCAGGTCTTGTTGCATTGGTTTCTCAGTGTTATGTACTTTTCGAATTATTTCGTTACTTGTCTTGGTAACATTTTGAATTCTTCCTTATCTAGCGGTCTCCCGACGCAACGACTTCAATAAGTACATTATAATATTATTTTTATCCGTTTTAGACGTCTTTTTATACCGGTTTTTATACCGGAGGTTTTTTAAATCTTAATTTTTTTTCTGCCCTTTGGATTTTTTTATTTTTTTCTATATTTTACTAAATAAACCTACAAACAGACTAATTTCACTTGTTTAGGTTTTTACTATAAATATTGTATAATAACTTTTCACCAGCACCAATAAAAGCTCCGTTTCTTAGAGATGAGACTACTTCTATTTAGACCAAACATAGCTAAGAACCATCTCGACAAACCAAGTTTTCGATTAAAAAAAACTGCATTTAAATGTGTTCACGCGTTTGGCTACTACGTTGCCACAGACAGATACACAGATACAAACTTATAACACCCCTTTTTCTGGGTCGGGGGTTAAAAAAGAAATTAAAAACTAACAATAGCATCTCTTGGACTTAGACTCACATAGAATTATTGTGCCCAAATACTTTTAAGTTTATAGGAATTAAAAAGGAATTATTGTTTTTTGCAGTCGAAATGCTTATAGATAACTCTAAATATACGTACTTATGTTTCAAAGAACGATATTTATTTGTCAAACTTACGTCATAGGTCGAGTATAGGAACAGTTTCTACAATAGCCAATAATATGGCCTATTTCTTTACGCGATACTTAAATCAGCCATCGGTCTGTCAGTGAACTTATAAATATACATTTTGGTTTGGTTTGTGTTCAACTAGTTGCGCTTGGCGATAGTTGGTCTGGGCGTGGTGGGTTCCCGACTTGTCGGGTTCGACGTTGGGTCCTCTGCCTTGAGTGGACTTTAGAGCGGCCCGGCGCGTGGCTCGCGGCTTGACCAGAGCCGCTGGGCCCGCTGGGTCGTATCGAGAGTCTGCTCTCTTAGGGGGAGAGAATTTCTCTGCAAGACTAAGACTAAGAGCGTAATACCAATACCAAGAGCAAGACCAAGGTTAGACTAAGTCTCGTCTGGGTCTTGCATTTGACAAAAATAACTTAAATTGTTTTATAATAAGCAATTTATTAATGTCTACATTATAAGAGTGTCGTATATTAAGCAATAAAATAAGTTTATTTTTAAATCGAACCCATATTCCAAGAACGAATTGCTTGAATTATTTTTTATGTTGTTTTCCTACACTTTAACTTCGCATGTTAATTTTATCATAACATATAGAGGTTGCATTGTACTTGTTTTATCATAAACTGGCTTTTACCCACAGATTTGCTTGCGTGAATATACCTATAAGACGACGACCCTTATTAAAAACACGCAGAACAGGATCTGAAAAGAAAAAAATTAAAACACTTTCTCGCTTTTGTTATAATTTCCCGCGATTACGTGATTACAGAGATAAGTTACTGATTCTGCAGAACAATACTCATTGATCCCGAGAAAGAAACAGCAGCTTTTACCGTAATGATTTTGTTAAGAGTACTTCCAATGGTTTATAAAATTCCTTATAATACCAAATGCAAAAAAAATCTATAACTTGTTACAAAGATTTGAGAGTTCAAGGAAAAAGCAAGGGACAAACAAACAAAAACTAAACTAACAAGGGTTATTATATATATGGGCATACTAATTGCAATATATAAAAATTTATGGAAAACATTATTAAATAAAATATGTTTTTTTCCATAATAAATAAATTATATTACGTTTAACATTTCCAATATAATATGATTTAAAACAACCAATTACATTATTCATCTCTATGCCACATGTGTGCGATATTTAAATGATACTATTAAGTAATTATGTTAATTATAATAATATATATTTTCAGAAATATAACAATATATATAGTTTGTTGCATGCCACAAAGAAAAAGTACTAAAAATAATTGAAAAATATTGAAACTACTGATGGGTACAATATGGCGATTTTATCGTTAGGTAGCGAACTCTTCCAAACATCCTAAAATTTATAATATAAAATGTTTAGTAAATTAAATATATAAACGAAAAATAAACCTATACTGGCAGGGCTTCAAACCCACGACCTCTGGGAAACCGTAATATGGTTACTAATTATAATTATTATTTGTATAACATATAAGTTAAATTAACTAACTATATAATACCCTTTTTCAATGATGGATACGTTTTTCATTGAATAATGCCCGAAAAATTTCCCTGATCATGATCCTGAGAATATCCTGCATATGACGAGCCTGGGTTCCCGGTAATTTGTAAATGACTTGTAGTTTATTATTCCCCCTAATTGTCTATATTGTCACATGTAGTCAATCTCAAGAGCTAAGTTGCAGAGACTGTACTTTACAGAGAACAGTGCGCGGTCGACCGTCACGCGCGTTGCACGTTTAATCATTTATTTTCTTTTTTTTTGTTGAACCGTAACTAATATTTATATTTTAAGCTATTCTCGTAGTCATGAATAAACCCTAGTACATACATATAGAAGTGATATTTTAAAGTGATATTTTTTTGTTAGATATAAGTAGTGAAGAATATTCAAGATGTACAAAAATATATTTTATTTTGCTTTGTTTATATGTCTTGGGTAAGTAAAATACATAATGGTTTTATTAAATATCCATTTAAATATATGTATATTTCGTATACGTTTGTTATGTATTGTATATAAAAACTAGCGGCTTCAACTATAAAAACATATTATTTCTACCCCCAATCTATTTATATTCCAGTTTTTCTTTATTAGAAAGCAAAACAAAACAAAATACCTAGTCTGATAGAAATGAGAAGATAATCTTATCAATAAGAAATAATTTTACACACTTACTTGTTATAATTTATAACAGTACTCAAAATACTCGTGATTATATATAAGTACGGGTTAATTATTTTACTAATTAGTTCAACATTATGTTTTTATATAAATATTGTCTATAGTGATGACTGAAATCTCATTTACTGAAATCTCATTTACCAAAAAAAACATAAGAGCAATTATAATTCTTAACAAAAGGTAGAGACTCTTAGAATAAATAGACGAACATATTATAATTATGCCTTGTCTATATATCTATATTCTCGTGAATTACTTAAAAATTACTGAACCGATAGAAATCTGGTTTTTACTGAAGGAAAACTTCGGCTTTAGACCAGGTAAGTATATGTTACATCTAAATCTAGCAAGTAAGAGGCCTCTAAATCTAGCAAGTACTTTTACTTGCTAGATTTAGATCCTGCTAATGGCGAAAACTATAGGCTTATAGCACATTCGTGTTAATGAATGCACGAGGGTTACTACGAAGTATAAAGAAACACATCTTAACAACTGAAATAACATGGAATATAAAATACATTTTACACGAATATATTTCCACTTAAGTAAATATCGTGAGTACAAAATAGATCGTGCTATCATTGTCACTCAACATACTTTTTCACATTTAAACAAAACCATTTTATTAACATTTAGCTACTATTAAATCTCAGTTATTCGTTGCGTTTTTAGTCGTTGTGATCTTGCATTTAGATAGATTGAGATCCATACCAAGTTTCCGAAAGTAGATGTTAAATTTTATTTTTTTGTATACATTAAACTCTAGGGCTAGTAATATTACTTTCCATTTGTTAGACGTTTGGCTCGGAGGTAGGTATATTCAATAATAGGGTGTAAAAATTTATGTTTTGACGAGTCCCGTGTTGGACCTACTTATTATTGTATACAATAAGTAGGTACAGGTCGCAACATATGTGTATTCATATTATCTTTTCTTAAATTCTCTGAATGATAAATATTTTATTGCATAACACCTAACTTTGTTTTAAAATAACATTAAAAAGAACACGAAGACCATTAAAAATATCTTTAAGTAGCAGAAAAAAAATGAGGAGGTAAATAAAATAATTTTCTTACAAATTAAATAATTATCAACGAGACTGCAAAAAAAGATACCAAATTAAATGCTTTTTGCTAAGTATCCTGTCCGTTTTTATTGAAATGTAAATATATTATGCAAATGTACTAGCTTTTGTTTGTGGCTCCGTCCATTGTCAAATAATTAGGTAGTTGATCGATATGACCAATACCTCATAAACGATATTCTATATTATATACAAAGACATAAATATCTACATATACATAAATCCTTTTTTGTACCAAATTTCTTTTCTTTCTCATTATTTACAAATAAAAAGCAGTTAAGTAGTTCACAAATATTAAGACTTCAGATTAATGTGGCTTTCGTTCTGGCGAAAGCACCATTGGAATCGGTGGAATGGTTGATGGATTTACTGTTACAGGTTCTAGTAATCTAGATTATTAGCGTTGATAAGATCCTTGTATTATAATCAGTCTGAAGAGTTTTGATTTGACTATAAGTAAAGTGCTAATAAAATGGAAAGATTAGGAACACATGTTAAGGGATTAAAATATACACTGATAATAAATATTAGACGCCATTTATGGAGTCAATTAAGGCTTTCGTTACATAGATTTATTAGCAAATGTGTTAATTATGAACAGGCAAGGCGACATGAGAAGGTTTTCTTGCGGAAACGACTTCGTCCTACAAATTCTTGTCCTTACCAAGGTCTGTAATACTTGATCTGGCAAATGGTCGACAAAATGACATGCTAATAGTTGAATGATTAGAATATAAAAATTTATGGTAAATAACTTTGACTGAGATAAATTGAGTACAAAACCATTATTTTTTTTTAATTTTGCATTTTTGTATTATTACATAATATGCTTGTTCATCTTGATATTATCGTAATAATATAATATCGTAAATAATAATTAGAATCGTCTATGTAAATTGGATATTACGAGATAAATTTACTTTCTTTGACTGTAATATAATCTGTTGACAAAATATCCTTTAAAGTTTAAGTCTATAATTAAATTAATTATTTTTTTTATTAAAAAAGTGTATGTTTAAAATTATTTAATAACTTTAAATTACCAATGTTATATAAAAGTAGGCCATGGTTATTAAAAGTAATTTCCGTTATATCAAAAATAAACTAAAATAAAAAGGACAAAATTGCATACTCATAATTAAATTTTTATATCTTTAATATAAAAAATATATTAGTAATAAAATTATTAGTTCAATTATGTAGCTGAAACCAATTATTTTGCTCGAGGAAATAAACCTTCGATTACTCAATTATGTCGTTAAGAATAATTTAGAAAATTATTGCAAAAATGGTGATTTCTCCAATAAACACCACAAGAAATTATATTTGTCAATATTTACTACAACTTCGTATACGTGTTACGCTTTGATTTAAGTTTTTGCTCTAGCTTTCTATATTATGTGAAATATTATTTAGTTTAGTAGTTAGTTTAGTATTTACTGGATTATTTACATTATGGAAGTTCTACGATAGGAAATTATCAAAAGATTTACATTGGCTGGTCTGTTACACGAATTGAAAAGATAGGGATATTAGTCAGATCATACAGGAATAAAACACCCTGGTGCATGTACTCGTACATTGTTTTTGTTGGCGAGGATGCACTTGAGATATAGAGCTGGGAAACTGGCAACAAAAGGTGGAGAATATTGACTTGAAAATAAGTAGAACCAAAACAGGACATATGTTCTGTGATTTTCGCGTTGTCTCCTCCTCTGTTTCTATTTCGTCAGATGGAGTACTGTTACCAGTTTGGTCAAAGTTTCGCTAGCTTGGTTCTCCCATACAACGCGATGTCAGTATTGACCGTCCCGGTCAATACTGACATCATAAAGCTCAGAATTTCAATAGCCTCACGAACCATTCTTGGAACGCAACGATGTTCTTTAACGAGGATTTTAGGTTTATCAATTCTTATATATAATGATTGGGCTTGTCTATGGTATGTTCATACACTGCTCACTTCGATGTACGCCTATGTTTGATATCCGAGATGTGTTCCCTAACTCGTTTACCGATGCTCCTCTTTGTTTGACCTATGTATGACAAGCCACAATCGCAGTCAAAAAATTATAAATAATTATATATACAAATAATTACATATAATAATAATAATAAATACATATATTAGGAGAAATACTATATACTAGTATATTGGGCAGTAGCGCCAGTGACAGAAAAAAAATATTAAGTAGGTAATATCGTAAGGAAATATTTCGATGACGAATAAAAGATATGCCATTAGACAGGTGTTAGATGTGGTAGTGGATGGATTCAAAGGAAGATAATGGGTGAAAAATATGGATGTATTGCGTGAAAGACAATATTTAGAAGAAGGGAGCTGTGTACAGAATGACGGGAAAGAATGAAAGGAAAAACATATTGCGCCGATCCTGGGATTCATATAAATCAAGGAGATGATGAGTCAAATCCTATACATTTTGTTAAAAAGTTGTGAATATTAAAATACCAATGAGTCAGTACGTTAACAAGATTATAATAATAAATCAATTACAAAAGATACATCATTTCAAAATGTGTATAATGCTAATGAATATAAATGTAGGTTTAAGTTTAATTAAATTGTTTACCCGGAATTCTCCAGAAAGGTCGTGTGTAAATAATAGAGTCAAAATGTTAATACTATATAACAGACAATACAAATTATCAGCATGCGACTTTTTGGTCTGCTTATGCAAAAAAAATGTTTGAAACTTCTTTTATCTTACAAGTAAAGTAAGACCATGTGTTATGATATTATTTAAAATGTAACCTCTTTGTGAGTTTTATAAAGTCTTCAGTTCTCGACAATTCACGAAAAATGTACACATTAATAATACACAGTTCATGTAGTAGGTACTTTGGATTGTTCTGGTATTTCGAATTTAATAGCAAAATACATTTGGTTATATCGCTTAATGTGAATAGCATTCCCGTTCTGAGAATATAACCTTCAAGTAGATGTAATTTCAAATTGATGTTGTTTGTTCAATTAATTATTTGATTTCATAATAAATTCTATTTAATTTTTAAAACTAAGCTACTTCAAAAGCTTTTTAAGTTTTCTAAAGAAATTTGTACAGATTTCTACAGTTGACTTGTTTTTTTGATCTTCAATAAAACTATTTATGTTTATTTACATAAAAAATACATGTTTTATGTTCATATTTCTATTAAAATGTGTTTAAGATTTAAAAGAGGACATTTTTTTTTGGTGGACATTTTTATAACATATTATAATGAATTATTATATTTTATTTGGTACATAAGTAGTTGGTAGTCAGTATCAAGTAACTACATATATTATTTATTAATATCGTGTTTCTTGTTCGCAGGCATGCTGAAGTATTAAACTTAGCTGGAGGTTCGAAGTCTAATTATACTTTCCCAAAGGGTTTTCTTTTTGGTGTTTCCACAGCGGCCACACAAATTGAAGGAGGTTGGAATGAAGATGGTATGTTGATTAATAAATTAATAATCATAAATTTTTTCATGCTGCTATTTTTCAAGTATTAAATGTATAATTTATTAACGTTCTAATATTTTTAGGACGAACCCCTAGTATATGGGATCATTTAGTGCGTGTAAACCCCAACTTTACCAAAGATGGATCGACTCCTGACGTAGCAGCAGATTCCTACCATTTATACAAAAGAGACGCGGAAATGGTTCACGAACTTGGAGTGAACATATACAGATTTTCAATATCTTGGTCAAGGATACTTCCAACTGGTTTAGCGAATCAAGTAAACCCGCTTGGAATTCAGTATTATAAAAATCTAATCAGCGAACTGGAAAAGTACAACGTAACTCCCATGGTCACTATGTATCATTGGGATCTGCCTCAGAAGTTACAAGATATTGGAGGCTGGACTAATGCCCATATTATCGATTACTACACTGATTATGCGAACGTATTGTTTGAGAACTTTGCTGATAAAGTTAAATACTGGACAACCTTTAATGAGCCCATGCAAACCTGTCTGGAAGGTTACGGTAACACGTACCGAGCACCCGCTCTAAACCGCCATGGTATCGCCGAATATCTTTGCACCCACAACCTGCTAAAAGCTCACGCGAGTGCTTATCATTTATATGACAAACAATATCGTCCCCTTTACGGAGGTAATTATGATTTCAACTTTGCGTGAACAGTATATTATCTATCTACATAATAAATCACTTATTATTTATGTGTTCGTGTCTATATAAAACCATCGCTATAAATAGATTAAGAGGCTTATGTCACTGTAACATTTAGACAAGTATGTATCATTGGTTTATTTATTTCGGAATGGATAATGTATTAATAGTTTAAAAATTAATTCGACACATAACAAGAATAGAAGGATCGGTTGAGAAACGATTGAATGTTTTTCTAAAATGTCATCTCTTAAATACCTAAAGTTAGATAAGTAACCTGTAAATTTATATTTATTTGTACATGATCAGAATAAGCTGTTTTTTGCTCTGAATTTGCAATATTCTTAATTATAGCCTCCTGGTTACCCTAACTCATAGAAACAATGACTCACTTGTGATCTTAATAGTGTACTTTATTATTTATAATGATTGATAAATACAAGAATTCAAGAATCGGAACATATGCTTCATTGCAAATCGAAAATATATTGTACATAAATAATATATTTGCGAATATCGAATATAGTCTTTAAATGATGCGCTCACAAATACCTACATTCTGAATTTGATAATAATAAATTTAAATTTAAAGCGTTGATTAAAAAAGGTTGCTTGCTTTTTTATTGCGTTTTTTAAATTAATTATTTATACATCCTTAAAAGTATCATCCTTCTTTTTTTAAATTTGAATACTGAATCTATCAAACAAAACTTTTTTATTTTTTATGGTTACCTAACTATTAACAAGAGAGAATAAGACTATTTAAATAAAAACAAAAACAATTTGGTCTTTAGTTACTATTTTGTCATTAAACTTTATTATATTATCTATCATACAAATTCAATTTTAATAATGGATAATATAATTAAATATATTATCTATTATTAAAGTTGAATAAACGTCTGGGACTTCTTATCATAATCTTTATGATTCTTTTACGACTGATTGTTTTATACACGACTAAAAGGGACACGAGTAAAAATTTGCCTACCAAATATCAAATAGAAATACTATTCATGAGTTAAAAAATATTTTCATCATTGCAATGCGGGTGTGGTCGGTTATGTTTTAACTGGTTAAATTAAATTTTATAAATGTGAAGTATGTAATTCCACTTATATTAAATTTAATTACTGTGTTATTAAAAATCGAGATATGTTATTGTTAAGGAATTCTGTGTAAGACTTCCTTATTGTTAATTGCATTATTGCAATAATATTTTGTACAACTTCTATTTGACAACTGTTTTTCTGAAAAAATCCTGTGTTTTAGAAAAAAAAATGATCAGATTGAATTAGTCGTAATAATATTTTAAAGATGTGTCTTGGATACTTATTGGGAACCTATATATTGTAGGCCATTTTCATTACGGGGCACTCAAAAGACGTAAAAATTTATGGTATATTCGTATTTTGCATGTGGTTTTCATGAACCCCATCCATTCATTAATTAACGGTATACAGGGTTATATTTAATTAATTGACCACCTCTTGCTGGCAGCCTCTCTACATCAATCCTAAAAATCCTAAAATCCAGTTGCAGGTAGCCTCTCTGCATTAATCCCAATAACATTTGTTCTTCGATTTTTTAAAATTAATGGTTTTTAAAATTTGAGTTTTCTTATACAAAATTTATATGTTGCCTCGGAACTGACATTAACTCTGAGCGTATGTATGGCGCCCGGGCATTGACTTTTTAAGCACTTTTTACAAAATACAGAGTAATAAGTAAAAGAAGGAGCAAATTTTTTTTGTTTCGTGTTTATTGTATTGTTTATTAATATTTTTAGAAAGTCGTAGAACAAATGTTGTTGGGATTAATGCAGAGAGGCTACCTGCAACTGCAACTAATTACAACTAACCCTGTATAAACATTTTCACCATTTTACGATATGGTTTCCATTGAATGTTTATTCAAAGGTACAGGTAAAGGTATTCTACATACAAACTTAAATAAATAATAATAAATTAAATCTTCATAAAACAGCAAATGTAAAAATAATGTTATAAAACCTATTATAAAAAATTACGAGATTAAATCAGATTTAACGATGTTTACGTCAAAAATATATATTTCTTTAGACATATCAGAGTCAACAAATTGTAAATAACGCAGTTGAGTATTAAGAAGTTACATTATATTATTTATAGAAGTTATAATCTAATACTTAAGAAATATCAATACTTCTAAAGTATTATAATATAATACTTAAGAAGTATTATAATATTATAATACTTAAGAAGTATTATAATATTATCAAAATGTGAGCTCAGTTGCATCATATTTTAAATTAGAACATAGGAATGTTGCAATTTCGAAACAACTTATTTATGTTGAAGAATAGACTTACATATATATATTTATTAAAATAAAGTTGGCTAGATTATTTTTTTTTCAAATCATTGTTACTATACGGCACTGACTCTAAACTGTCACATATTGTCTAAATAAAAATAATTGAACCACATTTAAAACGAAAATAATTGATATGATAATAAAAAGGTACTATTGCATAAACTTTATAGTATGAGTTATATTTTTTCAGGAAAAATCGGCTTGTCTTTAGACTCAAACTGGGCTGAACCTAAGAACAATTCATCAGAAGACCAAAAGGCTGCTGAATTGTACTTGAAAACTCATGTAAGTTGCAAAAAACTAGTAATAATAATATATTTTAGTTAATTACAAACTTTTTAATTTATTTAAACTAATTATTATATTATTGTGACGTTGATCGAGATATAAACACCTTGTACCTACATGTTGCTTCACCTTGACATCTATACCTAATGGAGCACTCGATACTTGTTTCGCGGCAACAAAACTTATCTTACAATTTATTAGTATCATCGTATATGTGACGACTAATGTCCTATATTTTAATTATATCGCTGTGCCTTGCCTAACAATGATAATATATAGATAAAATATCGTTTCAATACCAGCAATTCATAGTAAAATCGTACATTCAAAATCTCATTAATAATTTTCTAATGATTTCGTTATTAATGGAAAATAAATTCAAAACAGCAAAACATTTAATTCAAGACAATTTTAAAATGTAGATTGTGTATGTTGACTATTTACTAGACATAAATTTCACAATTTACAGCTTGGATGGTACGCACACCCTGTGTATTCAGCAGAAGGAAACTACCCAGAAGAACTAATTAAACTTGTTGATGAAAAAAGTAAGAAACAGAACTACACCCACTCCCGACTACCCAAGTTTACTGCCGAAGAAATACAATACATTCGTGGCACAGCAGATTACTTCGGTCTCAATCATTATACAACGTATCTTTTGAGTATGGCTGATGGTGAAGTCGGTGAAGTACCGTCTCATGAAAATGATGTGGGTATCGTCAGAGTACAAGATCCGAAATGGCCTTCGAAGTCGTCATCCTCGTGGCTTAAGGTATATTCATCTTAAATGTTACTGAATGTCACTATTCTTTTGTTTTTTAAATAAATCAAACAATGGGATCAAATAGGACATGTTCTTACGATATGTTTATGTTTGTTTTACAAGATGACTTTGGCAACATCATATGACTGATCTTTTGTAACCGTCTGCATAGCGTATGCAAATAATGCATTTAAATATATCTTATATTTTATTGTTCTTGATAACGTAATTACATAAATTGCACTCTTTTTCGTGTGTTGTAAAGTGATAATATTTTATGAACAAAAATATATTATCTTAGTATTTTTCTATACTTAATTTTAATACCGAATTCAAATAAATAAGAGCTCTGTTAGAGGAATAACAGCAAATACAAGAATTTGATTAACTTTTACCCGATTCTTTTTTCTCTTATCACATAGAGTACATTTTTATTTTTTTTTAATAAAAGTATATGCTAAGGATACCTTAACTTTGAATGAATTATTGGTTTAGATCAGATATTAAATTAGGAGGATAAATCTGTACACCTACATTACGTAAAAGGAAAATTGTCGAGTGTATATTTTCTTACTAATACTGAGCAATTCGAAGTTTAATAGACAGAAAGTGCATGGGATAATAATTACTTCTGCTAATATCTAGGGTAAAGATATTTAATAACTACCTCACAACGTGTTTCATAACTTCATAGCGTACTTTGCATACTGAGCAGAATGATTAAACAGATCAGCCATTGGTATCTCACATAAAATATACTAAATATATTTTATATTATTCCATTTTAAGGTGGTTCCCTTCGGCTTGCGTCGGCTTCTGGGCTGGATAGGGAAAACGTATGGCAAAGTACCAATTATAGTAACCGAGAATGGATACGCTGACTTCAGCGGAGTCAAAGATGACGCAAGAGTATCATATTATTGTCACTACCTTAACTCTCTTCTACACGCCATACATGAAGATAAATGCAATGTCCAAGGATACTTCGCCTGGAGCTTAATGGACAACTGGGAATGGGATGATGGTTATGTGTAAGTATATTTATTCAAGTTTTGTTTGAAATCATTTTAACTACCTCGGAAAGTTGTCTGAAGTAACTAAGTATTATTTGTTCAAAATTTTATTTAATCTTGGAATTTGCAGCCGTAACAAAGTGATATGATTTTAGAGTATATATAGATGATGTTAAACAAATATACATGGTGTAATTTAATAATTAAACCTATTATATCTATCGAGGTTTAGGTAGTTTTGAAAGATATTTGGATATTTTCAGTACTTTAATTAAAGAATTCAATTTAATTTCTTTTTAGAAATCGTTCTTAATAAATGTGCATAAAATATATAGGATACATGATAGATCAAAGATATCTATCTCTTGTAATTACTTCTACAAAACAAAACAATTACATTTAATTAAAACAAATAAGGATGTATGTAATATGCATACATGTTATTTTTATTTCAAGGAAATTTGTTTGAAAATTCGTCACGTAGTTATGCAAATAAGGGATGAGTTGCAATCATTTAAAGAAAAACGATTTATAATAATTCATTTATTTACGCGTATAGATGCAAATACTTTTTAATATCATGCAATGGTTTCGAATGTTCCTCACCACAAGATAGGTTGGTAAAATTTTAAAATGTTCATTTGGTTTTATAATTATTTTCTTTCATTTATAATGATAATGACCTGCAAATATGTTTTAGCTTTCGTAACATATGATGAGTGATCAATTTGTTATTCGTTTTGTTCGAGACGAATCATTGCATGAATATGGTGTGATTGTAATTAACAATTCTAACACTTAGCGTTCGAACATTTATATTAAAATGTTAGTACTTTAGCACACAAAGCACGGTTTCAAATGATTGCAATCGGTGCCAAGGGCGAAGGCAATCTTTTACCTCCCGCATTAATTTTGTCTACATTTCATTACTGTTTTGTGTTATGAGTATAAATAACTTATTATTTTATGACAGCTTGTGTTACTATTATTTTTAATGTTTAAAAATATGAATTTACCGACAAGGATAGGAATCGAACATGCGACTTCTTATAAACATTAGCCTCCTCGATGAATCTAGCCTTATATACGTAATCGTCTTTATCTGGACATTATCTAAATAATGTGGTACAGTATAGATTTATATTGAAAAGATGCCACAAATCAATATTTGTATTAATGTATAAAAATACTAATAGCTATTGTGATAACTAAATATTCTTAGAATTTTAATTATATATGGAATAAAAAGATCATCCCCGAAGCGCCACTCAAATTGGCAAACTAATATCATCGTAACATGTATTTTTTATTCGAAATTTACAGTATTACTATATTAATATTTATTCACGTATATTAAATAAATAAGACGTCATATAAATGTCACATCCCTCAACAGTTTATTATCATTAATTGTTATGATAAAGTTATTTCATTTTAAATAGGTACCTACATAAGCTACTGTCATAGTATTACGTAATTATTGATCTATTTTCAAATCATGTCCATTTAAAAAACATGAAATAAAAAAAAAGTAAGGAACTCTTTCTATCAGAATTTATAAACTTCTAAGCTTTTTTTTCTATGTTATATTAATAGTCAGTTATTTATTTATACGAAACGAATTATAAAAATAATCAACAAGTGAGTGAGGAGAGTGTTCTCTTTAGGCGTTGGGTTTCCATATTTCTCACCAGAAAGCTAAATACAAATTATATACTAAGTATATATTTATAACATTAATTCACCCCCATGATTATGTTTAGGTATAAGTTATTTTTGTTAAATTGTGAAATGATCAAGAATCTAATAATCAAGAAAGAATAAAAAATATATCATAAATTCTAAATTCATGAATGCGGGTAGTTGTTTAGGTAACTAATTACCTATTTTATTTTAAATAAAGACATTTTAGTACATAAATAGAGAGTCGCATTCTCTGTATTTATAAATATATAAAACTTTATGTATGTGACATTTAAATGACGTCTGAATAAATTAATCAAGTTCATCAAACATCAAAGATCTCTATATATTAAAAAAAAAACAGAATAAATATTATATCAATGTGATGACATTGCCTAGTAGAAGATAAAGTCAATATTTATATGAAGTGTGTCATGTCTTTTACAATCCTAATATTAGTAAACGTTTAAGTAATATGAATAATGTTTTCCTGTGGTTATAGTTAAGTAAATATTCTTTAATTGAATCTGTCTGTTAAAAGATAATGTAAAGATAAGATCTTTATTACACATGCGTCATTTCCTTGGCAATCATATATTGCACATAATTTAAAAGAAATATTTCAGCATTTTAAAAAATGGAAAACCAATTATTTTCTACTTGTTGTAATATTTATGAATAAAATAAAATATTTTTAACATTCCTGTTACGTCTTAAACTTCAAATTTAGCACTAGTCAAAAAAGAAACTGGTATCTGAATTCCATTAAAAGTAACAAGGACTTAAATAAAAACAATTTATGTCTCAAATCATGTTATAATTTCACTCGTAAATGCAATTCCAGGTCTCGCTTCGGTCTTTTCTTGGTCGATTTCACGAGTCCCAACCGGACAAGGACAGCGAAGGATTCCGCGAAATTGTACTCCAGCGTTATTTCCACTCGAGGCCTGCCCGCGGATTACGATCCCGAGGACTTCACCGCCTTCTCCAGTGGGACGCTTCTTGTACCAACTATACTTCCAATCTTACCCCTCTATAGGCTACTTGTATGACGTATTTACGGCCATTAAGTACGTATGTAAATCTATTATTACATTAATTAATAAAAATCTTATTTTTCATTTCAACTTGATCCCTAATTTAAGCTTAAGCTATCCTTTAATACTCGACGGTCATAAGTTTGCTGGCGTTGTCTCTGGCTACGTCTCTGCGTAGTTGTGCCTGTATTGAGACGAAGGACTTGCCCTTCGTTTCTGGCAGCACAACGAGCATGAACAGCAGCCCCAGTAAAGAGAATACTGAGAATCCCCAGAATACTGTGTATATTCCCCAAGAATCTCGTACCACCTGAAATTTAAATAAAAGAAATTAAACGAAATCTTATGATACATTTATAAAATATGGAGACAATAGGAATGTTTGAATATTCTATCAACATTGTACGTAAATTTATTATATTAATATACATAATAAATTTATCTATGCTTTTTGTTTATTTAAAGTCTCAGGTTGTTTTTAATGTAATACGCATATTTAATAACTTTACTAAATTAATATTCTAAGTCAATAGTTGCCAGCGATCTAGTTTGTATGTCTATTAGTAGTCCTACCTATCGAAAATAAACCTTCTATCAAAGCAAAACATTTACATAAAATTCTAAACTTACTGTTATTATAGACCAAACAAATTTAACTTCTGAAATAAGCAGGTACTACACTAAAATCCATATTAAAGTTTTTTTAATCATACACATATAAATAAGTTTTAGTGATTTCCCTTGAAATTTTCACGTTGAAGAAGCTTTGACTATGTCAATTAGAATAATATGTTAAAAGTATATCAAACTTCATCGTCTAGAAGGTGAAGTTTTTAGAAAAAGATATATTCAGACATAAATATAAAACAATCTAAAACATTTGTCCTGTGTCTGTATAACGAACTTAATTTGACAATTAGCATTTTATATACGTTTCCAGAATACAAAATACTTTTCCAGAAGATTTGTGGTATAATATAAAATTATTTATATCATGTTATGAACCGAGAACATATGTTTAATATCCTTCTAGACCTTCTTGATTTCTGGCTTTTATTTGTGCCAATTTACAAAACCTTGATATGAATTTTAAAACATTTAGCAGAATTATTAGATTACTTTTATTATTCTGTATATAACTCAGTTTTTAAGGTGAGAGTTTTTTATAGCGAGAATTCAAAAGAAACAGTTTGAACTAAGTTTCATAAAAACCTGCAAAAATGACTCATACTATGCATATCTGGTTAGTATTCGGAAAAAAGATAAAACAATACATTGTTAATTATGTTGTTTACTATCTATATTGGCAAAGATATTGATAAAATAGTTTTATTTATAGCTTATATCGGAATAGTAGATAGAGAAAATAAGCAATTTATTAAGAAAATAGATGAATTACCTGGAAAAGTTTTTGTACTGCAAACATAGAAATTCCAGTGTAAATGTGTGCAACGCAAGAAGCATATAATTTGACGTTGGTCGGGAACATCTCGCTAATAATCACGTAGGGAACCGTCGATAATCCAATAGCATAGCAAACGATATAAATAAGAAGAGCAGCAATTGGTATCCAGAATAATTGCTCCACGGAAGATTTATTCGTAGAATAAAAATAGAAATATGTTCCAAGAGTACCATTCATCAATCCTACACCAAGAGCTGATAAAAGCAGCAGTGGCTTCCTTCCAAGACGATCTACAAGCACCACGGATAGACAACATGTTGCCACTTGAACACAGCCTAGTATGATCGACTCCTGGTAAGGCTTGATTTGGCTATCAGTGGTTTCAAAAATTTCTTGTGCATATGCGACGACGGCAGCACTGCCGCACAGTTGCTGGATTGTGAATACTCCCAAACTTATCCATAAGGCTTTTCTGTTTGTGGCCTCAGAAATTAAATCACTCCATGTGCCTTTATTTTTCATATCCTCTTGAACGCTTATTTCTATATTCTTCAATTCAAGTCTTATATCGCCACTTCGTAATCTTCGAAGTGATCTTTCAGCTCTTTCACTGCGTTCAAATTTTAGGTAGTAGTAAGGAGACTCCGGAAGAAACATAAAGGTAAAGAAGAATGTTATAGGTAGGATCAAGTTGAGGATTGCAAGGGTTTGCATTGACACGAAGGGACCGATGCAGAACTGAGCAAGAATACCGATCTGAAATCAGAAAAGGTTTTTATTTTAAAATAACTCCGAAAAGGCTGTTTAAAAAAGATTTTCTTATTTAAAAATAACATACAATTAACATTGTTATTGGATACTATAAAAAAAACTAGAAGTCACTGAAAGTGCTATATTTTTTACATATTATTAGTATGGAAAATAAAGTTTGATGAGCGAGTCTATCAAATATTTTGTCACGTTTGAATTTGTTAGAAATGTAAAATTGAGTAATTTGACTTGACGCCAGATATACTGGACTTACATTTTAATTAGGTTTTAAAATAGGAAGCATTTAATGTATGTACAAGTCTGTAATTACTAATGTATGTGGAAAATTATCCAAGAGTTATTCCTGTTTGGAAATGCTCATAAAGGATGGAGTCATGTTTTACGTTTCATATTTCAGTTTGGTAATAAAATATAAGGAAATTTAATTTAGGAAATAGCTGCGTATTTAAAGGATATCGAATTACAATCATGCTTAATTTCAAACCAAAGGATTTTACTTAATATAGTACAAATTATGAATACTAAATAAGTATTATATAAGCAAATAACATAGGTAGGTATTATATTAACAAATTAAGGATAGGAGTTTTTAGAAATGGAACCCAACTAAATGTAATGCGCCACATAAAATCTTATTGTGTTAAAATTATAAATATATTACCTTATTTAATAATGTAATAAGCGTTGAGAGAGCACCTCTAACTTCATTTGTGGCGATCTCTCCAGTGTACATAGGGGCGACGGTGTAAACTATGCCATAGCCGAGACCAGAGAACATTCGAGCAATATATAGATGTGCCACAGACTTGGCTACGATGACAAACACCCATCCCAAGATGAACGGAATGGCTCCTAACAGAAGTGTGGTCTTCCTTCCGAAGCGGTCGGCAAGGTAAGCCGAGGGAATTGGAGTTAGTGCTGAACATAAGATCATTATAGAAACTATCCATGATCCTTCATCTTTGGATGTTGGTATTGAACTCTTTGATGATTGAAGATAAGGAAGTGTTGGTGATGGCCATCCGTAGCAAGTCCCTGCTGTTGCAGTGATAAGTGTAGCTGGAAAGAGAGACATTTATATTTTAGTAAAATTTCATTTCATTTCATTTCATTTCATTTATTCACATTTATATTTTAGTAAAATTTCATTTCATTTTATTTATATTATACGGAATGAATCAAATGATATAATATAAATTAAATTAAACTACGTATTTGACCTTAATTCCGGATTTAGAACATATCGTGTTAGGGATCAATGCACCTTAACTTTATAATCATGAATTGTGAAATAATATATTTCATATATTGTCAATAAAAACTATGTCGTAAAGTAAACAGCTAGAAAATGTTTACGTAGATAACAGCAAAGTTGGGTTACTTATAGATAATATAAGGTAGCGTAAGTTATTTACTGGCTTTAAGAATTAGGTAGGTACATTAGTTTAATATAATGAATTTTAGAACATACTGTTCTTATTAGTTCAGTTCGTTCAAGTAGACAAAACAGTTTGACTATTATTTTTATTGATATATATAATAGATAAATATGTCCTTGATAATACTTTTAATTAACAGTAAACAATATATAAAACAACAAATATATATAAATTGTCGGCACAATGAAACTAACGTTTAATTAGAGAATAATTAATTATATTAAATATTTATCAAAGCTCAAAAATTGAGGAAGCCGACAGCTCTTACGCAGCTAAAATCGGTTATCTTTTCGACTTGTTATCATAACTTATGGAAACACTTGGTAATCGACGTTTCCCGTTTCTATTAATTTAATCAATGACAAAACACTGAACTTAGTAAATACCTATTAAATTAAAGGAAATTTATACGCCAATTAGAAATAATCACGGAATCGGGATGAAAGCTATTGAACGAAATTAAATTACACGATTCGCAGACAAGAGCGGAAGTTCAATAAGTAGGCCGAGAAAACGACGGACATATTATCAAAAGAGAAGAAACCAATTGTCCTGTTATTGAGGTTCGTGAGAACTGTTTATTGGTTCAATGTATCTATGTAAATTACCTACATTCTAAGCCAAGGCAAGTAAAGTATAAAGTATTCGCAAAACAAGGTTTTCTTTATTTGGATTCGCTAAGACTGACGTTAGATCATCCCACGCAGGTCTGTGTGTAACATCTTCTGAATGTTTATATCGAAGATTGCCATAATTTTGGGGACGCTCAACGATTGCCAGTTGGCACAACATTTTGAATGTATACCATACGATACAATCGAATATCATTGGCATTGCATTTTTGAATATATATTAAATATTCATACAAATAGTTTTTGACTATATTTTGTTTATGGAGCTTGTGTCGCCATTGTCTAAAAACAAAGATGGCGTAATTTCTTTGCTAAATTGTTTAAATTTTGTGTTTTTATTTCTCATTTTAATAATATTTTTATATGTATAGATAAAAAGAGGTACTTTGAAGTTTACTTTTCGTAAGCCAAGACTTGATAAGATTAAATAGAGATCTTGTCAATTTATCCACACTTCACTCTATTAATGTTTATTTTGAAGTAAACAAGTGGGAATTGACGCTTTTGACGGCTCATTTAATTGATAACGTTATTTGTACTAAAGAAGATATCTATCCGTCTGTAAGAAAATATCATGTCTTTCATTTGTGGTCAATTTCATTGTTATTGTAATAGCCTAGTAGGTGCTGATTTAATCTTTTTAACACCCTTATATTTGTTTAATCAGTAAAGGAAGAATGTAACTAGGAAATCGCCGAAATCTATTCGCCGAAATATTTAATTATTTTGTACACAAAAATAATTAAGTCAAATTAATCTAATTGTTGCCTACTATAATTACTATAATTTAAAAGTTTCGTGTCAATATTCCTTGGATCAATAACAATCAAAAATTCAATGATTATATTCAACATTAAGTAAAATAAAGAATAAAATGTACTTTCTAAAATACTGTCATTAATTAATTCGATAAAAAGCATTTTAATGGTTTGTAGATAAACGCCACGTTTAAATTATTTACATTTAAATAGTTATTATATTTTTTATTTGAATTTATTCAGTAGAAATTTGTATACAAGAAATAGGAGGTTTTTTTTAGTTAACAAATAAATTAGTTTTAAGATAAATAACCTGAAAGCAAGTCATAATGACTCGATACTACATATAAAAACATGTGTTAGCTTGATATCCGAATTTTCTTTGTTTTCTCAGGATGAACAAAGAATTAAAGTCATATTGTTCACGTAGGTATATAAATATCATTCGTAATAAACGTTTTTACGCGACCTATGTGCGAGGTCGCAGCTGCGGGGCGCGGGGAGGGGTCGCCATGACGTAAACCGGCTAAACGTGAGGCTTTACGATCACATATCTCATTATTACCAATCATTTTCTTTTAATATATATAGAACACTAATAAAGCGGAAATGTTTTATTATATTGCGAAATATTATATAAAATCATGTGTCGCATGAAACAATATTTGTAGAGTTTTATCACGATGTTTTTATCAATTGTTTTATGTATGTTAAGGTGAAAAACTTTAGTGTTTATTCTGATATTGATGCAGAGATTCGAAATATACTAAAATGTTGTATTAAATTAATTGTAATAATGCGGTTGGGCCTTGAAAGTTTTTGTTACATAATTTCTGGTTTTCATACATGTATTAAGTTTGATGTCTTCTGTCCCGAAAATTCTAAAAAGGAAAAAATAACATGGCGCTCATGCCAGACGCATTTGTAGTGAAGCTTGCCTATTATAATTGCAGGTCTTTAAGTTCTAGTAACATTATATATTTCTATTACATTTTAAGACCAACCACAGTGTAATTAGTCAAAATATTCTATAATTTTATGTTAAGTCGTAATTTACATTCAAGGTCAGGTATGAAGTCCGCAGTTTGGCACACTTCTTTTACGTGAAACTTATGTTTGTCCTTCTTGATCATTTTTGGTTTGATATATAAGAAAACAGGGAATCATTCATTCTTTATAGCAATAACTACTACTGGTACTTTAGTATTTTTTTTTCATATATTACAGCATTGCACTTATGAAACGTCAAACTGTACTTACAGTAGAGTCTGAGCCAGTTAGTATTTGTTATTAATGTATACTAGTTTGAGATTAGTGGCATGTATACCCAAGATTTTCCGCTTGAGGAATAGATACGTAAGAAAGAATGACATATGGTTTATAAACATCACGCATAAAACATAAAGTCTGACTGAAGTGACGGCTATGTGAAATTTGTTGAGAATAATAAAAACTTTTTGTATTTTGGACCCAAAGTTTCATCCCATCTACAGTTCTTATTTGATTAATATGGAGCTTGAAACTATGAGAAATTAAAAAAAAAATGAAAAATGAGTCATGTTATATATAGACGTTAGCTACGTAGCATAAAATCAATTGAAATCAGTTAAAATTATAACGTAGAGAGAAAAATAAAACTAAGAATCTTTGACGTATGTGTTAGATCTTAAATATGCCATTTGTTTGCCTAACTGTGTATTGTTAACGTTGTTCAATATGAGAAAAAAAAAGTTTAGTCCTACATATTTAAAAAAAAAAAATCATACTTTTATTCAGTCATATCGTATTGTTTGTACAGGTCGGTATTTTAACATACCGTATAATTTGCTCTTGTATATTGTAATTGTGTGCTCTTCCGTTTCATGCAATTTAATTTTCCACTGAAGATAGCAAATATTAATTTAAATTATTTAGTGCACGAAACATTCATCATAATTTAAGGTGAAATATAAATAATTGGATAACACTTTATATTATTAAATCTCGTCAAAAAGCCCAATTTTTTTGTCCTGTCAAATTTAAATGTGTTATTTGCACAAATATTTTAATTACCTTTTACATATTAAGGTAAACCTTATTTACATGTTAGATCCCGAAAACTTATCTTTCCTTTGGAAGCGTTTTGCAAACCAGATGGTGTCAAATCTCATCACTACATTGACAAACCTTGACTTCGCACATGTATAGTGTGAAAATAATGAATAAATATTTTTTCATACTTCATATATTTAATTATTGTTATATCATTCTTGCCAAACTAAATAAAAACAATAAATATACCTATAATAAACTTTTAGAAGCGATATTTCTGTAATTGTGGTATTCTGATTAAAGTTTCAGAATATAATTTAAATTTAAGTCCAACTTGCAGATTTGTTGTTGAAAAAGCAAGTCTTGAACAATCTATTGAGTTTTGTTTTCCATTAAAGTTCTCGGTACTGGAGCGGCGTTTCCTCATTGCGAAATCTCATTATGATATTTGTTATGAGTTTGTGCCGATAACCTACTGAGAACAATTTTTAATTGTTCTTTTATTTAATAACTTTATTTCGAATAACACAAGCGAAGGTTTATAAAGAGGTATAAACAAATATCTTCTTTGTATAAAAGTTCTGAGACATTTACTAAAATACTTCAAAATAATTCATATTATTTTTAAAACCATATATTTTAATCGTACAACTTGTATCAATATTAATCTTTATTAGGACAATCATTATATTATCAATTAATGTCGATATAGAAATGTTTAATGGCATCATGACCAAAAAGAATTGGATTTGACTTTTAAATGGACACATTAATTAAAAAAACCAGTTATTTTAATACTATCCGACTTTGGCTCTTTACAATACAACAAATGACTGACCGTTTTTGTTTCGAAAATTAAAAAGAAAAAAGAATACCAACTTCTATCTCATAATTACCTCATTGGGAATGAAATTTCAAGTCATCATAGCTTTGTCATAAAAGAAATTGTCATTGGAAATGAAAATTTAATATTATATTTATAAATATATATTGATACCTTTTGTGGTGAACAGTACCTACTATTTACTTGTGGGTTATCTTTATTGCAACATTAAGTTTGAATTACTCGTGGCTAACGTCTTGACGTCATAGTGCTTGTTGAACTACAGTGCAATGTTTTCTTAGTCCAAGATACCGTTCTAGCTGTGGTATATTTTGCGAACCTATCTATATATATGTATTATAGAAATGGTGAAGATGCTATTCATATATATGAGTTTAAGAGATTTTTTATCTATACACAAGTGTAAGGGCCTGTATATTAAGACTAGAGAACGATTTTTAATTCCCGCAAATGTCTGTTTACCTGTCTCGCAACAAATGAAAACTACGCGACAGATTTGGACGAAGTTTGGTTATAGATTATTGCACCTGTCAAAATATAGAACATTTTTTATTCCGAAAAGTTCCATAATTTTCACAGGATAAATATAATTTCGGTAATAATTAGAATGCAAAAAACTACTAAATGTAATTAGTGCAGCATAATTTTATCGACATTGTTTACAGCATTACATAAAATTTTCTTAGAATTCAACATCATGCTATTGTAGAACTGTTTGTAAACAGGCCTCTGTTTGAAGCGATTTTCACCGGAATTTAAGAAAGATGTCATTGGTATTTGTTAAATGAATGTAGGTTGTATGTATGTTGTAGTTATGTATGTGTGTGTGTATATATGTGGACTGTAATGACCTTTTACATGTCATCTTAAGTTATTTATGCACTTTATTTATTACATGTTTGTCATGTCCAGATCCGCACATGTTATTTATATATAATGATATAAATAATGCTAATAATAGGTTTTTGGAACTTGTTTCACTTTGATCATCATTATTTTTATGAATTTAACATAAACCGTGATTCATATGTTGGTGTGATGATTGCTTGTAAAATAAAAATACATGAAGTGTGATAAAATGTCTTAGTGTGTTATATTGATAAAAAGAAGTTTACGTTTTTGTTATTTTGTTTGTACGCGTTGATTGTAAAGCAGTCACTTAAAAAAATGTTAATTAAAAGAATATTTATTGATATGCCTATTTTTTGATTGCTTTGGTTAGCAGTTCTAAATATCTTACACCATTTTGTTGTTTACACGGATTCAGCCGGGGGCAACATTAATCATCAAAAATAATAAATTAAAATAGATAAGCTAGAGCGACTGATCTCGTTAAATAATTAATTACAATATACCACTATTTTCCAAACAGAGATAATCTTACACACTGCGTTGATAATTACAATTAAGTGCTTTATAGATATAGTAATAAAGACTTGCAATCCTTGAAAATTAAATGATGTTTTCTCTTTATTACCCAATAAAAATATATACCAGTAATAAAATAATAAATCACTATGAAACTCGCCAAACTGAATGCGTACATTGGGATAAGGATACGGATTTAGGGTCAAATACGGATTACCAGTAATACCGTGTTTGAAAGAGCCACCTGTTATTTTACCTTCATCCCTAAATATATTTTGACGTAATTATTAATCTTTATTGTTCTGGATCACTCCATAACATAAACATTTATCAGATATCACGTAATCGAAGACAATCGACTCATTGTAATATTTATTATTGAGATAATATTTATATGATTGTGTTATGAGTATTACGGAATTATCAAAGAATATTGACAACCGGATTTCTATACTTCTTCTGTCGATAAAGTTGTATTCGTCAATTAAAGTATTTCCGTTGCAATATTATTATAGGTCTTATCATATTAATGGACTTGTCAATGAGGTATTATTGAAATAATGACACTCTGTATTAAAATATATATTTCGTCAAAGTTAATTATAAACATCATCCGTCTTCCTTTATCCCATTTTTTCTGGGATCGATCCAATATTCCTTCCACAGCCTTTTATTATACGCTACCTTAGTGTAGACTTGCGTCTTTGCCATATAATATATTACCCATTTTTTTTTTATTATCCTCTTTTCTAATAGCTATCCTCATTCATACTTCTTGTTACATGCTTTACATCCTTCCGCCTTGTATGACTATACCACGTTACTGATTACTTCTTTAACTTTATATTTATAGTAGTTATCAGTACACACATATATGAGGGAAAATAATTATAAGTATGAACTTATGATTATTGTAGTAATTATAATACTCCACTAATGATTAGTGGAGTATGATATTATATAACGATCTGGTCTCTACTATATATAAAAACAAACTCGCACGTAATTTGAACAGAAATAGGGAACTGAAATAATAGCATTATAATACGTGATATTTAGATTTAAATCTTTGTATTTTAATCGTTATAAATATGTTGTAGATAGGAGAGATACCTGTGATAAGAGTTATCACGTACATCGTGGAAAATAAAGGCGTTTTGGATAATAGTCAACTTGGTAGAGCACATTATAATTATATATGTATTATTAATATTATACCTTTTTTTATATCCTGATTTCGTTTATTATAAAATAAAATGAACCTGAGTTGTAAATATTATAAAATCACAAGTTATTATCTATTACTTAAAATGTAATTATGGTTTTAATAAGATAACTATTAAGTAAATTGTTATTAATAATTAATCAATTTTCTGTTTCTGGTTATACCTTCATATATAATTTAGTAAGTCTAAGTCAAGGCTAAGCTACTTTTGCCAAAAAAACTTACAAAATACAAAAATAATTGCAAACTTAGAAAAAAATAAAGTTAAAGAAAGCCAACTCTTAGTAAATGAGATAAGTCCAGCCCAGCCAAAAAATAAAAGGAATGTATGTTTATTCTTAAACAAAGAGTCTTGAAATGTATTTTTGAACAATAACCATTGTGGATTTATAAATTAAACTTTTGATTAAAATCTTATTACAAGTACAAATCAGCCAGCTACATTTACTTCTAACCAAAAAACTATATGGAAATGAATGTTTGAAAATATTTTTAAACTTGCTTAGCCATGTTAAGCATATTTAAATTGATATAAATATAGAATGAAAAATAAACCTACACGGGCAGGGATTCGATCCAGCGACCTCTGGGAAACCGTCCTGTACGGTCCGTACAACCTTTTAGTGATAGTTAATAGTTGTATGGAATTAAAGTCTTTGATATGAAGTATTGATATATATATATTGATTGATAAAAGTAACTATGTACTAAATGATATAATGATATGACCGCGCGCGCGGTGTGATTGCTAGCCGTACACGAACCAACGAAAATTTAAAAATGCTTATTATGAAATTTGCTTATGCGATGAAACATAACCCTGTACGCGCTGGCTCGTACACGTCCCATCGCTCTCCTAATTGAGCTATCGTATCGCTGTCCACCTCGGTCAATTAAGCTTTCTATATGTGAGTCTTTATCGGGACGGTAGTGACATCTATTAGGCTTCTTTGGAAAATCCTAATCAATACAGCTTTGAAACTTTGCAGTATAGAAAAACATTGAAAAGATGCCACTACCGAAATTAATGTTTGAAAATATCTTTAAAGACCGTCCTGATAAAGACGAATAGAAGACATATAGAATGCTTAATTCAGCGAGACGCACAGTGATACGGTAGCTCAAGTGGTAGAGCGACGGGAAGGTTTCTCAGAGGTCGCGGGTTCGAATTATTCTTCATTCTACTTTTATACCAAAATATGACAATGAGTTTTATTACATAGAATTTAAATTTAAATCAGTTAAAGTTTATATAAACCTCCTCTTATTTTGTAATTAGGGGGCTTTGACCTTCGACAAGACAGCCGATGAGTCACCATCGAAAAACAAAAAGATATGCTTATGATTTCAGTGAACGTTAGTTCCAAGTAAAATTACTTCAAACAGAATGTATGTGTTTTGTTTTTAATTACTTTTGTATAGACTGTCGTTACTTCAGATTGTGATGGAGTTTTAATTAGTGTTTTTTCTGTTTATTGTGTTTTCAAAATGTTAGTAATTGAAATATATAGCTCAAGAAATCTATGTACAATTTATTTCATACCTATAGAGCTTACTTTGCATAAGTATCCTTTTTGTGTTAATATAATATTTGATAAATATATATTATGAATGTTAAAATCCACTTAGATCAGTATAAAAATTAGAGATGCGTCGACTATTCGGTAAGTATTCGGTATTCGCTGTATTTGGCATCTCTTTAGCTATTCGAATTCGGCCGAATTATTCGGTTTTGGTGTCGAATATAGTCGGTTCGAGTATTTATATTTTTTGGCTACACGACACGGTAAAGAACTAAAAGACAAAACTAAGATTTATGTCATATTATATGTCAAAGAAATGCTATAAATAATGTGTTGTAATAGTATAGAGCAATTAAGTTTCAATTAACATATATTTCGAAACATATCCAAGTCAACCTATTTATTTTATTATTGCCAATCTACAATTAGTATTTAGTATAGTCATCATTTATTTTGAACCTTAAATCAGAATTTATTTATAACTCAAAACAATATTTTTAAACAACAAATCAAAACATATTTATTAACGTAGCCATCAGCCACATGTATTTAACGTGCGTTTTAGAATCTGTTTAGGATGACAAACAAAGAAATAGTTCGGCCGAAGAAATATTCGGTTCATTAAAGGTCAAACCAAATAGTATTCGGTATTCGGTAAAACCACTATTCGGCGCATCTCTATAAAAATATATATGTATTTTTAATTAATATTTATAAGAGGTGAACAGTCTATAAAAAAAATTACCTACCTGGGATTCCTGGGATAAAAGATCTCTAAGTTATTATTGACGTATTAACTATTATAATAATTATATAATATAATAAACTTATAATCTATTAATGTTATTATAATTTTGTGACGCATGAACACTTAGAAATTAATGAGGATAATATTGTAAAATATAAACAAAAACAGAGGTGCACAGTGACAACCCTAAAATACCTGGCTCGGGCGTTTCCAAGAAATCGGGATTGCCTTTGGAACGACTCCCTTGTCACTAGTGGCGGTACTTTGAGTTGGAATTTTAGCGTTGAATATTGTTACGGAAGCAATAACAGAACCAATTTTTACAGTATAGGGTGAATGTTATTAGAAGTTCTTTTATTGAATTTATGTAAGAAGAAATTTATGTAAGTTCCTGATGTATACACTTATTATAATTATGTATACTCCACTAACCCATCAGAACTACTGAAACTTAGCGTCAACGCATCCGGCAGATAATAAAACAGTGTTGTGACTCGGAATAAATCTTTATCAAAACACATACATTCCCATATAAATTTTATACATATACATTCCCTTATAGAATTCCCTATATAGATTATCGACAATTTCAATTTCGAAAACATTCATATCATTAATATGAAACAAGCATAAGAAATGTAAATATCTTACGAATAAGAATTTGAAAGTATTCGTTTCAAAAGTTGAATGTATATGTCAATGTTATTGATACCGGGGAAGTCAGATATGGAAATTTTTGTATATGACAGATTGTAAATGTGTGTGTGTAATTCGCAATGTGCTGAAAGGGGATGATTGTGTCGCCACGAACAATCGCGACGTACAAAGCTCGACACGTTTCATTAAAATGTCAGTCTGCTAGCTTGTGGAGAGTTATGTTTGCGATAAACGTGACCGCAACTAATCTAATGTTCTGCTCTTTACCGCTGCGAACACATTCCGTACACAGATAACTTTACAGGACATTAAAAAATAGAAGAACAACATAATTTCATACTGGTGACATTATTCGTAACGGTTTGATAAGGAAACACTTGAGCAAACACACATGAAATAAATTAAGTATAAATAAATATTCACAATGAGGTTAGAGTCTCTACTTACCACAGAGCGCTGTTCCATATTCCTTCCAATGTGAGCGAGTTCTTGCTGTCATTTCAATTTTTTTAAAAGTATATCAGACTAAAATTTATTAACTCGGAGTTATGGAATGAGATTTTCTTGAGCACTGAATTTTTTAAAGTAATAAATTATCTATATAGAATAAAAAGAACCCATGGTTATAATGAATATAAATAATAACAAAAGATAAAACTTAAATATCACAAAATAAAATATTCGATCTAAATTTAATGGATTTTAAGAAAACGTTATAACCGATTTGGCTTCATTTTGGAAGGTTTATGTGTTGTTGGTTTGCTGGATCATAGTGCGAGGAGACGCGTGGAGTGTGTTAACGCGACGAGAGCGAGCGAACAACTGAACGAAACTGTAGGAAGCGAACGAACTGAGCCAATAGCGCGGAGTCGAATGGAATGAAACGAATCGGCGCGGGCGCACGCTTTTGCTCCTTGTTTATCGGCTAGGTTAGCGTACCGGCGCGACAGGCAAATCTTATGTTGTTAGTAATAAGGTCTATATCATCGGCGAATCAGCATGCGGGGAGCTTCGTGTGTCAGCTACATACACGCGCTCTGTCGCACTACTCACTCTTTAGACGGATTACTTTAGAGAGACATAGTTATTTTTAATCGATACAATACAAAAATATACTGTACAATAGATTTTGGTTCACGTGCAATAGTAGGCACAAAAGTCATTGGCACACAACCAAAATTGTAACAATCAAAGTAATTGTATTATATCTGAACAAAGTATATAGTTTTCAATATTTTTATGGTAATATTTTGATAGAGGTTGATATCAGCAGCTATAATATAAATTGATAATATCGTCCACGTAATATATATTAATAATAACCTTGTATAAATGTATGTTATATAACTAATATATTTCAAAGAAATAAAATATTTTTTTTTTTTTTTTTTTTTTTTTTTGTCTGTCTATACTGTTAGCCCTGTTGGCTATTACAGCGTCACCGGAAGGAAATAAAATAAGAACAAGTTATTTTGTGCTGTTTCGAGAACTTACTATTTATATTTTAATATATTTTTGAATAGATAAATATGATATTAATTTTAAAGTTTTTAGTAAAGAACAAATAAACCTAAAAAAATCTTATATTTGTATAATTTAAAGTATAATTAATAAAGCTTCGGATTTTTGAAACTCTAAATTAAATCCAGGATATTCTATAAAGTTATTTATTTTTTCAATATTTACTGAAAAGAAATTATCGCAATTTATGGTCATAATATATCTATTGTCATAACAGTGCTGTATTCAATTTTGGAAATAATTATCATAATAGTAATTTTAACAAAAACTTTATACATTTTAATATGAATTGTGTGGCTCTGTCAATCCTTGAAAACTGAATAAAATTAATGACAATAGATTTGGAGCTTATCCTGTGCAGACAGACGGATCTTCAATTTATATATGTAATGTTGATTCAGCAGAAAATTGTATTTTGCAATTACTATGACTCAACGATTTAATTCTTAAAACAAACTAAATAGAAAGTCGATAATATAGAGAATGTTTGCAAGGAATATACCCGTAAATGTCTTGGTTTCCTGCAAAATGTTCCGGCTTATGTTTACTCAATGGATCTGCTTTTCGTTGCCGTGAAGAAAACTCGTTTTATTTCATGTCTGCGTTACAAATGACTTGAATTAATGTAATAATAGACATTAATTTTAAAAATATATGTTACTTTTGAATAATATTATAGGTATATTTTGCTTTAGCTTTGTATGTAATTTTTTATTTTTTATATATAATAATTGTAATTGTGGCGCGACAATTCCAATGGAATCTTAAATTATAACTATTCATAGTTTAATTAATTGAAGGTTAAATGATAATAACGACTTATAAAAATCTATCGTTGGTAGTAAACGTGATATATGTAATATAATTCAAACGAATGGAAAAACACAGAGCTGGTGCTGATACCGAATTATTTGTTGAAGTGGGAAAAACATAAATATTTATTCTTTTTTTTTTCCGTTTTAATTGTCTTTTTTTTTTTTTTTTTTTTTTTTTTTTTTTTTTATTTCATTAATATGTTTATTAATACATATAACAAATATATGTGTAATTTTAAAAGTATAATTTTAAACATAGAATGTTCTTTAAATTTAAATAAAGAATTCGTAAAAGATTTAAAAAGAATTAACTTTATCTAGAATTAAATTTACCTAAGTAAATGAAGATTAAGATGTAACAACTTAAAGGAACTAAAAATGTGTTATGTTTCCTTAATTACATTTAGTTTTATTTTGTTTATTTAGAGTCTGTTCTGTGTTTGTTTAAGTTTTATTATAAATATATTTTAGTGAGCAATTACATTTGGTGAATAAAGTTTAAAAGGTTTTTTTTTATTTTGAGTGATAAGATAGTACGGGCACACCCAGTAAGAAAACAACAAAAACGCGTGGTTAATTGTTTCATCATTTTATTTACATTAAATTTATATTTTGAGTCTAAATAGTCCAAGGTCAAGGCGTCTTTGACCTAAGTTAGATATTTATTCTGAAATTCCGATAAAACAATAAATGTCTCAGTATGAGTATATGTTGACGTTAAGGAGTCAGTCAGATCCTAATTAAATTTTATGGGATCATGTTAGGACTGTACCTTAATCCAAAGCCAAATAATAATTAAAACAAGCTCATAAACGCTGAAGTGATGTCAAAACATACACGTAAAAAATGGACAGACTAATACAATACTTACTCCATTGTTTTAAGTCAGTTAAATTTAAACGTTTCCAAGTTATTTAAGTTTCGGGATATTAGGTAAACTAAATTTCCTTCAATCTATCCGTTATTTCCAATAGTTTGACCAAGTCCAGCTTAACGAGCAACAAATTTATAATAAAAAATACCTACCTAAATAATGTTTTGGTGGAACTGGTATTATTTATCTACCATCTATACAAGATAGATTCAAATCTATTAAAAAACAAGGAAAGATGTGACGATAGAGAATTCTGTAAAAATCATCGACCAATCAATCAATCAATATTTCGGCACATTTTGATTCGCTGTGAGCACTTCAAGGTAAAATCTATTAACATTTTAAATTTAAAAATAAGACACTATATATTATTATAATTATATAATAATCTGGTTTCTTGAAGATAGAATTCTTTAAGTTCCTGTAAAAATAACTGAGTCTCGATACTTTATATATAAAATAATGTAACTAGTTAAAAGAGTATCCAAGGAGTTTCTTGCCGGTTTCTCTCCGTCTGTCTCCTACCTACCTTTTTGGAACCATGTAACTAAAGTTTGACATTTCATAAATGTAATGCCCTTATGTCAACTTCAAATAAAAAAACGAATTGAATTTGACTACCTGGTTTGATTAAAATATATGTATTGCGAAAACTTTTACAAATATCTCCAAGAAGATATGGATGTACATATTTTAAGTATCTATGTATAATGTACATTATTTGATAACCAAGGAGGGTATGAACTGGACATCAATTTTTTTTATAAAAATATTGTGCCAGAGTGACACTTCTTCTTGTAAAGCCCAGCTGTAGTCGGCCTAGTTAGTTCGGGGCAGTATCTTCCTTAACAAATCATTCTCTCGTAAACAAAAACCAGCATAAAGTAAATTAGATATAGATCAGCTCCGTTTCATGCGGTGAGTAAGGAGCTGGATTCCTAAACTCTCGTCTCTTTCTCTACATATGTCTGAAGCTCCTGTATACCGCAAGGATGACAAGGCATTTTTACATATCACTGTCTAAGTATCATCAAGTGGGCCGATGTGGGGAACCTATCTCAACCCAATTTTTCTTTTAAAATATGACTGTAACACGATTTTTTTACTATATATTGTAGTATACATAGTACAATATATTAATTACTTGTCTCATAACTTTTGCTAAAAGTGTTTAAATGAAAACAAATTTAAATTAATAAGATAAACTAAAAGTGATGTAAGGACTTTTATTGCCATTTAAAATACGATAAATTAAATAAATTGTACTAAACTAACCTATGGCCGTCAAAGAAATGTTATATACATTTCACATCACTACCACTAACTTGGAATGTGGACATGTGATCATGCAGACGACGCGTGAAGCGCCTGTATACACACAGACGTGAATCACTCTATTAACCATATGATACATTCAATGTGTGCGTGATAGTCTTTCGGTGTTTCAACTTTCAGCTGTGTGGGTTTTATAGTAAAACACACATGTGACATTAGAGATTTATTCTCAAATTATTAAAAATTGAGACCATAGCGTCGTTGTTGTCTGTTTATTTAGATTCTGATGAAAATTATCAACTTATTGTGCAAATTCTGTCACGTATTTTTATATACTGTGTTATCAATTGTCACGAAGACAAACCAAATAGTTCAATTCATTGAGTGATTCCTGCGTGACAAATTTTAATCTTATCATTCGCGAATCTTTGACAAAAAGTGCATTACGATTATTTAATTGTGATATGCTTTATACATTCAAGAAATTGTAAATATCGGATATAATATAAATATTTCGATAAAACCTTTTTCCGGTTTCAAAAACGCAGTAGGACACACCTACTGCATTAAGCTAACATCAATATTGATTACTCTGTTTGTATTAGCTTTAAATATTATACGTTACATGTGTTTTTTTCATTTTATCACATGAATTATGGAAAGTGAATGATGTGTTGAAAACCGATAAGACAGCTTAAAGTGTGTGTTATGGTTTAGTTATAAGCCGAGATACGATTAAGTTTGATGGAAAAATTCCAGTACATAAAAAATATAAAGTAGTATGCACTTTCTTATATGAATAATTTATTATTCTTAATGTGAACGCTATCAGAATTTTCGGCATCTGCTCAATTTGAATACACATTTAAACAAAGCTACATCTAATATTAATATATATTAAAAAAAATAGCAATTTATAAAGATCTGCAAAAGTATACAGTAAGTATGAACCAGTATGTAAAGTAGACACTGCAATCGGCTTGTTTTGTCCCCTTTCTTCTTATCTCTTTTCTTTATCTAATCATAGAGTTCTCGTAACCACAAATTTGACGACGAACACTATTTCATCCATCTAATGAATTTAATGATGTATACAAAAAAAGAAACAAAATTGGAAATAATGTATTTTCATAAGAATTTCATTACTGCAAGATATTTTCAGTATATATCTATATTATATGTTATAAGGTTATCTATTTTTTTACTTTAACAATGTTAATACAAAAAATAAAAAAAGTATCAATTTAAAACAAACTATTAAAGTTGTTTAAGGTATGTTAAATATTATAAGTGTTTGTTATTATTTTCAGGGATTCTAATGTTAATGATTTATTATTATTATTTGATGTTATGTTAGAAATTTAATTTTATATTCTTATTTTTGTTTCTGATTTTGAATAGCCCAGAAACATAATGGAAAAATATTTTCTTGGGTTGTGTAAACGACAGGAAGCTTAGAAAATAGGGACTGGAGCTTCGGAAATAAGAAAACTTCTTAACAAAGAACAACGAAGAGTTATTTGATGTACGATTGTATAGCGAGATTTTTAATAGCTGATGTTGTTGAAATGACTCGATACTAACTTCAGAATTAAGCTTCGAAGTCGGAAGTAACAAGAAAGATATCAATAGGTATTCAAGTGTCCTTAGTCATTCATTGTTATATAAAAATAAACCATAGAGTAAAATATTTATTGACAAATTAATTATAAAATTTGTAAGTATATTAAAATGAATTAGCGATGGCTCTAAAATGTCACATCGACTTTAAGGCACCGGAATGCTAATACATCACAATTTTATTCTTAATTATTCGACAATGGCTTATAATATAAGGCATATTTTAAGAGTACACAAACAATTTCATTTAATAAATACTTAATCTATATATCATTTAAATTAAACATTTGTACTATATTTTGTCCCATCTCAAGAAATTAAATTAATTGAGACGATAATAGTTATATTCACAATAGTAAGTACTGTACTTATAAATAGTTTAAAATGGCTACTCAATGAACTTGTAATTACGAAATCGTGGAATATTCTATATTTACTTGCTTTTAAAATAAATATCGATAAGGATATTTCGAAATGTGGAATATTACCTGAAATGCCGGACCAGGGCTTAACAGATAAGGATAACAAATAAATTGAGCCCGTTGTTATACTTTTATAACTTTATAGCCTAATATACCACTAATCAAGTTTGATTAATCTAATTAAACAGATTAAAAGTAACATATTTTGAGGAATCCTTTGGGGTTTTGGTAGTCAATAGAAGGTATATCGGCCTGGCTCTAATCGGTCATAACCGCTCGATATCAATTTTGTTTCATATTATAAACAATTAACAATCTATTAACTTGGCACATTTATTATTTCTTTCTATTATAATCATTTCGTTCATCTATCTTCACTTCTTATAAATTAATTTGTTCGACCTATTTTCAAATGATTAACTGATACGGCTATACCGCTTTGTTTTTTTATCATAATACATGCAAACTATGCATCACGTTTTTTTTTTATAACATTCCTATGCTGAGAAAATTACTATAAAAATATCTTTTAAGTAATTATTCTTAATACATATTATTTCGAAACAATAAGAGGACGGAATATTAAGTACCCATGTATTTGTGAACTGAATTTATAAACGATTCCAATCTTTTAGGAAATGTTTTAATTCCGTTTTTCGTTTACAAAATTCTTACATTGGCTGCGTGATCTTCTCGCTTTTCGTATATAACTTTTTCATTCGCATATAACTTTTCTTGTATAGCCGCAAAGGACTGACCTTTAGTCTCTGGAAGTAAAACTAATATAAAGATAACACCCCCTACAGATAATAATCCGAAACACCAAAAGGCGACATAGGGTCCTAAGTTATCGGCAATAACTTGGTATAACTTTGTAACAGTAAAAGTCATAAGAGCAACTAATATTTGTATAACACAAGTTGCTTTCGACTTAATATTAGTAGGAAATATTTCTGATGTTATTGCAAATGGCACTGTAGCTAACCCTATAGTGTATGAAAATATGAATATTGGTATAACTACAATTGGAATAAATCTCAAGGAAACAACGTATTCGCTGTTCTGAAATTTCATATAAAAGTACGCCCCTATAATTATGTTAGCGATACCGACACCACAGGACGATATCAGTAACAGCGGCTTTCTGCCTAATCTATCTACTAGCTGTGATGAAATGGCCGAAGTCATTAGCTGAACAGTTCCAAGCAGTATACAGGATTCCTTCGCTCCCAATCCGCCTTCAGCTGCACCAAATATTTGCTGCGCGTATGATATAATTGCAGTACTGCCACAGAATTGCTGTGTAAAATATATTCCAATTAAAATAGTGAGACCTCGTCTATTGCCGCCCACAATGAACAAGTCTTTCCATCGACTTTTTTCTTTCATATTTTCATTAACTAGATGATTCATGCTATCTAGTTCTTCGCTGATATAGCTTTGTCCCCGAAGAGATTTTAATGATCTCTCAGCTCTGTTCGGATCTCCAGATTTTATATAGTAGTACGGGGATTCAGGCATAGCACTAAACGTTACTACGAACAATATTGGAATCGCTATGTTGAAGCTTGCCAGGCCTAGCATTGACACGTATGGCCCAATGCAATACTGTGACAGAATACCAAACTGAAATTGAAAAAGAGTTATCGTCAATTATATGTAACATATAACATATATTAGTATTTACACAGTAGTTCAATAGTAGTACATATAACAAATAACAGTAACTTTAACTACAAATAATTCACACCTGAATGTTTTCGAAATACACGCTCATGTCAAATAAAAAATATATTTAAGATATTTACATTTTATCCCAAGGATGGAAGACCTGATATTTGATAATATAGTTAGTGAGTTGCTAGCTGTTGCCAGTACTTTATACGTCTAACCCTTCTACCAACTCAAATAAACTTTTGTTCCCTAAAATATAGTACTAACCCATATGTTATGACTTAGATGATCCATGACTTAAATGATAAGCTAAAACATATAATTTCATCGAATATTAATATTCGATTATAAAAATTTGATCCAAAACAGTTTTCATGTTTTCGCATGAAAATATGTTATTTTTAATTTAATAACAATTCGTCTACCGATTTTTGCTAAAGCAAAAATTAGAAACACTTATTTTGAGTTCAGTTTTATAGAAAGTATAAAATGGAAGGAAGAAAGGAAAGGAAGAATGGAAGGATGAAAGTATAAACAGATTTTGGATCGTTACTTCAGTTGCCTAAAATTTTATATCCGGAATCTTAAGAGATAATTTAATAATTTATATATGTATTTATTTCCTACTGAAAGCTTTAAAAACGTCTAATAAGTTCTTTACAGGTGAATTATCTATGTAATAGTCAAATCGAATCAAACAAAAATAAAGCTTGTACAACTTTAGTTCATCTTTTTTAAATTTAATAAAATCTCTCTACTACTTTAAATCCATGAAATTTTATGACTTTTTTGCAGACTTAATTAACATTAAATAAAATGAAAAGTTTCACTGGGAAGTCGAAACTAATCTACAAATTGTTTGAGTTTGAGATGCACTTCCTTTTATATTATCAAAAGAAAAAGTTTCCTACTATTCAGATTAATTAATTTATACTCATTTTATAAAGAGAAATACATTTCGAAACTAACCATTCTGTTTCAATATTTTTTTCAACACTAAAATGGACATAGACCGTAATAATATAAAATTCCGTAAAATTTATAGAATTATAATAGAGAAAACGGTTCTTGTGAACGTTGCCTTCCTCCTTCACCCCAAGGTCGGTCGCGGCCAACAACTTGTATATGCATGTGATATATTGTTATGTTGTAAGTTGCCACAATTAAAAAGCTAATATTTTATAATAAAAATAAAAATATTTTAATATACTAATCTATAAATTTATGAAATATTTGTAAAGTCTAGGACACTAAAATACATTTGGTCGACAAGTTTTTGAATTGTTGGTTGGCATGTAACGTTGGTCTTTAGCGAGGATTTTAGGTTTATCAATTCTTATATATAATGATTGGGCTTGTCTATGGTATGTTCACACACTGCTGACTTCGATATACGCCTATGTTTGATATCCGAGATGTGTTCCTTAACTCTTTTAGCGATGTTCCTCTTTGTTTGACCTATGTATGACAAGCCACAATCGCACACATATTCTGTATCCCTGTAGTGATTGTCCCCCAAGGTGCTACTGAAAGATATTACCAAGATATTTTTTCATGGTTTCTAGATTTAAAAAAAAACTGAAACTGTCGTGTTTGATAACGTTTTCTTTAATAACTCAATTAAATAAGATATTAAATATGTGGTTGAAATACTCTGAAACAGTATGTTATACTTATTTTCGGTTACGAACTTAAATTAGTCTACCTCGTAAACTAATTTAACTTCGCATCTTTGTTCGTATTTTCGCTGTTATTTTTGGTCGTTGGAAACTTTTCTTGCTAAGGTAAGTTATTAAAATTTTATTAACTTTTTTATCTGTATATTTAAGTACATATATTTAATGATTTATGTTAGGTAAAGATTTATGCATATAATAATACGTATTTTAAAACATTTATTACTAGTAACGATTTATGTGTAGGTAGGAACTTATTTTATTAATTATTTTTTGTCTATTTTTATACTCAAATCATAGAATAAGAAAACGTTTTTAAGTGAGATAATATATAAAAAGTTATCTTTATAAGGATTGTTTGTTCGTAGGTAAGTAAAGCAGCAGACTAAAGTCAAAAACATTTAACCAATTGCTGCAAAATTGTTAACTTTTAAACTTTGGTTCAAATTACGAAACTATCACCATACAACAGTTTTGATAATACTTTATAATTTTGTTATATAAATACCTTAGACATGACAGTTATAAGAGTAGCCATCGCTCCCCTGACTTCATCTGACGCAATTTCCCCTAAGTACATAGGTGCGGTTGTGTACGCGATGCCGTAGCCGAGACCGGAGATGAGGCGTGAAGCGTAAATGATAGGCACGTTTGACGCCAGCATCACCAGGATCCAGCCAATTATGTAAGGAATGGCAGACAGAAGCAAGGTTCGTTTTGTGCCTATCCTGTCTGCGAGATATGCTGCTGGAATCGGGCTGAGACCTGGAAATGTGTTTATAAATTTGATTAATTATCTCGTTCCATAAGTTGAGAAAGCAACTGTTGAGTAATTAAACTATCAAAAATTATGTTTGCGATTAGTTTCAAAAGCATTACGTTAAAGTAAATAGGCGTTAGAATTAAATAATAACAAGACTGCCTCATAATATTTATGCAACAACGTTGGTAAAAATACTTTGTTTAAAAATATAAATTAATAAGCAACTTATATTTGTACAATTAATTAAATTATACAGATTGGATAAATTATATCTCACAAAATTATTAACGTTATCAAATTTGGTTAGTCTCTTTTTTAACATTTATTAAATTAGATTTTTTCACAATAATTTTATTAACATAATGTGAAAGGTACCTACATAAAAAAAGATATAATTTGTTTACACTAATTTAAGAGTATAGTCCATTAACTATAAGACTACACAAAACGATTGCTTGAAAATATTTGTATATGTTAAGGTTATTTCAATTTTAAATAAATTTATGATAAATAAACTAATATGGCTGCGAACTCGAACCCTTTTATAAACCGTCCCGTCGCTCTAACAATTGAGCTTTCGTATTATTTCTCACTTCGGTTATTTTAACATTCTCTTTATCGGGATGGTGGCGACATCTACCTAAAATTCTATAAATTTAATCTATACTAGTATATGAGGCAGTTTGGTAAGAATTGTCGAAAGAAGCCTAATAGATGTGAACACGTCCCGATAAAGATCATCATATATGGAATGCTAAATTAACTGAAGGGGGTGACGATACGGTAGCTCAATTCCCAGCGACCGGTTCCCATAGGTCGCGGATTCGAATCTCCGGCTGCATATTTTTAATTATTTATTTATTTAAAATCATTTAATTTTGATAAATATAATAACAAAGTTAATTTTAAACAACATACTCGACGATAGAATCATGAGTGAGACGATCCATGAGCTCTGGTCTGCAGATGTTGGTATGGGTGAATCTTCGGCTAAGAGTATCGGCAGTGTGGGGGAGGTCCAGCCCACTGTGGTGCCAGCCGCCGCCGTGATAAGAGTCGCTGAAATTATAAGGCACTTCTTCAAAGACGTGCTAAAATACATTTTATTATGGTTGTGTATACCAATTTTCAAAAATAAAGATATTCAATGTTCAGGGTTCGTAAGTCTAATACGATTTTCCAGCTTTTAGCCTTGTACGCTTAATGGAAACTTAAGTGTGCTTAAATATAATTTATTGAATTAAATCGGTCGGCCCTCTCCTCTTAACACATTAGCAGTTAAATGAAGCTTCGCAAATCGCAACCGTGGATAAAGATAAAATGATGAATCTACAATTTTTCATCAAGTGGAAAAGTAAATTTTAATACAACGTCCTTTGACCTTATTTTAATTTTATTATACATATATTATAAAAATAAATGAAAAGTATGATTATGAAAAGTATGATGATCCCAATTACACGGGAAATCGTTAGAATGGATTCTTAAAACTATTTTAGTTTTTGATTACGAAAAAAAGAATACATAACAAATATTTTTTTATGAAAGACTGATTAGGAAAAAGTTGGATAGTTTGATATTAGTAAGGTCTTTAACAACTATTATATATGAAAGAGAATATTCAAAATTTTATAAAATAAAAATATAAAAAGGTTTAACATAAATACAAATTGCATGTATTATGTACAGCACCGAGGTAATCCTTGTAAAGTAATATTAATAAGCCGAGGTGTTCCTTGACTATTACATACTTGTGGTTATTTCCGCTGCTTTTAGATATAAGTAAATAATTATTTATAATAACGTATAATTTAGAAAAATAAGTTTACATACGACAATCTTAGGTGTCATTAAATCTTATCTCTGTAACCTTAACAAAACCAATAGTTCAGGAAAGATTTATATGTAAATACGGTGTATTCGTTATAATCTATCTGCATCCTGTACACGATTTACATATTCATAACTTAAAGAACAATTTAACCGCTTTCACTTAGATACTTAAATGTTAAATTAACTAGAATCATTGCTTTTCATCATTTAGTCACAGCTTATACCATACCATACTTTTCGGAGGGTGCAGTAAGAGCCAGATAAAGAACGAAAAGAGGATGTCTAAGATATTACAAGTGGACACCGTTCCTCTTCTCTGAAAGGTGAAGGGAATCCCAATAAAACCAAAGAAGTATCTAATACATATTAATTACAATAATTATTGTTTTTAATTTAAAAGACATGTAATAAACTACAATATTAAAAGATAAGGCTTTGAAATCTCTTCAGAATACTATTGGAATGACAGGAAACTATGATAAAACATAATATATATAAAAAAAAGTACATAATTGATAAGTCTTTTCCTATAGACATAATAGATCTTTTACAATACTTGTTTAGTAAGTATGATATAATGAGGTATTTTCTTTAATTGTCTTTATTTTGTATTAAAATTGTAAATTTTGTTTCCAAATAAAACATGGTATCTAAAATTCAAAAGTCGTGTGTCAATGCCATGCTGATTAATTTGAATACAAAAAAATATGATTTGTTTTTTTTTTCTACAAAAAATAAATAATTCATGTCATTGTGTTTCAAAATTGTTTTCCTATTCAAATTATTGAATGTTATAAAAACTTAACTACTAATGGTTCACAAATAATTAAATTGCAATCAAATTATATACATAGAGACCCTGCCAAATTTTTGTTCCTCTGTTTAATTTTGGTTAAGGTATTTGTTTCTCAATGTTGGTATTATATGTATAATTCAGGTTTTCGGTCGATTAACTTTATTCGCAAATAAATGTCGCAAAAACTATAAATAAGAAGTTACGTCAATACACAAATTATCATTTTGACTATCTGTTGCCAGTAACTTTGTCTGTGATACGACCCTCCCACCCAATTTATATAGCAACGCTTAATATTATACACTTCCATACATTTTAGTTATCTTAATATTATTGCCCAAAATGTTTTCCCTGTAAATAGGTAAATTTTCTGAAGTGAAAAGCATTTTGTTGATTGGAGCAACAACCACATCAAATTGAATCAACATCTGTCCAGTACATTTTTGAAGTGCGAACATAAAATAGATTAACGGACAGACACAAAAATACAAAAGAGGTCAGTTATGCGTACTTGAAAATATTGAATATACAGATTTCGTTTCGTTACTATTTGACTAATAGATGATCTAAGTATATGTTAAATGTTTTTAAATAGAATCATAGAGAACAAAAGGTGTTTAAAAACTATGATTAGCCAATAACTTATAGATATAGTTAAATTTAAGGGAGCAGTAATCTTTAATCGAGTTATGAACCATACATTCAGAACGATTTCATCGATTTTGTGTTCCGCTGTGTGCGTCTGTCCGACAAATTCAGGAACTTATTAACAAAATATCATGCTTAAAAACACGATCTAACATTTTTTGCAATAAAAACGAATACATAGATAAAAAAAATGTTGAAAAAAATCTTTATACGCAACTCATTAATGTGTGGTTATGATTTTTTTGCCATATCAATTTTCAATTTTGTTTTATCTCGATATCAAAGTTGTTTACATTCAATCATGTTACCAAACATTTGGTTTACCAGACGTATTTGGTTCATTATACTTGTATTTAATATTTTACCGAACATCTATATCTACATATAAATAAAATGTAAGTGTGTTTGTAATGCGAAATTAACAACTTATTACTAAAAAATAAAAAAGTGTATATAGTAATTACATGAAAAATACATTTTTTATTTATTTTTTGTGTATTTGTTTGTTTCGTCAAATCTCTTAAAAGGATGGATTGACTTTAACAGGACTTTTAATGGCGGATGCTTTAGGGAGTAAATAAGGCTAATTTCATGTTGAAAATTAAAATAGATTTTTGGGAAAACAAAATTGAAATGAAATAGTGAACAATATTTGACTCAAATAGGTGTATATAAAATACCACACAGACAAAGTCGTGTGTAACATCTAGTTATACAATAAATTGTGTGGTTTTATTCATTATATTTCTATTATATATCCTCTTCCTGCTTAATGGTTGCGGAAGCATAATATATTCTCTCGTATCAAATCCATTGTTTTCTTTTTATCAAAGATTTAGTTTTAATGTATAATATCTTGATCGTTATATAAAGTCAAGCAATATTTCTATGTACCTTTGACATTTTATCTTAACAATACTTGGCAGTCCCAAGACTTGCGAGATTTCTTTTAAAAGAAACGCAAAAGATAATTGAATTTTCTACGTGTCCCGTACACTTTTATAATATAAAATGGATGAGAAAATATTTTTTCGGGACAATAAAATGGGTTATTGTTTTAAAGGAAACCCTTTTAAGATATCGCGAATGGTATTTGTTGTATATTTTATGAAAATTGCTCCCTGAAGTATTTTGCAATGCCTTTCATCAGTTTAATAACGAATTATTTTTTATCTGGTTTATTTAATTATTATTATTCTATAGGATTTGAAAAATATTTTCATAAAAGTTATATAAGAATAATTTGCAACTTTAAAACACAATTCTCAAATACCTAACCCCGTTTTATTTAAATATTTTTAATATAAGAATTATATGAGTTTGAAAAAATACGGAAATTAAATAAAAGTAAAAGTGACAAAAAATTATAATCAAATTGCAATTTGTTACAACAAGTAAGTTGTTATTATTATCATGGTTACATTTTATTATAATAAAACCAGCTTTAAGTGCAGATAAACTACAAGGATAGCGCTGACTAGAATATTTTAATATATTTGTTCTATATAAAGAAAACAATGATTTAAAAGTTAAAAGAATAATATGGACATTAGACTCATAATGACCATTAGTAATTCAAAGCAAGGCTTAGACGTCATCAACTTAACAGCTTAAAGCGTCTAACAGTGACTCATTTTAAATAAACCTGAAACAAAAGTATAGAAAGAAGAAAGAAGTGTATAGAAGTTTGTTTTTATTGCTTACTCCGGTTTACCAGATGGCTAAAGTAAAGTTTATTGTTTCTTCAGATGGTTTAGCACTAACTAATATTTTATTATATTCATTATATATACAGTTTTACTTTATTTTCACTGTTATTTAAGGGAATGGACAACCACTCATTCCTTGACACTACTAGGCGGAAAACAATTAATATAGTTTTGTAGATGTCGTTGAAATAGTCTATATAATGTTATTGTAAAATTATAAAAGTAGATGTGACCCACCATAGTTTAGTAACTAAACTATGGTGGGTCACATCTACTTTTTGTCTGGTGAATAAGGATTTAGCTTTGCTTAAAAATAACCTTAAAACAGCACTATTTTTGGTTTGGACAAAACCTGAAATAATGGGTGTAAAATTTACAAGTTTAACAGAAACCCTTAATAAAGTTAAAACTTAAATAACTTACAATCTAATGTTTGCCTTTAATTTCCTCTTATCGAGTTTCTACGAGAAAGTTACTTTGTCTAGTTGTATTATTTAATAGAAAACAAAAGGAGTAAGCAGGTACTATAAAAAAGATATATAGATTAACATATATATATAGATAAAGAATATAGATTAACGTAACATTATGAGGCCTTTAATATACCAAATTTTAAAAACAAATATAGTACCTTATAACTAATTCCAAATTTTATACACTAACTTGTCTAGTTAAAATATTAATCTCAAATCTATAACAACGATTTTACGTACAAACAAAGGAACAAGATATTATATTGATATTACACTACATTGAAATGTTATTGCAGTATGTATATGTTTGTGTGAATGTATTTATGTTTGTATGAATGTATTTATTTCATAGTGGGCGTGGCGTGAGTCGTAAAGTTTTATTTTAAAACATCTTGTTACTTGAACGAATATGGAAAAGTTTTTTATAAGTAGGAATATTAAAGTGAAGGTACTAAAGGAAGGTCTGCACATTATTTACTAAGTTAACAAACTGTGACAGACGAAAATAAAATACTTATTTAAGCTTATTATATCATTAGAAAATGATATAAAAGCTTAATTTGCTTAGTTTGTTAACATAAAAAGAATCCCAGTACCTTTTATAAATAAATGATCATACAGAAACAATAATATATATAGATATAGCGTATGCAATATAAGTTGGTCGAGTCTGGACACGTGATAGCAAACAAACTGAAACAAAGTGAGTTGTACTGGTAATGAGTTGGGTAGACAAAACAGACTAACAGCGCAATGGCGGACAAACCTTTGAACATTATTCTCTGAAACAGTTTTAAGTCATTTGATAACCTTTTTTAGAATTTTAACATTTGTTCATTTTTCTCTTAATATTAATTTTTTTATGAAGTGCAAAAATATTTAGTCATAAAAATAACGAAGTACTTATCTTAATAATGTTATTTTCCTATTGTATTTATAATTATTGATGTTTTCATTAGCTTAGCATACGGATATAACTATTTATAATAATTACATTAAATTGATCGATTTCTAATTTAATTATTAATTAACGTTTATGTATGTAATTATATCAATAACATTTAAACTTGTATAAATACATGAAATTTAATTAACAGCTAGCATGTGGTATCTGACTTCGCATAAGTGATAAAAAAAACTTGTGTAATCATGAGTGGTCAAAGTTTTGTAAGAATAAATAGCAATATATAAAAAAACAACTAAGAATCTAGAAGTCCTTTAAGTAATGAACCATTTCATAAAAAATAATATTATCTAAATAAATATACATTTTTTTAATGATAAGTAGAATTTTAGAAATGGTTTTATTGTTTATGTAAAAAAAAAAGTGAGCGTCGACCTTATATATATATATATATATATATATATATATATATATATATATATATATATATATATATATATAACAAAACAGCTAAAGTGTTCAATGAGTTGTATTATTTACACGTGCGGTCACTGAGGTTTTAATAAATATTTATAACAGTGCGCAGTTATGTTTATATTTATAACAAAAGGTTATAATTAAAATAATTCTTCAAAACAAATTTTATTTGATTAGCTATTTTAAGAAAATTCTATTGTTTTTCAAAGACTTGTTTACACAAGTGTACTTTTGTAGTTATGTAAAATAGTATTTTAATGCGTTTACTATCGGCTTGTTTTAATAATATGCCTGCATGTCTTTGGTATAAAACATATTAACATGATAATATAATGGTCCGTCTATTGAGGAAGAAATGTAAACAAACACCCATTGCGAATGTTAAATGTTAGAAAATATATATGTATGTTAGAAAAGACATTAGTTATTGAACATTTTTGATATACGAAAAGCTTTATTTTAGTTAATAAACCTGTGAGATTTATAAAAGAAAATCTGTTTTTACTTTTTTAAGTCTTTTACTTTTACATTTTTTGTGATGAGAAAATAAATTATTGTAATCTTTACAAAACATATTAAAAAATAAAAGTAAATAACTTCAATATTTTGATGCAATAAGTACCTATGTGTTAGGCATATATTGATTACAGAACTAGACATTTAATAATGTTCATGTTTATGTAAGTATTGGCGTTTGTAAAACTCTGATCAAACACTGGTCACAAAAAAAAATATCCGTCTGAGTTTTTTGTGTGTTTTTTTTAACACCAAGGCCCTGATTCTGTATGATACACGAGACTTCTTACAAATCAGTCGTGACGATTTCTTACAAATCAGTTGTGACGTCACAACGAGTTGTAAACTTAAACCCGATACATAAACGCGCCAAGATGTGAAATTAAAAATTGTATGCAGAGAACTTACTTGCTATAATCAGAGAGACGCGTCAAGTACTCAATATCGTATTCAATATGCCAATGTCAAATATTAAAACACGTTGTCGTGTGTTTAATCTTTGTAGCTTTTATTTAAGAGAGTGTCTTTATAGAAGGGCTTATTTCGATAAGTATTATATCAAAATATACCCTCCTGAGACTTCCATTTGAGGGAAGTAATGACTGATATTTAGTTATTACTGACATTGATTCTAAGTGGAAGATTAAATAAAATAAAAAAAATAACAATAATATATAAGATTGATAAAACAGAAAAATCTTTTTTTTTTTTGAAATGAACATTATTTAGAAGTGAAAAAAACAAGCTAACAAAGTATTATCTTAGACTGCGTTCACAAAAATTTACATATTTTAGAAGGTTAGAAAATTAAAGGATATTTAATTTTGTTTATTTATAATGTCACAACTTTTTACAGACACGGTCAAGGAAAGGCCTTGGTAACGACGAGTTCTGCGTTTTATATGTGCATTTATTAGACTTGTGTGGTGAGGTTTAATAAATATTTTATCGTTTTATATAAAAAAAACAACATATACATATAAAATACGCGTATTTTAAAGCAACAGGTACAAAGTGATTACTTTGTTATTTTCTATTAATTATTAAACTCTTCAATGCTCTGATAAAGTTAATTTTCCCTACCTAAATTGTAAAACACGTAAAAGTTACAATATTTACCTATTTATTTTTTAAATCAATATTTAGGTGTTAACATTTACAGCATATTCATTATCCATCTATAAAAGTTCTAATCTATGTACATTTTGTTTTGAATAAATGTCTTAATAAAAGCGGTACTCATTAATATTGTGATTATTTATGGCGAATACGTAAAATATGCTAAATACTTAAAGACTTCCTGACAAATAAGTTTTAAATTCTAGTTGGAGTATTTCAACCGGCTTTATTTAACGAGTCCAGATGAATTTTATGCTGCGGTACAGAAAATGAATTAGCATTTTAAAGTACGCGGTGAAAATACTTCACATTTTTAATTACCTAACTTTTATTAATTTTTTGTTATATTATGAATCCACGTTTCTTACTGAAGTTGTTATTACACAGAATAGGTATGTCCAGAGAGGTTGGTTTTTTATAACTTATAAAATATTTAGTTCTAAAACATAAAACTCTTTTACGTAATATTTTGTTTCTTTTTTTAGTGAAAGGTATAATAGGTAAAATATACGGTTACATTTTAATGAGGATAACTCTGAGAATGACAAAACCTTTTAGTTAAACAAATTATTAGTGGTTATTTGCATATTGGGCGGACCTTCAGGTAATAAATAAGTTGAATCAACTTTTTATACTAATGACAAGTATGTTTGTATATAACTATATGTGTGTAATCAAAGTATTATCAAAATTTAGATATCTAAAAGATTTGAGAATAAACAGCAAATTATTAATTGATTCGATGATAATACTATAATATAGTTTAATTTCCCTTTTTACTTTAATTGATTATAACTTTTTTATTATTTTATTAAAACTTATCAGCGAGATAGTAATGTCATAAATATATTGCTTTTATTTTGTCTAGCATAAAGTAGGTACCTATTAGGGTTGCCAACTTTTTTTGACGAAAATAAAGTATAAAATGATTTGAATAGGAAAAAATAAAGTATTTCAATGAAAAATAAAGTATTTTTAAAATTTTATTATTTTATTGCCTTACAAATATTTTATGTGGTTTTAGCACAAGCTCAAATTTATTACTATTTTTAAATGTTTCAAAGTTTGTTTGACAATCAACATTGAAATTTAAATAAGTAAACAATTCGTTTCTAATTAAATTTATTACCATTTCAAAAATTTTTCAAAGACATGCTAGGAAGTATGGAAAGTTATGTTCGCTAAAACCAAACCATTTTTAACTCCCGACTCAAAAAGAGGAGTGTTATAAGTTTGACCTGTCGATCTGTGTACTGATACACATCCGTCTGTGTCATTCAAACAGCCAAACGCGTGGACGGATTTAATTGCGGTTTTTTTTTTATCGAAATTCTGGTTCGTTAAGATGGTTCTTGGTGTGGTCGAGATAGAAACAATCGTCTCCAAGATATTGAGGCTTTATTGGTGCGGGTTCTTATGCAATATTGATAGAAATACTTAAACAAGTGAAAATGTGTGTGTGTTAGTTATCCCTTCACATTCTGGTATATTTTTTTAATATTTTCAATCTACAAAGACTACTCCCCTACAGATTTATTACATGAATAGAATATTCATTTCTGTACATGGAAAAAATTAAAAAAAAAATCATAGGGATCTTCATAAGAGCAAGAGAACCAAAACAATGGTTTTTCAGTTTGTATGTCTGTATGTTTGTGCACGCTAATCTCAGAAACGGCTTAACCAGTTTGAAAGTTTATAGTTTTTACATACATGGTAAGTACAAAAGGTACGTTTTATCAAAATCGAAATCTACGTGTACCAAGTCGCAGGCACAGGTAGTGTATAGAATAAAATTTGCATGGTACTTATTACGTGATTGCCATAAATTGACATAACTTTTTTATTTCTTAACCGATTTTTATGAAATCAACACTAAATGTTAAGTGAAGACTGTGATAATATATTCCTGAAACCCGCATTCAAATTGGTTAAGCCGTTTCTGAGATTAGCGTGCACAAACATACAGACATACAGACAAACTGAAAAACCATTGTTTTGGGTTCTCTTGCTTTTATAAAGGCCCCCTATGATGTTTTTTTTTAATATTTTCCATATACAGAAATGGATCAGTGACAATTTTATTATATGTATAGATGTAATAAATCTGTAGAAAGGTATTCATTTTCAGCATTTTAAAAATCTTTGTCTGTTTGTCTTTTAGTTGTGCACACAGTACCAAAAAAAATATTTTCTAAAACTCATGCAGGGGGATCTTTACATAAGCAAGAGAACCCAAAACAATGTTTTTCCTATTGTCTGTTCTTCTGTATGTCTGGATGTTTGTTCACGCTAATCGAGTTGGATGCAGTTTTTGGGAATATATTGTCATGGGATTCACTTTACATTTCGTTTTTTTTTTTTTGACAATCAATTAACAAATAAAGAAGTTAATAATCTCTTATTGTCGTACCAGTGCTGCTTACCAGTTTGATGATTTATAGATTTTACTTTTAAAATGATTTTTTTTTAAATAAAGTATAATACTTTATTATAAAGTTAGGTTGGCAACCCTAGTACCTATATACCTACTAAATGACTTAATATTTTAATTATTATTAATACCGATAATTTTCAGGTCATATATTTATATAAAATATATTTTTTAATATTGTACTTCTAAATTTATGTCAAGGTTATTTCTATTTAAGCAAAAAATAAATAAAACAAAGTACTTAGGGTGATTCAAGTCACAAAATATAAATTATTTGCTGATCTTGAATTTAGATCCTATAAAATAAAAAAGTGTATAGACATATGAACAATTCATACGTTTTCATTAAACAATAAAAGCTCTTAGAATTATAAGGAATTAATGTGGAAATTATTTCATCACTATTACTGTACTCTTACACCTATTTTTATCACATTGACACATAAACATACAAACTTTTTTATGCAATATTTTTGACACAACGAAGCAAAGATAAAAGTGACAAATGTAAGCATAAATCAAATATACAAATAATATTATTTACAGATTCGCGGTCCAAATCATTGCAGTTACCGATAAGCCGGCTTCAGTGTTGCCCGCGCGCACACATGAGTGATGGGATTCATACAAATTAAAATAAACAATTAAACACTAACCACTGAGTGCTGCCACATATTCTCTCCACTTGCGACTGAAACTCATCGTTTTTTTCCTCACAGACGTTTAAAATAAACATTTATGTATCCCGCACTAGTATATTAGTTCATGTGGGTGAACACTGCGTTTTTTGCGTGTTTTGCTCTAATATTAGACGGCCACGTGCTATCCGCGTTTCGTCGTAAGCGTGAATGGTAGCTTGGTTGACTGGTCGTGTTGATATGGACAACGGGTGTTTCACCACTTGACGACAACGATACGGCTCCGATGCGGGTTTGATGTGACGTCGTATGCCATGTGGTTGAAATGAAATAGTGATAATAGTGCTGTCACTCTCTTATCTATGTCAGTAGACTCATCCGTTTCGGTTTCGATTTATCGTTAAATGTAAAAGGTTCAACGTGCTTGTGTTCAATTGACGGACATAGGTGTTGCTCGCTCGATTATAACATGGATAAGACCCTGTGTTTTTTATCATTTAGCACATTGGAGACTCGAATGATAGTGTCATGACTCAACTCGTCACCTAACTGTAGTTAAAATTAGACATTCGCAATCATGAAAACATTTTTGTCCAAAATTGTTAAAGATTACTATTTAATACACTATTATATAATTATCTATAATAATTATATATAAAGATAAGTGGATTGGTTTCTCGGTTATTACATCCTTATGAGTACAATATTTTTTTATGTATAAATCGAAATCCAATAAATGTATTATTGTATATTGGATATTGGAATAATGTATTATATATACATATTGGATTATGTTTAATAAAAAAATATCCGGTTATATCAATTGATTCTCAGTTAATAAAAAATATACACTCTTAAACATATTATTTGTATAATAACACGAGCCATAAAATGTCTTAAGTTTTAGTTTTCAAGGTACATATATTTGTCTTTTTTATATTGTATATATAAATAAGTTAACCAAAAAACACAAAGTATGTGTTAATATTTATTACCATCATACAGCTACGCATGTATATTGTCATCTGGGTTTTTTTTAAATAAGAAATTTTGACTTTGAGTTCTTAGTATTTATATAGTTTTTGTTATTTATTTAACAGCGTTCTTGTGAACTTATTCCAATAATTAAATAAAAAAATACGGTTATTCAGAATCATGTTTTTGCAATCACAATTTAAAAAATATATCCTCATTTGAATAAAGTTATTCACTGTTTTTGATTAGACAGATCTTACTCTTGATAAAAAAAAACAGAAAGTAATCATAATCTTTAAAGATCAAAAGACTGTTTTTAATAAAGTCAAATTAGGTCAGATGGCTTAGGTATGACGTTTTCTCCGGCTTCCAAGTAAAGTGTTTCAACAAGCAATGAGTACCTCTTACCTTTTCTTTTATTTATTCTTTATTTCGCTAATCTTTCTTTATAATCTGTCTTTTCTCAGTATTTGTCTTTTTCGCTAAGTAAACTGTGTTTTTCAATTAGCTTTATTTGAATCCAAAAGGATATTATATTTTATTTTCTATAATTTTCATTATTTCTATTAAAATAAATATGTATATGTATATAATTAGAGCTTAATTTAGGAATAGTATACAGCGTTTACGCTGAAAGCTAATTTAAAGTAAAACTTACTGTAGGTGTAAAGATAAATAATAACAATTAATATAATCTGTATTTCTGATGATTTTTTTAACAACTCAATTGATTACAATGGGACTAACTGATGGGTCGGCTGTCTCGGGCTACTGTTACTAATTGTTTATTATTTACATATTATTTAAATGTAAACATTACATATTTTTTTAAAGATGAATAAAAAACAGCATGTTCCACAAGAGTATAATTAAATAATTCTAAGAACGTACTAGTGATACCTTTCGAATCTTAACTATAACACTAAACTTAATGAAAAAAAAACAAATCCAATAAGAGGCTAAATATCTATCAAGTAAACAAAATATATTATTTAAAAATATTTATACCTATGCATGTATCTCAATGATAAGGTTATTTAAATTAATATAGAATGAAAAAACCTCTGGGAAACGGTCCGAATTTCTGCTTGTGCCGGTTTATTTTTTTAATTAAAAAAAAAAAAAATTGTTACTAATCAAGCACAGTGGAAAACATATTAACGATCGCACAGACAAGATCACAAGGGGATTAAAGGTTAATTCCAAGTTCGCCATATCGATAATGATTCATTATCTCTGCATGAACAAGCTACTCTTTGAATTTTATGATGGATACAATGGTCCGTGATATTGTAACTTTGACGTACTCCGTTAATTAACGTGGTACCTGTTAATCAGAACAGAGTATTGAAGACTGTACAAGGCTTGAGATAATTAAACACTGTATAGCTTAACAAAAATAATTATCTAATAAATTCGACTCGATTAAGTAAATAGTAATCTTTTCAAATAAAAACTGGAAGTTAAAAGAATATTATAGTAACAAAATAATCTTATTCTTTGATTAAAATTAATATTCGTATTAAAAGTAAATGCTATTTTCTTTTAACTATTTTCATTTCCAGTGATCCAACTTTTTATATTCCAAATATTACAAAGAAGTACATTTTTAAGTTTTTATTTAGAAAGTAATCTTTTATTACAGCTTAAAAAATACTTTACTAATACTGTTAGACATAGGGTTTTAATATAAGAGCGATAAATAAGAGCTTTTCTCGAAGAACTTTCTGCAAAGTAAAGTAGACGCACAGTTCTTGCAAAAGCTGTCTGCCTCAGTCCACGAATTGAAGATGCGGATAGTAGAAAGAGATAGGGGAGTGAAGGGAAAGGAGAGGGGAGACTGCAAGCAAAAGTTTTATAAAACTTTATGATTCATTTCCGTTTATCCATGTGAGTATTTGTTTGTTCCAGCGCGGCGTCACAGAAAAATGTATGAGTCGATTTAGATGAATTTTAACAACAATAACATAATAAATGCATGAAAAGATTTGTCTTAAAGTTTACCAGTAAACATTTTAATAAAAATCAAACATAAATAAATTGATTATACACGAAATAACTGATACTTTTCCAAAGGAAATGAAACTATTTTAAACGGATTCAATTCACTTATAGGAGAAAAATATTTTAAACTTTAAATTGACTTTTTATGTGAATTTTAAGATGTTAAGCCTTAAAGATATAATGCGTAGTTTTTATATGTAGTTGTATTTTTTTAAAGCTTTAGTAGTATATTCAATATACTACTAAAATAATTATACAATAAATTAAAGACATTTTTAATGGCCCGTAATCCAAGTCAGATATTGTCATATTAAAACTGATTCCACCGGTTTCTTAATTAAAGACCCAAGGTTACTTTTTAATCATAACAAAATACTGATTGAAATTTACGTGAATTAAGTTATTTAGCATAATTAAGAAAAGAGTGCGCTTCTAGGGATCAACACTGTTAGATACACAGTTCTAACGTGACGCTTAAAGTGCTACAGCCAGTCTTAAGCCATGGATTGGAATTTTGATATAACAACAATCGCCATTGTTGTACCAGCAACAACCAGTCTTAAGCCATGGAGTGGAGTTGGGATCTAACAGCAATAGCTATTGTTATACCAAGTATAGGTATAGAAAAAAATGCTTGTTAACACATACCTCTGTTAATTGAGGTCTACTTAAAAACAATTATTAAATGTTTAATTTAAGTTAAATAATTTGCAAGTTTAGGGTCATTTCGCCTGTTTGCGTCCATCGCCAGTTTGCGTCCATTCGACGGCTATCCATTCATAAAATACTCCAAAATAAGTTCATGAACTTTCTAACAAAACCAAATGTAATTTCTGCCAATACCTCAATATATAGGAGATACACAGTCATAAACAAAATTTCCTTGAGCGCAATCCTTCCCTTTAAAAAAAAATTATTTATCTGAGCCACGGGACAAAAGACTGCGAATGTCTTAAATGTTAGTAAAAAAATAGTGAGCAGCAACACCACTCACGGTTAGTTTTACATTGTTTTATGTGAAGTTAAGGATACATAGATGTTTCTAGGCCTTAATAATAAAGAAAGGAAAAACATAATTATAATTTACTTAAGTTTTTTAATTGTTGACAGTTAAAATAAGGTGGACGCAAACTAGTACATACAAATTTTAAAAATCCCACTTTGCGTCCGCAGTGGACGCGAATTTTATGACCTATTATTTAGGACAGACCAGATTGCGTCCACCTTTGTTTTCTTGTTATCTATTTATAAAAGTAATTAAAAATGTATAGCTTATTTAAATTTAATAAAATTGTATATACCTACGATCAATAATATCTTAATGTAATTATAATAAAAAAAATTAACGTAATTTATTAACGGTTCCTGATTGAACAAATTAGAAATTGTGAAATCACAGTGTATCAAGGTGCAACTCTGAAACTCATGACATGAATAAAAATGATTTTGCCTATACACCTTTTTGGCAGTTACCTGTAGCTTAGTTCAATAGTGTCTTCAGATGAAGTACTTATTTTACCACTAGAAGATATGGCAACTCATACTACACCAAGTCTTGAGAAAACTAAGCAACAAATATAAAAATCCCCTCCGACTGCTTTTATTCATTTAGCATCAACTGTATCACCATCTATTTCACCTATAGAAAAGCCTCCTAGTTTACAATAATCTTTATTTTTTATTCAAGGCATTTTACATTCAGAAACCTTTGATCCATTTAAAACCCACCTGATGTTGGCTGAAATTTTTAGCATAGCAAGAAAATTTAATCAAAGAACTCCAGCGGCCATATCTTCGTCTGCATCGAGAAAGTATTATGAACATAAAGAGCAGATGGAGAAAAAAAAAACAAAGCAGTAAGAAAAATAAATTAAGAACGAATAGAGAAAAAGAACTTCAAGGAACTGCTCCAAAACGTAGGAAAAAGACACTTCCTGTTAAAGTCACAGTAGATACTGATACTCTGAAAAGAAAATTTACCAGCCGTGGATAGTACAAAGTGCGCTGAATGTAATGACATACTTATATATATCATTATATCAGATGTAGATGAAGACGGCGAAGAAAACATTGGCTGTGACAAATATATAAGATGATATATTTGTTATTAAAAATATTTTAAAATTTAATTAGTTAAATATTCAGACATAAAACAATAAATTGTTAAAATCTAATCTTTCTGAATAATAATTAATAAAAATCTCCCCTACATTCTATATATAAGTTGGTGGACGCAAACTGGACATGAGTGGACGCAATTTAGATATTATGGACGCAAACTGGGTAAATCGCCCAAATCTGATATTTATCACTTTTATATTTAAATCGTTATATCTTTCCACCAAAACTTTAAATGAATATAAAAAAGACTATATTATTAACACTATACATAAGTTTTTATTGAAAACTAGTGCTAAGTCATTTTTATTTTCTCTTTCAAAGTCAGCAACTCTACTAAATGGACGCAAACAGGCGAAATGACCCTATATTTCGAGTAGGTCGACAGTAAACGATTCTATGGACACGGCCGTGATATTTTGATATTTTCTGGGTCACTAGTTTGTAGAATTATTCATTTATTTTCAAGATTTAAAATCTTCAAGGATTTGTTCCAGAACATTTAACTTAGAGGCATTTCTATATTTGTACAACAATAAAAAACCTTACTTTTTATCGCATTAAAAGTAATAAACAGTACAAAGAATGGTTTTATAAGGTCATGAGGATTTATAGGAAATAAACTATATAGATGAACTCCTTTTGAAGAAGTTCTTTAGCCAACGGTGCCACCTAGACTCTAACTTTAAAAACTTTGCTATCTGTCTTTGTTGTATCTGTCCTTTCTTCCATGACGTTTTCTGATGTTCGCCTTTAACGTACGCCTCCTCAATGATGGTAATAATATGGTGTACTTTCATAAGATAAACAAACAAATAATAAAAAGCACTCATATAAGTTGGTTCTGCTCTCTTCTATGTGGCTCCATACATACATACACATTTATCTGATTTGGTTGAAAAAATGTTTAACTTTTTTAAATACATATTTAGTATTAAATATTTTATTGTAAGGAATTCATTTTTGTATAAGCCCGATTTTTACTAAGATGGTGTTTTATATAAACAAAACATTTTTGTGTATAAAATGTTATTTACATTTAAGAAATATGTCCTAGACTAAAAAAATGACTTTTCGAACACGAACCGATACAACTGAATTTATCATTTGAAACTACACATATATACATATATGGAAATAAATCAATATGCAGAACGGTTGTTGCAGAAAAAATAGAATTAGAAAATTCGGTTAAAATCAGACGATAAAAAGGATGTTAAATCCGTTAAAATAGTTTTATTTTAGCAAACTTATACTGATATGAAACAAAATGACAATTTTTTTTATCTCTGTAAGTAGTATGCAGATAAAGTGAGTGTCTAGTTTAGATAATAACACACGTATTACAAATGACAAAAATATTATTTATAGAGCAATATGATTTTCTAAGATAAAAAAATACAATAATAATACATACATACATACATACAATGGATGAGCTGCGAGAATGTTGACATGATTAAGATTAGAAAGGATTAGAGATATACAGAAGACAAAAGATCACGAAAGACAGAAGCGAATAAAAGAGGAAAAGACGTTCTGCCGTCTCTATCTACAGTAGGAAAACGCAAGGAGATGGACGTATTTGATTACAATAAAGAGGATCACTTGTGTCCCTGGTTTATATTAAAACTGTTTTGAATATGGTTTCTATGTAATGGTAAATAAAAAAAATATATCGTTTTGCAACAGATTGTCAATTTATTCAAAACCTTTGCCGACGACACAAAACATAAAAAAATTAAGACTAATTGTGATAATAATTGATTGATTTATTATAAATGTAATGAACCAATCACAAGAGACTATTACGTTTTGCTAAGAGTCTGCATAATTAGATTCGATTAAACTAGATCTGTATAGATTAGATAATTGAGCAAAATATAATGAAACAACCAATAGATGTTAATCATTTTTCAGTTTCATCTAATATATGAGATTTGATTTGTTCAAGTGAAACTTTCGCTTTGAGCTTTAGGAAGATCCAGATTTTTAAATAGGTTTCTTAGGATTTACTCAATAACATGTGGATTGTTTAAAAACATAAAGGTCAGGATTTGTTTAGATGCTCTAATAATATTTTAATATTCTATATAAATATTACTATTTATGCTGCCTCTGCGTTCTTTTTATTATTATCTGATCTACTATTATTCTTATTTCTTATTTTATCATGGACACATTTTTTTTTTATTAATTTTCAACTTTGACTAGTAGAATTACACGACCTAATTCCCGTGTCCCCGTTCCATCACCGGACGTTCCGACACACGGCAGGAATCCATCCTTACGTTGTGGACACTCCACCAGTCCGAACGAAGCGCTATCTTCGCCTTTTTTCGTGCGTACAGGAAGGACTGGAACAACTTGCCTGCGTCGGTATTTTCGGCCAAATAAATGTGGGTGTCTCCAAGACAAGAGTGAATAGGTTGCCCTACCACCTATGACTACATCTCCACTCTCCATCAGGTGGAATGTAGTCAAGCATTAACCTAGTTTTGTATAAAAAAAAGAAGCTATTAGGAAAAGGTTTTACTTTGAAATAATGTGCTTGTAAGAGTTTTATATATCATACTTGATTACAACAGTGTAGTTTTTACCACTGGATATCGTATGTAATTGCCTATCCAAGGCAAACTTTATTCTTTGCACTTGTTTACCTTTGTACATAAATGCTAGGTGTATGCTAATAATTTAAAATATCAGAATTTTGCACAATAATTTGTCTTTAATTTTATATTTTTTTAAAATATTAACGCGTGTAATATAAAAAAACGACTCGTAGTTTAATTTATTCAACTTACATAAATTCTATTGTTTGTATGAAATGGCCCAAATTTGTACATTATATATATTGGATAATGGTTATCGTAGTACACTTAAATATCGATTTAGCTATTATATCGGTGCTATTTTCAGTGAATGTAACTAAACTATTTTGTTAACAGTAGCTATTATTAAACTATTACCATTACAATATTATCGCTCTGTATGACTTAAATGTTATTTACATTTTTATGGTTTCATTATAAAATATTTTAATAGTATTAATACGTATTTTCTTAAATATTTTAAGAGTAAACATTTAAATAAATCAAACTATTGTTTTTAACTAATTTGCGTACAATTAAGTTTAGATACTTTACTACATATGTTAATAACCAAACTAATTATATTTGAGTTATATTGTTACAAAATAGTATTCATGTAAGTTTCAATATAATAATAAATTTCCCGAAATTAGATAATTTGTTTAGAAGTATTATAAGTTTGTAGTTGTTTCTTGACATCATTCGAACTACATTGTTTTTTTTATTTAAAATAAAGGTGACAATATTTGTTATCTTTACTTTAATTTTATGAAATAGATTTGGTTTTGTTAAATACAATTTCAGATAAGTGTATGTATCTGATCATCCTCTTATATAAATATGGCATAATTTGGGATAGTGAGGTTCTATTTTCTATAAGTAGACATAATCATTTCTAATTTAAATGCTATACATGTTTACATATATTTTCAGACAATCATTTCAGCAAAATAATATTTAACAAAAGCGAATAAATATAGTACTATAATAATATATGTATTATATGTATATATTCACATGATATATTAATATCGACGATATATAATAAATCCGTTAGAAGTTCTAAAATTCGGAATCCATATTGACAGATTTGCGGACAATAGCTAGCTTATGATGCATTTAGGCTTTGAGAATACATAGGTAAATAATATTCCTATTTCGGTTTATAAATAAAAGTAAACTAATAAGTAAGAGGTAAATAATAGGTAATAAGTAAGTAACAGATTCATAATAGAATAAAAATGTTTCTTTAGACTTACCGGTAGATCTAAAGAAACATTTTTATTGAAACTAATAAGTAATTTAATCATGGTTAGTAGATTTACCGCTGTCTGACCTACTTTTTGCAATGTCAGAGATAGATGTTGACATTAATGTTCACGGTATTAATTAAACTTAATTTATATGAATGCTCTTAATTATTATTGCATAGATATAAAATGATATATGAAGCGCTTGCGAGGCTTATTGTATAATATATACTGAAATTTGGATGATATCGGAAGTTCAGGTTCCCGGAAAAGCTTTGTTATGGTTTTAACTTTTATTATTTACGAACGTAATTTATTTATTCAAAGCATAACTTTTATAATATTATTAATTAAAAATACATCTTCTATTACTGCTAAGATGTGATATTAAATATCCTAAAACGTTTAAAATTCCAACCGACTTGTATTTAGTGCATACAGTAATTCCTTAAAAGTTTAAAAGCAGGAAGCTACATAAATCATCAGTTTGACAAACAGATGATGACTGAAAATACTCCTTAAACATATATCAATGTCATTTGAATAAATACAACTCATTTTAGTTTTGTTATTAAAAATATCCTCATTTGTAACACTGCCAATTCTGAGTTAAAAAACAGGAAAACAATGGTTTATCCTTTCAAATAAACTTTTTTAATAAATTAAAAATCCATTATCTGGTCAAATATACTGTTGCAGTGCTATCATGAATAATGAACCGCCACTGTGACGCTACGGGCAAAAAACATTCCATTTGCGTATGGACTTTTATTGCTCATAAAAGTGATCTAATTTAGTACTTGTTGTAGCAAAATGTTTAAAAATACTTTAGGTACCTATATACGGAAAACACATTTTGATATATCGGAATTATATTTTATTTTAATAATTTTTAGTGGTCTTACCATCTCATAAATTAATGATTAAAATAGTTTGTTTTAGATTGGAATAGGTTTTTTTTTAAAGTAACTTCAAATAACTTGGTAACAATAAGAAACCACCAAAAGCGATTTATTGGCATTTTGTAACAATAATATTAAAAATAAAAGTTGCCCACTAAACCAAAAGAGGGCAATCCCACCAACAAGTCAAGCCAACATTCCTAAAGTGGACTTCATATTTACAATGATATTATAAGTATTTACATTACATGGATGAACAATTGAGTTCTAATCTTTTCTATTTCATTGTTTGTGCCAATATTACTTGTAGATTTGAATGAGTTCGCTTTGTTGACCGTTTGAATCGTCACTGGGCATGACTTCCTGGCGCCGGCTACAGATAAGCAACCTCAATTGTTTTATCATTTCATGTAGATGTACAGCGATAACAGTTTTTTAATTATTAAAATCGGTAACATAATTTAATTAATTATCGGTAATTTGCAACTTAAAAGAATATACCGCTTTTTTCTTTTATTATTATGTTCTTATATAATTATTTTCTTGATTTGGATCGAAATTACTTTATATTATATATATTTTTTTATTATATTGAAATAGATATTTTTCAATATAGGGTATATGTCACAGTTTGAGTATAGTTATCTCCAAAGAGGAATACATAGACGCTAAAGCATTCTCTATCAGTCAACTAATAAAAAAAATAACAGAAAAACACAAACGAACCTCTCGTTACAATAAAAAGAAAAATAATTCTAATTAGTAGAAATATTGTTAGTGGATAAATGTAATGGATAAAGAAAAAAGAAATGGAGAAAGAATACCCCCTTACGGAACACCAGTTTGCTAGTCACACCTGCTCAAGCTTGTCGATGCGAACAGCCTGCTGGCGATCCCGCTAGTGTGAAGAGAATTAATTTAGCTCTTTTGGCGAAATGTTTACTTGAGCTAAGAGGGCGATGAGTATGTCATGGTCAACGGTATTAAAGGCGTTAGAGAAATCAATTATTACTAACACAGTTAATTGACCAAGGTCCATCGCATGCCTCATGTCCTCCGTAACCTTGAGAAGTTCTGTGAAGGTGCTGTGACCAGGACGAAAGCCAGACTGAAATACACTGAGAATATTGTTCTTGAAAACGAAGTTAGACTTGCTTTTCATCCATCCACACGGTAGCCCAGTTAGTAGAACAACATGGACTGCTTCTCAGAGGTCGTAGGTTTAAGTGCTGTTTGTGTATTTTTTCTAATTTTCGATTTATTTCAATAGCAACATCGAGTACTGTTGGTTTTGTTATATAGGCGTCGGCATTTTTTTCAGTAGAAAATTTCATCAAAATAATATACTATAAAATATTATTTGTTGGTAAAATGAACGTAGTAACTTGTTACTTTGTATCAAAAAAAAATTTAACGGATTTAACTCTCGTATATCGGATTAACAGTTTAAAGTTTAATTTTAATCCAACGTTTCGAGTGCTTTATAATAGCGTGTTCACGTACAGGCGAGATGTAGGAACAGTTTATTAATATTAATATTTACAGTAAATAGTTCATACTGTTGTAAAAATATATTGTATATATGCAAGTTCAAATATAACGAGAGGTTGAGACAACCAAAGTCATTTAAATGTCACCTAATATGTATTTTTATTTTATGTATATTACTATAATAAAGAAAATATTTTTTTTTATTGGACGAGCGTATAATTTTACAGAACACAAGAAAATTATGGCGATCTAAATTATTATATCCTACTAAGGAAAAGTAAAAAAAAACATTTCACAAAAATTCATATTGAGTCAGAAATATTAAACAAACAGGAATAATTAACCTAATAGAGTATATTACAATACAAAATAATATTCGAATTTCAGAATACATAAATAAAATAATCATCAAAGTATTATAAATAAAAACATAATAATAAAATAGAGACATTACCACAAGGCAGAAGTGTATTTCAACAAGCAACTAACAAGGTTTCAGCCTTCAGGCGGAAAACCGCAGATGATAATATTATTACATCTGACGGCAAGGACATGGCATTTAAAAATGTAATTAACGATTCGATAATATAAAATAACAATAAAAATACTAATATTCCAAATGATATATGAAAAGTTTAGTAATATTAATATTTCATTTATTTATAAGTGAAATAAATGATTTATTTATTTATAATATTAAGGAAAGTCGCAAATATATTGTTTTTAAGAATAAAATGAGAATAAAAAAAATATATAAAATAAGAAGTAAGAATATACTATTTAACTATTTTCATTTTTGCCGCACTGGGAAACAAATAATTATCACAAATAGTAATAAATAACCCTATATTTTGTAAATTAAACTTAAATATTAAAATGTTATAAGCTTTTTTTGAAAACGTTATTGTTGTATTTTTTATTCTACAACTACGATTTTAATATAATTATAAATAAGTTCTTGTCATATAGTTACTGGATTATTAATTATGATGAAACATATAACTTTGATAATATTCAATCTTATTTAATTATATGTATTAATGAGTTATAAATATTAAGTAATATGGGATTAAAAAAACAATATTTATTTTAAAACTTCCTGGCAATATTAAAATAATGTAGAGTAATAAAAACTATATATCCATAAAGGTAAGTAAACCTTAAAAAAATAATAATTCAGAATTTCCTACAGCAAACAGTAGTTCAGAACAGAAATTTGTATGAGGCAGTACTTGTTACTGTCTCATACAATACACTATCCACTGTAAGATTTTTCTTTGTCAGAATTTATTTTCCAGCTGCATTATGGAACAAGTCGGTGTGACCTGAACGCTCAAGTTTACCTTATTGCGGTTTATTTATTTCTCCTTTGAACACTGCAAGGCTTTGCTTTTCAGTTTTCTAAAGCGCTGAGAGCCCAGCGATCGGAAACGTCTTCCAAAACAAAAAGCGGAAACCGGGATGACTTTCTTGAATTTAAACCTGTTTTGTTGTTTACGACATTTTTATCTTAAGATTTTCTACTTGTGTTTATTTTTCTGGAACATATATTTTACTTTAGATTCTTAACTAGCATTATATAAGAGTTTGATTTATGTTTTAACTATTCACAATTTTGTACACACGTTGCCATGAGCATGGGAAGTTGACAAATAAAAATAATATACACGTGTAAAAAAAATAAAGTAATATGAATCAGATAATAATAGTTGTTTTTGTATAAGAAAATATACTATTTTCTAAGATAAATTTCTTTTGCAATTCTCTTCAAAAACATGTAAATATTTCAAAATATTTGTATTTTATATTTACTTATTTCCTCAATATATTCATTGAGGAACGTAACATTATAAATACTGTCATCTTTTTCCCCAAAAATATTTTCATGAATAAATATATATTTTTTTTTATTTATTTATTTAAAACACTTTATTGTACACAAATAGGTAAGTATCAAACAGAAACAATAAATTAGTGGTAAAATCAAAAACATTTGGTACAAAGGCGACCTTATCACTAAAAGTGATGTCTTACAAGCAACCCAAGAGTAAAAGGACAATTTTATTATATTAAGCAGTAGTTAGTGCATAAAATAATTAATTAAAACATATTATTTACATACATATTACGTTGATAACTTGTACAATATTACATACACATACATACTCTAATAAATACTTTATATGCTATTACACACCATACTATACATATTACTGCTATGTGATTTATAAATATAAGATATTTTACAAAGCTAACAAGTGGTTTTTAAGGTGACTTTTAAAGCTATTAATGGACTTGGCGTTTCTAATCTCAAATGGAAGAGCATTCCATAATTTAACTGATTTAACAGTAAAAGAATCGCTGTAACACTGCGTATGACTTAGAGGTATCTCAAGCAAGTTATCAATTTGGGAGCGAAGATTCATTGTAAGACAAAAGTTGGCGCTAAGAAAAGAAAAGAAAAACGTTCTTTCAGGTATGGATTGGTATTAGGATGGAAATTATTTTATAAAGAAGAGTAAGAGAATGAATTTAATATTTTTTTAAATTAATTATCATACATTCATTCTTATCTACACGGAAGCCGCCGGAATTTTTGTGACGCTAACAGCTTCTTTGACCCTGCACACAAATAAAACACTTTAGTAAAATACGTATGCATGCTAAAATGCCTTTACTTATTCGGAGTTCTTAATTGTTTTTTTTTTTTGGCCAAAAAAGAGGGTAGAGTCATAAAATATGTCTTAAGTTTGTTCCCGTGAGCTACACATTTGAATATTTACACTCTTATATACCTCGAACGTTATGTTCAGACATTTTATTTCGGTCAAAGGTACAGATCTTAGGTCATTATACTATAGTAAGGGTTTCTGGAAGTTAAGTATTTAACGTTGTTTTAATAACATGTTTCGGGAATCGTGTGGTTCTAAACAACATAGTTCACAGTTATTTATACTTCATAGTTCGTACTCGAATGCCAAGAAATTAAAGAATAAAATAGTTAAAGAAATTTTTAGATACATATTATCTGATATATTTATTGTTAGTAGCTGAGAGTATTTCTAATCAATCTATTGCTATAAATTGTAAAACACGTGTCAAGTTTAGGGATTATTGTGTCATAGTCATTAGAGAGCGGAAACTTTGTAGGTGTAAATAATGTTTGATGGTGTGATCTTAGAGTCCCTCGTCTAGCCTTATAACTGTGTTATTAAATTATATAAAATGTATAAAAGTTGTAATTATTTAGATTTTTTTCTATTATTTTTTTAAAGTTCTACATGATTCCTATATAATAAACCTATATTTTATGACTAATGTATACACAAAGTACAAAATATTTAAGATCGTCTGAACAACGCAGAACTCAAATAGACTATGAATGTATATATAAAATCTTATAAATAAGGCAAAAAACATCAATGAAGTTTGATGCCGGCTCTTTGCAATTTGCATCTAGAGTCTGACATTTTATGAATGTAATGTATACCTATTTGTTATAAAAAAAATAATACACTATGAGAGAGCAAGCAGTGTTATTCCAAAATATTTTTGACTACAAATATTCCACGAATTGAAACTAGTGTTCTGCTTCTTTGAAAAGAATGAAGAAAATATTTTCCAAAATTTTATATTTAAAAATATATTTTTATTTTGGTAAAAAATGATGGATAACGAAATTGTATAAGAAATACATTTTCATAAAGAAAATGTTTTACAATATCAAATATTTATAAATATTTTTTAATTTTGGCATAAAATGACGGATAACGAATTCATTTATAAAATGATAATTATTATGGAAATTAAATTGAAAACAGCAACATCATTTATAAAACATTTTATATTTTTTCTATTTTCCCTATATTATATAATATTTAATATTATAAATTATTTGTATAAAAAATATTAATGATATTGTTGTAACCTATTTATAATTTATCTTTGATATATCTGTGTGAAATCGCAAATATGTTTCGCGAATATTCCGTTGTCTGCTGATTCAAACGATATCAATTAATTGACTGGTTGGAATACGTTGATTCACAATCTATATTTATAAGGTAAATGATATTAATATTTTGTTTTATTTATTTCACTTCAAACGATAAATTGTTACTTAGCTTAATATAGAACATTTTCTAATGCTTTGGAAGCTTTTATTTCATCCTTTTAATTGATTTCACTTAAAATGTTTTTTTATGAAAATGAAAAGTGCGATACTGAGAAAAGGTAAACTCCTGAAAGACACCGGTTCTATTTGTGTTGATGATCTGTTAATACTGTATTCATGCAAATTATCGGTTTAAGTCTATAATGCATTCAGTTAATGAGAGTCAGGTCGAAGATAAATTGCTATTATATTTCATAAGGGGCTATTAATGGACATAAAATGATAGTAGTAATATTAGAACGATTATAATCCTTTTTGTTACAGTAATTATCTTAGAACACTACTATATATATATATATTATATATATTATACATATGTATCGCTGACTTTTCAGGAGCTGTTGCGATTTTTGATCCCTAATACCATCTGAATCTGAGAACTTAATTTTTTTAAGAATAAAATTTACATTTACATTATCTATTGAAGAAGAATCTTAAGTCAGACTTCATTAGGAAGTCACTGAAACTTTAAAAATAACGATTCGGCAATCCTGTCAAAGCTCTCTGATGTGATAAGAATTTCTGTGTTTAGGGAATTCAAAAAGAGGATGAAAATTTACCTGTGAAACATGACATTTTATGTATCGGCTCTTAATAACAACTTATAAGAACTTATATTCTTTATTCTTTTATTTATTTTATAACCATATAAACGATACACAATTTTTTTTTACATTTTTTTCGTGTTGGTAGACACGAAATAAAACCAAACAACGAGACCCATTATTATAGTTTTACAACATTATCTTTCCATAGCATATAACAAAGTCGCTTCCCGCTGTCTGTCCCTATGTATGCTTAGATATTTAAAACTACCCTACGGATTTAGATAGGGTTTGTTTTTTGTAAATAGAGTATTTTAAGAGGAAGGTCTATATGTACAATACATATATATATATTTTAGTACAGAGAAGCCGGACAATTCAGAAATTTGTAATATGTACATCCAAACTGCCCTTAACAGCATTTCATTAACATATTCCGGTCGTGTGTAGAGTACTGTGGTCACATATTTGCTGGTGCCGCAAAGTCTCATCTTGCGGTTCTGGACTCAATTGAGAGGCGAGCAAAGAGGCTTATAGGCGATCCCGAATTGGTCGGAGCCGACCTCCAAAGCCTTGAGCACTGGCGTAGAATTGCTAGCCTCTCAGTATTCTATAGGATACATTTTGGTGAGTGTGCGCTGGAATTACACAATTTAATTCCCCCGTCCCCCTTCCATCACCGGACGTCCCGACGCACGGCAGGTTTTCATCCTTTTGTTGTGGACATTCCACCTGTCCGAACGAAGCGCTTTGCTTCCTCATTTTTACTGCGTACAGCAAAGGATTGGAACAGTTTGCCTGCGTCGGTATTTCCGACCGAATACAATGTGGGTGTCTTCAAGCGAAGAGTGAATAGGTTGCTAGGGTAATGCGCCTTACCACCTAAGACTACATTCCACTTACCATCAGGTGGAATGTAGTCAAGCATTGCCCTAGATCGTATAAAAAAAAAAAATAAAAATAAAAAAAAAAAAAAAAAAAAAAAAAAAAAAATATCTTAGAAGGTATCATAGATCGTAGATCTTAAAAGATATCATAATAAAGCGGAGGCACATCGTAAGTAATATTGTTTATGAAGACACTGCCCCATATTAGTACCTACATTGCACCCGTGCGAAGCCGAGGCAGGTCGCTAGTTAATTATATTATCCAACAAGGGACAGTTCAAATTTCGGAATAGTTGTCCTATCCAAGTTTGTTAATTTCAAGTGGTCCGTGTGCAACAAACATTATCAATTTCTGTACAACTAACTTTATAATTCTAGTGAAACCTAACTAGTACCGACTACATGACGCTTTACCAGTGTTATCAGAAGAGGTTACTAATTTAGTCTCTGTTTCTGTTTTATCTATTTTCAAAGCTTCAGCATGTTTTATAAACAATTAATTATTTTTATTAAAAGCTTTAAATATTATTATAATAATATAATATGTATTATTAATATAAGTTACTGTACAAACTATAATGTTATTATTAAACTCTAAACGGAATAATATATTTCATTTATATGTAATATATTCTATTTAGAACAGAGTTAATGAATAGACGGTCAACGTTGTGGCAAATGGTTTTTACTTTTATTAGAAAAATGGTGTTGCTAAAAGGTTGCCACCCTTAAAAAGAGAAGATTTATTAAGTATGTAAAGAGAACGATGCATAGAAGAGGTTGTGGTCTGGCTCTCTTACATTAACATAAAGGCTTCTTTACACCATTTTTTATTAACTGTGAGCATTGCTGGAGAGCTAATGCAATACCACAACTTAAATATAGACTGTAAAACGAAAACTTTTAAGCTAGACACATACTTATAAGTATATACAGGGTTATTTGTAACTAGTTGACCACCGCTTGCAAGCAGTCTCTCTACATCAATTCCAACCACATTTGTTCTACAACTTTTTACAAATCTTGATAAACAACAGAAAAAACGAAATAAAAAAATGGTTGCTATCTCTTTTACTTATTACTCTGTATTTTGTAAGAAGTACTTAAAAGGTCAACGCCCGGGCGCCATACCTACGCTCAGAGTTAATGCCGGTTCAGAGACAACAAATAAATTTTGTATGGGATAATTAAAATTAAAAAAACTATTAATTTTAAAAGTCGTAGAACAAATATTGTTGGGATTGATGTAAAAAGACTGCCTGCAAAAGGTGGTAAACTAATTACAAATAACTCTGTATATGTATATATTGTTATGATTTCTGTAAAATATATGAGATTGAAGCGTTAAGCAAAAACCAAGCTAGATTATGAATGATAAAAATATAACAACATTTTGCAATGAAAATGATTTTAAATATACTTCAGAGAACCATCTCACGAGAAAAAGAGCGGGACTGGTTTTGCATAATATTGTCGGAGTAGTAACTCGTCTTAGGACCAGAAACCATTTAAACCTGTACACAATAGCTATATCGAGAAAAATGTTATGACTTTATAAGTATGTTTATTTCTAAAGAAACTGAATAAGTACCGATAAGACTTTAAGGGCAGTTTTAACCTTCCGATAACTTTCAATCATAGAACATTTTTTTATATAAAAATGGTATAAAATCGGAATAATGTAAAAACTTTTTGGCGAGTTTAATCTTTTCGAACGATTTAATAATCGCTGTTACGAAAATTAATCTTAACAAAAATACTACTTTGTCTTTCAGATATATCATAATAATTAGATCTAATACATTATTATTACATTTTTACATTTTATATATTTTTTTATAAAACGAGGATACGACACCAAGACCTTATAAATGCCAAACGAATTTTAAGAAAACTTTAATCAGATGTAAAATAACAAGAAATAAATTATACACACATTTGTCTTTTACCATATTTATTATTATTGTGAAGAATTTTTAATAATTTATCAACATAAATAATATATAATAATAAAAGATATAAAAAACATAAAAACAGCTAAAAAATACATTTATATGTAAAATATTAAAGTTGTACATTATGTTGTAAATATTTTACTACTTTTCTAAAATATATTTTATATTGCTTTCAAAGATCTTATAAAACGTGAACTCCTTAGACGTTAAAAGATTTGAATATTTCCTACTTCACATTATGGAGAGTATTCTTATCTGTTTTCAATAAAATAGAATATGTTTAAGAAAAGGATGCTTTAAGAAGAGCTTTTACAAAATTATATTCAATTCGTGGCGTCGTTTGCTATTTATTTATTTAATTCTTTATTGCACAAAAACAAAATAATGTACAAAAGGCGGGTTTAATGACCACTTAGACATTCTCTTCCAGCCAACCTCAGGATGTACAGGAGAGGTTGTGGTAGTCGTGCAAAAATATAAAATAATAATAAAAACAACAAAAAAGCACAACAAAATTCTAAAGAAAAAAAATAAAATAAAAAACAAATAATTATTATAAAAATACGGTTACAAAAAAATATAGGTATATATTATATTAACGCGTAAGGATAATTAATTCGATACAATTTCTTTAACTATAATGGGATATATAATATATACGGCATATAATACATATGATATATAATACCAATGACATATATATAGATATAAAAATATATATTATATTAATTATTTGAGATAAAGTTGTTCACGAGTTGGAGCTTTTCTTACATGTTCCGGTAATTCGTACCACAGTCTGACAGCAGATACAGTAAATGAGTTGCACAAGAAACCAGTACGATGAAGAGATGTATGAAGCAATAAATTTTTGGAAGAACGAAGCAATCTGTCATGTGTATCCGCTAAAAAAGAGAAATTACATTTTAAATAAACAGCAGTGGAAGGATTAAACAAAATAGAGTATTGTAGACACAGGGTTCTTAGATTTCTCCGTTTACGAATGGGCAAGCATTTTAGTTTTGACCTAAAGTCAATAGTTTTGACCTAAAGAGATATGGTCAAACTTACGAAAGCCGAAAATGAAGCCGATACTGGTGTTAAGCAGGCGGTCTAATTTATTTAGAAGTACTTCATTGGCGTCGACATAGCACACATCAGCATAATCAAGGATAGGCAGCAATAACAAATTAACCAACTGCAATTTAGTCCGAAGGGAAAGAAAGTTTTTGAGCCTTAACAATAGGTGAAATGTGCTATAAAATTAAATGACAGTTCTTTAACTTGATGCTGCTAGCTAAGAGAGTTGTCTAAAACATTCCTATAATTTTAACTTGCGAAAAAAAGGGTATTACAATGTTGTCATATATCACATTTGGTAATGAATGTTGGTCAATATGGGAGAACTGGCGGTCGCTTCTAATAATATTTGCTTGACATTTACTAGGGTACACTTCTATTCCAAAATCATTAGACCAATGCAATTTTCGCTGAAGAGCAGCGCTTACGGAGTGAATAGGTTGGTCTATTAAATCTATTTCTGTGTGCGTATCAAGCTGGAAGTCATCCGTATAAAGGTGTTAATGACAATTTAAGTCAGAGGTGATAGAATTTATAAAAGTGAAAAGAATAAGGGAGATAAAATACCGCCTTGAGGGACTCCAGAAACCACATCACACCAATCAGAGAGACCCTTCTCGGTGTAAAATGCCTGCTGGCGCCCTAGAAGATATGAAGAGAACCACCTGATAGAAGAAGCCAAGATGGTGCAACTGGATAGCAACGCATGTAAGAGGTCATGATCAACAGTACCAAAAGCGTTACTAAAGTCAATCAGTACAAGAATGGTAACACATTTGTTTTCCATACCTTGATGAATATCTTCGGTAACCCTCAATGGAGCTGTACTTGAGCTATGTCCAGTGCGGAAGCCTGATTGCAACAGGTTCAGCAAGTTATACTTTAAAAGAAATCAGGAAAGTTGGGAATGAACAACGGATTCAATTGTCTTGGATAAACGGTAATATTGAAATGAAATGATTAGAAATCTTTGGAAGTGGGAGAATCTGCGGATGTAGAAAACAACCAGAGGACCAGGAAAAGTTATTTATTTTGGACAAGGGATCGATAAGCGCCTCTATAATGAACATTACCATAGTCCGATTAATACCGTCATATATTAACATTTAATTTTAATGTATATATTTACTTATTCATATTAATTTCTAAAGGTACGATTCAAAAGAAATATTATGAGATCATATTAATCTATTTATTTTGAAATATAATATTATTTATGTTTCATAAGTTAGTTGTTAGAATATATATACTGTTAATTATAATTCTAAATGTAATATAGAAAATAATGTAACTATGCAATTACATGTTATTTTTTCAAATCAAAGTCAAATGTCAAGATAATGGTATAATACATCTGATTAACGAATTGTTACTTCTTGTTTTCTAAACTAAGAGAGAAGTTTCTATCTGGTTATTGATCGGATTATTTTTACAGCGCTCAAAGAAGGACTGGACGGCTATCGTAAATTCTCTCTTTTATGACCCAGTAATGGCCGATAACATCAGGCACTGCGACTGTTAGGCAAAGATTTTAAAAAGGTTTTGGACTAAAAAATATTGCTTATTCGAATTTTTTTTTGCTTCTTATTTACAGTATAGAGTTGCTTGAAGGACAAGCGTATGTGGACTTATAATTATTATTCAAGTAAGTCACATTAAAAAACTCAATGATCCTCAAATGTTGGTAATTTCTAAAATATTATGAATAAAGGCAATCGGATAAACAGCTATAGTTATTTTCCAGTTTAATTAATTTCAAACTATATTTAAAATACATTTAAAATATATTTGTTCATTTTATTTGATTGAACGTTAATTTGCTTAATGGTGAATGCAAACAATACATTAATATAAATTCATTCATTACTATAAGTAATTTAATATTCGTTAATTAGTTACATATACACAAACATTATCAATATTATATTATTATCTTAATGATAACTGACGACTTTGTGAATTTTGAAAAGGTTTTATTCGATAAGCAGAATCATAATAATAGGGATGTTTTAACTAAGAAATCAACAAATCAGTTCTTTCTTATTCTGTATCTTGATTCTTAAATCATTGATTACTTCTCAGCATAACATATTTTATCATAATGCTTTTTACCAAATCTCCAATAATTAACTACACGAGTCACGACTACCATGTACCAATTTTGAACATTGGTTTCCAGAGTTATGATACATAAATATATGTATTAATGAGAAAGGAATACTAAATAATAAGCTTGTACTGATACTAACGTGTTTATTCTATTAGGTTTTGTTTCAGAACGTTGCAATCATTTTCATATCGAATTATTGCACGTTAGTATGTATGACGAATACATCCATTAGAAGTTTGTATTTGCTTCCACAGCATCAAAGTTGGGATTAGTTTCGTGTACAAAGTCATTAATCTTTCAAAAGTAGCCGCGAGTTACGGAAAGAGAATTTAAGTTTTGGTTGTATTGCCCAATTTGTAAATACATTAGTAACTCTTAAGTCCTACTTACTAAGTATTGGAGTGTCGAAAAGTCATAGCTTTATATTAGCTATTAAAGCTTCTGATATTATTAAGTGTCTTAGGTAACTACACTACTAGTACTTTAAATGGTCTAAGAAATACTCTTTCCTGTTAGTTAAGTTTTATTTTACTATTTAAGAGACAATAACACGAAATAATGAAATTCAATAAATAATTCAAACAAGTATATCTCATAAATTAATAATTATTTAAAAATTATGCTACATTAGGAAAACGAATAAAATGTTATTTACGTCTACAAAAATGAAATAAAATTTATGTACGAAATGCTAATTACACTAAAATAGATATAATATAAGAGTAGATCAAAACGAAAATAGAGCCAGAATTAATATCAGTATTTGTAACTGACGCGGTTTAAGTAATCCATAAATGTTTAAAATATCTATAAACATGTATGGCCATGTTAAGCTTATTTAAATTTATATAAATATAGAATGAAAAATAAACCGATACGGGCAGGGATTCGAACCCGCGACTACTGGGAAACCGTCTCGGCGCTCTACTAACTGAGTACCTTTATGGATGTTTATATAAACATCCATAAAGGTACAATACAGTTCTTAACATAATGCCATAATCTAAATCTCTCAATCTTTATCTAAATCCAAATGCCACAATCTGCTAAAACCAAAACAATAAAAAAACTATAATGTTCGGAAATATCTATATAAACATGTATAGCCATGTTAAGCTTATTCTAAATTTTAATAAATTTATATTGAAAAATAAACAGATACGGGCAGGGAGTCGAACCCGCGACCTCTGGGAAACCGTCCCGTCGCTCTACCAATTGAGCTGATACAATAAAAAACTATAATTTAATAATTGTTTAAGTTTGTGTTTACCGATATAATGCATTACGTTTTTTAACGTTAATAACATTTGCTATATTAACAACTACAAAATATATATAGAGAAATTTTACGACACAATATAAGACATGTTTTATTCTTTTAAAATACACGATACATTTTGTGCTGAAATAGTCGGATGGAAGATTGATAACAAAAATCTAAGCTTATGTGTGAAATGCGAAACCTATCATTAAAATAACTATAAAAAAAATCCTTAACTAATAATAATTTATTTAAAATATGGTTTCTTTTAAAATTGATCAGAGAACTAAGACATTTATATATTATAAAAAAAATAATTATATTTTGAATATATCTATTTGAAATAATTAGATAATATTCAAAATTCAAAAATTCAAAATTCAAAATATCTTTATTCAAGTAGGCATTTACACGCACTTTTGAATCGTCAATTACATTAAATTGGTCAGTATAGTCAGTCTGTGAGTAAGCTACCACCAGCTCGGAATGCTGTTCTGCTGAGAAGAGCTGGCCAGAAACTCAACAGTTGCTCTTTTTAAATAAAATTTAACAATGTTTGACTTATAAATTATAACATCAACCCTGCAAATGAGTCAATTTTATTTATTTTATAAACTTAAATGCAATTTTGGAACAACTAGAACCGTCGCAATCAATCGGAAAAGAAGCCCAATGATTTCAGGCAACGAAAATTAAATAATAATAACAGTAAATATATATAAATCTTCGGCCTGCCACACAACCAGTCACCGCAAGCAGCACCCGTTCACGAGCATAACACAAGAGCCAGCCATCACCCCCTTCGCACATATTTGAGGGAGGGAGGCAACCCGACTCCCGACGCTACCGCAAGTAGTGACTTCTAAGGAATCGGTGTGATGCAGAAGGTCGATAAAACAAAATTAATTTACAACAAAAAACAAATTGCGGAGATTACTAGCTATTCGCAATACAGATTTATGACCCAAGATTTATGATACAATGACCCAAGTTCCACACATTTCGATCAACCAAAAACTCTTGAATGTTATAGTAAGATTTATTTAATAATATACCTTTAATTTTAGATTTGAAATCAAGAAAAGGAAGATCTAAGATATCTTGTGGAACCTTATTATATATGCGTATACTCAAGCCCATGAAGGATTTCTTAACTTTTTGAAGTCTAAATTTAGGCGTTACAAGCCTATTTTTATTTCTTGTATTGATAGTATGTCTGTCGCTGTTTAAATATATTTAACAATGCTTTTATATTATATTGATCATTAATGTAGAATTATTTAAATATATTTAAATAATTCTACATTAATGATCAATATAATATAAAAGCATTGTAAATTCGGAAAGATATTGGAGCTTTCAAAATGAGCAGTAATTTTGGTTTGTCTGATCATAAATAGAGTCGGCTGGGCGCTGCACTGGCTTCCTTCCGGCTACGCTACGCTGGTGAAGGACGGCTATTTTGTTTCAACTCGCTATTATTGTTGTACGTGAAAAAGATTTCTTGTTTTGTTTAGTTTGTTTGAGATATTTAAATATTTAGATAAAAATCATCGATTTAATTAAATCAATAACAACAATACACATTATTGTTGAAATTATTTAAAAATCAGAATCATAATAATTAAATTTAAAGAATATCCGGTATATTTATAAATAACTGAGATGTAAACAATATATTATGTTTTTTCATTTTGTCTATTCGTCTGTATGTTTGTGCACGCTAATCTGAGAAATGGATTAATAGATTTGAATGCAGTGTTCGGGAATATATTGTCATGGGATTCACTTTACATTTTATTTTTTTGATTTTTTTTACAAGCGTTTAATAAATAAAGAAGTTTATAATCTTTTATGTCGTACCATTTCTGTTTACTAGTTGGAGGCTTATAGTTTTTACATACCTTGGTAAGTACAAGAGGTACTTTTATCAAAATCGAAATCTACGCGTACGAAATCGCAGGCTAGTAGATAATTAAAACTCTTTTCGCTCTAGTCGACCCTTCCTTATTATCAACATGGTATGCTGCATAACGTTGTATCTATAGCTGCTTATCAGCTAAACAAATTAGAAATTTTTGTTATAATTATTAAACATTTCTTATTATATTTCTAATGTTTTTTTCAAGCATTAAAATCGATACTAAATAAATTTCGTCACTTAAAATAATAAACATAAACATTCGCTGACTAACATATTAATATATCGCTTTTGTGATTATATTACAATAATACTTAAAGTATAACTTTTTCGTAACGATATCATTGATGAAAACATATGTATATTTAAAAAATATGCTTTTTAATCATCTATTAGATAGACATGTATCATATTTCAAGTAGATTTTTTTTAGATCTATTATATATCTTTCAAACATATGAGATATCAGTAGTCTGGCCGTAAATATTGTTACAATTAAAAATAAAAAAAAAATACATTTGCATTTGGAATCTGTCATTTTTATACGATTATTCATTGTGTTTTCATTCTCATTTTGGTGCCAATACATTATACAATATTTTGCGATATTAATACGGAGTGGGGTGATGAAGAGAACAGAATCGCTGTGATTGCATTACACAAAGTAGGTATGGAGCCAAATATAATTTTTAAAACTCTCCATACACTTGTTTCAAATGTTGTCAAATGTGTACCCGGCTATTAATAGGTATAATGAGTCTTCCTCTGTTTGTGACAGAGAAATACCTGGCCGTCCACGTAGTGTTAGTACGAAAAAGGTGCTCAAAGCAGTAAGGGAAAGAATTCGATGTCAAAATCCTGTCTGAAAGCAAAAAAAAATATCTCGGGAAATGAAGATAGCACCTAGAAACATGTCGCGTATTTTAAGAGATGACTTAGGATTTGACTAGGACTCCCTGGGCAGCAACGGTTACGGAGAACCTTCGGGTTCTCCCGTTGGCTAATATCCATAATCATCAGTCCATGACTGGCCAGGGCAGGTAACCTTTTGGGGTGGCTTGCTTGCGGGGTGTTCGGGCCTCTTTCCATTGTTTGATCGCATTGGAAAGTTGGCCTGGGTGTCGAGGGTGGGAGGGCGCAAGCCCTCTTTGCCGATATCGGCTGCGGAATCGCTCGTGTTACTTCTCTGATAGTAGAGTGGACTGTAGAGTGGTTCCGTGGCTGTTTGGGGAGTGCGCGGCGATCGCTTTCTTGCTTAGGGAGAGGCCGTCTGCGGCGATTAGGGTCTGGACCTCTTTCCACCAAGCACTTTAGAGAGGGTGCTCGGTGGGCAGACGGTCCAGGACGTTGCTTGGATTAATCTTTGCCGAGTGCGACGCCACGGTTGCGCTTGGTGATGGTTAGTCCGGGCGTGGTGGGTTCCCGACTTTTGCCTTTTTCTTGCTGGTCTCGGCTGATCACCGTGGCCGGCGGTAAAAGCCTGTCGGGTTCGACGTTGGGACCCCTACTTTAGTGCAGCACGGCGCGTGGTTCGTCGTTTGACCAGAGCCTCTAAACCCGCTGGGTCGTATCGAGAGTCTGTCTGTCTTCAGTCTGTCTGTCTGTCTTCTAGGGGCCTGATCGGTGGTCTTCTCTCTGGGAGGCTACCGCGGCGGGACTGGACAAGGTTGATGATGGTCGAGTCGGGTTACCCACATGATTCCCTGAGACCAAGTCCGGCCAGAAGGGGGTCTCGGCCCCCTTCAGAGGTAGCAGGCTTGAGTGGGGGGATCCCTCCACGATCTTTCAAGCCTGTGAAAAAGGGATGGGTGCTCCTCGTTGCGGTGATTTTTGGATCACGTCGGCGCATCCCGTGGTGTTCCATTATTACGGCGGCGGCAACCGTCAGGTTTAGTGAGTAGGAGTCTCACATAACCACCTCCATCATCCCCTGGATGGAGGTGTGTATCCATGAGGATTCCTGATGTTAAAAAAAAGGAGTTGCAGCCTATAAGAGACGCACTGGTAAGATTTAAGATGAATAAGGTGGTAAAATCGAAACAACTAATGAAGCGGTACGCAAAGGGAGGTCACAGAAAAACTTTGCTTATTACTTTGAGATTGTTTTTACAATTGACCAATATTTTAACATACAAAATTACCGTATTTATGCTCAAAACTTTAAGGAAGCTTCCCAATTACTCGAGTGCAACGTGGGCATTATCCGACTTCAGTGATGGTTTGGTGGGGTGTTAGCTATGAAGGAGTGACTGAGCCATATTTTTGTGTAAAAAGTATCAAAACATCGGGACAAGTGTATCAAGATACCATTCTCGAGAATGGTAGTTAAGCCCCTTAATAACACCACGTTCAATAACTAAGTACGGTTCTTCCAGCAAGACTCGGCGCCAGGTCATAAAGCGGAAGCGAACGTCTCGGACTTCATCAGAGCTGAAGACTGGCCATCATCTAGTCCCGATCTTAATCCGCTGGATTATGATTTATGGTCAGCTTTATAGAGTACAGCTTGCTATATACTATATTGCAGCTAATGGATACTACTTTGAATAAACTTTTTATAATTTTATTGTTACATATTTGTGTAATAGAATGATAAGTATATATTTTTCATACAAATATTTTTTTCGTTCTATTATATAATCAAAAAATATATGAGCATGTCGAATTTGATACAGAAGTGTAAAAACCATAAAATAAATATAGTTTTAAAAAACTAAAAAACACGTTTTAAAAATAAATCGAACTAAAAAGTAAAAAAATATTCGTAATATGGGAATGAATAATGGCCAAAATATAATAAAACTATTGTCAAAAAAGCTTAGGGCGTTTTGTGCTATTTTACTACTTTTGTGGCATTTTTAAAGTCATGGTAGTGATTGAATATTTTCAAAAATGATGAATTTTTAAATAAAATTTACTCTATTTTCTTTTTAGAAATGAAGATAATTATTTATCTTGAATTATTAGTTTCTTCGGTATAATTTCTTAGACCACAAACGTGCCTAATTTGTGTTATTCTCAAAGAACCTGTTAAAAATTATTAATTCTGGTGATCTTAACGAGAATATCGAATTAATTTTATCTAGTTATTGTACTGTCAATTGTCTTTTACAATTTTGAATGTTCCAATAGGATCCGATTATCTAAAGTAAGTGAAAATCGAATTCTCATAGTACGAATTATTTATATTTTATTATACTTTTTAGTTCGATTAGTTTTTATATATTTATATAACTTTTTTTTTGTCTGGCATGAATATTTTCCTTTCTCTCATTCGTCTTATAAAGCTTATGGCTTCATAATTTATGAACTCCATGTCCATAAATTTAAAACTATGTCAACAAACACTTGCACTTCAAGGTAAGTTTCCTGGTCATAAATTCAGTTCTATGACCCATTAGATTGGCGATATTACGCTCCAACGCGACCGTTATATAAAGACCAAACAAAGCAAAGGCATTTGACGTTTACATTGAGAAAGAAATTTGTTTTTGTTTTTTACATTTGTTGTACATTTTTAACCCCATAAACTATCTCTGCAATATCTATCTGGCTAAGACCAGACTAAACTAGATTTTACAACAATAAATAAAATGAATAAAATGAAATTTTAAGAAAAACACTCACAAACCTCAGTTGTGTAAATTATATCTTAGTAGCACGACATAAAACATAAAATTAAAAACAAAACATAATTTAAAGATATTATGTTTTAAAAGGATGGAAATGTGTATTAGTCTTAATAGAAATAAAAATAAACATAATGATGAAATTACATTGTATTAAATTTTGGTAGGACTTGTTTCAATAATTCACAGTACTTGCATTTCTATGTTTAATATCTTACAACTTGTAATAGATTGGGCGAGAGCAGTCCTTACAACTCGTTTTATAATATGTTAACACTATAGTATTTAGGTGAATGGTTACAACAAGTATAAAGAAAATCATAAATAATTACGCATTTTCGACGATAACTTTATTATATTTTCTCCATTATTCATTCCCAAACTACGAATATTTTTTTATTTTGTAGTTCGATTCATTTTTAGAACGTGTTTTTTAGTTTTTTCAAACTTCTTTTTATTTTATGGTTTTTATACTTCTGTATGCAATTCGACATACTCTTTATATATTTTTTGATTATGTAATAGAACAAAAAAAAATGTTTATATGGAAAATGGAATATTTATCACTGTTTTTAATAATTAAAAAAGCAGATTATTGTTTAACAAATGGTTTTCGGTAATGAATTTTTTTACGAAAATTTTAGATTTATATATTTTATTAAAAAATATATTTCATATTTCCTTTAAACATGAAATATCTATTTTTTATGTTTTTTTATTTTGTAACAAATTTGACATACCTCTCAAATATTCTTCGATTCTATAATAGAACTAAATTTTTTTATTGGAAAAGTATATTATATGTTCTAAATATATCAGCGTAAGGCGTAGGGATGTATTTCTGAATTTGATATTAACAAGATTCATATTAGTCTAGACTTATATTAACAAGATTCATATTAGTCTAGACTTGCTCCAGGCAGAGTTTATTTTATAAAGTTGTAATATACTCTTCCACATTTGTAAGAGGTTTATGGTTACACTGAGACTGGAAATCTAAACAATACTTCCCGAATATTTATAATAGTCAATAAAGTACACAGTGATTGATGATTGATAAATACAATACCATCGGGATACCTGAATATTTTAACTAATGTTACTTGTTGTCATTAACATCTCGGGGAGATGAATGCAGCTGTCTATTATCTCTCTATTTAACTTTGAACTCTTAAGACAGACCAAATGGTAAGGTATCCTGATTAAAAGCGCAATAGTAGTTTGCGAATTTTGTGATGTTCTGGCCACATGCTATTAGCGGTTTCTGGAGGCGACATTGTTTCGTATTTGTGATTTATTTCTGTTTTTTTTGTAATACTGCAATTCAGGATTTTTTTTTTAATTTTATAGACAACAATGTTGGAAGTGAAGCATTCCATCGTCTTCTGAACCGTGGCCGCTGTGACATTTACACAGATTAAAATAACTTTAAACGAAAGGCAAACGTTTCTATAAAAATCTGCTATCTAGTAATGCTAATCGTAGTGTCACCCAAAAAACGTTGACCGTCTAAAGCAATTTGAAAAAAGGTAAATCAGAATATATCAAGCAATTATCGTAACTAACTGTCTAAATATAATATAATAACGAAGGTAGATAGCTAATGTACTGTAAATACGTATAGTTTATATGAAATACTCGGCACAGTTCAAAGTTCGAAACAGCACAGAACAAGGATCTAAGTTTGTTAATTTCACATGGTCGCTGGACAAGAAACTTTATCAATCTGTGTACACCTAACTTTATAATTCCAGTGAAACGTAATTGAAACTGACTTCAATATTGTTTGTATAATATTGCATACTTTGTCACTCAATGTGTAAGGAAGACGAGGACCAAGACATTGCGGCTTAGTGAGTAGTTCAATATTGTTGAAAAAAATTGATGTTTAGAATATCAGTAAATAAATTTAATTTTTACATGTTTCTAATTGTGAGGTGTGCCTGAAATGTATTTTATTTCCAACAAACTTAAAAATTTGTTTAATTCTAAATTATAAGATTTGGTAATATATATGTATAAATTTATAAACAATATTATGTAGCTTTACGTTAATTTGCTCTAGTCTATACCTTTCAGTAACAAAGTATAAACATACATTTATTTGGTGTTAAATAAGTTTCTTAACAAATCTCTCTCTTATTGAATAAAAGTGAGTTGCTCTATTTATTTTGTAGAACTATAAAAATATTTTATAAGTGCTGCCCTAAATACTTTTCTTTAGGCTTAGTTTTTAATTTATCTTCTGAGAGACCAAGTTCGTTTAGATTGTTCTCTAAGACTATTTATATTTCATTAGGAAATCATTTAGTGTTCCGGAGGGTTTCACTGAAATATAAATAATGGATATGAAGTTTATATTCGGATGAGAATTCTGTGTAGGAATCGAATCTAAAAACCTGCGATCAGATTTACTAATACGACTACTAGCTACATCATGCCATCATACAATGTAAATAAAAAAAATACTTCATTTACTTCACTTCATATTCAAAAATTTTACTTCACTTCATACTCAAAAATTTTACTCCATTTACTTTATATATTTTTACTAAAGTACTAGAAAAAGAGCAAAAAATATGAAGAGTAAAAAGTTATACATAATGAATGTAAGATCATTGCATAAAAAAAATCTAAAAAAGAGAGTAGTTCTTAAAAAGGCTTCGAAGAGTCCCTTTCTAAGGGGTAGGATGTTTTCTTTCTTTTTCAATAAATCCCTGAATGGCATAAGTAAATGTTACACTAGTATTATGTCACGCATGCCAAGGTACTGTTCCGCTCGTATAGGAAAGAAGATGTGATGTAGGTAAGTGTGAAAGCGATCCACAATTTAAAAAAAAATATATACTTTACAAATGTAGTGTTGTAATTTATCAGGAAAATAATTTCCTGATCTTGGAATTACTGTAAACAGTACAAATATGTACATAATTCAAAAAACATTCGTTTTTTTTTATAAGACTATTATTTTGTTTTAGGCTGTTTCCATATGTGAATAACTACTGTATTAATACCTACTGGTAAAGTTACTCCAGTATTTCTTTTTGTGCATAAAAGCGTATAATATCTTAAATAGTTCAGTTTTTGCGCATTGAGACAAATAAAAGTAATGAAAAATATATTTATTGTGCTTTTAATAACTATCATCGCTATGCTCAACTTTTCTCAAGAACCTTTCATACATCGTTTTGGCTTATCGTAAATATCTTCGTATACCCAAAACCAGCTTTTCCTTCACATCCGAAAAATGTCTTGCATGATGCCATTTAGAGTGCCTGGAGCATTAAAAACCGTAAAACCTCGGATTAGAGTTATAGTGACTGAATTAATATGATCGATGTGGGATATTGTTTTTTTATACTATAAATTGCAATGTTTACCCAAAAATTTTTTGTGCACTCGATTTTTTCATTGTTGAAAAAAAATATTATAAAAATTAATTTTTGACCATATATTTTCACTTTAAACAATAGTTTTTTTATTTAGATGTTAAATCCTACCTAAGTAGACATATAGGAACCTTTTTCAAAGATACCTGTGTATAATAATAGCAGTAGGGATCTCGAACTGGTAGAAAAACGTTGTGGGGAGAGCGGAGCGACCGCTGCTATGTACAAAAGAATTTCTCAATTCTCGGCTAGTTTAGTTGCAAGTAACACGTGTTCTGTGAATATTGTAGGCACAATAGAGGCCGATAACAGTGAGAAATTATTATATATTTTTGTACTGGAAGGTGTATTGAAGACGACGTTTTTATATTGAACTATTACAAATTATTTTGTATTGCTTAATTTGGTAAGTGATTAGATTGAAAACTACAGTTCATTACTGAATTAATTAATTAATAAATAAATCTAAAATTAAAGATCAGTTTTAATAAGAAGAAATATATGATAATAATGAATCAATTGCAATTAATTAATTATTCATTGTTTTTTGTTAGATTTCGAACAATGGATAAACCAACGGCTAGCAGCATGGCTGATGAAAATAGCTGCATAATATGTATACACATGGGGTTCATCTTCCGAAACAAATTCAAATTTAGGTGAAATGATAAAAATTAGTAAAGGAGTAACATCTTTACAAGCTGCTTCAACCGAACGACAAAATGGATTGTTGTGCTCATTCAAGTTGTCGATAAAAATGTATTATTAAAAAGTATTTTGGAATGTATAAAAATAAGGTCCATGAAAATCTCTCATTATCGCCTCCGAAAAAAAAACTTCTAAGTAGCATAAATTTCAATAACTACAATTGGAAAAAAAACTGTTTTATTTGCGGACAAGAAACTGAAAAATCAAAGAAGCAAAATTAAATAAAGCTCGGCGTAGGCAGATTTCATATACCAACACTCCAACTTTACATGAATCCATCACGAATTTTATAGCCGTCCAGAAAACTGATTATTGTCGAGATATCCATAAAAGGATTTCTGGTATAACCGACTTACAGACACTTGCTGTAATGTTGAAAAGAAAATTAATCCGAGAATTCCGATGGCACATGCAGCAATGGAGCAAAAATACAAATATTATCTGAAATAATAATAAAAGATAAGAAAAATAATCCAGAAACAATTCCGAGATATGAGAAGAAATGTAAATCGATAGCGCATGCCATCATATCAGCTGTATGACCGAGATCTTTTTTATCGCCACTTCATATTACTTTGGCTGTGATGTTTCATAGGAATTTTGGCTCTAAAAAAGTAATAAATATATGTCATTCTTCTTCCGGCTCCTGTGCTTCGTACAAAAAGGCTACATTATACGAAGCTTCAGCAACTTTTACAGCTCTAGCAGAAAGAAAACCTGGCACTTTTGTTCAATTTGTGCATGATAATGCTGATTTCAATTTGAATCGTTTGGAGGGGCACCGGAGACTTTTTAAATATTGGAGAGCATCGTGTCGAGGAGGAATTGATTAGCCTTACAGTTCGGACACCCCCAACGGAACCGGTGGTTCACGCAACTCTGATAATTGTATACCTACTAAGCAATTTGTGATAAATGATTATCTATATTTAATACAAGAATAGTCATATTGTGTCTGTGTGGTTTAATTGCCTGACATCTACGCCTTGGATCCTGTACCAGAAGACTCCATCAAGAACAAGCAAGCCACTAATATGCCTCTATCTCTGAAATATATTTAAATAAACAAATTTTGTACTAATATTTTTTTTCTTTTCATTAGTCGTAATTAATTAGCTTATTTTTTTAAATGTACACAATAGTGTATGTTTCATATATAATTAATAAACTAATATAAATTAGCCAAGAAATTCAGCTGTCGCTCCGCTCTCCCCTCAACGTTTTTCTACCTGTTCGAGATTCCTACTGCTATTATTAGATACAGGTATCTTTGAAAAAGGTTCCTATATGTCTACTTAGGTAAGACTTAATAACTAAATAAAAAAAATACTGTTTAAAGTGAAAATATGTGGTCAAAAATAATTTTTTTATAATATTTTTTTTAAGTAATGAAAAAATCTAGTGCACAAAAAAAAATTGGGTAAACATTGCAATTTATAGTATAAAAACAATATCCCACATCAATCATATTAATTCATTCACTATAACTCTAATCCGAGGTGAAAACCCCCAGGCACTCCACTAATTTGAAATGTTATAAACTGACTTCTGCGTATAACATTTTTATTCACCGCCCTTGAGTGGACGAATGAATTAAATAAAGATTGGAAAAGAGAACACCAATCTTCCATTTCTCGTATATTACTCTCTGTTAAAACCGTACATATAATAGTGGATTTAATAATGTACATGTATATAACAAAATGAGATATTTACATTGAATGTTCTCTAGTATAATAGTAAATAGAGTAATTAGTTTTTCTCAGTAGTCGTAGTAGTAATTAGTTTTTCTCAGTAGTAAATAGAGTAATTAGTTTTTCAACAGTAATTTTGTAAGAGAAAAAAATAGTTTATTGAGCTATATTTGGTAAATAATTTGTAGTTATTGTACCATCATTTGAATTTTAGTATTAATATCTGGAAGGCTTTAATTTTAGCTCTGAGACTTACTTTATTACTTACTTTAAACGACGGAGTAAGTTCTATACTTGTATATGTTGAAAAGAATTAATTAGGCGTCCATATTGACGTATTTTGGAGGTGAGTTTGTCTAATATAACAAAATGAGATATTGACAATGAATGTTCCTTAGTAAATAGAGTAATTAGTTTTTCTCTGGTAATGTATGAAACAATGATTAAATTTGTATGTGTATAATTTTCTCTTCTCGATCTTTATTTTATTCTTTTGACTATAGACTATAAGGCAAATATAATAACATGTCATAATATTATGTGTATTAGCTACTCCGAGATGTATAATAAAAAAAACAAGGAGACACGTATATACCTTATATAATAATCTTACCAATCATCTACGTCTATACCTACTACTACTTTTATTGGCCGGCATCGAATATCGATTTGGAATCACCCGAGATGCAAAAAGGTTTCAAATATATTTTACTTAGACGGGACAAATCTTCTTATCTGTTCCGAATAAAACTGTATTTATAGTAAAAGGAAGATACGGCTTATTTTCATATACAATTCATGTTTATTTTATATAAGTTGTAAGTTATTTTGTTAACTGTTGGGGTGTGATTTTTATAGTGTGTGTGTGTGTGTGATTTTTTTTTGTGATTTTTAAAATATAATAATGATTTGTAATGACTAAGACATAAATTGAGAAAACCAGATAAAAAATACATCTTCCTACTTCACCCTGTATCCTGCTTTATCCCTTTTTGATCCTCAATGGTGGCATTACAACGCAAGTTCCTATGTTTTTGTTGTTTTTGTATGTACCTATCACTAGCAGGTTTTCCCTTTACTATTACATTTTACGAACAGTAATTCTGTCAGAAAAAAATAGTTTATTGAGCTATATTTGGTAAATAATTTGTAGCTATTATACCACCATTTGAATTTTAGTATTAATATCTAGAAGGCTTTAATTTTAGCTCTGATTATGACACCCTCGTGTTTGAATAGAGTCAGACTTTTTATTATATAATGTATGACTATTAAAATAAAAAGAAATAAATCTGGCTTATTATACGAGCCCAAAAAACTAGGAACCACATGCGTAAAGATTTTTGAATGAGGAGATTAACTTATTCTTCAATATTGAACACTAAATTTGTGAGATAACTAAACAATGTTTAAACGTTACTTACTACTTACTTATTTACTTACTTACTTTATTACTTACTTTAAACGACGGAGTAAGTACTATACTTGTATATGTTGAGAAGAATTAATCAAGCCTTCACTTTGACGTGTTTTGGCGGTGAGTTTGTCTAATATTAATAATGAATAGTAAGAACTAATAATCTATGTTTAAACGGTATAGAAACAAAATAAGTAATAAATAAGAGAACTGTGACAATTGGCACTCGATGATTCGATGATCACCAGGAGTAAAAACGTCAACGCACGCCAACCACCGCAGCCCGTCGCACCCAGCAGCTCCACGTCATCAGAGGAGGAGTACGCAACTCCTCCTGAGAATATCGTGTCGAGCAGTGACGACGAGCTGCCGCCTCCAGCGCCGCGCCGAGCACCAGCGCCGCGCCGAGGGAGGCAACCGCTGCAGCGCTTGGGGCCTACTGGGGCATCCGCTCCGCGTTCGGCCCCCGCCGTCGGTGGTGCAGTGCGCCGCATGAAATGGTCATTATTGTTAAGTTAATCTGCTTCAGATCGGGAAACATCCGGCCGAGAGTCATGCGTTATGTTACACAGGCCTTTGCCGGTCAGTACCGGCACTGGCATTAGACCTCAGGATTACATGGCCTATGTAACAGAACGTATAGACTACCTGAAGCAGAAAGTTTGTGCGTGGGCAAATCGTATCCGTCGTAATAAACAACGTGTAAATAGGTATAAGCAGAATCGCATATTCCAAAGTGACCAAAGAAAGGTTTATAGAAGCTGGGAGGAATCTGCTACGAGTGTGATTGATGGGCAGTTACCAAATATGGAAGAAATGTTCACATTTTGGAAAAATATTTGGTCGGTGCCTATTAATCACAACGATGGTGGCTGGATGCGTGTTGTTGAGCGCGCGTGTGAACACCTGTAGTCAATGGAGGCTATATTTATAAGCCCAGATAATGTCAGGGATGCGATTCGACCCATAACTGGAAAAGTCCTGGGCCGGACGGATTACATAACTTTTGGCTCAAATGGCTGCGGTCTTCACACGAACGTTTGGCTGGGCAATTCCAGGAAGCCATCGTGTCCGGATCCCTACCATCTTTTATGACAACAGGAATCACCTTTCTGCTCCACAAATCTGGTAGTATCACGGATCCAAAGAACTGTCGACCTATCACGTGCTTACCAACAATTTATAAGCTTCTTACATCCATTTTGACTTCATAATTAAACACACATTTATATGCAAATAGCATTTTAGATCCCGCTCATAATGGATGTAAGATTGGGTCTCGTGGTACTAAGGAGCTCCTCCTTATTGACATGGCCATTAATGAAAAGGTTCGCCGAGGTAAGAAGGGTCTCTCCGCCGCCTGTATTGATTATAAAAAGGCCTATGATTCGGTGCCTCATACATGGTTGAGACGAGTACTAGAAGTGTATAAGATTGACACAGATATATGCGCTTTTCTTGATTCATGTATGAGGCAATGGACAACGGTCCTTTGTCTTCCAGGGGGCGGAGGAAATCTTCTTACTTCCGAACCTGTAAGGATTGAGCGAGGTATTTTCCAGGGTGACAGTTTGAGTCCTTTGTGGTTTTGCCTAGCTTTGAACCCCTTAAGCGCGTTGCTTAGGGACTCAAAGCTGGGCTTTCGCTTTCGCAGAGAGGGTGAGATCATTTCTCATCTTCTGTATATGGACGATCTCAAATTATTTGCACCAAATAAAGCAGATCTGGTATCATTACTACACCTTACGCAAACGTTTAGTAATGACATTAGGATGGAGTTTGGTGTAGATAAATGCGCGGTTGCACATATGCAGAGTGGCCGAGTTGTAAATAGCGAATATTTACAACTCTCGGAGACAACGTCCCTCAGATCTCTCTCCGAAACCGAGTGCTACAAATACCTTGGTATGTCGGAATGCTTAGGCATACTAAGTGGGGACATTAAACAGCTAGTGAAGGAACGCTTCTTTAACCGCTTGACAAAAGTTCTAAAAAGTCTTTTGTCAGGTGGTAACAAAGTGCGTGCATTCAACAGTTGGGTAATGCCCGTGCTGATGTATACTTTCGGCATATTAAGGTGGACTCAGAATGAATTAGATGCCCTGGACCGAAAGGCCCGAAAACTATTGACAATGTATCGCATGCATCATCCGCGCTCATCGGTGATGAGATTGTATATTCCACGGAAGTGTGGGGGTCGTGGCTTCCTTAATGCCAAAAACTTACACAACCGTGAGGTATGCAATCTTAGGGAATATTTCCTTCATGCTGAGTGTGGAATGCATCGGGACATTGTTGCAGTAGATAATGGTCTTACACCGCTCTCCTTAGCCAAAGATAACTGGCATAAATCGGTAGTACTTAGCACTGACGACCGTATAAGTATATGGAAGAGTAAGGAGCTTCATGGACGGTTCCACCAGGCACTTTATGGGCCTGATGTAGACCTTCTGGCGTCCGTGGTTTGGCTACGCTTTGGTGATCTCTTTGGTGAAACCGAAGGTTTTGCTTGTGCAATTGCTGACGAAGTTGTCAAGACGAACAACTATCGGAAATACATAATAAAGGATGGCACTGTTGACATATGTCGTGCGTGCCACCAACCAGGAGAATAAGTGCCCTATTATAAGTACTCACCGGAGCCAGTTTTGGAAAATGGTCATGCTAAGCTCTATTGGGATCGATCTATCATAACGGACAGGACTATTGTAGCCAATAAGCCTGATAACGTGCTGGTAGATCGGTTAGAGCGCCGGGCATTTCTTGTTGATATCAGTGTCCCGTGTGACGCTAATCTTGTGAAAGCTGAGAAGGACAAACTGTCAAAATACTTGGACTTAGCTCACGAGATTACCGACATGTGAGATGTTGACTCAACAATAATTGTCCCGATGGTAGTTTCCGTCAATGGTCTTATAGCGAAGAGTCTCGATCATCATCTCAAGAGGCTCTCACTAAAAACTGGATCAAGGGTCGGATGCAAAGAGCAGCAGTTTTGGGTACGGCACGCATTGTGAGGAAGTTTCTTTCGCTGTCGCCCTAACCACCGACGGACTGGTCGTAAGGCCCACGTAGGCGGGATACTGTTTTTTATATTTATATTTAAAATGTTGTTTTTTTAAATGTTATATGTATAAATGTAAATAATAAGATTGAAATAAAATAAATGAATAATAATAATAATAACAAAAATAATAATGATAATGTAAAACTTGAAACTAGTTTATGAAAATTAATTTCTTAGCTTAAAAAGACAATTTATCATTTTATTTAAAATAAATATATACCAGTACTGAAGTATGGGGTAAAAATAGTAATTCTTATTGCAAAATTATAGTTGATATAATTTGCAAACTAATTAAAAACTATAAGCTAGACATACACATTATTTGCAGTCACGTTTAAAATAAAAAATATATATATTTAGTGGGGTATGCCTACCACGGATAAAAATACATTTATCTTTAGAATTTTTTAATTATTAGCAAAACATACACAAAAAACAAGTCTATTTAACTTAAAAACATTTGCTTTTGAAAATGTTGTTGTTGTATTTTTTTATTCTACAACTACGATTTTAATATAATTATAAATAAGTTCTTGTCATATAGTTACTGGATTATTAATTATGATGAAACATATAACTTTGATAATATTTAATCTTATTTAATTATATGTATTAATGAGTTATAAATATTAAGTAATATGGGATTAAAAAAACAATATTTATTTTAAAACTTCCTGGCAATATTAAAATAATGTAGAGTAATAAAAACTATATATCCATAAAGGTAAGTAAACCTTAAAAAAATAATAATTCAGAATTTCCTACAGCGAACAGTAGTTCAGAACAGAAATTTGTATGAGGCAGTACTTGTTACTGCCTCATACAATACACTATCCACTGTAAGATTTTTCTTTGTCAGAATTTATTTTCCAGCTGCATTATGGAACAAGTCGGTGTGACCTGAACGCTCAAGTTTACCTTATTGCGGTTTATTTATTTCTCCTTTGAACACTGCAAGGCTTTGCTTTTCAGTTTTCTAAAGCGCTGAGAGCCCAGCGATCGGAAACGTCTTCCAAAACAAAAAACGGAAACCGGGATGACTTTCTTGAATTTAAACCTGTTTTGTTGTTTACGACATTTTTATCTTAACATTTTCTACTTGTGTTTATTTTTCTGGAACATATATTTTACTTTAGATTCTTAACTAGCATTATATAAGAGTTGGATTTTATGTTTTAATTATTCACGATTTTGTACAGACGTTGCCATGAGTATGGGAAATTGATATAAAAAAAAACACCTGAAAAAAAAAAGAAAGTAATATGAAAGTATAGTTGTTTTTGTATAAGAAAATATAGTATTTTCTAAGATGAATTTCTTTTGCAATTCTCTTCAAAGACATGTAAATATTTCAACATATTTGTATTTAATATTTATTTATTTCCTCAATATATTCATTGGGGAACGTAACATTATAAATACTGTCATCTTTTTCTACAAAAATATTTTCTTGAATAAATATATTTTATTTTTTATTTATTTATTTATAACACTTTATTGTTCACAAATTGGTATAAAACAAAAACAACAAATTATTGGCAAAATCAAAAACATTTGGTACAAAAACGACCTTATCACTAAAAGTGATCTATTACAGGCAACCTACGAGTAAAAGGACAATTTTATTATATTAATCAGTAGTTAGTGCATAAAATAATTAAACAAAAGATATTACTTACATACATATTACGTTGATAACTTATACAATACTACTTACACATACATACTAACATACACATATACTAAATATATATTATTAAATATACACTAATAAATTCTTTATATGTAATAGCATATATACATATTACTGCTATGTGATAAATATAAGATATTTTACAAAGCTAACAAGTGGTTTTTAAGGTGACTTTTAAAGCTATTAATGGACTTGGAGCGTCTTATCTCGAATGGAAGAGCATTCCATAGTTTAAATGATTTAACAGCAAAAGAATCGTTGTAACACTGCGTATGACTTAGAGGTATCTCAAGCAAGATATCATTTTGGGAGCGAAGATTCATTGTAAGACAAGAGTTGGCGCGAAGAAAAGAAAAACGTTCTTTCAGGTATGGATTGGTATTAGGATGGAAAATAATTTTATAAAGAAGAGTAAGAGAATGATTTTTTTTTCTTATCTACACTAGAAAGCCCCCGGATTTTTTGTGACCGTAACAGCTTCTTTGACCCTGCACACAGACAGAGAGACGAAGCTTCTTAGCAATCCATGGATTCACCGTGCGGGTGCCGGGCCCATCGCGTTGCAAGGAGAGGAGTGCAAGCAGTGCCTGGGACTTGCGACCCAGGAGTAGGTTTAAGGGGCCCCTTTATTATGCGCAAAAACGCTCACCTTCACCCTCCACACTCCTCTCCCTACCTAACCAAATTTGGAAAGAACCTACTAATGCCGCCTTTGAAGTACGTTCTAGAAATGAACCGATGCTTGTTCTAGAAAGGCCAAGATCTTTAAGTAGGCTATAGAGAGATTTTGCTGTTATACCTCTCGCTCCCACTTCTACCGCGTACAAACTAACTATGAATTTATTCCTGATCAGTTCGCTGGTTAGTTCGTAATACTTATTGAGCTTGAATGTGTGATCCCTTGGGATGTTTGTTTCCCAAGGAACAGTAAGCTCCACAAGTATCACGCGCCTCAGATGTTTCGAATACAGGAATAAGTCCGGTCTGGATGACGAAACACCAACATCCCCAGGGATTTTGTAATGCTTTTCATACGTGTCCATCATGAGAATCCAATCAGGAGCCGCGCCTAATATTGAATAAGGCTTCGCTTTTGATTTTTTGGAGGAGCCTTCTTTTACGAATTCTATAGATCGTTCGGTGGTTGTTATACCCTTCCGCGCTCTTGCTACTGAAAGACTAACCGCTTCCCGTATAATTTCTAATACCTTGTCGTGGCGACGCGAGTATTGACCTTTATCTAGAAGTACCCTACACCCTACTAATAGGTGTTTCGCGGTTCCTATTGCCTCCCCACAGATGTTGCAAGATTTTTCGGTGGCTTTGCCCCATCTTACTAAATTACTTTGATCTGGGAGAGTCATTTGGAATGCATTAAGATAGAATTTTAATAATGCTGGGGACCAATCATAAATTAAGGTGCGCCACTTCAAAGCTAGTGGAATACAAAAATCTCCTATGGTCACCCATTCGTTTTGAATTTCTAGGCTCATCGCGTGGAGTCGGTAATTATCGTTTTCGTCTTGTCGAATAAAAGATTTTGTTATGTCTATGTCTTGAACTTTCCTACTTGATCCTAGCCCTACTTTATTTGTTTGAGCACCTATCATAAACTTTTTATGGAATTGAAGTCGTGACTCGAGCTCTGAGGCAACTTTGTCTTTTGGGAGAGAAGTTACAGTATCATCTTTAGATTTTCCGATGATATGTCTTTTGGTAACTCTTAGATGTTTGTAGAGCTCCGATGGTTTCTTTAATTTTAATCCAAAGTTGTTACGGTCTCTAAATAAGGTTGAAGAGTCCGCTGAGTGCGCTAACCCGAGCCATAACTTCAATGTCTTTATGACGCTTGCATCTAACTTTGACAAAAGGGTTTTATTTATATCATACACGAGGAAAGGCCAATTTAGACGTGATGTTAAATAATTATCGTAAATCCAAGCTTTTTTGACGTTACTTATTGGTTGGTTGTCTACCTTTTTGAGATCGTTTAAAAAGCTATCGACTATTACATCCAACGATGGAGTACGGCCTTGGTAATCGATTTTTTTACCTAAAAATTTAAACGGAGCTGCTTCCGTAACCGTACTAACGCACTGACCGCCTATTATAAGACCCGGATCGTAAGAGGTATATTTGGTATTCCGTCTACCCAGACACAGACTAAAACATTTACTTGGTTTTGTCCTCAATCCGCCCGTCCACGTACAGAAATCCTCAACTACATTTAAAAGTACCTGACATTGTTTCGGATTACGTGTCAGTATCGCGAGATCATCTGCAAAAGCTAGTATGGATTCTGTGTATTTGTTGTTGAACTTAAACCGATAGCCCCACTTTTTTTCATTTCTAATTAATTTGTCTATTAAAATATTAATAACTATATTAAATATAATAGGAGAAATACAACAGCCCTGAAATAAACCAACGTTATAATTAAGTGGTTTTGAATGGTTTTCATTAAAAATTATTGAGAATTTTAATTTTGAATAATATGATGCAATAATGTCGCGAACTACCATAGGAAAGTTATACCATTTAAGCGCGAACATCATTAGTTCATGTCGTACCGACCCAAAGGCGTTTTCTAAGTCTATCCAACAAACCGTAATTTGTCTCTCGCTAGTTCTAGCATCTTTAAGGCTTTCCGATATTAACGTATTATGTTCCAGGCATCCAGAAATTCCGGGCAAAAACCCTTTCTGGTGATTAGGCCTGAAATATCTATTGTTAATCATGAATTTAAATAAAACACTTTAGTAAAATACGTATGCATGCTAAAATGCCTTTACTTATTCGGAGTTTTTAATTGTTTTTTTTTTGGTCAAGAAAGAGTCTACAGTCACAAAATATGTCTTAAGTTCGTTACTGTAGCTACACGTCAAACAATTACACACTTATTTACCTTGGATGTTATGTCAGGCATTTTATTTCGGTCAAAGATCAAATCTTAGGTCATTATACTATAGTAAGGGTTTCTGGAAGTTAAGTATGGAACATTATTTTAATAACATGTTTCGGGAATCGTGTGGTTCTAAACAACATAGTTCACAGTTATTTATACTTCATAGTTGTTCATAGTTCATAGTATAATTCATACTCGAATGCCAAGAAATTAAAGAATAAAATAGTTAAAGAAATTATTAGATACATTTTATCTCATGATATATTATTGTTAGTAGTTGAGAGTATTTCTAATCAATCTATTGCTATAAATTGGAAAATAAGTGTCAAGTTTAGGGATTATTGTGTCATAGTTATTAGAGCGGAAGCTTTGTAGGTTTAAATAATGTCTGATGGTGTGATCTTAGAGTCTCTCGTCTAGCCTTATAACTGTGTTATTAAATTATATAAAATGTATAAAAGTCGTAATTATTGTAATTTTTTACTATTATTTTTTTAAAGATCTACATGATTCCTAAAATTATATAATAAACCTATATTTTATACTATGACTAATGTATATACAAAGTACAAAATATTTGAGTATCATGATCAAATATGAATTGAGATCGTCTGAACAACGCAGAACTCAAATAGACTATGAATGTATATATAAAATCTTATAAATAAGGCACAAAACATCAATGAAGTTTGGTGCCCGTTCTTTGCAATTTGCATCTAAAGTCTGACATTTTATGAATGTAAGGTATGCCTATTTGTTATGAAAAAAATAATACACTATGAGAGAGCAAGCAGTGTTATTCCAAAATATTTTTGACTACAAATATTCCACGAATTGAAACTAGTGTTCTGCTTATTTGAAAAGAATGAAGAAAATATTTTCCAAAATTTAATATTTAAAAATATATTTTTATTTTGGTAAAAAATTATGGAATTGTATAAAAAATACATTTTTATGAAGAAAATGTTTTACAATATCAAATATTTATAAATATTTTTTAATTTTGGCATAAGATGACGGATAACGAATTCATTTATAACATAATAATTATTATGGAAATTAAATTGAAAACAGCAACATCATTTATAAAACATTTTATATTTTTTCTATTTTCCCTAAATTATATAATATTTAATATTATAAATTATTTGTATAAAAAGTATTAATGTTACTATTGTAACCTATTTATAATTTATCTTTGATATATCAGTGTGAAATCGCAAATATGTTTTGGGAATATTGCGTTGTCTGCTGATTCAAACGATATGAATTAATTGGCTGGTTGGAATACGTTGATTCACAATCCATATATACCCTTTATAAGGTAAATGATATTAATATTTTGTTTTATTTATTTCACTTAAAACGATAAATTATTACTTAGCTTAATATAATAAATTTTCTCATGCCTTGTAAGCTTTTACTTCATCATTTTAATTGATTTCACTTGAATTTTTTTTTTATGAAAATGAGTAGTGCAATATTAAGAAATGGTAAGCTCCTGAAAGACACCGGTTCCATTCGTGTTTATGATATGTTAATACTGTATTCATTCAAATTATCGGTTTAACTCTATAATACATGCAGTTAATGAGAGTCAGGTCGAAGATAAATTGCTATTACATTTCATAAGGGGCTATTAATGGACATTAAATGACAGTAGTAATATTTGAATGATTATAATCCTTTTTGTTACATTAAGTATCTTAGAACACTACTATATATATAAATATATATATATATATATATATATATATATATATATATATATATATCGCTGACTTTTCAGGAGCTGTTGCGATTTTTGATCCCAAATATCCAATGAATCTGAGAACTTTATTTTTTAAGAATAAAATTTACATTTACATTATCTGTTGGAGAAGAATCTTAAGTCAGACTTCATTAAGAAGTCACTGAAACTTTAAAAATAACGATTCGGCAATCCTGTCAAAGCTCTCTGATGTGATGCGAATTTCTGTGTTTAGGGAATTCAAAAAGAGGATGAAAATTTACCTGTGAAACATGACATTTTATGTATAGGCTCTTAATAACAACTTATAAAAACTTATATTCTTTGTTCTTTTATTTATTTTATAACCATATAAACCTTACACAATTTATTTTTTACAACTAAAACTTTTTTGTGTTGGCAGACACAACGAGACTGTAATTTTAGAACATTATCTTTACATAGAATAAAACAAAGTCGCTTCCCACTGTCTGTCTATTTGTATGCTTAGATATTTAAAATTACCCAACGTGTTTGGATGCGGTTTGTTTTTTGTAGATAGAGTGTTTTAAAAGGAAGGTTTATATTTATAATACATGTATATTTAGCACAAAAAAATTCAGAGATTTGTAATGTGATGTTGTAACAAACATATTTTTGTGTTCTTAAATCGCAAAAGATGGTTTACCTTAAGATATATAACAAATTAATGTACTAAGGAAATGTATATCTCCCAAACATCAATATGAAAGTCCACTATGGTTTATATTTATCTCTAAAGAATAACTCGAAGTAACCGTTTTTTAATGTGTTATTTACCAAACTTTTTATAAAGTACAGTACTATTTCTTATCTAATTAAATGCATAACATATGTAGTACCTACATTTCATGTACATCCAGACTGCCCTTAACAGTATTTCATTAAAATGGATATTTTATAAGATATCATAGATTAATAAAGCGGAGGCACATCGTTATCAATATTGTATACGAAGACATCCTGTAGTATAAAATCATTATTAATCAATCTTCACTGCCCTATATTAGTACCTACATTGCATCCGTGCGAAGCCGAGGCAGGTCGCTAGTTAATTATATTATCCAACAAAGGACAGTTCAAACTTCGGAATAGTTGTCCTATCCAAGTTTGTTAATTTCAAGTGGTCCGTGTGCAACAAACATTATCAATTTCTGTACAACTAACTTTATAATTCTAGTGAAACCTAACTAGTACCGACTACATGATGCTTTACCAGTGTTATGAGCAGAGGTTACTAATTTGGTCTCTGTTTCTCTTTTATCAAATTTTTCAAAGCTTCAGCATGTTTTATAAACAATTAATTATTTTTATTAAAAGCTTTAAATATTATTATAATAATATAATATGTATTATTAATATAAGTTACTGTACAAACTATAATGTTATTATTAAACTCTAAACAGTAAAATTTATTTTATTTAGAACAGAGCTAATGAATAGACGACGGTCAACGTTGTGGTAAATGGTTTTTACTTGAATTAGAAAAATGGTGTTGCTAAAAGGTTGTCACCCTTAAAAAGAGAAGATTTATTAAGTATGTAAAGAGAACGATGCATAAAGGAGGTTGTGGTCTGGCTCTCTTACATTAACATAAAGGCTTCTTTACACCATTTTTTATTAACTGTGAGCATTGCTGGAGAGCTAATGCAATACCACAACTTAAATATAGACTGTAAAACGAAAACTTTTAAGCTAGACACATACTTATAAGTATATACAGGGTTATTTGTAACTAGTTGACCTCCTCATGCAGGCAGCCAGCCTCTACATCAATCCCAACGACATTTGTTTTACAACTTTTTACAAATCTTGATAAACAACACAAAAAAAACGAAACAAAAAAATTCTTGCTTCCTCTTTTACTTTTTACTCTGTATTTTGTAAGAAGTACTTAAAAGGTCAACGCCCGGGCGCCATACATACGCTCAGAGTTAATGCCGGTTCAGAGACAACAAATAAATTTTGTATGGGAAAATTAAAATTTAAAAACTATTAATTTTAAAAAGTCGTAGAACAAATATTGTTGGGATTGATGTAAAAAGACTGCCTGCAAAAGGTGGTCAACTAATTACAAATAACTCTGTATATGTATATATTGTTATGATTTCTGTAAAATATATGAGATTAAAGCGTTAAGCAAAAATCAAGCTAGATTATGAATGATAAAATTATAACAACATTTACAATGAAAATGATTTTGTATATACTTCAGAGAATCACCTCACGAGAAAAAGAGCGGGACTGGTTTTGCATAATATTGTCGGAGTAGTAACTCGTCTTAGGACCAGAAACCATTTAAACCTGTACACAATAGCTATATCGAGAAAAATGTTATGACTTTATAAGTATGTTTATTTCTAAAGAAACTGCATAAGTACCGATAAGACTTTAAGGGCAATTTTTAGCTTCCGATTACTTTCAAAAATAGATTTTCTTTTTGCATAAAAATAGTATAAAATCGAAATAATGTTAAAACTTTTTGGTGGGTTTAATCTTTTCTAACGATTTAATAATCGCTGTTACGAATATTAATCTTAACAAAAATACTACTTTGTCTTTCAGATATATCATAATAATTAGGTCTTAAACATTATTTTTAAATTTTAACATTTTATATATTCTTTTATAAAATGAGGTTACGACACCAAGACCTTATTAATGCCAAACAAATTTTAACAAAAATTTAATCAGATGTAAAATAACAACAAATAAATTATACACACATTTGTCTTTTACCATATTTATTATTATTGTGAAGAATTTTTAATAATTTATCAACATAAATAATATATAATAATAAAAGATATAAACTATATCACAATAGCTTAAAAATACATTTATATGTAAAATATTAAAGTTGTAAATATTTTACTACTTTTCTAAAATATATTTTATATTGCTTTCAAAGATCTTATAAAACGTGAACTCCTTAGACGTTAAAAGATTTGAATATTTCCTACTTCACATTATGGAGAGTATTCTTATCTGTTTTCAATAAAATAGAATATGTTTAAGGAAAGGATGCTTTAAGGAAAGTTTTTATAAAATTATATTCTATTCGTGGCGTCGTTTGCTATTTATTTATTTATTTATTTAATTCTTTATTGCACAAAAACAAAATAATGTACAAAAGGCGGGTTTAATGCCACTTAAACATTCTCTTTTAGCCAACCTTGGGATGTACAGGAGAGGTTGTGGTAGTCGTGCAAAAATTTAAAATAATAATAAAAACAACGGAAAAGCACAACAAAATTCTAAAGAAAAAAATAAATAAAAATAAATAATTATTATAAAAATACGGTTACAAAAAAATATAGGTATATATTATATTAACGCGTAAGGATAATTAATTCGATACAATTAATTAATACTTTACAATTAATAGTTACAGAACTATAATGGGATATATAATATATACGGCATATAATACATATGATATATGATACCAATGACATATATATAGATATAAAAATATAAATTATATTAATTATTGGAGATAAAGTTCTTTCACTCGGCGCTTGAACGACTCACGAGTTGGAGATTTTCTTGCATGTTCCGGTAATTCGTACCAGTCTGACAGCAGATACAGTAAATGAGTTGGACAAGAAACCAGTACGATGAAGAGGTGTATGAAGCAATAAATTTTTGGAAGAAGATCGAAGCAATCTGTCATGTGTATCCGCTAAAAAAGAGAAATTACATTTTAAATAAACAGCAGTGGAAGGATTAAACAAAATAGAGTATTGTAGACACAGGGTTCATAAAATTTCTCCGCGAATGGGCAACGAATGGGCAACCATTTTAGTTTTTACCTAAAGTCAAGAGTTTTGACCTAAAGAGATATGGTCAAACTTACGAAATCCGAAAATGAAGCCGATACTGGTGTTAAGCAGGCGGTCTAATTTATTTAGAAGTACTTCATTGGCGTCGACATAGCACACATCAGCATAGTCAAGGATTGGCAGCAATAACAAATTAACCAACTGTAATTTAGCCCGAAGGGAAAGAAAGTTTTTGAGCTTTACAATGGGTGAAATGTGCTATAAAATTAAATGACAGTTCTTTAACTTGATGCTGCCAGCTAATAGAGTTGTCTAAAAACATTTCTAAAATTTTAACTTGCGAAAAAAAGGGTATTACAATGTTGTCATATATCACAGTTGGTAATGGATATTGGTCAATATGGGAGAACTGGCGGTCGCTTCTAATAATATTTGCTTGACATTTACTAGGGTTCACTTCTATTCCAAAATCATTATGCAAAATGCATTAATGCAATTTTCGCTGAAGAGCAGCGCTTACGGAGTGAATAGGTTGGTCTATTAAATCTATTTCTGTATGCGTATCAAGCTGGAAGTCATCCGTATAAAGGTGTTAATGACAATTTAAGTCAGAGGTGATAGAATTTATAAAAGTAAAAAGAATAAGGGAGATAAAATACCGCCTTGAAGGACTCCAGAAACCACATCACACCAATCAGAGAGACCCTCCTCGGTGTGAATCGCCTGCTGGCGCCCTAGAAGATATGAAGAGAACCACCTGATAGAAGAAGCCAAGATGGTGTAACTGGATAGCAACGCAAGTAAGAGGTCATGATCACCAGTACCAAAAGCGTTACTAAAGTCAATCAGTACAAGAATGGTAACACATTTTTTTTTCCATACCTTGATGAATATCTTCGGTAACCCTCAATGGAGCTGTACTTGAGCTATGTCCAGTGCGGAAGCCTGATTGCAACAGGTCCAGCAAGTTATACTTTAAAAGAAATCGGGAAAGTTGGGAATGAACAACGGATTCAATTATCTTGGATAAACGGTAATATTGAAATGAAATGATTAGAAATCTTTGGAAGTGGGAGAATGTGCGGATGTGGAAAACAACCAGAGGAAAAGGAAAAGTTATTTATTTTGGACAAAGGATCGATAAGCGCCTCTATAATGAACATTACCATAGTCCGATTAATACCGTCATATATTAACATTTAATTTTAATGTATATATTTACTTATTCATATTAATTTCTAAAGGTACGATTCAAAAGAAATATTACGAGATCATATTAATCTATTTATTTTGAGATATAATATTATTTATATTTCATAAGTTAGTTGTTAGAATATATATACTTTTAATAATAATTCTAAATTATAATAAGTAAAATTAAATTATAAAATAAGTTCTAAGTAATATAGAAAATAATGCAACTATGCAATTACATGTTATTTTTTCAAATCAAAGTCAAATGTCAAGATAATGATATAATACATCTGATTAACGAATTGTTACTTCTTGTTTTCTAAACTAAGAGAGAAGTTTCCATCTGGTTATTGATCGGATTATTTTGACAGCGCTCAAAGAAGGACTGGACGGCTATCGTAAATTCTCTCTTTTATGACCCAGTAATGGCCGATAACACCAGGCACTGCGACTGTTAGGCAAAGATTTTAAAAAGGTTTTGGACTAAAAAATATGGCTTATTCGATTTTTTTTTGCTTCTTATTTACAGTATAGGGTTGCTTGAAAGGCAAGCGTATGTGGACTTATAATTATTATTCAAGTTAATCACATTAAAAACTCAATGATCCTCAAATGTTGGTGTTTTCTTAAATATTATGAGGAGAAATTATAAAGTTATTACTGTTAAAGCTACAAAATCCACTTTTGCGAACAAGCAATTCACAACTCAAGCAGCCAACCTCTAAAATCGAATTAATAAAATTCTAGATATTTATCCGAAGCTCTATAACGACTGCAAAAAGACACTAACTAGATGGTTATTAAATAAAAACTATAATGATATTGAAGCACTTTTACTTCCTGTTACATAAATATAATAAAAAAATAAAAATAAAATAAATAAATAAAATAAAAGAAAATAAATAAATAAGAAGTAAATTTATAAAGTACTCTAAACTATATAATATTAATTTTTATATGTTGTTTTTTCAAAATTAACGTAAAACATCATACCACTCACACCCACATACATACATACACCCACCCGCACTCACGTACGCACACACGCACACACACACACGCACGCGCGCGCACACACACACACACACACACACACACACACACGCACGCACGCACGCACGCACGCACGCACACACACACGCAAACACACACAACTAGACATAAGGAATGCTATACTTAAGCGCGTTTTTGCTTTATGTAATATCATGCATGCATATTGTAATTATTGTTTTGGAAGAGCGGGTGTCTTCTGGTACAGGTAAATTTTTACTTAAAAGAAGGCCCCAGCCCTAACAAATGTATTATTAGAAACTGAAATAAAGATTATTATTATTATTATAATTATGAATAAAGGCAATCGGATAAACAGCTATCGTTAATTTTCAGTTTATTTCATTTCAAAATATATTTAAAATTACATTTAAAATATATTTGTTCATTTTATTTGATTGAACGTTAATTTGTATAATGGTGCCTGTAAACAATACATTAATATAAATTGATTCATTATTATAAGTAATTTAATATTCGTTAATTAGTTACATATACACAAACATTATCAATATCATATTATTTTCTTTAAAACTGACGACTTTGTGAATTTTTAAAAGGTTTTTTTCGATAAGCAGAATCATAATAATACGGATGTTTTAACTAAGAAATCAACAAATCAGTTCTCTCTGTATCTTGATTCTTAAATCATTGATTACTTCTCGGCATAACATATTTTATCAGAATGCTTTTTATCAAATCTCCAATAATTAACTACACGAGTCACGACTACCATGTACCAATTTTGAACATTGGTTTCCAGGGTTATGATACATAAATATTATGTATTAATGAGAAAGGAATAATAAATAATAAGCTTGTACTGTACGTAACGTGTTTATTCTATTAGGTTTTGTTTCAGAACGTTGCAATCATTTTCATATCGAATTATTGCACGTTAGTATGTATGACGAATACATCCATTATAAGTTTGTATTTGCTTCCACAGCATCAAAGTTAGGATTAGTTTCGTGTACAAAGTCATTAATCTTTCAAAAGTAGCCGCGAGTTACGGAAAGAGAATTTAAGTTTTGGTTGTATTGCCCAATTTGTAAATACATTAGTAACTCTTAAGTCCTACTTACTAAGTATTGGAGTGTCGAAAAGTCATAGCCTTATATTAGCTATTAAAACTTCTGATATTAAACTTCTTAGGTACCTACACTACTAGTACTATAAATGGTCTAAGAAATACTCTTTACTGTTAGTTAAGTTTTATTTTACTATTTAAGAGACAATAACACGAAATAATGAAATTATAAATATATTATATCTCATAAATTAATAATTATTTAAAAAATATGCTACGTTAGGAAAACGAATAAAATGTTATCTTCGTCTGAAAAAATGAAATAAAATTTATGTACGAAATGCTAACTACAATAAAATAGATATAATATAAGAGTAGATCAAAACGGAAATAGAGCCAGAATTAATATCAGTATTTGTAACTGACGCGGTTTAAGTAATCCATAAAGGTTTAAAATATCTATAAACATGTATAGCCATGTTAAGCTTATTTAAATTTATATAAATATAGAATAAAAATAAACAGATACGGGCAGGGATTCGATCCCGTGACTACTGGGAAACCGTCTCGGCGCTCTACTAACTGAGTACCTTTATGGATGTTTATATAAACATCCGTAAAGGTACAATACAGTCCTTAACATAATGCCATGATCTAAATCTCTCAATCTTTATCTAAATCCAAATGCCACAATCTGCTAAAACCAAAACAATAAAAAAAACTATAATGTTCGGAAATATCTATAAAGATGTATAGCCATATTAAGCTAACAAAAATCTAAGCTGATGTGTGAAATGCGAACTCTTTCATTGAAATAACAATAAAAAATCCTTAACTAATAATAATTTATTTAAAATATGGTTTCTTTTAAAATTGACCAGAGAACTAAGACATTTACATATTATAAAAAAAAAATATCATTATATTTTGAATATACCTATTTGAAATAATTAGATAATATATTTAAATAATTCTACATTAATGATCAATATAATATAAAAGCATTGTAAATTTGGAAAGATATTGGAGCTTTCAAAATGAGCAGTAATTTTGGTTTGTCTGATCATAAATAGAGTCGGCTGGGCGCTGCACTGGCTTCCTTCCGGCTACGCTACGCTGGTGAAGGACGGCTATTTTGTTTCAACTCGCTATTATTGTTGTACGTGAAAAAGATTTCTTGTTTTGTTGAGATTTTTTTTAGTTTGTTTGAGATTTTAAATGTTTAGATAAAAATCATCGATTTAATGAAATCAATAACAACTAACACCAACACATTATTTTTGTTTATTGTTGAAATTATTTAAAAATGAGAATCATAATAATTAAATTTAAAGAATATCCGGTATATTTAGAAATAACTGAGATGTAAACAATATATTTTCATAACATCGTCGGTGTTTCAATGTTTTTAAGAAAATTTGTGAACAAACACTTCTATTATTTCTGTAGTATGAAATTTCTATTATTATAATATATTACTACGAAAGTTAATAAATGTGTACAATATTAAAGTAACAATTTCAATGATATGAACAAGTTATGTAAAAACTTTTAATAATAATTGAATTATATAAATAAAGAATGTATATAAATATAGAATGAAAAATAAACTGATACGCGTATCAGTTTATTTTTCATTCTATGTTTATATAAATTTAAATAAGCTTAACATGGCTATACATGTTTAAAAATATTTTCAAACTTGTCAATTTATGTTAATCACGTAATAGGTACCATGCAAATCTTATTCTATACATGTAACAAATCTGTAGAGAAATAATCTTTGTACATTGAAAATATTTAAAAGGATATATGTACCAGGATGTGAAGTGATAAGTCTGTTTATCTGTTGGTCTTTTAGTTGTGCACACAAAAGGAAAAAAATATATTTTCATAAATTCATACGAGGTTGCGCTTGGTGATGGTTAGTCTGGGCGTGGTAGGTTCCCGACTTTTGCCTTTTTCTTGCTGGTCTCGGCTGATCACCGTGGCCGGCGGTAAAGGCTTGTCGGGTTCGACGTTGGACCCCTACTTTAGTGCGGCCCGGCGCGTGGTTCGTCGTTTGACCAGAGCCGCTAAACCCGCTGGGTCGTATCGAGAGTCTGTCTGTCTTCTGTCTGTCTTCTAGGGGCCTGATCGGTGGTCTTCTCTCGGGGAGGCTACCGCGGCGGGACTGGACAAGGTTGATGATGGTCAAGTCGGGTTACCCACATGATTCCCTGAGACCAAGTCCGGCCAAAAGGGGGTCTGGGCCTCCTTCAGAGGTAGCAGGCTTGAGTGGGGGGAAGGGGAAACCTCCACGATCTTTCAAGCCTGTGAAAAAGGGATGGGTGCTCCTCGTTGCGGGGTGCCCTTTTTGTGGATCACGTCGGCGCATCCCGTGGTGATTAGTTATTGTTTGTTTAGTGAGTAGGAGTCTCACATAACCACTTCCATCATCCCCTGGATGGAGGTGTGTATCTATGAGGATTCCTGATGTTAAAAAAAGGACTTGCACCCTATAAGACGCACTGGTAATTTCTTTATTAATAAATTTAAGATGAATAGGGTGGTAAAATCGAAACAACTAATGAAGCGGTACGCAAAGGGAGGTCACAGAAAAACTTCGCTTACGGATGAGATTGTTTTTACAATTGACCAATATGTTAACATACAAAATTACCGTATTTATGCTCAAAACTTTAAGGAAGCTTCCCAATTAGTCGAGTGCAACGTGGGCATTATCCGACTTCAGCGATGGTTTGGTGGGGTGTTAGCTATGACGGAGTGACTGAGCCATATTTTTGTGTAAAAAGTATAAAAACATCGGTACAAGTGTATCAAGATACCATTCTTGAGAATGGTAGTTAAGCCCCTTAATAACACCACGTTCAATAACTAAGTACGATTCTTCCAGCAAGACTCGGCGCCAGGTCATAAAGCGAAAGCGAACGTCTCGGACTTCATCAGAGCTGAAGACTGGCAGTCATCTAGTCCCGATCTTAATCCGCTGGATTATGATTTTTGGTCAGTTTTATAGAGTACAGCTTGCTCTAAACGCCATGATAATTTGGATTTCCTAAAATAATTCATACGATTGGCAGTGAAGAGCGCGTGCTTCTATTGATAACTGGCTTCAACGTTTAAGGGACTATATTGCAGCTAATGGATACTACTTCGAATAAACTTTTTATAATTTTATTGTTACATATTTGTGTAATAAACTAAAACTAATATGCTTTTTTAATTATTAAATAGAATGATAAGTATATATTTTTCATACAAATATTTTTTTCGTTCTATTATATAATCAAAAAATATATGAGCATGTCGAATTTGATACAGAAGTGTAAAAACCATAAAATAAATATTGTTTTAAAAAACTAAAAAACAGGTTTTAAAAATAAATCGAACTAAAAAGTAAAAAAATATTCGTAATATGGGAATGAATAATGGCCAAAATATAATAAAACTATTGTCAAAAAAGCTTAAAGCGTTTTGTGCTATTTTACTACTTTTGTGGCATTTTTAAAGTCATGGTAGTGATTGAATATTTTCAAAAATGATGATATTTTAAATAAAATTTACTCTATTTTCTTTTTAGAAATGAAGATAATTATTAATTTTGAATTATTAGTTTCTTCGGTATAATTTCTTAGACCACAAACGTGCCTAATTTGTGTTATTCTCAAAGAACCTGTTAAAAATTATTAATTCTGGTGATCTTAACGAGAATATCGAATTAATCTTACCTAGTTATTGTACTGTCAATTGTCTTTTACAATTTTGAATGTTCCAATAGGATCCGATCATCTAAAGTAAGTGAAAATCGAATTCTCATATTACGAATTATTTATATATTATTATACTTTTTATGTTCGATTAGTTTTTATATATTTATATAACTTTTTTTTTGTCTGGCATGAATATCTTCTTTTCTCTCTTTCGTCTTATAAAAGCTTATGGCTTCATAATTTATGAACTATATATCCCTAAATTTAAAACTATGTCAACAAACACTTGCACTTCAAGGTAAGTTTCCTGGTCATAAATTCAGTTCTATGACCCATTAGATTGTCGATATTACGCTCCAACGCGAACGTTATATAAAGACCAAACAAAGCAAAGGCATTTGACGTTTACATTGAGAAAGAAATTTGTATTTGGTTTTTCCGTACATTTTTAACCCCATAAACTATCTCTGAAATATCTATCTGGCTAAGGCCAGACTAAACTAGATATTACAACAACATTTATAAATAAAATGAAATTTTAAGAAAAACACTCACAAATCTCAGTTGTGTAAATTATATCTTAGTAGTACGACATAAAACATAAAATAAAAAACAAACATAATGTTTAATACAATACAATCTATAACAAAACATAATGTAAAAATATTATGTTTTAAAAGGATGGAAATGTGTATTAGTCTTAATAGAGATAAAAATAAACATAATGATGTAATTACATTATATTAAATTTTATTAGAACTTGTTTCAATAATTCATAGTACTTGCATTTCAATGTTTAATATCTTACAACTTGTAATAGAATGGGCGAGAGCAGTCCTTACAACTCGCTTTATAATATGTTAACACTATAGTATTTAGGTGAGGGGTTACAACAAGTATAAAGAAAATCATAAATAATTACGCATTTTCGACGATAACTTTATTATATTTTGCTCATTATTCATTCCCATATTACGAATAATTTTTTACTTTGTAGTTCGATTCATTTTTAAAAAGTGTTTTTTAGTTTTTTCAAACTTCTTTTTATTTTATGGTTTTTATACTTCTGTATCCAATTCGACATACTTTACATATATTTTTTGATTATATAATAGAACAAAAAAAAAATTATATGGAAAATAGAATATTTATCACTGTTTTTAATAATTAAAAAAGCAGATTATTGTTTAACAAATGGTTTTCGGTAATGAATTTTTTTACGAAAATTTTAGATTTATAAAATGACGCAATTCATGATTAACAATAGATATTTCAGGCCTAATCACCAGAAACGGTTTTTGCCCGGAATTTCTGGATGCCTGGAACATAATACGTTAATATCGGAAAGCCTTAAAGATGCTAGAACTAGCGAGAGACAAATTACGGTTTGTTGGATAGACTTAGAAAACGCCTTTGGGTCGGTACGACATGAACTAATGATGTTCGCGCTTAAATGGTATAACTTTCGTATGGTAGTTCGCGACATTATTGCATCATATTATTCAAAATTAAAATTCTCAATAATTTTTAATGAAAACCATTCAAAACCACTTAATTATAACGTTGGTTTATTTCAGGGCTGTTGTATTTCTCCTATTATATTTAATATAGTTATTAATATTTTAATAGACAAATTAATTAGAAATGAAAAAAAGTGGGGCTATCGGTTTAAGTTCAACAACAAATACACAGAATCCATACTAGCTTTTGCAGATGATCTCGCGATACTGACACGTAATCCGAAACAATGTCAGGTACTTTTAAATGTAGTTGAGGATTTCTGTACGTGGACGGGCGGATTGAGGACAAAACCAAGTAAATGTTTTAGTCTGTGTCTGGGTAGACGGAATACCAAATATACCTCTTACGATCCGGGTCTTATAATGGGCGGTCAGTGCGTTAGTACGGTTACGGAAGCAGCTCCGTTTAAATTTTTAGGTAAAAAAATCGATTACCAAGGCCGTACTCCATCGTTGGATGTAATAGTCGATAGCTTTTTAAACGATCTCAAAAAGGTAGACAACCAACCAATAAGTAACGTCAAAAAAGCTTGGATTTACGATAATTATTTAACATCACGTCTAAATTGGCCTTTCCTCGTGTATGATATAAATAAAACCCTTTTGTCAAAGTTAGATGCAAGCGTCATAAAGACATTGAAGTTATGGCTCGGGTTAGCGCACTCAGCGGACTCTTCAACCTTATTTAGAGACCGTAACAACTTTGGATTAAAATTAAAGAAACCATCGGAGCTCTACAAACATCTAAGAGTTACCAAAAGACATATCATCGGAAAATCTAAAGATGATACTGTAACTTCTCTCCCAAAAGACAAAGTTGCCTCAGAGCTCGAGTCACGACTTCAATTCCATAAAAAGTTTATGATAGGTGCTCAAACAAATAAAGTAGGGCTAGGATCAAGTAGGAAAGTTCAAGACATAGACATAACAAAATCTTTTATTCGACAAGACGAAAACGATAATTACCGACTCCACGCGATGAGCCTAGAAATTCAAAACGAATGGGTGACCATAGGAGATTTTTGTATTCCACTAGCTTTGAAGTGGCGCACCTTAATTTATGATTGGTCCCCAGCATTATTAAAATTCTATCTTAATGCATTCCAAATGACTCTCCCAGATCAAAGTAATTTAGTAAGATGGGGCAAAGCCACCGAAAAGTCTTGCAACATCTGTGGGGAGGCAATAGGAACCGCGAAACACCTATTAGTAGGGTGTAGGGTACTTCTAGATAAAGGTCAATACTCGCGTCGCCACGACAAAGTATTAGAAATTATACGGGAAGCGGTTAGTCTTTCAGTAGCAAGAGCGCGGAAGGGTATAACAACCACCGAACGATCTATAGAATTCGTAAAAGAAGGCTCCTCCAAAAAATCAAAAGCGAAGCCTTATTCAATATTAAGCGCGGCTCCTGATTGGATTCTCATGATGGACACGTATGAAAAGCATTACAAAATCCCTGGGGATGTTGGTGTTTCGTCATCCAGACCGGACTTATTCCTGTATTCGAAACAACTGAGGCGCGTGATACTTGTGGAGCTTACTGTTCCTTGGGAAACAAACATCCCAAGGGATCACACATTCAAGCTCAATAAGTATTACGAACTAACCAACGAACTGATCAGGAATAAATTTATAGTTAGTTTGTACGCGGCAGAAGTGGGAGCGAGAGGTATAACAGCAAAATCTCTCTATAGCCTACTTAAAGATCTTGGCCTTTCTAGAACAAGCATCGGTTCATTTCTAGAACGTACTTCAAAGGCGGCATTAGTAGGTTCTTTCCAAATTTGGTTAGGTAGGGAGAGGAGTGTGGAGGGTGAAGGTGAGCGTTTTTACGCATAATAAAGGGGCCCCTTAAACCTACTCCTGGGTCGCAAGTCCCAGGCACTGCTTGCACTCCTCTCCTTGCAACGCGATGGGCCCGGCACCCGCACGGTGAATCCATGGATTGCTAAGAAGCTTCGTCTTCTATTAAAAAATATATTTCATATTTCCTTTAAACATGAAATATCCATTTTTTATGTTTTTTTTATTTTGCAACAAATTTGACATACCTCTCAAATATTCTTCGATTCTATAATAGAAATAAAATTTTTCATTGTAAAGTATATTATATGTTCTAAATATATCAGCGTAAGGCATAGGGATGTATTTCTGAATTTGATATTAACAAGATTCATATTAGTCTAGACTTATATTAACAAGATTCATATTAGTCTAGACTTGCTCCAGGCAGAGTTTATTTTATAAAGTTGTAATCTACTCTTCCACAGACCAAATGGTAAGGTATCCTGATTAATAACGCAATAGTAGTTTGCGAATTTTGTGATGTTCTGGCAACATGCTATTATCGGTTTCTGGAGGCGGCATTGTTTCGATTTTTGTCATTTATTTCTGTTTTTTTTTGTAATACTGCAATTCAGGTTTTTTTTTTTAATTATATAGACAACAATGTTGGAAGTGAAGCATTCCATCGTCATCTGAACCGTGGCCGCTGTGACATTTACACAGATTAAAATAACTTTAAACGAAAGGCAAACGTTTCTATGAGAATCTGTTATCTAGTAATGCTAATCGTAGTGTCACCCGAAAAACGTTGACCGTCTAAAGCAATTTGAAAAAAGATAAATCAGAATATATCAAGCAACTATCGCTTAAAAAAAATATAACTAACTGTCTAAATATAATATATTAAGAAAGTAGATAGCTAATGTACTGTAAATACGTATAGTTTATATGAAATACTCGGAACAGTTCAAAGTTCGAAACAGCACAGGACAAGGATCTAAGTTTGTTAATTTCACATGGTCGCTGGACAAGAAACTTTATCAATCTGTGTACACCTAACTTTATAATTCCAGTGAAACGTAATTGAAACTGACTTCAATCTTGTTTGTATAATATTGCATACTTTGTCACTCAATGTGTAAGGAAGACGAGGACCAAGACATTGCGGCTTAGTGAGTAGTTCAATATTGTTGAAAAAAATTGATGTTTAGAATATCAGTAAATAAACTTATTTTTCACATGTTTCTAATTGTGAGGTGTGCCTAAATGTATTTTATTTTCAACAAACTTAAAAATTAGTTTTACTTTAAATTATAAGATTTGGTAATATATATGTTTAAATTTATAAACAATATTATGTAGCTTTACGTTAATTTGCTCTAGTCTATACCTTTAAGTAACAAAGTATAAACATACATTTATTTGGTGTTGAATAAGTTTCTTAACAAATCTCTGGATTTATTGAATAAAAGTGAGTTGCCCTATTTATTTTGTAGAACTATAAAAATATTTTATAAGTGCTGCCCTAAATACTTTTCTTTAGGATTAGTTTTTAATTTACCTTCTGAGAGACCAAGTTCGTTTAGATTGTTCTCTAAGACTATTTATATTTCATTAGGAAATAATTTCAGTGTTCTGGAGGGTTTCACTGAAATATAAATAATGGATATGAAGTTTATATTCGGATGAGAATTCCGTGTAGGAATCGAATCTAATAACCTTCGATAATTAGATTTACTAATACGACTACCAGCTACATCATGCCATCATACAATATAAATAAAAAAATTACTTCATTTACTTCACTTCAATTCATACTCAAAAGTTTTACTTCACTTCATACTCAAAAATTTTACTTCATTTACTTTATATATTTTTACTAAAGTACTAGAAAAAGAGCAAAAAATATGAAGAGTAAAAAGTTATACATAATGAATGTAAGATCATTGCATAAAAAAATTCTAAAAAAGAGAGTGGTTCTTAAAAAAGACTTCGAAGAATCCCTTTCTAAGGGGTAGGATGTTTTCTTTGAGCAGACTATCAATGGTGATGTATTTTTCATGAGCGAAAATCGCATTGTGTGTTTTCTAAACATCGATCTTCCGTGTTTATATCATCTTAAATCTTGCTATTGAGCTTATATATTCTGTACTAAGATTTAGATATTTCTACGTTATTTTTTGTGTACCTGAATAAACCCCTGAATGGCATACGTAAATGTTACACTAGTATGATGTCACGCATGCCTAGTTACTGTTCCGCTCGTATAAGAAAGAAGATGTGATGTAGGTAAGTGTGAAAGCGATCCACAATTTAAAAAAATATATATGCTTTATAAATGTAGTGTTGTAATTTATCAGGAGAATAATTTCCTGATCTTGGAATTACTGTAAACAGTACAAATATGTACATAATTCAAGAAACATATTCGTTTTTTTTTATAAGACTATTTAATTTGTATGGGTAGGATTTTCTCTTCTTGATTTTTCTTTTATTCTTTTGACTAATAGACTATAAGGCAAATATAACATGTCATAAAATTATGTGTATTAGCTCCGAGATGTATAATAAAAAAAATCAAGGAGACACGTATATATTAATCTTGTACTTATATAATAATCTTACCAATCATCTACGTCTATACCTACTTCTACTTTTATTGACCGGCATCGAATATCGATTTGGAATCAACCGAGATGCAAAAAGGTTTCGAATATATTTGAATTAGACAGGACATATCTTCTTATCTGTTCCAAATAAAACTGTATTTATAGTAAAAGGAAGATACGGCTTGTTTTCATATACAATTCATGTTTATTTTATTTTAGTTGTAAGTTATTTTGTTAACCGTTGGAGTGTGATTTTTATAGTGTGTAACTATCTTTAAAATATAATAATGATTTGTAATGACTAAGACATAAATTGAGAAAACCAGATAAAAAATACATCTCCCTACTTCACCCTGTATCCTGCTACCCTTTATCCCTTTTTGATCCTCAATGGTGGCATTACAACGCAAGTTCCTACGTTTTTGTGGTTTTTGTATGTAACTACCACTAGCAGGTTTTCCCTTTACTATACATTATACGAAATGAAATTTGTAAAAAAAAAAATAGTTTATTGAGCTATATTTGGTAAATATTTTTTTTAATTAGTAATTATTGTACCACCATTTGAATTTTAATATTAATATCTAGAAGGCTTTAATTTTAGCTCTGGTTATGACACCCTCGAGTGTGAATAAAGTCAGACTATTCATAATATGATGTATGACTAAAATAAAACGAAATAAATCTGGCTTATTATACTAGCAAAAAAAAACTAGGAACCACATGCGTAAAGATTTTTGAATGAGGAGATTAACTTTTTCTTCAATATTGAACACTAAATTTGTCAGATAACTATACAATGTTTAAATGTTACTTACCACTTACTTACTTACTTTATTACTTACTTTAAACGACGGAGTAAGTACTATACTTGTATATGTTGAAAAGAATTAATCAGGCGTCCATTTTGACGTGTTTTGGAGGTGAGTTTGTCTAATATTAATAATGAATAGTAAGAACTAATGATCTGTGTTTAAAGGGTATAGAAACACGTAGGTGGGATATTTTTTTTATTAGTTTGGCACAAAAATAATAGATATAATTGTATGGTACGAAAAAAAACACTTGAAACTAGTTTATGAATATTAATTTCTTAGCTTAAAAAGAAAATAGATCGTTTTATTTGAAATAAATATATACTAATACTGAAGTATGGGGTAAAAATAGTAATTCTTATTGCAAAAATATAGTTGATATAATTTGCAAACTAATTGAAAACTATAAGCTAGACAGACATAGACATTTTTTGCAATCACGCTAAAAATAAAAAGAATATATATTTAATAGGGTATGCCTACCACGGATAAAAATACATTTATCTTTAGAATTTTTTCATTACAGAAAAATATACACAAAAAACAAGTCTATTTTACTTAAAAACATTTGCTTTCAGCAGCTATATACAGGGTTATTTATAATTAGTTGACCACCTCTTGCAGGCAGCTTCTCTACCTCAATCCCAACAATATTTGTTTCACAACTTTCCAAATCTTGATAAATAACCCAAAAATAACGAAACAAAAAAATGTTTGCTCCCTTTTTTACTTATTACTCTGTATTTTGTAAAAAGCACTTAAAAGGTCAAAGCTCGGGCGTCATACTGACGCTTAGAGTTAATGCCAATTCAGAGGCAACATATAAATTTTGTATGGGAAAATTTAAATTTAAAAACTATTAAGTTAAAAAAAAACAAATGTTGTTGGAATTTATGAAAAGAGGCTACCTGCAAGAGGTGGTCAACTAATAACAAATATACCTGTATATTAAAAGTAGTTTTTACTTTGAATAAGTAAGAAGTTGGGCGAAAACTATGTTTTTGTCTGTTTTCGAAAATCCTGAGACTACAGACGCCGACAGTCAAAGTTGCAATTTTTTCTTAGTTTTATTATGATCTTTGTCATTACATGCATGCATGGTTGTAAGATGCATATAAAAAAAACTAGATAAAAAAAGCATTTGACAAACTTATATGTCATTATAACGAAGCCTCTCAGAAAAACTTATTTTTCTTAATAAAATCTTGAAAACACTAAATAGAAATCATATTTTTTTTATATTCATAATTATAATTTTGGTACAAAAAGTTAATCATTTTATGTTTCAAAAAGATTAATATTATATTGGTACTAACAGGGTGGTAGTGTTTATACCTAAAATAAAAATAGATATAATTATGTAAATGTAAAAACTAAAGTTATAATGACCAGTAGTTACATTCCGCTGCATGGTGGAAAAAATCCAAGAAATTTTGGTGTTTGGGATAACTAACACTCTAGCTAATTAATTTGAGTACGTGCCTCAGTTTGTTTGTAGAACCCTTAACTTAGGTACCTTTGCTGTTTACAATTTAACCAGGGAAACCAGCCGGTACCATTACAAAGTATACTCTCTGTATTAGAGAATGAGCCGACATATCCCCAATTTTCTAAATATTTATCGGGCAGTGATATTGTATTTTAATCATAGCCTAAATAATTTTATGTTTAATCGTAGAAATTACTATAATTTCTTAAATGTAAAGCAGAGTATATGTTAACTTCGATAAAAAAACCAACACCAAACCAAAATGTTACTTAAATTATTGTACTACTCTGTAGTTTATTATAATCGAAACCAGTTTTTCTGTTTCTCGTAAATGGGATATTTTTCCAGCGTAGATAGCTTTTTTAATATATAACTACAATTTTATTTTTGGTTTGTTATGCACCTTGATGTATTTACTGTTTATTTGAGGGCTTGCGGGAAGAGAATGCTTGTGGAATTATGCTGGTCTCTGAAGGATGTGTGCAATTTTTATAAAATAAATAAATAAATATTATTCTTTGTTTTTAATTTGGATAACAACCTATAAATGTAAGTATTTATAATAATAAATTTTATCAAAGTCATGCATAAAACGCGTAATGCATGTATGTAACATTTACATATGTGTAACATTTTTCAATACAATTGTTTTAAGTTCTGTGTCCTATATTGTAGAAGTAGCAACTATTCTTTACAAAAAAAAAAACCAACGCCTCCTTTGCCTCGTTACAATTTTATTATAGATTACCATAACACAAACTCTTTACAAAGAATTAGGTATTAAGAAAATTCATATTGTAATTATCTTAACTTATTTGTTTTTTTTTTAAACTTTGTGGTAAATTGGTGATTTTTCTGTCATAAAAAATTTAAAATATGCTATTTACAACATAGTATATTGTAACTATTGTTAAAATATAATTTAAGTTGCTTTTATGCTTGGCCCACCAAGGTTTATGATCCAATGATTAATACCATAACGGCCTCCTGAAACACATTACGATAATTAGATTTATTATGATATTATTAACTTCCTACTAATTAATGATAGAGAAGCTAATATATTTACTATGTAATAATATGTTTGAGTATATGATATAAATACATCTTTATTTAACTACAACTGAATTGGTTTCTAATAAAGAAATTTGGGGAAATTAGTCGAAAATATATTGATTACTTAGATTATAAAGAGGAACATCAACAAAACCTACATTGAATATCATTAATTGATCAAAGTCACACCGTTTAAATAATTAAATTTAATTGCAATTGCAAAGTTGATGTTCCTCTTTATAATCTAAGTAATCAATATATTTTCGACTAATTTCCCCAAATTTCTTTAGAAGAAACCAATTCAGTTGTAGTTAAATAAAGATGTATTTATATCATATACTCAAACATATTATTACATAGTAAATATATTAGCTTCTCTATCATTAATTAGTAGGAAGTTAATAATATCATAATAAATCTAATTATCGTAATGTGTTTCAGGAGGCCGTTATGGTATTAATCATTGGATCATAAACCTTGGTGGGCCAAGCATAAAAGCAACTTAAATTATATTTTAACAATAGTTACAATATACTATGTTGTAAATAGCATATTTTAAATTTTTTATGACAGAAAAATCACCAATTTACCACAAAGTTTTAAAAAAAAACAAATAAGTTAAGATAATTACAATATGAATTTTCTTAATACCTAATTCTTTGTAAAGAGTTTGTGTTATGGTAATCTATAATAAAATTGTAACGAGGCAAAGGAGGCGTTGGTTTTTTTTTTTTGTAAAGAATAGTTGCTACTTCTACAATATAGGACACAGAACTTAAAACAATTGTATTGAAAAATGTTACACATATGTAAATGTTACATACATGCATTACGCGTTTTATGCATGACTTTGATAAAATTTATTATTATAAATACTTACATTTATAGGTTGTTATCCAAATTAAAAACAAAGAATAATATTTATTTATTTATTTTATAAAAATTGCACACATCCTTCAGAGACCAGCATAATTCCACAAGCATTCTCTTCCCGCAAGCCCTCAAATAAACAGTAAATACATCAAGGTGCATAACAAACCAAAAATAAAATTGTAGTTATATATTAAAAAAGCTATCTACGCTGGAAAAATATCCCATTTACGAGAAACAGAAAAACTGGTTTCGATTATAATAAACTACAGAGTAGTACAATAATTTAAGTAACATTTTGGTTTGGTGTTGGTTTTTTTATCGAAGTTAACATATACTCTGCTTTACATTTAAGAAATTATAGTAATTTCTACGATTAAACATAAAATTATTTAGGCTATGATTAAAATACAATATCACTGCCCGATAAATATTTAGAAAATTGGGGATATGTCGGCTCATTCTCTAATACAGAGAGTATACTTTGTAATGGTACCGGCTGGTTTCCCTGGTTAAATTGTAAACAGCAAAGGTACCTAAGTTAAGGGTTCTACAAACAAACTGAGGCACGTACTCAAATTAATTAGCTAGAGTGTTAGTTATCCCAAACACCAAAATTTCTTGGATTTTTTCCACCATGCAGCGGAATGTAACTACTGGTCATTATAACTTTAGTTTTTACATTTACATAATTATATCTATTTTTATTTTAGGTATAAACACTACCACCCTGTTAGTACCAATATAATATTAATCTTTTTGAAACATAAAATGATTAACTTTTTGTACCAAAATTATAATTATGAATATAAAAAAAATATGATTTCTATTTAGTGTTTTCAAGATTTTATTAAGAAAAATAAGTTTTTCTGAGAGGCTTCGTTATAATGACATATAAGTTTGTCAAATGCTTTTTTTATCTAGTTTTTTTTATATGCATCTTACAACCATGCATGCATGTAATGACAAAGATCATAATAAAACTAAGAAAAAATTGCAACTTTGACTGTCGGCGTCTGTAGTCTCAGGATTTTCGAAAACAGACAAAAACATAGTTTTCGCCCAACTTCTTACTTATTCAAAGTAAAAACTACTTTTAATATACAGGTATATTTGTTATTAGTTGACCACCTCTTGCAGGTAGCCTCTTTTCATAAATTCCAACAACATTTGATTTTTTTTAACTTAATAGTTTTTAAATTTAAATTTTCCCATACAAAATTTATATGTTGCCTCTAAATTGGCATTAACTCTAAGCGTCAGTATGACGCCCGAGCTTTGACCTTTTAAGTGCTTTTTACAAAATACAGAGTAATAAGTAAAAAAGGGAGCAAACATTTTTTTGTTTCGTTATTTTTGGGTTATTTATCAAGATTTGGAAAGTTGTGAAACAAATATTGTTGGGATTGAGGTAGAGAAGCTGCCTGCAAGAGGTGGTCAACTAATTATAAATAACCCTGTATATAGCTGCTGAAAGCAAATGTTTTTAAGTAAAATAGACTTGTTTTTTGTGTATATTTTTCTGTAATGAAAAAAATTCTAAAGATAAATGTATTTTTATCCGTGGTAGGCATACCCTATTAATTACCCTATTATATATTCTTTTTATTTTTAGCGTGATTGCAAAAAATGTCTATGTCTGTCTAGCTTATAGTTTTCAATTAGTTTGCAAATTATATCAACTATATTTTTGCAATAAGAATTACTATTTTTACCCCATACTTCAGTATTAGTATATATTTATTTCAAATAAAACGATCTATTTTCTTTTTAAGCTAAGAAATTAATATTCATAAACTAGTTTCAAGTGTTTTTTTTTCGTACCATACAATTATATCTATTATTTTTGTGCCAAACTAATAAAAAAAATATCCCACCTACGTGTTTCTATACCCTTTAAACACAGATCATTAGTTCTTACTATTCATTATTAATATTAGACAAACTCACCTCCAAAACACGTCAAAATGGACGCCTGATTAATTCTTTTCAACATATACAAGTATAGTACTTACTCCGTCGTTTAAAGTAAGTAATAAAGTAAGTAAGTAAGTGGTAAGTAACATTTAAACATTGTATAGTTATCTGACAAATTTAGTGTTCAATATTGAAGAAAAAGTTAATCTCCTCATTCAAAAATCTTTACGCATGTGGTTCCTAGTTTTTTTTTGCTAGTATAATAAGCCAGATTTATTTCGTTTTATTTTAGTCATACATCATATTATGAATAGTCTGACTTTATTCACACTCGAGGGTGTCATAACCAGAGCTAAAATTAAAGCCTTCTAGATATTAATATTAAAATTCAAATGGTGGTACAATAATTACTAATTAAAAAAATTATTTACCAAATATAGCTCAATAAACTATTTTTTTTTTTACAAATTTCATTTCGTATAATGTATAGTAAAGGGAAAACCTGCTAGTGGTAGTTACATACAAAAACCACAAAAACGTAGGAACTTGCGTTGTAATGCCACCATTGAGGATCAAAAAGGGATAAAGGGTAGCAGGATACAGGGTGAAGTAGGGAGATGTATTTTTTATCTGGTTTTCTCAATTTATGTCTTAGTCATTACAAATCATTATTATATTTTAAAGATAGTTACACACTATAAAAATCACACTCCAACGGTTAACAAAATAACTTACAACTAAAATAAAATAAACATGAATTGTATATGAAAACAAGCCGTATCTTCCTTTTACTATAAATACAGTTTTATTTGGAACAGATAAGAAGATATGTCCTGTCTAATTCAAATATATTCGAAACCTTTTTGCATCTCGGTTGATTCCAAATCGATATTCGATGCCGGTCAATAAAAGTAGAAGTAGGTATAGACGTAGATGATTGGTAAGATTATTATATAAGTACAAGATTAATATATACGTGTCTCCTTGATTTTTTTTATTATACATCTCGGAGCTAATACACATAATTTTATGACATGTTATATTTGCCTTATAGTCTATTAGTCAAAAGAATAAAAGAAAAATCAAGAAGAGAAAATCCTACCCATACAAATTAAATAGTCTTATAAAAAAAAACGAATATGTTTCTTGAATTATGTACATATTTGTACTGTTTACAGTAATTCCAAGATCAGGAAATTATTCTCCTGATAAATTACAACACTACATTTATAAAGCATATATTTTTTTTTAAATTGTGGATCGCTTTCACACTTACCTACATCACATCTTCTTTCTTATACGAGCGGAACAGTAACTAGGCATGCGTGACATCATACTAGTGTAACATTTACGTATGCCATTCAGGGGTTTATTCAGGTACACAAAAAATAACGTAGAAATATCTAAATCTTAGTACAGAATATATAAGCTCAATAGCAAGATTTAAGATGATATAAACACGGAAGATCGATGTTTAGAAAACACACAATGCGATTTTCGCTCATGAAAAATACATCACCATTGATAGTCTGCTCAAAGAAAACATCCTACCCCTTAGAAAGGGATTCTTCGAAGTCTTTTTTAAGAACCACTCTCTTTTTTAGAATTTTTTTATGCAATGATCTTACATTCATTATGTATAACTTTTTACTCTTCATATTTTTTGCTCTTTTTCTAGTACTTTAGTAAAAATATATAAAGTAAATGAAGTAAAATTTTTGAGTATGAAGTGAAGTAAAACTTTTGAGTATGAATTGAAGTGAAGTAAATGAAGTAATTTTTTTATTTATATTGTATGATGCCATGATGTAGCTGGTAGTCGTATTAGTAAATCTAATTATCGAAGGTTATTAGATTCGATTCCTACACGGAATTCTCATCCGAATATAAACTTCATATCCATTATTTATATTTCAGTGAAACCCTCCAGAACACTGAAATTATTTCCTAATGAAATATAAATAGTCTTAGAGAACAATCTAAACGAACTTGGTCTCTCAGAAGGTAAATTAAAAACTAATCCTAAAGAAAAGTATTTAGGGCAGCACTTATAAAATATTTTTATAGTTCTACAAAATAAATAGGGCAACTCACTTTTATTCAATAAATCCAGAGATTTGTTAAGAAACTTATTCAACACCAAATAAATGTATGTTTATACTTTGTTACTTAAAGGTATAGACTAGAGCAAATTAACGTAAAGCTACATAATATTGTTTATAAATTTAAACATATATATTACCAAATCTTATAATTTAGAATTAAACAAATTTTTAAGTTTTTTGAAAATAAAATACATTTCAGGCACACCTCACAATTAGAAACATGTAAAAATTAAGTTTATTTACTGATATTCTAAACATCAAATTTTTTCAACAATATTGAACTACTCACTAAGTCGCAATGTCTTGGTCCTCGTCTTCCTTACACATTGAGTGACAAAGTATGCAATATTATACTAACTAGATTGAAGTCAGTTTCAATTACGTTTCACTGGAATTATAAAGTTAGGTTAGGTACACAGATTGATAAAGTTTCTTGTCCAGTGACCATGTGAAATTAACAAACTTAGATCCTTGTCCTGTGCTGTTTCAATAATTTAAATAATTAAATTTAATTGCAATTGCAATTAAATTAATGTTGAAATATCCAAATATTCATTATGAAACGCATTAGATGTCTATATTTCATGATTTAGCAGAAGAACACTCGTTGTTGGTTCACGCGATCCTAAAACTACATTTCTTATTGTATAATCGAATTATTTAAAAGCTTTGTTGCTTTTAAATAATTCGATTCAAGGTGCTCCTCCTGCTTGTGTTGATGATTTTTTCACTTGATATTTATCTAAAACAAAAATATTTTTACCCAGAAATACAATATTTTTCTAACTAATCCTTAAGTTACAGCAATTTTAAGGAATGGCTCATAAACTATAAAATTAATGAGTATCCTCGAAGCCAGTCTTTACTATTATTTTCAGTATTAGGTATTTGCTTTACAGCGAAAAAAGTTTGTTTCTTTTGTAAAGTGTTATTCTATTAATACACTATAAATTCGTGTTATGTTGTTTTAACTTATTGTCAAACCTTTTATAACTTTACACTTTAACGTCGTATAATATAAATTAATAACATTTGAAACCTTAGCCGTTTTTCTAAAAAAAAAAGTATAGCGTTGAGTGGAATTATTATTATCATTATTTTAATAGCAGTGATTTATTAATTTTAAAATGTGGCTGCATTAGTATCCTCAGAATATATATAGACTCTACCTTAGGGGTATTAAAAAAAAATATGAATACATAAATTAACTCAATTTATAAAATATCACAATAATTAAAAATATATTTTTGATTTTAAACACCTTTTAGCAAAAATTAACCCGTTTTTAAGCTTCGTACTTCTTTAATTAATCTTAATGGAGTTCTTGTCTTTAATCGACAACACCGTGTTATAAAGTTATTTTTTTTCAAAAATATGCTCTACTCCTTAAGTCGTGTTCAAAATTTTTAGTTGAAGAAATCTAGAGCTTTCTTGAAATACTTTCATTACCCATTTTTAAATGTGGATATAATAATTTATGTGCATAATGTAATACTTTTGGTCCTCTAGTCATTTGGAGACAAGTATGCAATGTTATACAAACAAGATTAATTTAAATTAATTAATTTAAACAGTAATAGTAGTAATATACCAAAACTGAGGTCCTTTTAGTTAGAAATAAAAACTTTTTTCAGTTTCAATAAATAAAAAAAAATTCAAGAGAAATATAAAAAAATCATACAATAATGTCATTTTCATAACTGACATAACATACACACATAACATACACACATAACATATACACATAACATTTACACATATATACATAGATTATTCAATTTTAGCATACACATGACAGAAAGGGATAAAATTAAAGGCACTGAGGAACCAATTGTTCAAATCACTCTGCTTGTTAACCTGGGTGACACTACTATTGACAAAAGATAGCGGATTTGACATAGATATATTTACTTTTTGTTTAATAGTATTTTTATCTGTGCAAATGCCACGACTCGGGAGACATTGCAATGTTGTATTCCCAACATTGTTGTCCGTGACAGCTACGGTATGTAGTCTAGAAATAAAAAATATTAATATTATATCAGGATTGCGTTAAGATATGCTAGGTAAACTCCCAAAATAAAAAAAAAAGCATATTGGACATTGTCAGAACAAAGAGGGAGTACATCCACTGATTTCGTAAAATACTGTTTTACCCCAGATCTGTACATTTTGCCTGTACACTAAGAAAAATGTCAAGGTATACAGATGGTATTCTCGATATCAATCTTTATGTATCTTTTTGTTACTTGCTATCACGTGTCAAATTCCGTATTCATTGAAATCCAGTGCGAACGCTAAAAGATTTGGCCTTATTTTCGCTCTTATTTTAATGTTTACATTAAAATGGTGAATTGTAAAGGTGTTTTGGTTCTACAAACAAACGTCGCGTCGTACTGAAATTAATTGGCTGGATTTGTTAGTAAACCTACACAACAGAATTTATTGTCTTTTCGTTCCTTTACAATGCGGTGGAATATAATTGAAGCAAATCATAATGATATGGTTTTATGTTTTAAGTACGTCTTTATCCGTTTTTGTATTGCGTTTTTCCAAAGTAATACTAATCAATTATCTTTTTGGGATATGTATAATCTTTGTTCCAAAATCGATATATATATATATATATCGATTCGATTCGATTTGATTTCGATCGATAAGTATATAAATAATAAAAACTTACAATAATATAAATGAAAACGTTACATAAGCTTATGACTGTTGCGACAACTATGTATTAATTAAATAAATATGTATTAATTAATATGGTAAAAAAACATAAAAAAAATTTCAAACTTTCATGCTGCTCTAATAAAAGACATGATTTAAATATTTTTAGTTGTGAGTTGAAAACATGTGTTAACATCCAAATTGTTTCGAGATTTTATAAATTATCCAAAACGACATTAATATTGTTACCAAATACTTTTTATTTGCGATACATTTCAACATTTTTACGGGAAAAAACTTTTAGTGCTGTTACAATAAAGCTAAACATTTATGAATCTGTATAAATTGTAGGTAATTCTAAGTACTCGTCGATTACTCAAAAGTGCTCTTCGCACTACCCTATAAGGTCGGGTCTCAAAACACGTGTATTATAAAATTTATAATTCCCTAGTAAAGTCTGATATGGATTGTTTCGTCAAGATGAGGAAAGTTTACGCGAATTCGTATTTATAATTACGGAAAACTCTCGAAATATAATTATGACTAAGAAGGAAATAAGAGTAAGAAGAAAAATATTAAGTAAGATATATATACTTTCTAGTTTAATTTTATATTATTTTGTATTTAATCGTGGATTTGCTTCAAAGGGAAAAAATATATCAAAACCAAACAGATCCCTTTACGTAATAGCTAAACGACTTTTGCTTTGTGAGGTCTTTATATAACGGCCGCGTTGGAACGTGTTATCATTAATTTAATAGGTCATTCAACACCAAATTTATGATCAAGAAACAAACCTAGAGCGCAATGTGAATATGATGACATAGTGTTTATTAAATGTCGATGAATTATGAAATTTTTATCATGAATAACCAATTATTTATACTGCAATATTTTATAACAAAGCAATGCTTTCAACCTCTCAAGCTCTACAATATCACAAAGAAAATGGGGAAAAATTATTCTTAGAAGCAATTTGTATATTTCAATGGATTTAAAGTTAATCAGAGAGGAGATATATGGCAGATGGAGACAAAGTGATGAAAGCGAGATAAGACAAAAGATATTTTATATTTACTTAACTAAATCACAAACAGGTTTTGTTGACAGGAAGAGTTGTAATTATTTTAAGTTAAAATAAATTTTATTTGCGGAAGAGCTTTATATATCATAAATATTGTTACTCTTCAAAAATATAATGGAAGGTAACTAAGTGGTGAGTTACTTAAGATAACACCTTCATTTTAAATTATATATATGTCGCCGCGTAGGCTTGGCGAACAATAAAAATTAAAATTAAAATTATAAGTTTAATTATTTTTTATTTTATTTTGTTAATTTACTTACTAAATTAAATATGAGTCTGTTATGATAGATGGCAGCACTTGAATAGTTAATATTAGCAAAACCTTACAAAAACCTTAAATGTTTTTAAAGCCTGTTTTAAAGCAAATTGTATGTTAAAATATTTTGATTATTTTTGTAAACAATGTAGTACAGACTAAGTTTGTAGTACTTAGTGGTTAATAAGTAAAAATAACTAAAATGACTTGATTGTGAATTAGCGCGAAAACATGTGTTTCTGAAACGTATTTAAGACTTCGTACAATGTCTTGGATTATTATTATTATTGTGATAGTGACGGTGAAAACATTAATTATAAGTTCGGTGTAATAACGAGAGATTAAAAGTAAAGTGTGTGTTTAGTAACTAAAAAGGTGTTTTAGTAATTCCTCATAAATACTTAGAATTAATTGATAAAATTAGAAGTGGTTTTGTAGTGAAGTAAAAGAAAAGTGATTAAATAATAAATTCAATTTGTTTAAAATGGATAATGAAAGTGGCAGAACCAATGGCTCATTAGAAGCCAACGGTTCTGCATATTTTTTTAATAATATGATTGACAATAATTCGATATCAGAAGTGGGATCGCTCCAGCGATCCCTACCTTCCGCTTGTGTTCCTGAATCTCACAGAAATAAGGAAGTGCCTCGTACTGAAGCCCGCGATCCAGGTGCATCATCAGAAATTATGGAAAACGGAGCTTCAGGTGCTCCTTCGCCACCGCAGCCTCTACAAGTTACTAGCATCCCTCCGGAATTTTTCTCGCATATGGTGACAATGATGCAGAATATGAGCGAGCAACTAATTCGTCAATCAGGTGAAAAAGTGAAGATAACGGACGTCTTCTTGCCTTCATACGACCCGGACAGTAATGTTGGCGTACGTGAGTGGTGTGACCATATATATACAGCTAAATTAAATTATCGGCTCAGTGACTACGACATTCGCATGAAGGTCACTAGTCTTCTTAAAGGTCGTGCAAAAATTTGGGCTGATAATTGGTTAGTAACTACATCTACCTGGGAGGAATTACGCCAAATTATTATCACTACTTTCGAGCCAGAAAGTCGTTACTCGAGAGACATACTTAGATTTAGAGAACATGTTTATAATTCTTCCAAAGATATTTCAGAATTCCTTACGCAGTCGTGGATTCTATGGCGGCGAGTCACAAAAGACAAGCTGGAGAGTAGTGACGCTGTTGAAGCCGTCATTGGAACGGTAAGTGATGAACATTTAAGAATAGAGTTGATGAATGCCCGTGCTACCTCAGTGCCAGAATTGATTTCTGTCGCATCTTCAATTCGTTCCAAGCGCCCTAATCAGTCGAAAACTTTAACCAACCACCAAATAACCGCCAAAGGTATTCTGTCGATAACCGTAATATATTACATTGTGAATTTTGTAAAAAGCCGGGTCACTCTTTTAATAATTGCTATAGAAGAAATACTAATAATTCAGTTGCTCATTCAATAGAAAGTAATAATTTAAGTACACCGTCAACATCAACCGGTAGGTCAAATAGTAATAAATCTTGTACGTTTTGCCTAAGAGCAGGGCACACTTATGAAACATGTTTCCGTCGTGAAAAACAAATCAATTCTAATATAAATACAGTTATAAGGAGTAAATCGATTTTAAATAATATGCGGATTAAAGTTGGGAACGTTATTTTAAATACCGTATTTGACAGTGGAGCCGAGTGTTCTGTCATTCGCGAATCTATTGCTAATAAATTACCGGGACGTAGAAATCTAGTCGTCAGTTGTTTACAAGGTATAGGACCATTCCCGGTTATTTCAATGAAAACGCTAACCACAATCTGTACAATAGACAATGTTAACGTAGAAATATTATTTCATGTTTTGGCTGATAATGAAATGACGTCGGATGTTCTCATAGGCGCAAATTTACTTTCTGATACTGGTTTAAGTGTAATCGTGACTCAAAATAGGGCCACTTTAATAACACACCGTCGTGTTATGCAATTACGAAATAATAGCCCTCTTTTTGAAAACCTTAATCATGATCTAACTGATGAATCTGAAATTAATAAATTAAAATGTTTACTCAATAACTTTTCTCATCTTTTTACTCGTGGCTTCGCGATATCACGCGTTAATACCGGTGAATTAGAGATTCGATTAAAAAACCCGGAAAAATATGTTACATACCGAGAGCTGTGTGTATTTCACCGACAGCGAGGACGACTCGACGGGCAGATTCATCAGGAGAGCGATGAAGGCGACAAAATATAACATCATAGAATATAATACCAAGATGGCTATAAAAGACAGAAACTTCGCTATCGTGGAAACCTTGCTCGTGATGAGTGAAAAAAATAAAAATAACAGTAGGTCACCACAATAGTGTTTTCGTAGGAAGGCATTAATGAGAAAATGTAAGAAATTTAACTTTAATAATATTTTTCTTTTTTATACATCAAATACTTATACTATACTTCACATTATAACATTGTACAATAAAAAAAAATAAAAAATAAATAAATAATAAATAAATAAATAAAAATTAAAAAAAAATATATGTATATATATATATATATATATATATATATATATATATATATATATATAATATTTATATTTATATAAGTATGTGTAATTGCTGTGCAAAGGACTTACCTCACTAATATAGTTTTTAAGGTACCTGTAGTAATAGACTCCTTTTTGAGTATGTTATCTCAAAATTTCAAAAATTAATATGCTAAATACAAACCAAATGCGAAAAGTGCACGGGCGACGTGTCCGTGGATAAAAGTAGAAATTAATAAAAAAAAAAAAAATATATGTTGAAAGAAGACCTTATAGGTTGAGCCCAGTTGAACGAGAAAAGGTTAAGGGTATCGTTAAAGAACTAATCGAAAATAACATCGTTCGAGAAAGTAAGTCCCCATATTCCAGCCCTATCATCTTAGTTAAAAAGAAAGACGGGAATGATCGAATGTGCGTCGATTTTCGTGAATTAAACGCCAACACTATTCGCGATCATTACCCCCTCCCTTTGATTGGGGATCAGATAAACCAGTTAGCGGGGGAAAATATTTCACGACACTTGATATGGCATCCGGGTTCCACCAGGTTCCAATCTCTGCTTCCTCTATTGAGAAAACGGCCTTTGTTACTCCAGACGGGTTATACGAGTACCTTACGATGCCGTTCGGTCTATGCAACGCGCCAGCAGTTTACCAAAGGTGCATCAATCGTGCTTTAGGATCACTATTTAATCCTGGTAGTGTTTATATTAGTAATGGTAGTATTAGTGACCATAATAATAATAAACATGACAGTGTAGCTCAGGTCTATATTGATGACGTCATAAGTAAATGTGACTACTCGCAAGGTCTTATATTTTTAGAACGAATTTTAATTGCTCTGGGTGATTCTGGGTTCTCGATTAATATTGACAAATGTCTTTTCCTTATACGCTCTATTCAGTATCTCGGTAATGTAATTGAAGAAGGAAAAGTTCGTCCAAGTCCCGTAAAAGTAGAAGCACTATTAAAATCCCCTGTTCCAACTACGGTTAAGCAAGTACGCCAAATTATTTATTTATTTTATTTATTTATTTATTTATGTACCAAGATAAATATAAATGACAATGTATTTATGAAATAATTAATACATAGGATTACTTATCTCTTAGGAGAGATTTCTTCCAGAAACCCTTAATAAAAGTAGACATTGTGATATTGAGGGTATAGGTACGTAAAAGCTTAAAAATTTAAATAATTTAAATTAACATAAGCTAACACACTTAAATATAATAAATGTATATTATATAACTATACACACATATATACATACTAAGTTATAATAAACATATATAATTACATATATAGATATATGTATACATACATACATACATACTCACAAATATATACATACATGCAAAGATATACCGATAACCACAATACATTCTTCAAGGTGAGAGTAAATAATTCTTCAACCTAAACTTAAAGGAAGCGATAGAAGGCCAGTCTTTATAAATGTGATTAGGGATTGAGTTCCAGAGTTGCGCAGCACGAACAGTAAAGGATTTGCGATAGAATATAGTATTGTACCGCGGTACATCAAGAAATTTTAAGGAAAGACAGGAACGTTCTGGTAAATTTCTGGGTGGACTTAATTGAAAACGATCTCGCAAGTAAGAAGGAGAAGATTTTTGAAGCACTCTGTAGAGGAGCGTTAACACGTGCATATTCCGGCGGATTCGGATCGGGAGCCATTTCAATTTTTGGCGGTACTCTGAAATGTGTTCAAATTTGCGCAATCCATAGATGAAACGGATGCACAAATTCTGAAGTCTCTCTAATTTGCCAAGGAGCTCATCAGTTGCATCTAGATAACAAACGTCCGCGTAATCAAGGAGAGGAATCAATAGAGATTGCACTAGCATAATTTTAGTTTTAACGGGAAGGAAATTTTGAAGGCGTTTGAGGGAGTGTAAGGAATGATAGAGGCGCCTGCTTACATCGTTTACCTGAGGTATCCAGGTGAAATGGCAATCTATAGTCAATCCCAGATTTTTAACCGTGTCCAAATACTGCAACGGAGTATTATTATAAACTATATAGGGCAAGTTCGTCATATTTAAATTATTGCGTAGTTGTTTGCTACTAATTATTATAGCCTGCGATTTATTAGGGTTAACTAAAAGACCATACTCATGTGCCCACAAGCGTATATTATCCAGATCTTTATTAACAGATTTGATACATTGGTCAAGCTCTGAGAAGGTGGAATGTCTGTAAAGCTGTAAATCATCTGCATAGAGATGGTAGTGAGAAGATATTATTTTGGAGACTTCGTTTATGAATATTGAGAAGAGCAAGGGAGATAATACGCCGCCTTGTGGGACCCCAGCAGAAAGATCAATCCAATCAGAGGAACTCTCATCAGACTTCACAACCTGCCGACGCCCGTAAAGATATGATCTGAACCAGTTTACAACGGAAGGAGATATCGAGAAGCTGGAGAGGATGCCAAGTAAAATATCAAAGTCTACTGAATTAAAAGCATTACTAAAGTCAAGAAGAACCACTATAGTAAGCTGTTTCCTATCCATTGCGTAACGGATATCATCAGTGACCTTGAGTAATGCTGTTCCAGTGCTGTGGTGAGGACGAAAACCGGATTGAAAAGTACTTAAGAGATTATTTTTAAGAATGAATTCTGAGAGTTGCTTGTAGACAGCATCTTCTAAAAGTTTTGAAATGGTAGGAAGTATGGATATAGGTCGATAATGAGAAGGTAAAGTAGGATTTTTAATTTTTGGTAAGGGAATAACGTGGGCAGCCTTCCAAGCTGAGGGAAACGAATAGGTTCTTAAGGAAAAATTTAGAATGAATGTGATTATTGGTAACAGAACATCGATTAAGGGAATAAGCATATCTCTACTAATGTTATCATTCCCTACGGCTGTAGAGGAGATTGATAACAATGACTTCTTGACATCTCCCTCCGTTAATTCCTGGAAGACAAAGGGAGAATCACAGATGGGTGGGGTACAATCTTTCAGTTGTTGCAGAGTTTTGGATTTTTGTTCCCTGGAAAGAGCTATAGGCGGAGTAGTGAAATGTGTATTAAGTAAATTTAAATCAATAGTATGATTGGAAGTATCGCGATTTTTACCCACACCCAGTGATTTTAAGAAGTTCCACATTTGTGTACCTTGGAGATTGTGTAAAGAAGAAAAAATATGACGGCGTTTTGCATCTCTACACATTCTATTGCAGTGATTACGTAGCTTTCTGTAATTGTCAAACTGTTCTTGTGATGGATATTTTTTGTAATTTTTTTTAGCTTTATCCCGTTTGGCCATAAATGATTTAATCGTTGGAGAAAGCCAAGGTGCGGGAGGATATCGAACTCTTATCCGTTTTACAGGTGCGTGGATATCATACAACTTAATAAGCTCTGCATTAAAAAAGTTTACTATTTCATTAATACATTTAAAATCAGACAGCACAGACCAATTTACACTACGTGCGTCAGATATAAGATTTGAAGAGTTTATGGTTTTGAGACTTCTACGAAAAATAAACCTATGTTTACGTTTAAAAAAAGGTAAGTTATAGGAAAGAAATAAGAGGTCATGAAAAGAGAAAGGTGCTGTAAGCTGACCATGACTTAAAATATTTTCTGATTTTGAAACAATAATGAGATCAAGAAGTGATGGCTTAGTATTAGGTGCAAAATGAGTTTCTGAGAGGGGTAGTAAGGTAAGATTAAAGGACGAAATCAATGATTTAAGTTTTTGAGCTCTATGATCACCTTTAACTAGGCAAGTGTTTAAGTCACCCATTAAAATAATGTTATTATAGGAAGGAGATAACGTGTCGAGAAGAAATTCTAAAGTAGTAAAATAATTAACATGAAGAGAAGGGCAATAAAGAACGCCAACTAAAAGTTTGGTATGCCGAGCTATAATTTCTATGAAAATATATTCTAAGGTAGGTTCATCTGAAGGATTTGATTGCTTAACTATGTGAAAGGAAATATTTTCACGAAGATATATGCAGACACCTCCACCTCTTTTAGAAATTCTGTCGTTGCGTATTAGAGTAAAGTTGGGAATATTGTAGAAAGAGGAGGCAAGAGAGGGTTTCAGCCAGGATTCAGAGACGAGAATACCATCCACATGAACGTTGTTAAAAGATGCAAGAAGATCAGAGTAGTGAGCCGGAATGCTTTGCGCGTTAATATGAACAAAATTAATGCTTTCGGAATTGTTGCAAAAGAGTGAATTAATTTGAGCATTAAAAGAAGGAGAACTGCTGCAAGGGGAGGAAGAATTACTAGAAACACTCACAAAGTCGTCATTTGAAGAACAAGAAAAATATTCATCTTCAAAATTCAGTAAATCTGACATAAATTTAATATAAATATATAAATACTAAAAATATTAAATAAAATAAATATTTATACAAAACGGTATAAAAACCTTATTATATATATATATATATATATATATATATATATGCTTTTTACATTTCAAAATAACAATCTAAGTACTACATTCATCGTGGCAAAAGGAAAGTATAGTAAAATAATTTGGTAAAGACTCGATAGTAAACACTAGCAACTATACACAAAGTAAATAGGTTACAGTAGAATACTAACATAAAAGAAACAAAATATGAAAAATGCATCTTAAAATATGTAAAGAAATAATAATATATAAAAAGGTGATACCTTTCTACTGTGAATATCCGAACGCTCAACTGAAGCGCTAGTGACAACTGACAAATGTCAAAACACTTATAAATATTATAATTACGTTTTATCACTGTCTAACACTTATATGTTTACACTTGTGAATAAGAAAAGTAAAAAAAAAAAAACATATGCACTGAACTAATTTAAACACACTTAACGCATTTCAAAATAAAAAGAGGAGAAAATTCAATTCGCCAAGTGACGCTAATAAATCTTAACAACTCGGACTTCAATGCTTTGTTGTTGGTACCTTAAGAGCGCGACGGGTCCTGGAAGATTGCTTGTAATCCTGATTAGCCGAAGAAGAAGATTCAGAGGGATATTTATGAAGTAAAGGTTGAAGCTCCGATAAAGCAATTATTTTGCTCCTGCTTTTATCCGGCAGAGCAATGACTATGCTTCCCTCTGAGGTCCAACAGTTCCTGATCCCGAAATGCTTACGTGCAGCTGCGAAAACCTCTTGCCGGGGCTTAGTGAGGAACTCGGTTAATGTGCAACCACTTCCTTTAAGTTCGGTTTTAGAGTTCCAGACTATATTCCTAAATCTTAAACCCAGAAACCTCACCAAAATGGGACGTGGTCGATCTCTTTTTGTTCCTAGTCGATGGCAGACATCTATATTGTCTACAACTGTACTTGGCAGCTTCATGTGATCCAAAATAACAGTCCTTAATATGGAGTCTGTCTTCTCATCGGTACTCTCTTGCAGACCGTGAAAGAGGAGAATTTTACATCTAGATCTGGCTTCGTGCTTATCAAATCCTTCTGATAATAATTGCAACTGCTGCCGCAACATAGATAACGTTTTCCAGACCAGACTCTTAAATGCAGAGTATTCAGAAGCAAGTCCAGAAAGATCCTTGTGAATGCCAGAAGAACTTTTTGAAGTTTGAGATTGTACAAGTTCCTTGTCAAAAAGATCCATACGAGACTCAAACATATTAGAAATCTCGTCCATGTTCTTACGTAGTTGAGTGTGCAAATCCATTTGTGATGTTTAGTGAGAACTGTTAGTCTTGAAAGTTGATTAATTCCACGTAAGTAGGATTGTTACTAGTACATTTAATAAGGTCTTTTGTTAAATATATATAGAATTATAGTTATTAATAAATTTTAAAAAACTGAGGATCAAAAAGTACGTGTTGCTTATTGTACAACTACCCGCGAAAAAAAATTAATGGTTTAGCCGGATATTTTCGGCGATTTATTCCGGATTTCGCGCGAATTATGATCCCATTATATAATCTTACTAAAAAGGATGTTAAGTGGCAATGGTGCCACCAACATGAAGAAGCACGTCAAAAGGTAATTCAATACCTTACTTCTGAACCTGTGCTCACTATATTTCAAGAAGGTAAGCCCATACTATTATATACAGATGCCAGCAGCCTTGGGTTTGGAGCCATTCTTATTCAGGTAATTAATGGTCGCCAACATTTTGTTGCATATTTTAGTATGCGTACGACAGATACTGAAAGTAAGTATCATTCCTATGAGCTCGAGACACTGGCTGTTGTGCGAGCAATCAAACATTTCCGACACTTTCTTTATGGGCGTAAGTTTAAGGTAATAACTGATTGTAATGCATTGAAGGTTTCAAAACACAAACAAGATCTGCTACCTCGGATACACAGATGGTGGTCATACCTTCAGAACTTTGATTTCGATATCGAATACAGGAAGGGCGAGCGTATGCAGCATGCCGATTTTTTTAGTAGAAATCCAAGACCTATTGCTGTTAATGTCATGACGAAAAATACAGAGTGGCTCAATATTGAGCAGCGACGAGATGCCCAACTTCGTCCTATTATAGACTCCATACATGGTGGCGAAAACGTTAAAGGGTATCACCTCGAAGGTAATGTTCTGAAATTTGAAAAGAGCGATCCTGTTATCGGTGCGCAGAAACTAATCGTTGTGCCAAAGTCATTTCAATGGAGCCTAATAAATACGTACCATTCCGCTCTCAAGCATCCGGGTTGGGAAAAAACCCTCAAGAAAATTCAAGAGACTTATCATTTTGATAAAATGTCTTCTACAATTCGAGAGTTCGTAGATAACTGTATAGTGTGTAAATCATCAAAGCAATCTTCGGGAGCTACTCAAGTAACGTATCATCCAATTGAAAAACCAGTAGTGGCATTTGAAGTTATCCATATGGATATAACTGGTAAACTGGGTACTCCTCAAGATCAGGAATACGTTATTGTGACAATCGATGCCTTTAGCAAATACGTATTATTGCGATATTGCAATAATAAGAGTCAACATAGTACTCTTGCTGCCTTGAAGCACGTCATTCATCTCTTCGGAACTCCAAAACAGGTAATTGTCGATGGTGGACGCGAGTTCCTGGGAGAATTCAAGACCTATTGCGAAAGGTTTGGAATTGATCTACATAATATTGCTCCCGGTATGAGTAGAGGTAATGGTCAAGTAGAGAGAGTAATGGCTACGTTAAAGAACGGGCTAATCATGATAAAAAATTATGAGACGCCAGAGTGGAATACTGCACTAGAAAGCTTGCAACTTGCTTTTAATTGCACCGTACATAGAACGACCGGCGTGGCTCCATTAACACTGCTTACGTGTCGTCAAAACTGTGTTCCACCGGAACTTCTCAACCTAGTTGACTACGAAACTACCTCTGTAAATATTGAAGCTTTGCAAACTCATGTGCAGCGAAGGATGATTGAAGTAGCTGCTAAAGATAAGGTAAGATTTGATAGAGGCCGAGCAAAAATTCTTAATTTTCAGAAAGGTGATTTTGTTTTGATCAAGAATAACCCTAGAAACCAGACATCGCTCGATCCCAAATTCAGTGATCCCTACGAAATTTACAAGGTACTAGAGAACGATCGGTACCTGGTCAAGAAAGTCATCAACCATCATGGTCGACCTCGAAAAGTCGCACATGATCAATTACGACGTGCCCCACAACCTGGAGCAAACCTTCAAGAAGCCATGTCGCCGGTGTCGCCCGAAGGTGATCAACAACCCGGGCCATCCGGTATCACCGTAACGCTTTCTGAACTATAGGCCTTGTGTTCTGCTGCTATGTAATTTGGATCTACGCTCGGTAAGAACTTTCTATTATTTACAAACATAACAACATATATACACACACGGACATGCACCAACACTATATTATTTTGTGCTCAATAACGTTTAAAGCTGATCAACGACCAACTTAAATAAATGTTATAGTTAAAAGATGTACGTTGACGTGTGGAGCCGATCAACGACCAACTTAATAATTATTATTATTATTTTTCTCTAATCAAAAGATGTACGTTGACGTGTGGAGCCGATCAACGACCAAGTTAATTAATTTATCTAATTAAAAGATGTACGTTGACGTGTGGAGCCGATCAACGACCAACTTAAATTATTTACATTCCCAAAAGATGTACGTTGACGTGTGTAGCCGATCAACGACCAAATTTCATGAATTAACTATTAACGTATATCCTACACAGCAACAACCTTCCAACTTGCCAATCATTCATTCTATCCTGTAGAGCCTTCTTCGTGGACCCATCCCAAACACATCCTGTCTTAACACAAAATACATTACAAATTACTGTTTTTAATATGTACTGTTGTCATGAGAATGAGCAGTTATTGAATTTAAAATTATTCTTTGCATATACTTTGTCGCGTTGAGCGAAAGTGTAATTCTTACTATAAAAACTTTCCTGTGCCTAAAGTACTTTTATTCGCAGAAAACAAAGGACTGTGACACAGAGCAGATGCAGAGCACGCATCGCTCATCAGTATGGCCGTGTCGCCGCGTAGGCTTGGCGAACAATAAAAATAAAAATTAAAATTATAAGTTTAATTATTTTTTTAATTTTATTTTATTTTGTTAATTTACTTACTAAATTAAATATGAGTCTGTTATGATAGATGGCAGCACTTGAATAGTTAATATTAGCAAAACCTTACAAAAACCTTAAATGTTTTTAAAGCCTGTTTTAAAGCAAATTGTATGTTAAAATATTTTGATTATTTTTGTAAACAATGTAGTACAGACTAAGTTTGTAGTACTTAGTGGTTAATAAGTAAAAATAACTAAAATGACTTGATTGTGAATTAGCGCGAAAACATGTGTTTCTGAAACGTATTTAAGACTTCGTACAATGTCTTGGATTATTATTATTATTGTGATAGTGACGGTGAAAACATTAATTATAAGTTCGGTGTAATAACGAGAGATTAAAAGTAAAGTGTGTGTTTAGTAACTAAAAAGGTGTTTTAGTAATTCCTCATAAATACTTAGAATTAATTGATAAAATTAGAAGTGGTTTTGTAGTGAAGTAAAAGAAAAGTGATTAAATAATAAATTCAATTTGTTTAAAATGGATAATGAAAGTGGCAGAACCAATGGCTCATTAGAAGCCAACGGTTCTGCATATTTTTTTAATAATATGATTGACAATAATTCGATATATATAAAAAATACTAAATTAAAATTCCTAGGCGCCACTGACAAATAATAAGCGAAGACATATGCATGATCCTCCTGCTTGTCAGTACTGGAGAATCACAGTCAAACACTTGTTCTTTATAAAACTTTCAAAAATGGAAGTGTTGATTGTTGGTATAAATTAATTTTGTACATCACCATATTATCGGGATTATAATATAGACGAGCTTCTTAAACTCAGCTAGTCAGGAAGCAGGATACAGGTCAAACAGGACGACGCTCCGATGATTCACATCTAATGAAATGTGGGTAAAATTGATATTAATCGGAAGAAGACCAATATTTAAACAATTTAAGAACGATGCACTAATTATCTAAAGAAAGAAACGAGTGTAATAAATTGATAACGAATTGTTATACTAATTACTATAACAGTAAAACAACGTTGGCTGCAACTAAACTTCTGAAACAAAATGTCAGCTACCTTTAATTTATATTCAGAGATATGCTATCCTTAATAATGATTAATAAGTGAAATTTAGAATAGAATATAAATAATAATATAAATCGATAATATTAAAATTATAAATATTTAAATATATACAGAAATGAAATTTCTATGTAACAATATTCATGACGTAAATAGCAGAATAATATAATAAAAATGATGCACAAAATATAATGAATGATAACTTAATCATTATTAGGCTTCTTCGTAGATATTGTAGTATAAGTAATTTAAAGTGTTAGTTTAAGATTTTAAACGCATTCAATACTCTCGCTATGAGAAATAATTATAATAAAAAAATTAAACTAAAGGATAAAAAGAAACGTGAACAGTAGAAAAACATAACATACAGCCAATTTGTTTACATAATAAGAAAGACAATATTCATTCTAAAAAAAAATGAAGTCGTTTTAGAGAACACTTGAACTCAGGTGTTTTTTTTACGAAATCCCGAAAAATGAAGATGATTTTTAACACTGTTATTGTAATTTATATAAATATAGAATGTAAAAAACCGATACGGGCAGGGATTCGAACCCGCGACTACTGGGAAACCGTCCCGTCGCTCTACCAACTGAGCTACCGTATCGCTGTCCGTCTCGGTGAATTAAGCATTCTATATGTGATCGTCTTTATCGGGACGGTGGTGACATCTATTAGGTTTCTTTCGAAAATCCTTACCGTCCCGATAAAGACGATCACGGTTCGAATCCCTGCCCGTATCGGTTTTTTACATTCTATATTTATATAAATTTAAATAAGCTTAACATGGCTATACATGTTTAAAGATATTTTCAAAACTGTTATTGTAATAAATTTTATAAAGTTCAGCTTTTTTTAAATTAATTCTTGCATTTTCAAATATTTATTTTATTGCAATATTACTTAAAGTTTGTTAGTTTGATTGAGTACATAAGTCATGGTAGGTTTTTAATTTTATGTAAATATTTATATATAATTATATGTTATTTTTGCAATTACTAATAGGACTATTTTCCTACAATTGCGAACGGATACATATTAAAAAAAATGTGAATGTGGTGAGAAACTTATATTATTAATCTACGAATTTTTATGAAACTAACATTTTAGTTTTTGCTCTAATACAAAAGCTGTAAAACTGAGAGCAATTGGAATTTTTTTTTTCAGACACTTGAAATTTAAAGCATAGTTAAATAATAACTCACTACGAATACCTACTTCTTTACAGACCAGATATTACTAACTTGATTAGTTCCTTGTCATTATGTTATAGTCTGTTTAAATATAATATAATTACCTTGGTGACCGAGCGTCAACCAGCGTTAAAAATACATTGATTTGGTGTCTGTTTGTGAGTAGCGGTAAATGTAATTCATGATAACTTTAGTCATCTGATATTAAATATCAACTCATTGGTCTACTGTACTGAATATTAAAACTAGTATATTACTTAAGGACATATCACAGAGTAAAAGTTAAAAAAAAAATCTAAAATCTGGAGTTGATCAACCTATTATTCATTGTTAATCAAAACTTTAAAAACATCTTAATCTATAAAGTTGTTTAGGAAAAAATAATAATAATGATACTATAAAAATTAATGTATTTTTTTGTATTTTATAAACATTCGCATTCGCACTCGCATTCGCACATTCGCATACCAAAAATTGCGTTCGCGTATGTCTAAAATATGACATTCGTAACAACCTAGATATACTAGATATATTTGTGTTTGTAATATAATAAATAAGAAATTAATAATGAAATTTTATAAAATTGTATGTGACAGTGTTAAATAAAACATTATAACATTTAATTCATTAAATTGATATGATCTTAATATCTAGATAAAAATCAGAAAATGCTGTATTAATTGACTTCTTAAGCAAATATGGCTTTATTGTATCTACTAATCGGTGAGGGAACTATGGAACAAAAATTGGGTTTATTTATTTAGCCATAATAATTAATATTCGTACAAAAGCAAAAGGTTGTATGCAACGCTCCTTCTTAGGGTTAAATCAATGAGTAATCTATTTGTATACCGCCCCGTTGGTCGAGTGGTTAGCGCAGATGCCTAAAGTATAGCGACGCAATGGGGCTCGGGTTCGATCCCGACAGGGACAGTCATGTATGTGATGAGCATAGATGTCTGTTTTTCTGGGTTTGGTCGTTTATTAAATATATTCTCAGTATTTATAATATGTATTTCTATGTATTTGTATAGTTATCTAACACCCATAAAACAAGCAAATAATATAATTTGCTTACTTAGGGGTTAGATCAATTTGTGTAAAATGTCCTGTATTATATCCAATAAAAAAAAAACGTATCTTTGTAACATATATTTTTTGTTTTTTTTATTTAGGTAGGTATTTGTCCAACTGTAATACCTTATCATTGAGCAGTTATATGTCTTAATGAAAAAACGAATGTAGAATAAATCTAAGTTATAAGTAATTATAGGTTAAGGATCAGCGATGCTCTTGTACATCCACTTACATTGAAAGAGGCTTGGAAGCCCTTTTTTTGTGTTCAAACAGAAAAATAAAAAGAATTATGTGAGAGAGAAATGTGTTTGTGTAGTGTATGTGTGTCGTATCTGAATATGATGTTTGGTTTTATATGTGTGTTGTAGAAATGTGTTTTGCATTACTGCAACGTAGAACTATATTAGCTACGCTATGTTCCATCTACTTGTACACTAACCCTACTCTGTGATGATTATCGAAAACGCTTGGTGAGTCTTTATTATCTGGAATGTATCTCAAAATCATAAACATTTCCATACTAAACATGACAATACGCTACTAAGTTGGTATGTTTAATTGATATTAATTATGTTTGATACTATACGTTATCTGAATGCAAAGATATTGGATGGTAATAATCGTTAGAGCAATTTAATCTTGACTCATGAAAATTGAGTGTTTAATTTTTATTGATTTTGAATCATATCATCAATATAGAAAAAAGCTAGTTTATAGTTTAATAAAAAATATATATGGGATATTTTAATAGAGTGTATTTTGTACTCAATTAACCAAGTTATCATCATCAGCTCTTATTTACAATATTTGGGATCGGTGAAATTATTCCACAATTTGAGTTGCGTTGCCGGAAATTAAATTAAATTTTGAAAAAAAATTGTCACGTTACAATAAACTATTTACTGCATTTAGTACCTTGCAATGTTTTGTATATTATATGTATGTATATATGCTGTGCTATATTCACTGTTAAGAAATATTAATAATATCTAATGTTATATTATATTCTACATATATTTAATTCCAAACCAGATGGCAATAAACAAATTAAATTATTCTGAAATTGTTAACTTCAATCGTCAAGTGATTTATTAGATCAAAATTCCAATTAATATTCTCGTTAAGTTTAAGGACTTCTTCGTTTACGTAAATAAGCCACATAATTTGGCGAATAAAATCAAATATATATTCTGACACATTTTTACCACTTTAATTTTATCTTAAATTTTATTACATTTATCTTAGTTGAAAATACTATTTAATATTAATGGCTACAGTTAGATATATAACTATTAATATGAAATACCTACTAATTTAACTGTTTTACTTTTTTGCCATTAGAATAACTAAATTCTATAGGAATAATAACTTTAGCGGTTAAATTAAAATAATTAGCAAATATTAATGATGTTATATCATTATTACAGAACAATATTACAAAAAGATCTTTAGTTTACAGGAACTGTGAGCGAAGGTAATAATAATAAGGTTCTCATAATTACCATCGTTTCATGGATGGTAATTTTAGTGTTTCCTTAATTACGTAGGATCCTATACAGATCAAATAAATTTACAGAAACACAGAAAACGGAAGAAAGAACTATCAGCACAAAGTAATATTATCTACATTTTGTAAAGGAAATATATATTTAAAACATGAAGTTTATTCACAAATAAAATAAATATTTTACAATGTATATTTATTGTGTTTTAAAAAGAAACTTCAATTTGTTATAATGTTATGAATGATTGATAAATTTCGAAATTTCGGAATTTCGAAATTCAGAATTCGGTTAGGATTTTCGAAAGAAACCTAGTAGATGTCACCACCGTCCCGATAAAGACGATCACATATAGAATGCTTAATTCACCGAGACGGACAGCGATACGGTAGCTCAGTTGGTAGAGCGACGGGACGGTTTCCCAGTAGTTGCGGGTTCGAATCCCTGCCCGTATCGGTTTATTTTTCATTCTATATTTATATAAATTTAAATAAGCTTCACATGGCTATACATGTTTATAGATATTTTCAAACAGGAATTATAATCTTTTATGTACAGAAATCATTTTGTACTTTCTATATAGGTAATGAAGCCAAAACTTAAATTGTCTTACTTAAAATAGTAGATACTTTGTAAGTTTGAGTTTTTTGTGTACAGAATATAAAATGATGCTGTGAAAGTAAATACAAACTTTTAGTGTATATTTTCCTCATGCATACAAAGCTTCAATGCAATACAAATTCGCAAGTTTCGTTGGTTGTATCTCGACAAAATAAGACTGAAAGAGATTTTACAAAATATAACCGTACATGACTTACAATCAGAGTTATACAATGTCTTACATTACGGATAATATCCAAGAGAGGATGAGTTACAAGTGTATACATGTATGATTATATGTGTATATAAGTTTTGCTATCTGCTCTTAGAGAACCTTCTATTATTTGACTTCAAGATTAACATAAAATAAATGCTCCGTAACATTTCGTAGTTAAAAAAAATTGATATTATTATTTATTTTTTCATTCGAGTCGCAGGTGAAAGTTGAATTCTAGGAATATATTTCTGTTCTAGGAATATATTGTATGTGTGTGTAATTTATATTCACAAACTAAATATAATGGTGTAGTGGTTTATAATATGATGTGTGAATGTTTGTTTGTCTGCAGGTAAACAATTTGGAAATATGCATGACGGTGGGGACCACTGACCCACGACCGGAAGACCAGACAGTTACAAGTTTTATTTAGGTCAATTACATTTCTATGTTCATGACATAAAAGTCTAGTCTTAAAATAACACTCATAGAGCCTTCAGATGATAATAATTAAATAATTATAAGATGTCTATGACCTTTACGCCCATTTAATTCCTATTATAATTAAAGCATGTCTCTTACAGCGGAAGTGTTTACATATATAATGTTGGATTAATATACACATATAGAAACATTCCTCACTTTATCGTAAAATTGTTCTTCTAAAAAAACAAAACGTAGACCATATGTATTAAATATTAAACCCTCCGGGACAATGATATTTGTCCTTAATAAAGATTCAAAGTTTTAGAAACAACTCAAATGGAACTTTGGAATTAACTGACATTGGTAAATAACAAATATCCTTTATTGGTAAATACTGGTAGGGTATTCTCTTTGACAATCTTAAATACCTATTATCATTTGTAGCACCGGTAAATATTCGGTGTTGGAAACACAGAATTTTGTGCGATTTCCCTTACCAAAATAAATGCTCAGTATTTAGATTACCCGAAAATGTACTTATTTATCTACGTACCTTACTAAAAATAAGGTTAATAAGGTGTAATCGTTGATTGTATTCATTGATATATTTGCAAACTATAAAAAAAATGGTACCTTCTAGACTTGTACACTGGCCGTGTACTTAAAAATTACTTGTACAAAATTTGGAAGCGAGTAGATTACGATTTATATCCAAAACCGAATCTACCAAGAGCTAGTCTTGGTATATACCAAGACTAGCTCCTAGCCTATGCTAGACAGAAATATCTTAAAATATAAACAAACACATACAAACTATTGTTCTTCAGTGTGATTTATTAAGCTTGTTTCGTGGTAATAACTACATTAAAAATCTACATTATACCTCCTTGTCCATTAATTAAAAAAAAAGAGTAATTTAAAGGGTCATGTAATGTTAATAGCTTAAATATAATTTCGGTGGATACATATCATGCAGGCCGGCTAGGGTCGCTAGCAATTCTGAAGTGGATGAGGGGCTTAACCCATCATAATGCTACAATAATTATTTAGTAACTATATTAAAAATAATTATAAATATACTTATATAATAATAATTGGAATAACTTCAAAATAATTTCAATATAACAAGTAAAATTTCCAACTAATATTATTTTAATATTAGAAATATCCATCACGTGAAGTCTGCATCAGACAGACGTAATTATGATACACAGACTGAGATTCAAATATTTAGCTTTGATAATTAATAATAAATTATATAATATTTATAAATCTACACATGTGTATATGTTACAATTCCGCAATGAGACGTATTCAATACTGAGCATTTTTTTAAAATAAGTTAAGTATAGAACAAAAAAAAAATATTTCAGCATTTTACTGTCTTGATAAAGACGTATAGTAAATTTAATTTATCGAAACAGGTAGCGACACGCTAGTCCAATTGGTAGAGCTACGGGACCGTTTTCCAGAGGTTGCGGTTTCGAATCTCTGTCAGTGTCGATTATATTTCATTTTGTATATATATTTTAAGTTTAGATTTTAGATGTATAATGGGTAACCCGAATATATATTTTTTTATAAAATCTACTTATTTGACTGCTTATGTCTATTTATAATACTTTAAACTAAAGTAACTAAAGTAACTCTTACACATATTCGACAGATTCACAGCTAGGCGAAGACTGGTTTTCTATCTATGAGGAGGGAAGACACTTAACTAATGACGTTAGCATACTAATAGGATTAAGAATAGAATGATAGGGTTGTGCTAGTTTTGTTTAGAAAATGTCCCAAACATATAGAAATATAAAATCTATATTAACGTTTCTGGCCCATAAATAAACGTAGAAGCCCATTAATACTTCATTTCCATGTATGTCCCTTCAGAAAAAGGTCCTAATTTTGCCCGAAGGCAACCGCTCGGACAAAGTCAAACAAATGAATGAAATAATTTCTCTTTTATTAAGAAAATTATCAATTTATTCTCTGATAATTTTCTTTTTTGTCTGCTTATTTCTAATCTAAGCAAACAGACAGTTGCTTAGATTAGAAATCTGGACCTGGAAATTTTTACCATTACCCAGCACACAATAACCAGCACAGAGACATATATATAAATATATATATACATTGTTCCATCGTCAAATATCATAAATTTAAAGTACTGTTTTGGACCTGATAAAACGATAGTAAACATTTTTAATAATTAAATCGATACTAAATTAAGTCCAGACTACACTGAGATACCCCCAAGTAAATAGTTTATAGCAGAACTACGGGTCAACTGCGAAGACCAGGGTACCACGGACACCGGTTCCTAAGCCCTCCAGTGGCGAGCCATACGCTTTCGTGTATAAACCGTCGTGGTACCGGCTTTGGTGTTGCATTCGCGATGTGATGCAGGCAGCTGCAGATTTTTGACAACATTCTTATGCGTCCCCACAGTAGTCGCGGGCTGATCGGATTTTGCGAACAGCAGGAGGTGGAATTGACTAGGTCAAGGCAGGAAGGGCAGCTGCGGTTTTCCACTTTGATGCTTGGAACATACCTTGAGCAGAGGTCCTTTCGATGGCCGCTATGGTTCCGGTAGCCCCCTGCTTAAACACTAGATGGTTGTTCTAGCGTTTATCCAGTCGCCCGACTATGGACTAGGGTTTACTTGCGTTCTGACCATCTGTCATAATGTGAATCTGCCTTATAGATCCGGCCCCAGCAGAAAACTGGTAGTTAGCTTCTCTGACATTCGTAGCAAGCGATGTAGCAAGATCAAGAAATTTTATAGGAAGCATGTCTACAGCTCCGAAACCTTTTTGGTAGTCGTGATTAGAATTGTATGTGACTGATAGCCTTGTGAGGTTTCTAGTCATATGGTACCGTTGTAAGATGACTTTGGATGTATGATCTGCAGCATAAGGACTCCTGTGCCTTGGGTACACTTTGATACTAGAATAGCAGTTTAATCTTTATAACCGATGGGTTGGTGGTATAAGATAATCATTAGGATAATAAACATAATAATTAGGTTGAAGGTTAAGTAAGGGCGCACTGTCTAGAAGATGTCTATATGTATTATATGCATTTATTTAATTTTTTTATCAACAATAGAAATAGTTTATTTATGTTCATAAGATGCTTTGTACCCCGGCTTTGCTAAGTTTGGGACTAGATTGAGTTGTATTAAAATGCAAAATTAAAGTCGAGATTAACAATTAAATATTGAAAATAAGTTTAATAATAGTAATGTGTATTTCACAAGCCTGCTGTTCGCTTTCATATGAAAGGATTCACACTAAAGCTTAAATTTTGATCTATTCATAATTCTTAAAGATAATAGTTTGTCTTCGTGTAAACATTTTACACTTTAAAATAAAAGAGGGTTTCTTCATCAATTGATTGTTTTATATTTTTATAAATAACACTTGGTTTATATAACTATCACTTATCAATACATATGGATCTGAACACTAATTTGCTTAAACGCCCACTCGACTCGACTCGATGCTTTCTTCTCTCTCTTGTCGAGAGGGGAGACGACTTGGGAGTTGTGGTCCCCTGTCGTTGTATCTTGCGCTGCACATTAATAAGTGCAGGGATCGGGTTGGGATAAATCCCGGGATTCAGAGGGATGTAGTGGATAGAGGGATGAGCTTTAGTGCCTTCGGGGCGGTCAGCCCAGGTCAGCCAGATGAGACACCATGGGGTGAGGCCCAGCTAGGCGACCAGCGACCCTAGGGCGGCTCAGGGGACGGGGATGGGGATGGGAGTAGGTCCCGAGGCAGCCGCATGGGGGCTGCGTCGGGTGGGTTAAACGCCCAAAGAAGACTGATGTCCTTTTATACAAATCTTAGAACTTCATTAAATTTTATTTACAAGTCTTCTATTGACTAACAATATGACAATTTGACACTTTAATCGGAAGTCAAAATTGAACTACTAAATAAACTAAAACATTTTCTAATCTAAAATATCTAAAGATAATTAATCGTTAAACTAACAAACTAAAACCATTATTATAGAAACCTATATTTTATAATTAAGATTTTGTTTATTTAACATCAAGCGATAACCGATATTTGTGGCTTTATTTTAACGCGAGTAAACACTACGGAGAAATCGTCGAAATCGACAGACTTAACAAGACTATATTATACTAATTGGCTTTTTGATCCAATAGACTGTTTACAAAATTATTTTAATTATTTATTGATACAATGGTTGGAAAATTCATCTTTACATCACCCTGAATTTAATTTGATGTTAGATAAATGTGAACTTAAATGTATTTTTTCATTTATTTATTTTTTTATTACAATGGGAATTATGTATTCAATTTTATTGTTGTTGGAATTTAAAACATTAGGCTTACCAATACAAATAAATTGAAATATATAACGTTAATTACAATGCTTACTATTTGTCTAACTTTCTATTTAATAGAAGTTTAACGTTAAGTATTTATATTATATTTAAACAATAAGTAATAAAAAATAAAAGCTAGTAACAAATTAAGTTTATTCATAGGAATAACTTAGTAAGTGAGAAGCTAAAACTACTTGTAATACAATTAGAAACCACATAACTCGGTGTTTCTTGAATGCTGAGTTTAACTAGCTCATTCAATATTTAGAACTTGCTAAAGTTCAAATGTTAATTGTTTTAAACGTAGGTATATTGGATGGAATAATTTTAATAGTTAGATATATAAATGTCAGAAGTGTTTTGGAGCTGAATTCTGTAAGATAGAAGGCGAGTAATCCTTAGATAGAGTCTATGTTTATTCGTTATATTAAGACATTGCTAGGATAATATACATGGGCCGTGCATCGAAACTAGAAATCGTTATCAAAAACAAAAAAATATATATTATGCTACACGTTTCTGGTAGACTTAATGAATACATGTTAAGAAAATAATTTAATTAAGATATTAAAAAATACAAATGAAAATTGGCGTTTTGTATGGGAGGAATAAAAAGTCGATTATTTTTTAATACAATGTATTTATTTACTCAAAGTATGAACCATTATCTTCAATGCATTTTTGCCTTCTTATAGGTAGTTCATTGATCTCTTTACTAAAAAAATCAGTCGGACGGTAATCAATAAGATCTTTGAAGGTGATTTGGACTGTCTCATCGGAGTTGAATTTTTTCCCTTGCAAGAAGTTATGCCAATTAAAAAAAAATGGTAATCTGTTGAAGCAAGGTCAGGGCAATGGATGTCTTAGACATTCTAATTGAAGCTTTTCTAATTTGGTAGCCGTCTGTTGTGCAGTGTGTAGTCCAGTAGTGAAGTAGCAGTGGTGTGCAGCGATTAACTAGCCTAGGTTGTTTAGCAGCTAGCTTTTCCATCATGGTGGCAATTGCTGACAATAGACAACTGCTGTAATAGTCTGGCCAGATGTGATTTCAAAACTGTAATTAACAATACCGGCACTAGTCCACCAAACGCTTAAAAGTATTTTTTTTGGGTAAATTTTTGCTAAGGCCGGGTTTGGCTAGCTGACCAGGGTCCAACCATTGCAATGAATGCTTCCGATTATCGTAGAGAATACATTATCAATCACAGGTAATGATTTGATTGAAAATCCCTTCTTTATTGTGCCGGTTCAGTAATGTAACGCAGCAGTCGACGCGCGTTTACCGGTTTGCTTCAGACAATTCATAAGGTACCTTTCAAGCTTTTTAATCTTCCCAATTGGGTTCAAGTGGATTATAATAGTTTAATCACTAACACCGCAGCCTGTAGCTAACTCGGACGTAGTTTGCGATTGATCTGCTTCCACAATAGCCTTCAATTCGTCATTATCAACTTGGGTCTCCGGCCGTCCACGGGGCTTGTTCTGCAGGTCGATTTTTTTTATACCATCAAAGTTAATGCTTGATTACATTCCACCTGATGTAAAGTGGTAAGCTCATTAACTAAGTAACCTACCCACTCTTCCTTTGAAGACACCCACCTTGTGTTTACCTTCAAAAACGAAAAGGAACTGTGTTTTCTTCTACAACACAAGCGCCATGCACATTATTAACCCTTCGAGTCGGTTCCGCAGCACTGGTGCCACGGTGGAACTCGTACTTGTAAATAATGCAATATTTTAAGTTTTCCATTTTGTAAACTGAGTAACGCAAATAGAAAAAAACAAGAGAAAAAACAAATGAATGATGGTGAACAAAACAAAAATACAAGTGTAAATAACTGTAAAAATTTGAATTTAGAATTCCTTACCAAAGAGGAGATATACCAAAAAAAGCCAATTTCATATGTAAGGCAGATTAAAATTAGTATTATCAGTGTGATCTTAATAGTTATAATGTCTGTTCTCTTTTGTTAAGAAAATATCAATATAAAAAATATTTATATATTTATTCCTAATAACGCTTGCTAAATATTCAGTTGTGGTTTGTGTATAATTGTCACTTATTATGTTCACTCAGAATTTTTTTAGTCTCAGAAATGTTTGTGTGCTACCTATGTGTTTTACCTCATAGCTTTTTGAAGTTTTGTTGGTGATTAAGCTTAATTATAAATGGTAGGCAAAAACACAAATAATTTATAGGTACGTAGGAACATACACTCGTTAAGTTATTCACTTAGAGTCCCTTTACTAATGAAGGGAGATGCTTAGAAAGTGTCATAAATATAAGTACTTAAAACAACATTAAACTAGACCGTATTTGTTCCCACTAGAGATGATAATGAAGGAAATGTTTTTGTAATATACAAATACTTACATGCTACTAGCTAGAAAGATATGTATACATACTGTAATGAATACGCTTACGTTATTTATTTTAATATAATAAATATACATGGAATTTACATTTCTGTAGTGAAAATGATGAAACATAGTCTTAATAGAATAAAATAAAATGTAAAAAAAAGGTTTTACAATGGAGTAGAATATATCGTAATATACAGACAAAAACTGTACCTAGTTCCCAAGAGTCCGGGGAAAGTAAAACTTCATTCGTTTTAGAATCAAATGCCAATGTTAGTTACATCGTTGCTTCATGATATCAGAAATCTCAATAAATGGTCTAAATACTAATCAAAAAAAGGTTATTTAATGACTGTTAACTGTAGAAAAATAAGTATTTAAAGATTTGTTTGTAATTAACGAAAATTTTTATTGCACAAATAATCTGTATTTTTATTTAAATCCATCTACTGCTAATACAACAACTGCTTCACACATCGTTCTGGCCGGAATATTTAAGAGTTTATGTGTATTTTTAACAATAAATATATAAATAAATAAATAACAAAACAATAATCAATAATAAAAATAAATAAACAATAATAAATAAATAAATAGGTGTTTTGGTTTAAAAAATAATAAATGGTGCTTCTAATAAGTGACTTAAATTGACTGATTGTTATGAAAAATATATATTTTAATTAATTGTAAAAAAACTTTTCACGTTATTAGTAAATTAAACATTATCTCAAATAACGGTCATTATTTAGTTATTATGCTTTGAATATAAACCATTTGAAAAACTATTCAAACCGCTATAATATGAATACATCGGTTTAAATTACATTTTAGTTTTAAATGTCTTATTACTTACCAAAAATATTTTTAAGGATTCTGTTTAAAAATGTTTATGAAATCTGAAATATGTAAATTTGAACGAAAACACAAATGGGTCTGGACAGCGGTAGTTCGTAAAAGGCTCTCATCGCTTTAGTCGAGATAAAGGTGCGCTACAGTTTAACAAGTGCTGCTTGAAGACTTTGCTTCAGTAATTATCAGACATGAGTGTACGCCACTGACACCTAGCATTTAGTTGTAACGCTTCCTTACAAAATATATTATAAAGGAACTGCCTTACTTACTGACTTATTAATCAGGGTTATATTATCATACCTTAACATGATTTATTACATGATGTACTCTACTGATATAATTGTACTTTTCAGAATTGTTATCATAGTTCTTGTAAAAGCAAGATAATATATTAATTATTTTAAATATCCCTTTAGCAATTGTTGACAATATTGTTGTTGTTAATTGCCACATGGTTAATTTAATATTTATAAATTATAGGTGAAATCTAAATCTATCGTAACTAAATAATAATTGACTTACAATTATTGACAAGCCCACAAAAAGTCCGCTAAAACAAAAAGCTTCAGGTATATACAATATATAATAATAAAATTGTAATAAGTCTTGTTTTGGGAAAGTGATTCAAGTGATCTAAAGAAAGAATGGATTTCTTTTAGACGTCTTCTTTATTGTAAGATTAAATGGTTTGAATCTTCTGTAGGTGAATGTGTTGTGGTGTTATGCTTTTATATTATTTTTTTATATCCGGAGTAATTGAATACGTGCATAGAATATTTAACTAGCAGTTTTAATGATGTCAACGAAAATTACCCGCCCGACATACCACAGTTTTTTTTTTACCTATACAGAGCGGGCAAAGCCGCAGGAAACATGTAGTATAATATAAAAGACTAATTAATTTCGCCGCAAAGACATCTATTTTTTATAATTTTAACTTGAACCCTTCGTAGAAGGTTTAAAGTTGGTACAAACGTACCTACTTAATTTATGCTTATAAAAGTATTTAAATGAAAATATGCACAAATATTTAAAAATTATTTCCAATTATGAAGGTACATAAACCTACAATTACTTGGTAAATTATTTAGTAATTTAGCTAATGAAGGTGAAAATCTTAAAAAAACATCCTTAAAGTAAAGTACTAAAAACAACATTATAATTCGCTTGTTAGTATCACGTCCCACGAGAAAGAATAATGAAGGAATTTACTAATATTACTTTTACCAACAACTAGTAATATCTAGTAGGAGTTATAGTAGTAAATCCAGAATAAGAATAAACTGTAATAAGAATTAAATATTAAACAAGTAGAATTTTATATTATTGCTAGTGTATGTACCCCGATGTACTTCGATTTTCTGAAGTTTTCTGAAGGATTGGACTATTTCGTATAAATATACGAAATAGTCGTATATTTATAATATTATAGATAATATTAATAACAGCCCCTACTAATTTCCCAAGAGTCCGAGGAAAGTAAAACTGTCCCTTCGTTTTACATTCAAGTCTCGAAGTTAGTTATATCAGTCGACACGAGATATCAGAAATCCTGATATATTGAATCTTAATACAAAACACAATAAAATTATATACCTACTAAAACTTACGATGTTATATTAATGAATGAAAATAATTTTATTGTACCTATATGGAGAGTGTGAAAGCGATATTGTAGTATCAAGACCCCTTTGCGTCTTTTGTGACTGATTCTGATATTAATATTGTCCTAATATTCTTCATTAAAGTACTGAAGATCATATCAGAAATAGTCTCAAAAGAAGTCGAAAGCACTCCATGTAGGTATTTTTATAATGCTGTATGATTCTTTTTTTGCAGTATTTACTAATTTATAAAAGATGACACAGCCGAAATTATTAAAAGAGATGATGGTAGGGGATTATCTAACACCTGGGAGTGGGACCAACTTTTGAAAAATATAAAATCCCATGTCTGTGAACACACAGTAAGACTTCAAGATTCTATTAGTGCGTTTTGTGTGAATCATGAACTGTACGCCCGGAAGCTTAGAAACCGTTGGAGATAGATTGATAATTAACTGACTTACTGACAGACACCTCCATCTCGTCTTACCGTGAACACGATTGCTGCAAAGCATCCGAAACGTCGAGTTAGATTTAAAATGTAAATTAAAAAATTAATTCAATATGCGTTAAATCTGTAAAAATATTTTAATTCTACCAGTAATTATGTTCCGCATTACGTTGCATTGTGAAATAGAGTTGCAGTGGAGATTTGGAGAATTGCAGTGGAGGAAAATTCAATAAAGAATTTTGTTTGGGTTAACTAACTATTCTATCTAATTAGTTTGACTACGTGCTTCCGTTCATTTTTAGAACCTAGATTCCTTTGTTATTCACAAATTTATAAGGAACATTAAGGAAAATCAGGAAACCCAGTAGGAGTGCGAAGTGTTGGAGTATATTCATTTGTGCCTTATTTAAAAATTTACTATAGCCAATTATTTAATTTGCTCCTCTCTTACTTCTAGACTCATATTATAAGCTATCTATCAATCGTTAATTAAATATTATACAAACCTATAAATATTTAGTGCTAGCAATATTTATTTATAATAATGTAAATTGTAAATACATTGGAATTTACATGTTTTAGTTCGTAAGATTCAACAGCAGCGCCACCTACGCAATTAATTATGGAATGTTATTTAGTATTTACTGTTAAATGTTTTAAGAATTAGAAGCATAGGATATTTTAACATAATGTTTAAAATTTTATTAATTATTAGAACTTATTATAAGGTATAAATAATAGCATCTGTAAGTCGGTTATGAAATTGTAAATTACCCTCATAAATATTATAATGTTAACATATTATAAAACGAGTTGTAAGGGCTGCACTCGCCCATTCTATTATAAATAATTGGATATTAAACATTGAAGTGAAGTGTATTACTGAAACAAGTCTTAACATGAGGTTGATTGTTATTAATACAATAGAGTATTTTTTGTATTTCCCTGTTTAAAATAATCAGCAAACTTTAACCTAATTTTTATAAATACCGTTACTGTTTTTAAGTAAGATAGAGTTTGATTTTTTTCGTAATCTCAAAACACTGTTCCTCACTCACTTCATTCTCAATTAAAAATGCTATTTTAAAAATAGAGGTATATTGCAACTGGTATTAATAAATTAGGCCAAGGTTTACAGTTTAATGCTATTTCCATAAAGGTCTTTGTAATTGGCACATTAAGATATTTTAATATAATGCGATATAATTAACTTCCCATTAAGTATTCATATCATCACATATCAGTGAAAATAACGTTAATTTATTAGATTGGAAACATCAGGTTAATCATTAGGGTAGAATTGGAGATTGCGTTCCGATCGTGATTAATTTTTGGTGGACTTGATGCTTATTCGTTTATTATTGACGTATAACAAGTGTCAGCTAATCTCTGGTAGTTGGATGGTTGGACAATCATTTGAGGAGAGGATTTTGTTTTTTGTGACATCGTTGTGATCGCACACATCTCTGAGTTCACCGCCATTTTAATCTCAAATTTTTTTATGTCAAAAATATGCCTTAATTCCTTTAACTTCAACTCTTTTGGCACTGACTACTAAAGATATGTAGAAAAAAATATAAAATTTGTAATAATATTTGCATAAATGTAAAACCCTAGTTTTATTGTTTTTAATTTTTAGCAGGTTTTTCTCATTTTAATTCAATACAAATAATTAACCGGCCCGTTGCATGGGTGGAGTGGTTGGCGCCTAATGTATAGCGGCGGAACGGGGCTCGGGTTCGATTCCCGTCATGTAGAGGCATGGAATGTATGGTGTGAGCATAGATGCCTGTATTTTGGGTTTAGTCGTTTATTTAATATTTTCTCAGAATTTAAAATCTTTATTTCTATGTATTTGCATTGTTGTTTAACACCCTTAACACAAGCAAATAATTTGCTTACTCAGGGTTTTGATCAATTTATGTAATTTGTCCTTGTATTATTATTATTCATATTTACTAATATATAATTAATATTAAAGGCGAATTCTCAAAAAAATAATAAAAACTATTTTTTATTATGTATTTAATTTTTATTCAATAACTTTAAGAGTGTGGTGATGTTAGAATTCCTACGATTATGAACAACTTTATTATACACACACATATTTGTATACGTAAATGTGAATAGAAACACTAAAAAAGGACACATTTTTAATCTAACCGGTTTTGTAATTGAGTGCCGGGAATAAGGGCTACCACCGGACCGCGTTTCATATCATTTTTAAATAAAGTGTTTTCAAAACAATAATGTTGATTTATATGCATGTTTTAAAACCCAAAAACATTATAAATAAAATATGCCTAAAAATAAATTAAAAGCGATTAATATCAAACCTTTTTAAAATTATATTAAATGAAAATACAATAAACATAAAACCTTTTTTTGTTTCTGCAAAAATGGAAATGAATAAATGTGAAACCTTGTTAAATTTCGTTAATTCTCTCTGAACATCGAAGACAGGGAATACAATCTTAGGCTTAACAGGAATGTGAATATTAAAGAATAACACAATATTTTAAAAGAAATGTTTTAAGTTCTTGGTGGTAGACCATAACATCCGGTCGCCGGCAAAGTTACCACCCATCGGGCAGAGTCGTGCCGCAAAGCGACCTAGTCGTGTTCCGGCACGTAGCTCGATGAAGCCGTTTATGGGAAATGGGTCTGAACAGTTGCGGTGCGTTGGCGAACCGGTTTGACGTCGGGATGGTGTTTGTTTTGTCGGGTGTCTAGTCGAGGAGGGTAGCGGGATCCGAAGCGACGGCTTTCCGCTGGCCGCCCGCAGATAGTTGGGGGCCCAATTAGTGGGTAAGCCACCCACGAAAGGCTGCCCCGCCAGCTGTGAAAAATCCCAGGGTGGCTCCATCGTGCTGGTTGGCGACCAGACGAGGAGGCCCGATGGCGATCCCTGGGGGGGTTCGGGCGTCCCCGCAGTCTCCAGGCTAGCCTCCCAGTGGCAAGACATCACCAATTTCGACGTCGGGTTCGATACGTACCGTCTCGTTCAACTGCCATTTCCCATCCCTATTCACTTTTATATTTATTTTTTATGAAAAAGTTAAAAAAAAGGAACAAGGTTGCACAGCGGTTGCACTCCTCCTCATATAAAGTGCACCTCACTAATATCAGGGGTTTGCACTCAAATCTTTTAGCTGTCCACCACCACCTGGAGACAGAGCAGCCGCACTTGCTCTTTTTGACGGAGACGCAGATACAATGTCCTTTGAGCGCTGCATACTTGGATTATCCCGGTTACTCGTTAGAGCATAACTTTCGCTCACGGGCCGGAGTCAGTATGTACGCGCGGAACGACCTCTGTATTCAGCGTCTCCGTCACCTTGAAGACCCCACTTTTTCTTCCCTATGGGTTTTAGTGGACACAGGAAACGAAAAAATCCTGTATTCCTGTGTCTATCGTTCGCACAGCGGTGACCAGGAGACAACTCGTTTATTTGAGTATCTCAGTGAGGCTGCAGATATGGCTCTGTATCAGTACCCTTCGGCGCAGCTCGTCTTTCTGGGGGACTTTAATGCCTGTCATCAGGACTGGCTGTTCCCCTACCAGAAGACCGACCATGCTGGAAGAGAAGCGCGGAACTTTGCGTTGTCCTTGGACCTCTTTCAGCTGGTGAGGCAAGCGACAAGGGTGCCAGATGTGGTAGGCCATACAGCCAATTGCCTGGACCTTCTGCTGACAACTCATCCGGACAGGTATCGTGTAGAGGTCACGTCCCCCTTGGGAACCTCCGATCACTGTCTGGTGAAATCTGTATTTTCATATTCCCCACCAGCTTTCGAACCACATGGTGTTAGGCGAGTATGGAAATACAAGTCAGCAGATTGGGATGAGATGCGGCACTTTTTTGCGTCTTATCCTTGGCGGCAGGTATGCTTCTCTTCTTTGGATCCGTCGAGTTGCGCGGATGCTATAACCGATGTGGTGCATCAAGCAATGGAGTATTTTATTCCTTTTGCTGACGTACCCATTGGTGGCAAAGCTCGCCCATGGTTTAATGCCGAATGTCGTCATGCACATGACCGAAAACATTCGGCGTACCTCATTTGGGCTGATGCTCGATGCCGCAAAACTCCGGATGTAAGTATAAAGAAGAGAGCCTTTAACCAAGCTGCCAAGTCCTACAAAAAGGCATTGCGGAAGGCTCGTCTCGATCGTATCGCTAAGAATGGCGAAAAGCTTTCTGCCAGACCAACTGGCAGTCGAGCTTTCTGGTCTCTTGCGAAAGCGATCGAGTCGAATTTCTGCCAACCCTCACTGCCTGCTCTGCTGAAGCCGGATGGATCCCTGGCCCACACAGCAACAGAGAAAGCGAATGTACTTGCTTCTCTGTTTGCTGATAATTCGCATCTAGACACTGGCAATGCTTCTCCAGCACATCTTCCTCACTGCGGTATTTCGATGCCTGAAATCCGCATCACTAACAAAGAGGTATGGAGAACATTGTGTCGTTTAGATATAAATAAAGCCAGTGGTCCTGATGGTATACCAGCCATTCTGCTCAAGACATGCGCAGCTGAGTTGTCTCCTGTACTGACACGTCTGTATCGTCTCTCTTTCATGACTGGAATAGTGCCAAAATCCTGGAAGCTTGCTAATGTGCAACCCGTGCCCAAAAAAGGCAGCCGTGCCGACCCTGTCAATTACAGACCGATTTCAATCACCTCCATACTCTGCAAGATTATGGAGCGTGTATTGAACTCGCGCCTACTAGCATACCTAGAAGGTAACGATCTCCTCAGTGACCGACAGTACGGGTTTCGCCGTAATAGGTCTACTGGGGACCTCCTAGTGTATGCTACTCACATTTTAGGCGAGGCCATCGAGAAGAACGGAGAAGCGGTCGCCGTCTCTCTGGACGTCTCGAGGGCATTTGACAGGGTCTGGCATGCGAGCCTTATATGCAAGCTTTCAGCGTACGGTATATCTCCTGGTCTGATCGGCTGGGTAACGGACTTTCTGAGCCACAGATCTCTCCGAGTAGTTGTCGACGGGTGTTCCTCGGAACCCTTGACAATAAATGCCGGAGTGCCTCAGGGGTCCGTTCTTTCTGCAACTCTGTTTCTGCTGCACATTAATGATCTGTTGAAGCCCGGTATCTATGGGTATGCAGACGACAGCACAGTTGTAGAAAGATATCTGCCGAGTACTCGGGCTAGTCGAGATCAAGTACAGTCTGAAAGAGAAGCCATGGTGCAACGTTTGAATGACAAACTTCAGGCAGTCTCCGCATGGAGCAATGCCAATCTTGTCAAGTTTATCGCCACCAAAACGCAGACGTGTCTATTCACCGCCAAAAGGAGCCCTTTCACCTTGGCTCCTACTTTCCAGAATGTATCCTTGGAATACAGTGACCGGCTTCAGTTGTTAGGTTTAGAGATTTCCTCGAACCTCAACTTTGGTCGGTTCATTGAGTCCAGAGCAAGAGCAGCAGCAGCAAAGCTTGCCGTTCTTGCGAAGGTTCGGCAGTACTTTACACCGGGACAGCTTCTTGTTTTATACAAAGCACAGATCCGGTCGTGTGTAGAGTACTGTGGACACATATTTGCTGGTGCCGCAAAGTCTCATCTTGCGGTTCTGGACTCAATTGAGAGGCGAGCAAAGAGGCTTATAGGCGATCCCGAATTGGTCGAAGCCGACCTCCAAAGCCTTGAACACAGGCGTAAAATTGCTAGCCTCTCAGTATTCTATAGGATACATTTTGGTGAGTGTGCGCAGGAACTACACGACTTAGTTCCCCCGTCCCCCTTCCATCACCGGACGTCCCGACGCACGGCAGGTATCCATCCTTTTGTTGTGGACATTCCACCTGTCCGAACGAAGCGCTTTGCTTCCTCATTTTTAATGCGTACAGCGAAGGACTGGAACAATTTGCCTGCGTCGGTATTTCCGGCCAAATATAATGTGGGTGTCTTCAAGAGAAGAGTGAATAGGTTGCTAGGGCAATGCGCCTTACCATCTAAGACTACATTCCACTTACCATCAGGTGGAATGTAGTCAAGCATTGCCCTAGATCGTATAAAAAAAAAAAAAAAAAAAAAAATAATACAAACAACAACTTTATACACAATGTTCTGAAATATAACTATATAAACTCTATAGCTATCCTTAATTTTTATGACCTTGACCTTCGGGGTGACTCGTGTAGAATACAATATATATATATATATATATATAAATATTATGTATATATATCTTTTCCACTTAGAATCATAATCAGTGATTACTTGTGTACGTCAACATGGAAGTGTCGGGAGGGCCTATTTCATACCAGATTTATCGTATTAAACCCTTCTGTAAAAATATATCCGGCTGAGTTTGCTGTGTGGTTCTTCTCAGACCAGGACGCGTTTGGAACCCTCATAGCTTTAACATTAAGATGGAAAGAGCACTTAAGATTTAATTGAAATATTATATATACATACATTTCAATTTTAAATTTTGTTTTACTCATACGAACATTTGTCATTGTTGGTCTAAAAAATATATATTGTAAAACAATATTCAAACAGTAATTTAACAATTATTTAGTAAGAAACAGCAACCTTTAGTAAGTTCAAGCCGCGAATCCTCAATGATTCAAACTTTTAAGTGAGGTCCCCGAATGGATTCGAAATTAATCGCGCAAAGATTTTGATGGCTCTCACATATAAAATACAAATTAATTGGTTTTTCAAAGAATTTCGGTCGCAGTCTTAGTTACAAAGCCTTAACCTTCCTCAATAAAATTTAAATGTAATATAAACTTATCTAGTAAACTAACGACTAACTAAACTAAATGACAAATGAAGAAAATATATACTTTCAGAAAAGGAGTGCAAATAGTTTTATAGTTTTAATTAAACTTATACTTTTTTTCGTTTGTAATTTTCAAATATTTACCTTAAAAGAAACTGTTATATCACATCTACAATGTTTTATACGATGTATTTCTTTATATAAATTGATAAAGCTATTGGCTTTTCCTTCCTTTACATTTCAGTGGAATATAATTAGAGCTAATTATAATGATAAGGTTTTATGTTTTAAGTACGTCATTATTTTAGAAATATAGTACAGTAATACTAAAGAATACTAAAGTATTACAGTACAGTAATACTAAAAAATACTAAAGTATTACAGTACAGTAATACTAAAGAATACAACCATCCTTTTAACCTTTTGGTAGCAAAACTGTTGAATATTTATTATTCAAACAAAACATTCTCTTTGACAAATTTGATATAGCATCAGAACAAAAATATTGGAGAAACTGCTAATTATATATGGTCGCAGCGGAGGATGCAAAAGAAAATAATAAATACTTAAAATTAATTTATTTCATAATTAAATTACATTCTATATGATTCTAAAACTCCGCCGATGCTAGGTCGCAATCCGAAAGAATAAAAAAATTGTAAAATTAGTTTCCATACTTTGCAATCGTCAGAAATATACGCTGGTAACATTCCATGAACTTGATTCTTATGAGCACCAAATTGTTACGAGCCGGTGCGCTAGTATGTAACATGTTAGAAAACCTCCGTATGTTTATTTATTTATGATATGTTATCTAATATGTTTTGGTATTAGTTTAGGATTGGCCGTTTAATTGCGTAGATTGTGAAAGAATTTACGCAAAAATATAAATGGTGGAAAGTAATAAAAAAACTCTCATGCTTTTTTGATAATTCATTGTGTTATTGAAAATCGAATAGGAAACAATATTTGACCGAGCGATCGTATCAAGTGAATGCAATAGCATAAAAAATAGACTACACTATAACTAAACTAAAAAGCTTTAGTTATTTGTATAATTTTAACGAAACTTTGGAACCGTTTTGAAACATAGCCTATTTATTATAAATTATTTTTTTAATTTTATAACCATAACAAAAAATATTTTTTAATTTTATGACAAAGGCACCAAAAACTTACAGACGTACCCATCTTGTTTTTCCGTGAAAACGATTACTCCAAAATATTCAAAACGTAACGTTAAATTTAAACCCCATAAATCTAGTTATACACGAGTCAGACCCTTAAAAATAGTTTTATTTAAATGTAATGCAATGTAAATGAACCTACTCTTTAAAAATTAGGAAAATACTAAGAAATATTATGTAATAAAAATAAATAAAGAAAATAAAGAACATTATTTATTATAAGCTTTAAAGTTTATTGCAATCTTTACTATAATTTCGTTGAAATCGTTACTATTGTTACTTTAATTATTTATGCCCGTATTCAATTACTCCCGGTGCGAGATATTATAATAATAAATAATTTAAACTAACGGAAAAATAAAAGTGAATGATAGATAAACCGATTCACTAACATACAATAAGGAAGATGGTACAAATTTCAAAAGAAATCATATCGTTTTTTGGATCACATTTTTTTTTACATAATCATAAAACATAACAATGATTTGTCATACTTTTATTATTATACATTTAAATACATCATCTTTTGTAATAATTAATCGCCGATTATGTCAACGATTGTAAGTAAATTATGATTAAGTGAAGATTTTGGTTTCATGTATAATTTATAAATATTATATTTTTAATTTTACAGTTGTTATTATTTAAACAGACTCGCAATTCCCAACAAGAATATTCTTATATATATTTATTCCTGAAATATACATTAATATAAGGTATATCATTCATAAATAATGATAAAAAATTTAAAAATATTATAACTAAAATTAATTATAATGATTTTAAGTATAAGCCTTCTATGATTTTAAGTTAAGTTCTTTATAAATAATTTTGGAAAGAAGGGAACCAACTCCACGGCATGTGTCAGTGGCGTTCTCTTATGTCCGATAATTCTGAAGTCAAAGTCTTCAAGCAGAACTCGTTAAACTGTAGTACACTTCTATCTTGCCTACAGCGATGAGAGCATTATAACGAACTACCACTGTCCAGACCCATCCGAGTTTTCGTTCAAATTTACTGGTTTCAGATGTCATAAAAATCCTCAAGCAGAATCATTAAAAAAATAAAAAAATAAAAATAAAATGTAATTTATATTTATGTAGAATTGCTTAATTTATGGACATTTAATAATTATTAAAAATGTGATGATATTCATATTGCACTTGAGGTTTGTTTCCTGATCATAAATCCGGTTTTGTATGACCTATTAAATGGCCGATAACACGCTCCAACTCGGCCGTTATATAAAGCCTTCACAAAGCAAAGGTCGTTTGGCTATTACATAAAGGGGGTTGTTTGATTTTGTTATATTTTCATCCCTATGAGGCAAATGAACAACAAAATAAATTTTTATAAGTTAGATTTTGCAGAATTTCCCCACTTATCGACCAAATAATCCATGTCAAACTTCACTAGGGAATCGTAAATTTTGTAATGTCCGTGTTATGATAGACATCTGGATATGTTAGCTTTATTGTTATTGCAGCTCAAAAAAAATGTATTTTCCTGTAAAAATGTTTAAACGCTTCGCAAATAAACAATATTGTAAATTTCGATCAGCGTAGTAATCTTTTGCCAAGGTAATTTTGCTATTTCAAACAGAAAATATAGTAATCATTTATACGCCTCCTAAATTTAAATAAACTCCGGACAAAAGCGTGATGCACGAACAAACAAACTGACAAATTATTATTAATTAATGTTTTTTTTATGCGTTGAATCAGAGTTAGTCATTGTTGATACAGAACCCAGACTCTGTACTTGGGGGGCGCAAATCAAATTTCTTTAATGTTTTGGAACTGTAATTTTAATTATTGGAGCATGGTGTAATAATGAAAGAGCAAACGCTGGTGATTTGTCTTTGCCAAATCTCGCTTTTAATAGCTGAAAAGAGCAGTTCAAAACAGACCACTGCATAAAAAATTCGAAGAAGAAAAAACCAAGATCCCTTAGTAAACTGCATATCACTATTAAAAAATGATTCCTCTTTAGAGAAATAAATTATTTCATATTATATTGTACTTTTCTTGTATTGTATTTCTATTCAACGGATTTCTACACTCATAATGAACTCTCGATTATTATTTAAAATATTATTATTAGTACTGTATTTATAAATATATACTTAAAAACAAAATCTTACCATGAATGTTATTACTCCAACGAGTTTTAAATATTGTTATTAACAAAAAGCCCGAGATGTATATAAGCAGCTTAAACTAACTTTATAGTCCCCAAAATGTTACTGAAAATATAAACATTTTGGGGATTTTTTAATTACTAGTTTAAATTTCATTTATTAATCATTGTTAAGGTTAGCATATCGCTAGATATTTATTTAAAAGTAGCTGTCATATTGTTTCAGAAGTTTAGTTGCAGCCAACGTTGTTTTATTGTTACATTTATTAGTATAACAATTTGTTATAAATTTATTACACTCGTTTCTTTCTTTAGATAACTAGTGCATTGTTCTTAAATTGTTTAAATATTGGTCTTCTTCCGATTAATATCAATTTTACCCACATTTCGTGTAACGCGGCGTGTGCATAGTCACATTGTTTGCTTTTTATGCATATTTTGATTATAAAATTCAATACCGTGACCTTTAGAGTACTTTCTTTCGGAAACATTTCCAAATCCAATATCATATTAGCCTTCGGGCTAATTTATTAATATGGAATAATTATAATTTCTACTGCCGGCGCTTCACGGGCAGTTTCAAAGTTTGTTGGAACAATATTTCGTAAATAATTTAAATCTTTACTCTAAATTAGGAAATGTTTCATAGGTTTTCAGGCTTTATTTAATGTTATTACGTGGAAATATTTCAGTATTTGTCCTGATTCGACCCTCGGAGTCGACATAGGCTAATATTATTGCTTGCAAGGCCTTTTTCCTCCATAAGGTATTATAACTTATTGTTATTTGAATAGATCAATGTGAGGTTAGTATTATTATGTAGTTTAACCGTAATTCATTTATTACAGGAGATTTTTTGGTACACACCCTAGAAGATACTCGTTTTTTTATAATTTGTTCCCGAGTAGACATGAATCTTCGGTGCGTCGTCCTTTTTGACCTGTATCCTGCTTCCTGACTAGCTGAGCTTAAGAAGCTCCTCAGACGAAGCTTCTTAGCAATCCATGGATTCACCGTGCGGGTGCCGGGCCCATCGCGTTGCAAGGAGTGCAAGCAGTGCCTGGGACTTGCGACCCAGGAGTAGGTTTAAGGGGCCCCTTTATTATGCGCAAAAACGCTCACCTTCACCCTCCACACTCCTCTCCCTACCTAACCAAATTTGGAAAGAACCTACTAATGCGGCCTTTGAAATACGTTCTAGAAATGAACCGATGCTTGTTCTAGAAAGGCCAAGGTCTTTAAGTAGGCTATAGAGAGATTTTGCTGTTATACCTCTCGCTCCCACTTCTACCGCGTACAAACTAACTATAAATTTATTCCTGATCAGTTCGTTGGTTAGTTCGTAATACTTATTAGCTTAAATGTGTGATCCCTTGGGATGTTTGTTTCCCAAGGAACAGTAAGCTCCACAAGTATCACGCGCCTCAGATGTTTCGAATACAGGAATAAGTCCGGTCTGGATGATGAAACACCAACATCCCCAGGGATTTTGTAATGCTTTTCATACGTGTCTATCATGAGAGTCCAATCAGGAGCCGCGCCTAATATTGAATAAGGCTTCGCTTTTGATTTTTTGGAGGAGTCTTCGTTTACGAATTCTACAGATCGTTTGGTGGTTGTTATACCCTTCCGCGCTCTTGCTACTGAAAGACTAACCGCTTCCCGTATAATTTCTAATACCTTGTCGTGGCGACGCGAGTATTGACCTTTATCTAGAAGTACCCTACACCCTACTAATAGGTGTTTCGCGGTTCTTATTGCCTCCCCACAGATGTTGCAAGACTTTTCGGTGGCTTTGCCCCATCTTACTAATCGGTGGCTTTGCCCATCTTACTAAATTAAAAGCATTAAGATAGAATTTTAATAATGCTGGGGACCAATCATAAATTAAGGTGCGCCACTTCAAAGCTAGTGGAATACAAAAATCTCCTATGGTCACCCATTCGTTTTGAATTTCTAGGCTCATCGCGTGGAATCGGTAACTATCGTTTTCGTCTTGTCGAATAAAAGATTTTGTTATGTCTATGTCTTGAACTTTCCTACTTGATCCTAGCCCTACTTTATTCGTTTGAGCACCTATCATAAATTTATTATGGAATTGAAGTCGTGACTCGAGCTCTGAGGCAACTTTGTCTTTTGGGAGAGATTTTTTTTTTTTTTATGTAAGAGGAGGGCAAACGAGCTGGCGGGTCACAGATGACTTGTGATCACCGCCGCCCATGATCTCATGAAGTTACAGTATCATCTTTAGATTTTCCGATGATATGTCTTTTGGTAACTCTTAGATGTTTGTAGAGCTCCGATGGTTTCTTTAATTTTAATCCAAAGTTGTTTCGGTCTCTAAATAAAGTTGAAGAGTCCGCTGAGTGCGCTGACCCGAGCCATAACTTCAATGTCTTTATGACGCTTGCATTTAACTTTGACAAAAGGGTTTTATTTATATCATACACGAGGAAAGGCCAATTTAGACGTGATGTTAAATAATTATCGTAAATCCAAGCTTTTTTGACGTTACTTATTGGTTGGTTGTCTACCTTTTTGAGATCGTTTAAAAAGCTATCGACTATTACATCCAACGATGGAGTACGGCCTTGGTAATCGATTTTTTTATCTAAAAATTTAAACGGAGCTGCTTCCGTAACTGTACTAACGCACTGACCGCCTATTATAAGACCCGGATCGTAAGAGGTATATTTGGTATTCCGTCTACCCAGACACAGACTAAAACATTTACTTGGTTTTGTCCTCAATCCGCCCGTCCAGGTACAGAAATCCCCAATTACATTTAAAAGTACCTGACATTGTTTCGGATTACGTGTCAGTATCGCGAGATCATCTGCAAAAGCTAGTATGGATTCTGTGTATTTGTTGTTGAACTTGAACCGATAACCCCACTTTTTTTAATTTTTTAATAATTTGCCTATTAAAATATTAATAACTATATTAAATATAATAGGAGAAATACGCCCGTAAATAAACCAACGTTATAATTAAGTGGTTTTGAATGGTTTTCTTTAAAAATTATAGAGAATTTTAATTTTGAATAATATGATGCAATAATGTCGCGAACTACCGAAGGAAAGTTATACCATTTAAGCGCGAACATCATCATTAGTTCATGTCGTACCGACCCAAAGGCGTTTTCTAAGTCTATCCAATAAACCGTAATTTGTCTCTCGCTAGTTCTAGCATCTTTAAGGCTTTCCGATATTAACGTATTATGTTCCAGGCATCCAGAAATTCCGGGCAAAAACCCTTTCTGGTGATAAGGCCTAAAATATCTATTGTTAATCATGAATTGCGTCATTTTTGTTTGTAAAAAAGAGAAAAATATTTTGGAATTGTTAAAAAAAATCCTAACTCGATAAGGACGATCACATATAGAATGCCTAATTCACCGAGGCGGACAGTGATACGGTAGCTCAGTTGGTAGAGCGACGGGACGGTTTCCCTATATTCGCGGGTTCGAATCCCTGCCCGTATTGGTTTATTTTTCATTCTATATTTATATAAATTTAAATAAGCTTAACATGGCTATACATGTTTAAAGATATTTTCAAACATTAATTTCGCTAGTGGCATCTTTTCAATGTTTATCTATACTGCAAAGTTAGAAACATTGGTTAGGATTTTCGAAAGAAACCTAATAGATGTCACCACCGTCCCTATAAGGACGATCACATATAGAATGCTTAATTCACCGAGGTGGACAGCGATACGGTAGCTCAGTTGGTAGAGCGACGGGACGGTTTCCCAGTAGTCGAGGGTTCGAATCCCTGCCCGTATCGGTTTATTTTTTATTCTATATTTATATAAATTTATGGCTATACATGTTTAAAGATATTTTCAAACATGTCAATTTATGTCAATCACGTAATAAGTACCATGCAAATCTTATTCTATACATGTAACAAATCTGTAGAGGAGTAATATTTGTACATTGAAAATATTTAAAAGGATATACCAGGATGTGAAGTGATAAGTCTGTTTATCTGTTGGTCTTTTAGTTGTGCACACAAAACGAAAAAAAATATTTTTATAAATTTATACAGGAGACCTTTATATAATCAAGAGATCCCAAAACAATGTTTTTTCATTTTGCCTGTTCGTCTGTATGTTTGTGCACGCTAATCTGAGAAATGGATTAATCGATTTGAATGCCGTTTTCGGGAATATAGTGTCATGGGATTTACTTTACATTTTATTTTTTGTTTTTTTTGACAATCGTTTAACAAATAAAGAAGTTTATAATCTTTTATGTCGTACCATTGCTGTTTACCAGCTTGGAGGCTTATAGTTTTTATATACCTTGGTAAGTACAAGGGGTACTTTTATCAAAGTCGAAATCTACGCGTTCGAAATCACAGGCTAGTAGATAATTAAAACTCTTTTCGCTCTAGTCGACCCTTCCTTCTTACCAACATGGTATGTAGTCGACATTCCCAAGACAAAACTACGTTTAACAAAGCAGTCGCTGACCTGAAACGATACATTAAAAAAACCCTACAGAATAAATTATTAAACCTGAATCCCCAAACCGTAAACAAGTTTTCACTCTGGAACGCGGTAAAAAGTAGCAAGTTTGCACCTCAAGCGGCACAATATCCTATCAAAAAGAGTAACAACACTTGGGCTAGAACTTATCAAGAACGAGCTGAGGTGTTTGGACAACTCTTGCAAGAAGTGTTCATTCCGAACAACGGCGACATAGCAACTGAAAAAGACATACAAGACTTTTTAAAAACAGACTTGCAATTAAGTCTTCCAATTCAAAGCTGCTCACCCAGAGAAGTCCAAAAAGAAATTAAAAGACTGGCATTGAATAAGGCTCCTGGTTTCTGTCTGATAACAGCTGAAGTCCTCAGACAAGTTCCTAAAAAGGCTATCGTAGGCATAACATACTTAATTAATTCTATATTTAGGATAGCACATGTTCCAATAATATGGAAAATATCAGAGATCATCATGATTCCAAAACCTGGTAAACCTCCACCCCTTGTATTTTTATATAGACCAATTAGCCTACTACCCATATTGTCGAAGTTGTTCGAGAGGATCGTCCTACGACGGTTAACATGAGCCCTTAATGATAATGCTGTCATCCCCCAACATCAGTTTGGTTTTAGAGTTGGTCATTCCACCAAAGAACAGGTTCACCGTGTAGTCAACAAAATAAGAGAAGCTCTCGAGAAGAAACAGTATTGCTCTGCGGTCTTTCTCGATGTGCAACAAGCATTCGACAAGGTTTGGCACTTGGGCTTGCTTTTCAAAATTAAGAAGCAACTTCCTCATAACTTCTACCAACTCCTAAAGTCTTACCTATAAGATAGAATGTTCAGAGTTAAAATCAATAACACCACTTTCGCTGTTCAAAACATAAAGGCTGGGGTACCTCAAAGATTCATACTGGGCCCCACTCTATACCTCATGTACACCGCAGATATACCTACTACGGATAACATCTTATCTGCCACATTCACTGATGACACCGCTGCACTTTGCAACCATGAAAACGCCCATGTGGCGTCCTCACTACTACAGAACCATCTGAACAAAGTCAACTCATGGATGGAATAGTGGTGCATCAAGACCAACTCCAAGAAATCAGTGCATGTCACATTTACATTAAGAAAAGACAATTGCCCCTCGTTAAACTTGGCAATGAATCCCTTCCTCACCAAGATTCAGCAAGTAACTTAGGCATACATCTGGACAAAAAGCAAACATGGCAAACTCATATTAAAAAAAACGCGAGGAGTCAAATATACGTCTTAGAAACCTATACTGGCTATTAGGCAGAAGATCACATGTAACTATGGAAAATAAGATACTTATATATAAAGCTGTAATCAAGCCAATATGGACATATGGCATTGAGTTATGGGGATCAGCAAAAAACTCAAATGTGGAGATTATACAAAGATTCCAGAATAAGGCACTCAAAATGACATCTGATGTACCACTATTTATCAACACCAGCGAATTACATGAGTTTACAGAAATGAAAACTGTTAGAGAGGAAGCCATGGCAAAGGCACATCTTAATACTCTAGCAACAGCATTGTAAGAACCAATACACGTCAGAAGGCTTAAAAGGCAACACACCTGGGATTTTGCTAATTAACAGTCCCATGTTAAAATGAGACAGTTTCCTCACTGGAGGAACAGTTCTCCTCTGCCATCCTACTCCCAAACCAAATCTGTAAGGGCTTGTAAAGCTGATCGCAAGATTAATTAAAAAAGAAAAACTTTTTAGTTCGATTCATTTTTAAAGCGTGTTTTTTTGTTTTTTAAACTTTATTTATTTTATGGTTTTTATACTTCTATATCGAATTGAAAAAAAAATACTTCTCATATATTTATATAAATATAGAATGTAAAAAACCGATACGGGCAGGGATTCGAACCCGCGACTACTGGGAAACCGTCCCGTCGCTCTACCAACTGAGCTACCGTATCGCTGTCCGTCTCGGTGAATTAAGCATTCTATATGTGATCGTCTTTATCGGGACGGTGGTGACATCTATTAGGTTTCTTTCGAAAATCCTAACCAATGTTTCTAACTTTGCAATATAGATAAACATTGAAAAGATAAACAGGTAAAAGACAGCGATACGGTAGCTCAGTTGGTAGAGCAACGGGACGGTTTCCCAGTAGTCGCGGGTTCGAATCCCTGCCCGTATCGGTTTTTTACATTGTATATTTATATAAATTTAAATAAGCTTAACATGGCTATACATGTTTTAAGATATTTTCAAACATTGATTTCGGTAGTGGCAACTTTTCAATGTTTATCTATACTGCAAAGTTAGAAACATTGGTTAGGATTTTCGAAAGAAACCTAATAGATGTCACCACCGTCCCCATAAAGACGATCACATATAGAATGCTTAATTCACCGAGACGGACAGCGATACGGTAGCTCAGTTTCCCAGTAGTCGCGGGTTCGAATCCCTGCCCGTATCGGTTTTTTTTGCATTCTATATTTATATAAATTTAAATAAGCTTAATATGGCTATACATGTTTTAAGATATTTTCAAACATTGATTTCGGTAGTGGCATCTTTTCAATGTTTATCTATACTGCAAAGTTAGAAACATTGGTTAGGATTTTCGAAAGAAACCTAATAGATGTCACCACCGTCCCGATAAAGACGATCACATATAGAATGCTTAATTCACCGAGACGGACAGCGATACGGTAGCTCAGTTGGTAGAGCGACGGGACGGTTTCCCAGTAGTCGCGGGTTCGAATCCCTGCCCGTATCGGTTTTTTACATTCTATATTTATATAAATTTAAATAAGCTTAACATGGCTATACATGTTTTAAGATATTTTCAAACATTCTCATATATTATTTGATTATATATTATAACGAAAAAAATGTTTATATGGAAAATAGAATATTTATCATTGTTTTTAATAATTAAAAAAGCAGATTATTATTTAACAAATGATTTTCGGAAATGAATTTTTTTACGAAAATTTTGGATTTATATATTTTATTCGAAAATATATTTCATATTTTTTTTAAGCATGAAATATCTATTTTTTATGTTTTTTTTACTTTTGTAACAAATTTGACATACCTCTAAAATATTTTTCGATTGTATAAAAGAACTAAAAATTTTATTGGAAAAGTATATTATATATCTATTTGTTAAATAATTTAAATAACATATTTTTGATTACTAATTGGGTTCAGAATTATTTTATTTTCAAAAAAATTATATTTTACTTATTTTTTGGGAAAATGTATTAAGGAATTGAATCGATTGATTCTTCATTACATACTTATATAAAAATTTTAATTCCAATCTACACACTACGCAGAAGAGACTAGAGATATAACCAATTTAAATGAGTGCAAACTGTTAATAATTTTTTAATTTGGACCAAGATTTATTAAAGTTTTATCATTACATACTTTCTGCTTGTGATGTTTTTCACCGGTATGTTGATACTGGATCCGGTAAACTCATAATGATTCGCCGGATTACCCAATCCGTTTTCTTGATTGTAATACATAGGGATTGCATGCGTTGCATTGATCGCAAATTTATTTAAATAAATAAATAGAATTCATCAAATCAATTGAAAGTTTGAAGAAAGCCTATCGTATCACCACGCAGGTTGACCGGCTCAAGCGATTTGCACAAAGTGTGCCCTGTATTGCATCTTAAGGAATGGGGATCAAGCAATTGTTTGATATTCCTTTAATTTAATCGTTTTTGTTTAAGTCTAAACAGTACTTCCCGAATATTTATAATAGTCAATAAAGTACACAGTGATTGATGATTGATAAATAGAATACCATCGGGATACCTGAATATTTTAACTATTGTTACTTGTTGTCATTAACATCTCGAGGAGATGAAAGCAGCTGTCTATTATCTCTCTATTTAACTTTGAACTCTTAAGACAGACCAAATGGTAAGGTATCCTGATTAAAAGCGCAATAGTAGTTTGCGAATTTTGTGATGTTCAATGTGTGATGTCAACATGCTATAAGCGGTTTCTGGAGGCGGCATTGTTTCGATTTTTGTGATTTATTTCTGTTTCTTTTTGTAATACTGCAATTCAGGTATTTTTTTTTAATTATATAGACAACAATGTTGGAAGTGAAGCATTCCATCGTCATCTGAACCGTGGCCGCTGTCACATTTACACAGATTAAAATAACTTTAAACGAAAGGCAAACGTTTTTATAAAAATCTGCTATCTAGTAATGCTAATCGTAGTGTCACCCAAAAAACGTTGACCGTCTAAAGAAATTTGAAAAAAGGTAAATCAGAATATATCAAGCAACTATCGTAACTAACTGTCTAAATATAATATAATAACGAAGGTAGATAGCTAATGTACTGTAAATACGTATAGTTTATATGAAATACTCGGCACAGTTCAAAGTTCGAAACAGCACAGGACAAGGATCTAAGTTTGTTAATTTCACATGGTCGCTGGACAAGAAACTTTATCAATCTGTGTACACCTAACTTTATAATTCCAGTGAAACGTAATTGAAACTGACTTCAATCTGGTTTGTATAATATTGCATACTTTGTCACTCAATGTGTAAGGAAGACGAGGACCAAGACATTGCGGCTTAGTGAGTAGTTCAATATTGTTGAAAAAATTTGATGTTTAGAATATCAGTAAATAAACTTATTTTTCATATGTTTCTAATTGTGAGGTGTGCCTGAAATGTATTTTATTTTCAACAAACTAAAAAATTTGTTTAATTCTAAATTATAAGATTTGGTAATATATATGTATAAATTTATAAACAATATTATGTAGCTTTACGTTAATTTGCTCTAGTCTATACCTTTCAGTAACAAAGTATAAGCATACATTTATTTGGTGTTGAATAAGTTTCTTAACAAATCTCTGGATTTATTGAATAAAAGTGAGTTGCTCTATTTATTTTGCAGAACTATAAAAATATTTTATAAGTGCTGCCCTAAATACTTTTCTTTGGGATTAGTTTTTAATTTACCTTCTGAGAGACCAAGTTCGTTTAGATTGTTCTCTAAGACTATTTATATTTCATTAGGAAATAATTTCAGTGTTCTGGAGGGTTTCACTGAAATATAAATAATGGATATGAAGTTTATATTAGGATGAGAATTCTGTGTATGAATCGCTTCTAAAAACCTTCGATCAGATTTACTAATACGACTACCAGCTACATCATGCTTACAATATAAATAAAAAAATTACTTCATTTACTTCACTTCACTTCATACTCAAAAATTTTACTTCAATTCATACTCAAAAATTTTACTTCATTTACTTTATATATTTTTTCTAAAGTACTAGAAAAAAAACAAAAAATATGAAGAGTAAAAAGTTATACATAATGAATGTAAGATCATTGCATAAAAATAATCTAAAAAAGAGAGTAGTTCTTAAAAAGGCTTCGAAGAGTCCCTTTCTAAGGGATAGGATGTTTTCTTTGAGCAAACTATCAATGGTGATGTATTTTTCATGAGCGAAAATCGCATTGTGTGTTTTCTAAACATCGATCTTCCGTGTTGATATCATCTTAAATCTTGCTATTGAGCTTATATATTCTGTACTAAGATATATTATATTATAGATATTTCTACGTTATTTTTTGTGTACCTCAATAAATCCCTGAATGGCATAAGTAAATGTTATACTAGTATGATGTCACGCATGCCAAGGTACTGTTCCGCTCGTATAAGAAAGAAGATGTGATGTAGGTAAGTGTGAAAGCGATCCACAATTAAAAAAAAATATATACTTTATAAATGTAGTGTTGTAATTTATTAGGATAATAATTTCTTAATCTTGGAATTACTGTAAACAGTACAAATATGTACATAATTCAAGAAACATATTTGTTTTTTTTATGACTATTATTTTGTTTTAGGCTGTTTCCATATGTGAATAACTACTGTATTAATACCTACTGGTAAAGTTACTCCAGTATTTCTTTTTGTGCATAAAAGCGTATAATATCTTAAATAGTTCAGTTTTTGAGCATTGAGACAAATAAAAGTAATGAAAAATATATTTATTGTGCTTTTAATAACTATCATCGCTATGCTCATCTTTTCTCAAGATCCTCTCATACACCGTTTTGGCTTATCGTAAATATCTTCATATACCCAAAACCGACTTTTCCTTCACACCCGAAAAATGTCTTGCATGATGCCATTTGAAATGTTATAAACTGACTTCTGCGTATAACATTCTTATTCACCGCCCTTGAGTGGACGAATGAATTAAATAAAGATTGGAAAAGAGAAGATTGGTGTTCCATTTCTCGTATATTACTCCCTGTTAAAACAGTACATATAATAGTGGATTTAATAATGTACATGTATATAACAAAATGAGATATTTACAATGAATGTTCTTTAGTATAATAGTAAATAGAGTAATTAGTTTTTCTCAGTAGTCGTAGTAGTAATTAGTTTTTCTCAGTAGTAAATAGAGTAATTAGTTTTTCAACAGTAATTTTGTAAGAGAAAAAAATAGTTTATTGAGCTATATTTGGTAAATAATTTGTAGTTATTGTACCACCATTTGAATTTTAGTCTTAATATCTAGAAGGCTTTCATTTTAGCTCTGATTATGACACCGTCGCGTCGTGTAAATAGAGTCAGACTATTCATAATATGACGTATGACTATTAAAATAAAAAGAAATAAATCTGGCCTATTATACGAGCAAAAAAAAACTAGGAACCACATGTGTAAAGATTTTTGAAGAAGGAGATTAACTTATTGTTCAATATTGAACAATAAATTTGTAAGATAACTATACAATGTTTAAATGTTACTTACTACTTACTTACTTACTTACTTGATTACTTACTTTAAACGACGGAGTAAGTTCTATACTTGTATATGTTGAAAAGAATTAATTAGGCGTCCATATTGACGTATTTTGGAGGTGAATTGTCTAATAACAAAATGAGATATTTACAATGAATGTTCCTTAGTGTAATAGTAAATAGAGTAATTAATTTTTCTCTGATAATATATGAAATAACGATTAAATTTGTATGTGCATAATTTTCTTTTCTGAATCTCTCTTTTATTTGACTAATAGTCTATAAGGCAAATATAATAACATGTCATAATATTATGTGTATTAGCTACTCCGAGATGTATAATAAAAAAAACAAGGAGACACGTATATACCTTATATAATAATCTTACCAATCATCTAGGTCTATACCTACTACTACTTTTATTGGCCGGCATCGAATATCGATTTGGAATCACCCGAGATACAAAAAGGTTTCAAATATATTTTACTTAGACGGGACAAATCTTCTTATCTGTTCCGAATATAACTGTATTTATAGTAAAAAGAAGATACGGCTTATTTTCATATACAATTCATGTTTATTTTATATAAGTTGTAAGTTATTTTGTTAACTGTTGGGGTGTGATTTTTATAGTGTGTGTGTGTGTGTGTGATTTTTTTTTGTGATTTTTAAAATATAATAATGATTTGTAATGACTAAGACATAAATTGAGAAAACCAGATAAAAAATACATCTCCCTACTTCACCCTGTATCCTGCTGCCCTTTATCACTTTTTGATCCTCAATAGTGGCATTACAACGCAAGTTCCTATGTTTTTGTTGTTTTTGTATGTACCTACCACTAGCCGGTTTTCCCTTTACTATACATACGAACAGTAAATTTGTAAGAAAAAAAAATAGTTTATTGAACTATATTTGGTAAATAATTTGTAGTTATTGCTGCTTGGAATTTTAGCTCTGATTATGACACCCTCGTGTAAATAGAGTCAGACTATTCATAATATGATGTTTGACTATTAAAATAAAAAGAAATAAATCTGGCTTATTATACGAGTAAAAAAAACTAGGAACTACATGAGTAAAGATTTTTGATTGAGGAGATTAACTTATTCTTCAATATTGAAGTTTGTCAGATAACTATACAATGTTGAAATGTTACTTACTACTTACTACTTACTACTTACTACTTACTACTTACTACTTACTACTTACTACTTACTACTTACTACTTACTACTTACTACTTACTACTTACTACTTACTACTTACTACTTACTACTTACTACTTACTACTTACTTACTTACTTTAAACGACGGAGTAAGTACTATACTTGTATATGTTGAAAAGAATTAATCAGGCGTCCATTTTGACGTGTTTTGGAGGTGAGAAAAATTGATCATTTTATTTGAAATAACACTTCGTAAGTACACTGAGTAGTACAATGAGTTGACCACCTCTTGCAGGCAGCTTCTCTACATTTATCCCAACAACATTTGTTCTACAACTTTACAAATCTTAATAAATAATTAAATAAATACTTATTACTCTGTTTTTTGTAAGAAGTACTTAAAAGGTCATATAAATTTTGTATGGGAAAATTTAAATTTTAAAAATTATTAATTAAAAAAAAACAAATGTTGTTGGAATTAAAGAGGCTGCCTGCAAGAGGTGTTCAACTAATTTCAAATAATTCTGTATATTATAAGAAGTTTCTACTTTGAATATGTAAGAAGTTGGACGAAAACTAATTATTTGTTTGTTTTCGAAAATCCTGAGACTACAGATGCCGACAGACTAAGCTTTATTTTTTCTTAGTGTTATTATGTTCTTTGTTATTACATGCATGCATGGTTGTAAGATGCATATAAAAAAAGCATTTGAGAAACATATATGTCATTATAACCAAATCTCTCAGAAAAACTTATTTTTTTTTTATAAAATCTTAAATAGGGTGGTAGTATTTATACCTAAAATAAAAATAGATATAACTATGTAAATGTAAAAACTAACGTTATAATTACCAGTAGTTACATTCCGCTGCATGGTGGAAAAAATCCAAGAAATTTTGGTGTTTGGGATAACTAACACTCTAGCTAATTAATTTGAGTACGTACCTCGGTTTGTTTGTACAACCCTTAACTTAGGTACCTTTGCTGTTTACAATTTAACCAGGAAAACCAGCCAGTACCATCAGAAAGTATTCTCTATGTATTAAAGAATGAGCCGACATTTCCCCAACTTTCTAAATATTTGTCGGGCAAGTGATATTGTATTTTAATCATAGCCTAAATAATTTTATGTTTAATTGTAAAAATTACTATAATTTCTTAAATGTAAAGCAGAGTATATGTTAGTTTCGATAATAAACTAACACTAAACCTAAATGTTACTTAAATTAGTAGTCAGTGTAGTTTATTATAATCGAAATCAGTTTTTCTGTTTCTTGTAAAAATAGAATAGTTTCCGGGCGTAGATAGCTATTTTAATTTATAACTACAATTTTATTTTTGGTTTGTTATGCACCTTGATGTATTTACTGTTTATTTGAGAGCTTGCTGGAAGAGAATGCTTGTGGAATTATGCTGGCTTTTGAAGGATGTGTGCAATTTTTTAAAATAAATAGTATTCTTTGTTTTTAATTTGGATAACAACCTATAAATATATGTATTTATAATAATAAAGTCCGTCAAGCAGTATCGGCATGCATAAAACGCGTAATGCATGTATGTAACATTTACATGTGTGTAACATTTTTCAATACTTGTTTGAAGTTTTGTATCCTATATTGTTCAAGTAGCAACTATTCTTTGCAAAAAAAAAAACCAACGCCTCCTTTGCCTCGTTACAATTTTATTATAGATTACCAGAACACAAACTCTTTATAAGGAATTAGGAATTAAGAAAATTCATATTATAATTATCTTAACTTAATTGTTTTTTTTTAAACTTTGGGGTAAATTGGTGATTTTTTTTGTCATTAAAAATTTAAAATATGCTATTTGAAACATAGTATATTGTAACTATTGTTAAAATATAATTTAACTTGCTTTTATGCTTGGCCTACCAAGGTTTATGATCCAATGGTCAATACCAAAACGGCCTCTGGAAACACATTACGATAATTAGATTTATTATGATATTATTAACTTCCTACTAATTAATGATAGAGAAGCTAATATATTTACTATGTAATAATATGTTTGAGTATATGATATAAATACACCTTTATTTAATTACAACTAAATTGGTTTCTGGTAAAGAAATTTGAGGAAATTAATCGAAAATATATTGATTAATTAGATTATAAAGAGGAACATCAACAAAACCTATATTGAATATCATTAATCGATCGAAGTCACACCGTTTAAATAATTGCAATTGTAATTAAATTAATGTTGAAATATCCAAAGATTCATTATGAAAAACATGAGATGTCTATATTTCATGATTTAGCAGAAGAACACTCGTTGTCACGCGATCCTAAAACTACATTTCTTATTGTAAAATCAAATTATTTAAAAGCTTTGTTGCTTAAGGAATTTTCTACGACGTGATCCATGCTATGAAACCCGAATGAACTGAAGCATTTCCAAGTTCAGAGAGCAAGGTGCTCCTCCTGCTTGTGTTGATGATTTTTACTTGATATTTATCTAAAACAAAAATATTTTTACCCAGGAATACAATATTTTTCTAACTAATCCTTAAGTTACAGCAATTTCAAGGAATGGCTCATAAACTATAAAATTAACGAGTAACCTTGAAGCCTGCCTTTACTATTATTTTCAGTATTAGGTATTTGCTATACAGCGAAACAATTTTCTTTCTTTTGTAAAGTGTTATTCTATTAAATACACTATAAATTCGTGTTATATTGTTTAAATTTATTGTCAGACCTTATATAATTTGTCACTTTAACGTCGTGTTTAATTAATAACATTTGAAACCTTAGCCGTTTTCTAAAAAAAAAAGTATAGCGTTGATTGGAATTATTATTATCATTATCTTAATAGCAGTGTTTTAATAAGTTTAAAATGTGCCTATATTAGAATCCTCAGAATATATATAGACTCTTTCTTAGGGGTATTAAAAAAATACATAAATTAATTCAATTTATAAAATATATTTTTGATTTTAAACACCTTTTAGCAAAAATTAACCCATTTTTAAGCTTCGTACTTCTTTAATTGGAGTTCTTGTCTTTAATCGACAACACCGCGTTATAAAGTTATTTTTTTTCAAAAATATGCTCTACTCCTTAAGTCGTGTTCAAAATTTTTAGTTGAAGGAATCTAGAGCTTTCTTGAAATACTTTCATTACCCATTTTTAAATGTGGATATAATAATTTATGTGCATAATGTAATACCTTTGGTCCTCTAGTCATTTGGAGACAAGTATGCAATATTATACAAACAAGATTAATTTAAATTAATTAATTTAAACAGTAATAGTAGTAATATACCAAAACTGAGGTCTTTTTGGTTAAAAATAAAAACTTTTTTTCCGTTTCAGTAAACAAAGAAACTACGTAAGAAATATAAAAAAATGCATAAAATAATGTCATTGAAAATGACAATAACTGACATACCATATACAAACATACACATATATACATGGATTTATTAATTTTAGCATACACATGACAGAAAGGGATAAAATCAAAGGCACTGAGGAACCAATTGTTCAAATCACTCTGCCTGTTAACCTGGGTGACACTAATATTGACAAAAGATAGCGGATTTGACATAGATATGTTTACTTTTTGTTTAATAGTATTTTTATCTGTGCAGATGCCACGACTCGGGAGACATTGCAATGTTGTACTCTCAACATTGTTGTCCGTGACAGCTACGGTATGTAGTCTAGCAATAAAAAAAACATTAATATTGTATCAGGATTGCGTTAAGATATGCAGGGTAAACTCCCAAAATAAAAAAAAGCATATTAGACATTTTCAGAAAAAAGAGGGAGTACATTCACTGATTTCGTAAAATACTCTTTTACCCCAGATCTGTACATTCTGCCTGTACACTAAGAAAAATGTCAATGTATACTGATTTTTAACGGATTTAACTGTCGTATATCGGATTAACAGTTTAAAGTTTAATTTTAATCCAACGTTTCGAGTGCTTTATAATAGCGTGCTCACGGACAGGCGAGATGTAGGAACAGTTTATTAATATTAATATTTACAGTAGTAAATAGTTCATATTGTTGTAAAAATATATTGTATATATGCAAGTTCAAATATAACGAGAGGTTGAGACAACCAAAGTCATTTAAAAGCCAACACCTAATATGTATTTTTATTTTATGTATATTACTATAATAAAGAAAATATTTTTTTTATTGGACGAGCGTATAATTTCTACAGAACACAAGAAAATTATGGCGATCTAAATTATTATATCCTACTAAGGAAAAGTAAAAAAAAACATTTCACAAAAATTCATATTGAGTCAAAAATTTTAAACAACCAGGAATAATTAACCTAATATATTACAATAATATATTACAACACAAAATATTATTAGAATTTTAGAATACATTCATAAAATAATCATCAAAGTATTATAAATAAAAACATAATAATAAAATAGAAACATAGACCACAAGGCAGAAGTGTATTTCAACAAGCAACTAACAAGGTTTCAGCCTTCAGGCGGAAAACCGCAGATAATAATATTATTACATCTGACGGCAAGGACATGGTATTTAAAAATGTAAATAACGATTCGATAATATAAAATAACAATAAAAATACTAATATTCCAAATGATATATGAAAAGTTTAGTAATATTAATATTTCATTTATTTATAAGTGAAATAAATTATTCATTTATTTATAATATTAAGGAAAGTCGCAAATATTTTGTTTTTAAGAATAAAATGAGAATAAAAAAAAACATAAAATAAGAAGTAAGAATATACTATTTAACTATTTTCATGTTTGCCGCACTGGGAAACAAATAATTATCACAAATAGTAATAAATAACCCTATATTTTGTAAATTAAGCTTAAATATTAAAATGTTATAAGCTTTTTTTGTAAACGTTGTTGTTGTACTGTTTTATTCTACAACTACGATTTAATATAATTATAAATAAGTTCTTGTCATACAGTTACTGGATTATTAATTATGATGAAACATATGACTTTGATAATATTTAATCTTATTTAATTATATGTATTAATGAGTTATAAATATTAAGCAATATGGGATTAAAAAAACAATATTTATTTTAAAACTTCCTGGCAATATTAAAATAATGTAGAGTAATAAAAAGTATGTATGCATAAAGATAAGTAAACCTTAAAAAAAATAATTCCGAATTTCCTACAGCGAACAGTAACAACTACTCATACAATACACTATCCACTGTAAGATTTTTCTTTGTCAGAATTTATTTTCCAGCTGCATTATGGAACAAGGCGGTGTGACCTGAACGCTCAAGTTTACCTTATTGCGGTTTATTTATTTCTCCTTTGAACACTGCAAGGCTTTGCTTTTCAGTTTTCTAAAGCGCTGAGAGCCCAGCGATCGGAAACGTCTTCCAAAACAAAAAGCGGAAACCGGGATGACTTCTTTGAATTTAAACCTGTTTTGTTGTTTACGATATTTTTATCTTAAGATTTTCTACTTGTGTTTATTTTTCTGGAACATATATTTTACTTTAGATTCTTAACTAGCATTATATAAGAGTTTGATTTTATGTTTTAATTATTCACGATTTTGTACACACGTTGCCATGAGCATGGGAAGTTGACATATAAAAACAATATACATGTGTAGATATAGTGTAATTATACAATAATAGTTGGTTTTGTTTAAAAAAATACTATTTTCTAAGATAAATTTCTTTTGCAATTCTCTTCAAAGACATGTAAATATTTCAACATATTTGTATTTAATATTTACTTATATCCTCAATATATTCATTGAGGAACGTAACATTATAAATACTGCCATCTTTTTCTTAAAAAAATCTCTTGAATAAATATATTTTATTTTTTATTTGTTTATTTATAATACTTTATTGTACACAAATAGGGAAGTATAAAACAAAAACAACAAATTAGTGGAAAAATCAAAAACATTTGGTACAAAGGTGACCTTATCACTAAAAGTGATCTCTTACAAGCAACCCAAGAGTAAAAGGACAATTTTATTATATTAAGCAGTAGTTAGTGCATAAAATAATTAATTAAAACACATTATTTACATACATAATACGTTGATAATATAATATTACATACACATACATACTCTAATAAATACTTTATATGCTATTACACACCATACTATACATATTACTGCTATGTGATATATAAATATAAGATGTTTTACAAAGCTAACAAGTGGTTTTTAAGGTGACTTTTAAAGCTATTAATGGACTTGGAGCGTCTAATCTCGACTGGAAGAGCATTATATAGTTTAATTGATTTAACATAAAAGAATCGCTGTAACACTGCGTATGACTTAGAGGTATCTCAAGCAAGTTATCATTTTGGGAGCGAAGATTCATTGTAAGACAAGAGTTGGCGTCAAGAAAAGAAAAACGATCTTTTAGGTATGGAGGGCTATTAGGATGGAAAATAATTTTATAAGGAAGAGTAAGAGAATGAATATTTTTTTTTCTTATCTACACTCGAAAGCCCCCGGTTTTTTTGTGACCGTAACAGCTTCTTTGACCCTGCACACAAATAAAACACTTTAGTAAAATACGTATGCATGCTAAAATGCCTTTACTTATTCGGAGGTTTTAATTGTTTTTTTTTTTTTGCCAAAAAAGAGGCTAGAGTCATAAAATATGTCTTAAGTTCGTTCCCGTGAGCTACACATTTGAATAGTTACACTCTTATATACCTCGAACGTTATGTTCAGGCATTTTATTTCGGTCAAAGATCATTTTACTATAGTAAGGGTTTCTGGAAGTTAGATATTTAACGTTGTTTTAATAACATGTTTCGGGAATCGTGTGGTTCTAAACAACATAGTTCACAGTTATTTATACTTCATAGTTCGTACTCGAATGCCAAGAAATTAAAGAATAAAATAGTTAAAGAAATTATTAGATACATTTTATCTGATATATTTATTGTTAGTAGCGGAGAGTATTTCTAATCAATCTATTGCTATAAATTGGAAAACACGTGTCAAGTTTAGGGATTATTGTGTCATAGTCATTAGAGAGCGGAAACTTTGTAGGTGTAAATAATGTTTGATGGTGTGATCTTAGAGTCTCTCCTCTAGCCTTATAACTGTGTTATTAAATTATATAAAATGTATAAAAGTTGTAATTATTTCGATTTTTTCTATTATTTTTTTAAAGTTCTACATGATTCCTATATAATAAACCTATATTTTATGACTAATGTATACACAAAGTACAAAATATTTAAGATCGTCTGAACAAAGCAGAACTCAAATAGACTATGAATGTATATATAAAATCTTATAAATAAAGCAAAAAACATCAATGAAGTTTGGTGCCCGGTCTTTGCAATTTGCATCTAGAGTCTGACATTTTATGAATGTAAGGTATGCCTATTTGTTATGAAAAAATAATACACTATGAGAGAGCAAGCAGTGTTATTCCAAAATATTTTTGACTACAAATATTCCACGAATTGAAACTAGTGTTCTGCTTATTTGAAAAGAATGAAGAAAATATTTTCCAAAATTTAATATTTAAAAATATATTTTTATTCTGGTCAAAAATGATGGATAACGAAATTGTATAAGAAATACATTTTCATGAATAAAATGTTTTACAATATAAAATATTTATAAATATTTTTAATTTTGACATAAGATGACGGATAACGAATTCATTTATAACAATAATTATTATGGAAAGTAAATTGAAAACAGTAACATCATTTATAAAACGTTTTATATTTTTTCTATTTTCCTTAAATTATATAATATTTAATATTATAAATTATTTGTATAAAAAGTATTAATGTTATTATTGTAACCTATTTATAATTTATCTTTGATATATCTGTGTGAAATCGCAAATATGTTTCGGGAATATTCCGTTGTCTGCTGATTCAAACGATATCAATTAATTGGCTGGTTGGAATACGTTGATTCACAATCTATATATACCCTTTATAAGGTAAATGATATAAATATTTTGTTTTATTTATTTTACTTCAAACGATAAATTATTACTTAGCTTAATATAATAAATTTTCTCATGCCTTGTAAGCTTTTACTTCATCATTTTAATTGATTTCACTTGAAATGTTTTTTTATGAAAATGAGTAGTGCAATATTAAGAAATGGTAAGCTCCTGAAAGATACCGGTTCCATTCGTGTTTATGATCTGTTAATACTGTATTCATTTAAATTATCGGTTTAAGTCTATAATACATGCAGTTAATGAGAGTCAGGTCGAAGATAAATTGCTATTACATTTCATAAGGGGCTATTAATGGACATAAAATGACAGTAGTAATATTTGAATGATTATAATCCTTTTTGTTACAGTAAGTATCTTAGAACACTACTGTATATATATATATATATACATATATATATATATATATATATATATATATATATATATATATATATATATATATATATATATATATATATATATATATATATATATATATATATATGTATATATATATATCTATCGCTGACTTTTCAGGAGCCGTTGCGATTTTTGATCCCAAATACCATCTGAATCTGAGAACTTTATTTTTTTAAGAATAAAAATTACATTTACATTATCTGTTGGAGAAGAATCTTAAGTCAGACTTCATTAAGAAGTCAAGAAGAGAAGAAAATCCTGTCAAAGCTCTCTGATGTGATACGAATTTCTGTGTTTAGGGAATTCAAAAAGAGGATGAAAATTTACCTGTGAAACATGACATTTTATGTATAGGCTCTTAATAACGACTTATAAAAACCTATATTCTTTGTTCTTTTATTTATTTTATAACCATATAAACCTTACACAATTTATTTTTTACAACTAAAACTTTTTTCGTGTTGGCAGACACAACGAGACCCATTACTGTAATTTTAGAACATTATCTTTACATAGAATAAAACAAAGTCGCTTCCCGCTGTCTGTCTATATGTATGCTTAGATATTTAAAACTACCCAACGTATTTGGATGCGGTTTGTTTTTTGTAGATAGTGTTTTAAAAGGAAGGTTTACATTTATAATACATGTATATTTAGCACAAAAAAACCGGACAATTCAGAAATATGTAATGTGAAGTTGTAACAAACATATTTTTGTGTTCTTAAATCGCAAAAGATGGTTTAACTTTGAGATATATAGCAAACTGGGGGTTGCCCGCGACTTCTTCCGCGCGGTTTTTAGTGTTGCCGCCGAGTTTCATAAAAAATTGCAAAATCCATCTATTTAAAACCCTTAAGGGTAGAATTTAAAAATCCTTTCCTAGTACACCATTATGTACAACCTTAAAAGCTAGATATATGCTGTCGCGGACTTCTTTTTAGAACTTTTAAGGGGAAACAATTTCATCATACATTATTTTTGGTAACTTTCACCGTTTACTCAGAGCACGCGAGGAAAGCTCTCAAAAAAGAAATCTTTTCCCGTTTTTGCAGCATTTTTCATTGCTGCTTGACTTCTATTAGTCACAGCGGGATGACATATACCCTATAGCCTTCCTCAATAAACGGACTATTCAACACAAAAATAATTTTTCAATTCGGGCCAGTAGTTCCAGAGATTAGTGCGTTCAAACAAACAAACTCTTCAGCTTTATAATATTAGTATAGATTAATATACTACGGAAATGTATATCTTCCAAACATCAATATGAAAGTCCACTATGGTTTATATTTATCTCTAAAGAATAACATGAAGTAACCGTTTTTTAATGTGTTATTTACCAAGCTTTATATAAAGTACAGTACTATTTCCTATCTAATTAAATGCATTACATATGCAGTACCTACATTTCATGTACATCCAGACTGCCCTTAACAGTATTTCATTAAAATGGATATCTTAGAAGATATCATAGATTAATAAAGCGGAGGCACATCGTAATTAATATTGTATACGAAGACATCCTGTAGTATAAAATGCCCTTCACTCTTCACTGCCCAATATTATTAGTACATTGCATCCGTGCGAAGCCGAGGCAGGTCGCTTGTTAATTATATTATCCAACAAGGGACAGTTCAAACTTCAAAATAGTTGTCCTATCCAAGTTTGTTAATTTCAAGTGGTCCGTGTGCAACAAACATTATCAATTTCTGTACAACTAACTTTATAATTCCAGTGAAACGTAACTAGTACCGACAGCATGACGCTTTACCAGTGTTATGAGTAGAGGTTACTAATTTAGTCTCTGTTTCTCTTTTATCAAATTTTTCAAAGCTTCAGCATGTTTTATAAAAGTTAAATTATGTAAGAATAAAACGACTAATTATTTTTTATAAAAAGCTTTAAATATTATTATAGTAATATAATATGTATTATTAATATAAGTTACTGTACAAACTAATATGTTATTATTAAAATCTAAACAGTATAATATATTTCATTTAGATGTACCTAATATATTTTATTTAGAACAGAGTTAATGAATAGACGGTCACCGTTGTGGTAAGTAGTTTTTAATTTAATTAGAAAAATGGAGTTGATAATAGGTTGCCACCCTTAAAAAGAGAAGATTTCCTAAGTATGCAGAGAAAACGATGCATAGAGGAGGTTGTGGTCTGGCTCTCTTACATCATCACAATGGCTTCTTTACACCATTTTACCACAGCAGCTAATGCAATACCACAACTTAAATATAGACTGTAAAATGAAAACTTTTAAGCTAGACACTTACTTATAAAAATATACAGGGTTATTTGTAACTATAGTTGCAGGCAGTCTCTCTACATCAATTCCAACCACATTTGTTCTACAACTATTTACAAATCTTGATAAACAACAGAAAAACGAAATAAAAAAATTGTTGCTACCTCTTTTACTTATTACTCTGTATTTTGTAAGAAGTACTTAAAAGGTCAACGCCCGGGCGTTATACCTACGCTCAGAGTTAATGCCGGTTCAGAGACAACAAATAAGTTTTGTATGGGAAAATTAAAATTAAAAAAACTATTCATTTTAAAAGTCGTAGATAATACATATATATTGTTATGATTTTTGTAAAATATATGAAATTGAAACGTTAAGTAAAAATCAAGCTAGATTATGAATGATAAAAATATAACATTTACAATGAAAATGATTTTGTATATATAGAGAACCATCTCACGAGAATAAGAGCGGCACTGGTTTTGCATAATGTTGTCGGAGTAGTAAATCGCCTTAGGACCAGAAATCATTTAAGCCTGTACACAATAGCTATATCGAGAAAAATGTTATGACTTTATTTAAGTATGTTTATTTCTAAAGAAACTGAATAAGTACCGATAAGACTTTAAGGGCAATGTTAGGCTTCCGATTACTTTTAAACATATAACATTTTTTTATATAAAAATGGTATAAAATCGAAATATTGTAAAAAAATTTTGACGGGTTTAATCTTTTCGAACGATTTAATAATCGCTGTTACTAATATTAATCTTAACAAAAATACTACTTTGTCTTTCAGATATATCATAATAATTAGGTCTTATACATTATTATTACATTTTTACATTTTGTATATTTTTTTATAAAATGAGGATACGACACCAAGACCTTATTAATGCCAAACCAATTTTAACAAAACTTTAATCAGATGTAAAATAACAACAAATAAATTATACACACATTTATCTTTTGCTATATTTATTATTATTGTGAAGAATTTTTAATAATTTATCAACATAAATAATATATAATAATAAAAGATATAAACTATATCACAATAGCTTAAAAATACATTTATATGTAAAATATTAAAGTTGTACATTATGTGGTAAATATTTTACTACTTTTCTAAAATATATTTTATATTGCTTTCAAAGATCTTATAAAACGTGAACTCCTTAGACGTTAAAAGATTTGAATATTTCCTACTTCACATTATGGAGAGTATTCTTATCTGTTTTCAATAAAATAGAATATGTTTAAGAAAAGGATGCTTTAAGAAGAGCTTTTACAAAATTATATTCAATTCGTGGCGTCGTTTGTTATTTATTTATTTATTTAATTCTTTATTGCACAAAAACAAAATTATGTACAAAAGGCGGGCTTAACTTCTACCAGCCAACCTTAGTATGTACACTACCAGCCAACCTTAGGAAGTACAGGAGAGGTATTGGTAGGCGTGCAAAAAGATAAAATAATAATAAAAACAACAGAAAAGCATAACAAAACTCTAAAGAAAAAAATTATACTAAAATAAATAATTATTATAAAAATACGGATACAAAAAAATATAGGTACATATTATATTAACGCGTAAGGATAATTAATTCGATACAATTTTTGTAATTATAATGGAATATATAATATATACGGCATATAATACATATGATATATAATACTTATGACATATATTGATATATAAATATATATTATATTAATTATTTGAGATAAAGTTCTTTCACTCGGCCCTCGAACGGCTCACGAGTTGAGACTATTCTTACATGTTTCGGTAATTCGTTTCACAATCTGACAGCAGCTACAGTAAATGAGTTGGACCAGAAACCAGTACGATGAATAGGTGTATGAAGCAAGAACGAAGCAATCTGTTATGTGTATCCGCTAAAAAGGAAAAATTACATTTTAAATAAACAGGAGTGGAAGGATTAAGCAAAATAGAGTATAGTAGACACAGGGTTCTTAGATTTCTGCGTTTACGAATGGACAACCATTTTAGTTTTGACTTAAATTTAGAGATATGGTCAAACTTACGAAGTCCGAAAATGAAGCAGATACAAGTGTTAAGCAGGCGGTCTAATTTATTTAGAAGAACTTCATTGGCGTCGACATAGCACACATCAGCATAGTCAAGGATAGGCAGCAATAACAAATTAACCAACTGTAATTTGTAAAATTAATAAACTGTATAAAGTTTTTGAGCCTTAACAATGGGTGAAATGTGCTATAAAATTTACGTGACAGTTCTTTTATTTGATGCTGCCAACTAAGAGAGCTGTTTAAAAACATTACCAAAATTTTACACATATTTTAATGAATGTTGGTCAATATGGGCCAACTGGCGGTAGCTACCAATAATAATTGCTTGACATTTACTACGGTTAACTTCTATTCCAAAATCATTAGACTAATGCAATATTCGCTGAAGAGCAGCGTTTACGGAGGGGCCAACTGGCGGTAGCTACCAATAATAATTGCTTGACATTTACTACGGTTAACTTCTATTCCAAAATCATTAGACTAATGCAATATTCGCTGAAGAGCAGCGTTTACGGAGGGGCCAACTGGCGGTAGCTACCAATAATAATTGCTTGACATTTATTACGGTTAACTTCTATTCCAAAATCATTAGACTAATGCAATATTCGCTGAAGAGCAGCGTTTACGGAGGGGTCAACTGGCGGTAGCTACCAATAATAATTGCTTGACATTTACTACGGTTAACTTCTATTCCAAAATCATTAGACTAATGCAATATTCGCTGAAGAGCAGCGTTTACGGAGGGGGCAACTGGCGGTAGCTACCAATAATAATTGCTTGACATTTACTACGGTTAACTTCTATTCCAAAATCATTAGACTAATGCAATATTCGCTGAAGAGCAGCGTTTACGGAGTGAATATCCTGGTCTTAAATCTATTTCTGTATGCGTATAAAGCTGCAAGTCATCGACGTAAAGGTGGTAATGACAATTTCAGTCAGAGGTGATAGAAATTATAAAAAGAGAACTAGAAGAGAGAAGAGAGGGACTCCAGGAACCACATCACTCCAATCAGAGAGACCTTCCTCAGTGCGAATGGCCTGCTCCCTCCCTGATATGATATGAGGAGAAACACCTGATAGAAGAAGCCGAGATGTTGTAACTGAATAGCACCGCAAGTAAGAGGTCATGGACAACAGTACCAAAAGCGTTACTAAAATCAATCAGTACAAGAATTGTAACATATTGGTTTTCCATACGTTGACGAATGTCTTTGGTAACCCTTAACAGAGCTGTACTTGTGGTGTGTCCAGTGCAGAAGCCTGATTGTAACGGGTCCAGCAAGATATACTTTAAAATGAATCGGGGAAATTGGGAGTGAACAACGGATTCAAATATCTTAGATAAAAACGGAAATATTGAAATGGGACGGTAGTGAGAAGATAATGAAGGATTGGAAATCTTTAGAAGTGGGAGAATATGCGCTTTGTGCCACAGATGTGGAAAACTAACAGAGAAAAAAAAGTAAAAGTTATTTATTTTGGACAAGGGATCGATCGATAAGCGCGTCTATAATGAACATTATCATAGTCCGATTAATACCGTCGTGTGTTAACATTTAATTTTCATGTATATATTGTATATTTACTTATTCATATTTTTCTAAAGATTCGATTCAAAAGAAATATTGTGAGATCATATTAATCTATTTATTTTGAAATATAATATTATTTATATTCCATAAGTTAGTTCTTAAAATATATATATACTTTTAATTATAATTCTAAATGTAATATAGAAAATAATGTAACTATGTAATTACTTGTTAATTTTTCAAATCAAAGTCAAATGTGTAGCTATAATACATCTGATTAACAAATTGTTACTTCTTGTTTTCTAAACTAAGAGAGAAGTTTCCATCTGGTTATTGATCGGATTATTTTGACAGCGCTCAAAGAGGGACTGGACGGCTATCGTAAATTCTCTCTTTTATGACCCAGTAATGGCCGATAACACCAGGCACTGCGACTGTTAGGCAAAGATTTTAAAAAGGTTTTGGACTAAAAAATATTGGATATTCGAATTTTTTTTTGCTTCTCATTTACAGTATAGAGTTGCTTGAAAGACAAGCGTATGTGGACTTATAATTATTATTCAAGTAAGTCACATTAAAAAGCTCAATGATCCTCAAATGTTGGTAATTTCTAAAATATTATAAATAAAGGCAATCGGATAAACAGCTATCGTTAATTTTCAGTTTATTGCATTTCAAAATATATTTAAAATTACATTTAAAATATATTTGTTCATTTTATTTGATTGAACGTTAATTTGCATAATAGTGCCTGCAAACAATACATTAATATAAATTGATTCATTATTATAAGTAATTTAATATACGTTAATTAGTTACATATACACAAACATTATCAATATTATATTATTTTCTTTTAAACTGACGACTTTGTGAATTTTGAAAAGGTTTTTTTCGATAAGCAGAATCATAATAATACGGATGTTTTAACTAAGAAATCAACAAATCAGTTCTCTCTTATTCTGTATCTTGATTCTTAAATCATTGATTACTTCTCGGCATAACATATTTTATCATAATGCTTTTTATCAAATCTCCAATAATTAACTACACGAGTCACGACTACCATGTACCAATTTTGAACATTGGTTTCCAGAGTTATGATACATAAATATTATGTATTAATGAGAAAGGAATACTAAATAATAAGCTTGTACTGATACTAACTTGCTTACTTCACTAGGTTTTGTTTCAGAACGTTGCAATCATTTTCATAACGAATTATTGCACGTTAGTATGTATGACGAATACATCCATTAGAAGTTTGTATTTGCTTCCACAGCATCAAAGTTGGGATTAGTTTCGTGTACAAAGTCATTAATCTTTCAAAAGTAGCCGCGAGTTACGGAAAGAGAATTTAAGTTTTGGTTGTATTGCCCAATTTGTAAATACATTAATAACTCTTAAGTCCTACTTACTAAGTATTGGAGTGTCGAAAAGTCATACCCTTATATTAGCTATTAAAGCTTCTGATATTATTAAGTGTCTTAGGCAACTACATTACTAGTACTATAAATGGTCTAAGAAATACTCTTTCTTGTTAGTTAAGTTTTATTTTACTATTTAAGAGACAATAACACGAAATAATGAAATTAGTATATCTCATAAATTAAAAAATATTTAAAAATTATGCTATATTGGGAAAACGAATAAAACGTTATTTTCGTCTGAAAAAATGAAATAAAATTTATGTACGAAATGCTAATTACAATAAAATAGATATAATATAAGAGTAGATCAAAACGGAAATAGAGCCAGAATTAATATCAGTATGTTTAACTGACGCGGTTTAAGTAATCCATAAAGGCTTAAAATATCTATAAACATGTATAGCCATGTTAAGCTTATTTAAATTTGTATAAATATAGAATGAAAAATAAACCGATACGGGCAGGGATTCGAACCCGCGACTACTGGGAAACCGTCTTGGCGCTTTACTGACTGAGTATCTTTATGGATGCTTATATAAACATCCATAAAGGTACAATACAGTTCTTAACATAATGCCATGATCTAAATATCTCAACCTTTCTATAAATCCAAATGCCACAATCTGCTAAAACCAAAACAATAAAAAAAACTATAATGTTCGGAAATGTCTATAAACATGTATAGCCATGTTAAGCTTATTCTAAATTTTAATACATTTAGATTGAAAAATAAACAGATACGGGCAGGGATTCGAACCCGCGACCTCTGGGAAACCGTCCCGTCGCTCTACCAATTGAGCTGATACAATAAAAAACTGTAATTTAATAATTGTTTAAGTTTGTGTTTACCGATATAATGAAATACGTTTTTTAACGTTAATAACATTTGCTATATTAACAACTACAAAATATATATAGAGAAATTTTACGGCACAATATAAGACATGTTTTATTCTTTTAAAATACACGATACATTTTGTGCTAAAATAGTCGGATGGAAGATTGATAACAAAAATTTAAGCTTATGTGTGAAATGCGAAACCTATCATTAAAATAACTATAAAAAAATCCTTAACTAATAATAATTTATTTCAAAATATGTTTTTTTTTAAATTGACCAGAGAACTAAGACATTTATATATTATAAAATAAAAAAAATCATTATATTTTGAATATACCTATTTGAAATAATTAGATAATATATTTAAATAATTCTACATAAATGATCAATATAATATAAAAGCATTGTAAATTCGGAAAGATATTGGAGCTTTCAAAATGAGCAGTAATTTTGGTTTGTCTGATCATAAATAGAGTCGGCTGGGCGCTGCACTGGCTTCCTTCCGGCTACGCTACGCTGGTGAAGGACGGCTATTTTGTTTCAACTCGCTATTATTTTTGTACGTAAAAAAGATTTCTTGTTTTGTTTAGTTTGTTTGAGATATTTAAAAATTTAGATAAAAATCATCGATTTAATTAAATCAATAACAACAATAGACATTATTGTTGAAATTATTTAAAAATCAGAATCATAATAATTAAATTTAATAAGAAGTTTATAATCTTTTACGTCGTACCATTTCTGTTTACTAATTGGAGGCTTATAGTTTTTACATACCTTGGTAAGTACAAGGGGTAGATAATTAAAACTCTTTTCGCTCTAGTCGACCCTTCCTTATTATCAACATGGTATGCTGCATAACTTTGTATCTATAGCTGCTTATCAGCTAAAGAAATTAGAAATTTTTGTTATAATTATTAAACATTTCTTATTATATTTCTAATGTTTTTTTCAAGCATTAAAATCGATACTAAATAAATTTCGTCACTTAAAATAATAAACATAAACATTCGCTGACTAACATATTAATATACTCGCTTTTGTGATTATATTACAATAATACTTAAAGTATAACTTTTTCGTAACGATATCATTGATGAAAACATATGTATATTTAAAAATATGCTTTTTAATCATCTATTAGATAGACATGTATCATATTTCAAGTAGATTTTTTTTAGATCTATTATATATCTTTCAAACATATGAGATATGAGTAGTCTGGCCGTAAATATTGTTACAATTAAAAATAAAAAAAAATGACATTTGCATTTGGAATCTGTCATTTTTATACGATTATTCATTGTGTTCTCATTCTCATATTGGCGCCAATATATTGTACAATATTTTGCGATATTAATACGGAGTGGGGTTATGAAGAGAACAGAATCGTTGTGATTGCATTACACAAAGTAGGTATGGAGCCAAATATAATTTTTAAAACTCTCCATACACTTGTTTCAAATGTTGTCAAATGTGTAACGGGCTATTAATAGGTATAATGAGTCTTCCTCTGTTTGTGACAGAGAAAAACCTGGCCGTCCACGTAGTGTTAGTACGAAAAAGGTGGTCAAAGCAGTAAGGGAAAGAATTCGATGTCAAAATCCTGTCTGAAAGCAAAAAAAAATATCTCGGGAAATGAAGATGACGATGCACCTAGAAATATGTCGCGTATTTTAAGAGATGACTTAGGATTTGACTTGGACTCCCTGGGCAGCAACGGTTACGGAGAAACTTCGGGTTCTCACGTTGGCTAATATTCATAATAATCAGTCCATGGCTGGCCAGGGCAGGTAACCTTTCGGGGTGGCTTGCTTGCGGGGTGCTCGGGCCTATTTTCATTGTTTGATCGCGTTGGAAAGTTGGCTTGGGCGTCGAGGGTGGGAGGGCGCAAGCCCTCTTTGCCGGTATCGGCTGCGGAATCGCTCGTGGTACTTCTTTGATAGTAGAGTGGACTGTAGAGTGGTTCCGTGGCTGTTTAGGGAGGGCACGGCGATCGGTTTCTTGCTGAGGGAGAGGCCTTCTGCGGCAATTAGGGTCTGGACCTCTTTCCACCAAGCACTTTAGAGAGGGTGCTCGGTGGGGAGACGGTCTAGGACGTTGCTTGGATTAATCTTTGCCAAGTGCGACGCCACCGTGGCGCTTAGTGATGGTTAGTCTGGGCATGGTGGGTTCCCGACTTTTGCCTTTTTCTTGCTGGTCTCGGCTGATCACCGTGGCCGGCGGTAAAGGCCTGTCGGGTTCGACGTTGGGCCCCCTACTTTAGTGCGGCCCGGCGCGTGGTTCGTCGTTTGACCAAAGCCGCTAAACCCGCTGGGTCGTATCGAGAGTCTATCTGTCTTCTGTCTGTTTGTCTGTCTGTCTGTCTTCTAGTCTGTCTGTCGTCCACCTGACCGGTGGTCTTCTCTCGGGGAGGCTACCGCGGCGGGACTGGACAAGGTTGATGATGGTCGAGTCGGGTTACCCACATGATTCCCTGAGACCATGTCCGGCCAGAAGGGGGTCTCGGCCCCCTTCAGAGGTAGCAGGCTTGAGTGGGGTGAAGGGGATCCCTCCACGATCTTTCAAGCCTGTGAAAAAGGGATGGGTTCTCCTCGTTGCGGGGTGCCCTCTTTGTGGATCACGTCGGCGCATCCCGTGGTGTTCCATTATTACGGCGGCGGCAACCGTCAGGTTTAGTGAGTAGGAGTCTCACATAACCACCTCCATCATCCCCTGGATGGAGATGTGTATCCATGAGGATTCCTGATGTTAAAAAAAGAAGGACTTGCAGCCTATAAGAGACGCACTGGTAATTTCTTAATTAATAAATTTAAGATGAATAGGGTGGTAAAATCGAAACAACTAATGAAGCGGTACGCAAAGGGAGGTCACAGAAAAACTTTGCTTGCGGATGAGATTGTTTTTACAATTGACCAATATTTTAACATACAAAATTACCGTATTTATGCTCAAAACTTAAAGGAAGCTTCCCAATTAGTCGAGTGCAACGTGGGCATTATCCGACTTCAGTGATGGTTTGGTGGGGTGTTAGCTATGAAGGAGTGACTGAGCCATATTTTTGTGTAAAAAGTATCAAAACATCGGTACAAGTGTATAAAGATACCATTCTTGAGAATGCTAGTTAAGCCTCTTAATAACACCACGTTCAATAACTAAGTACGGTTCTTCCAGCAAGACTCGGCGCCAGGTCATAAAGCGGAAGCGAACGTCTCGGACTTCATCAGAACTGAAGACTGGCAGTCATCTAGTCCCGATCTTAATCCGCTGAATTATGATTTAGGGGAGAGCAGGTAGGATTCGTACAGTTTTTATTCTAAGCTTTATAACAGAAAAGTATTTAGTTGTTGCAAAATAACTTTAATGCGGCTGTATATCCTATATATTTGTCTATAGTTACAGTAAAGTTAGGTGCTGATACAAAATACTATAATGAAGCAACAGCAATATTTCTGAAAAATAGGAAACGTACGAAACTACCCCACACGCGGGGTAGCTTCGTACAGAGGAAAGGGTGCCTTCGTACATTGTGGGGAGCTTTCATACACAATAAATAAAACAGCATATTATATGAAATTATTCATTTATTGAGATCAAAAATAACACAAAATGTACTCTAAATGTAGTTATAATTAATAATGCAGTCTTTTACAATCATCTTCGTAAAATCTAAGTCATAAAATCAACATTTAACTCAACCATTATAAAACTAATTAATAGGATCTGTTATTGCACGTTATACATTGTGAGATCTTTTTCAAAACTCAGTATATCAGCTGTTCTTGCTGTAAAAGCAGATTTAGGCGGCGGAAGTACACAGACCACGTCTGATAAATAAACGGTTCCTTCATCTTTATTATTAGGAAAAACAAATTTCCAGGTTCCAGGCTTCTTTCTCAAAAATGAAACTTTATATTCAGTTGGGCTATATTTGGCTATCACCAGTCCAATATAATGTAAAACTGTCTTCTTTTTTTCGAATTTCACTAACAGAAAGCTTTCTTCTTTAATGTTTTCGGTCAAAACTGGAATTTCGTTCTCCACATCAGATCCTACTGATCTGTCATCAAAGGGTGAACAAGAGCTTTCTCTCAAACTTATGTCAGTCTCATCGTTATCAGTCTCAGCCTCTGAAATTTTCTTTTGTTTCTTTGGTTTAGCTTCTTTATTTATATCTGATAGTAAATTTAATGTACGTTTCATCTCTTTAGCCATCTGTTTTCTCTCTTGTTCCTTTTTCTTTAATTTTTTGGCTTTTTCTACTTCTATTAGTCTATTCTTTTCGGGAGTATCTGTATATATCCGTGATTTTCCAGGCAGTTTACCTTTTTTCTTCTTTCTAGTCGTATTTTTGTCCACTTTAGGGTAAGGTCGGACAATTTCAGGCGTAATTAATCCCACGGATGATGTACTCGGTAATACTGGTGATGGTGACAATATCGATGATAGATCTTGTTGAGTAAGATTTGTTTCTTCAGGTACAATTTGTTGCATGGTATCATTTAGACCTACTGCAGAATCGGTGTGGTAGACTTGCACGGCTTCAAATTCTTCATCACTGAATTTTAATTTATTAAAAGGCCATATACCAGTTTTTTCAAAAGCATTGGAAATGTTTTTGCTATTAAATGATTCAAAATAGGCAATCTTGGCTAGTTTCGGAATGTTGTATATATTTAGAGTTTTTCCCGGGTTATTCACGTGCCAGTCATTAAATGCTATCTTTAATTTAGCTTTAAAAGGTCCAAATACACCAACGTCTAACGGCTGAAAACGGTGTGTCGTGTGGAGAGGAAATGACATATAAATAATACCGTTATCACGTGCATAATCTACCGCTTCTATTGTAACGTGGCTTTCGTGATTGTCGACTAGCAGGAGAATTGGATTATCTTTAGAGCAGCATTTTTTTTTTTTTTTTTTTTTTTTTATACGATCTAGGGCAATGCTTGACTACATTCCACCTGATGGTAAGTGGAATGTAGTCTTAGATGGTAAGGCGCATTGCCCTAGCAACCTATTCACTCTTCTCTTGAAGACACCCACATTATATTTGGCCGGAAATACCGACGCAGGCAAATTGTTCCAGTCCTTCGCTGTACGCACTAAAAATGAGGAAGCAAAGCGCTTCGTTCGGACAGGTGGAATGTCCACAACAAAAGGATGGATACCTGCCGTGCGTCGGGACGTCCGGTGATGGAAGGGGGACGGGGGAACTAAGTCGTGTAGTTCCTGCGCACACTCACCAAAATGTATCCTATAGAATACTGAGAGGCTAGCAATTTTACGCCTGTGTTCAAGGCTTTGGAGGTCGGCTTCGACCAATTCGGGATCGCCTATAAGCCTCTTTGCTCGCCTCTTAATTGAGTCCAGAACCGCAAGATGAGACTTTGCGGCACCAGCAAATATGTGTCCACAGTACTCTACACACGACCGGATCTGTGCTTTGTATAAAACAAGAAGCTGTCCCGGTGTAAAGTACTGCCGAACCTTCGCAAGAACGGCAAGCTTTGCTGCTGCTGCTCTTGCTCTGGACTCAATGAACCGACCAAAGTTGAGGTTCGAGGAAATCTCTAAGCCTAACAACTGAAGCAGGTCACTGTATTCCAAGGATACATTCCGGAAAGTAGGAGCCAAGGTGAAAGGGCTCCTTTTGGCGGTGAATAGACACGTCTGCGTTTTGGTGGCGTTGAACTTGACAAGATTGGCATTGCTCCATGCGGAGACTGCCTGAAGTTTGTCATTCAAACGTTGCACCATGGCTTCTCTTTCAGACTGTACTTGATCTCGACTAGCCCGAGTACTCGGCAGATATCTTTCTACAACTGTGCTGTCGTCTGCATACCCATAGATACCGGGCTTCAACAGATCATTAATGTGCAGCAGAAACAGAGTTGCAGAAAGAACGGACCCCTGAGGCACTCCGGCATTTATTGTCAAGGGTTCCGAGGAACACCCGTCGACAACTACTCGGAGAGATCTGTGGCTCAGAAAGTCCGTTACCCAGCCGATCAGACCAGGAGATATACCGTACGCTGAAAGCTTGCATATAAGGCTCGCATGCCAGACCCTGTCAAATGCCCTCGAGACGTCCAGAGAGACGGCGACCGCTTCTCCGTTCTTCTCGATGGCCTCGCCTAAAATGTGAGTAGCATACACTAGGAGGTCCCCAGTAGACCTATTACGGCGAAACCCGTACTGTCGGTCACTGAGGAGATCGTTACCTTCTAGGTATGCTAGTAGGCGCAAGTTCAATACACGCTCCATAATCTTGCAGAGTATGGAGGTGATTGAAATCGGTCTGTAATTGACAGGGTCGGCACGGCTGCCTTTTTTGGGCACGGGTTGCACATTAGCAAGCTTCCAGGATTTTGGCACTATTCCAGTCATGAAAGAAAGGCGATACAGACGTGTCAGTACAGGAGACAACTCAGCTGCGCATGTCTTGAGCAGAATGGCTGGTATACCATCAGGACCACTGGCTTTATTCACATCTAAACGACACAATGTTCTCCATACCTCTTTGTTAGTGATGCGGATTTCAGGCATCGAAATACCGCAGTGAGGAAGATGTGCTGGAGAAGCATTGCCAGTGTCTAGATGCGAATTATCAGCAAACAGAGAAGCAAGTACATTCGCTTTCTCTGTTGCTGTGTGGGCCAGGGATCCATCCGGCTTCAGCAGAGCAGGCAGTGAGGGTTGGCAGAAATTCGACTCGATCGCTTTCGCAAGAGACCAGAAAGCTCGACTGCCAGTTGGTCTGGCAGAGAGCTTTTCGCCATTCTTAGCGATACGATCGAGACGAGCCTTCCGCAATGCCTTTTTGTAGGACTTGGCAGCTTGGTTAAAGGCTCTCTTCTTTATACTTACATCCGGAGTTTTCCGGCATCGAGCATCAGCCCAAATGAGGTACGCTGAATGTTTTCGGTCATGTGCATGACGACATTCGGCATTAAACCATGGGCGAGCTTTGCCACCAATGGGTACGTCAGCAAAAGGAATAAAATACTCCATTGCTTGATGCACCACATCGGTTATAGCATCCGCGCAACTCGACGGATCCAAAGAAGAGAAGCATACCTGCCGCCAAGGATAAGACGCAAAAAAGTGCCGCATCTCATCCCAATCTGCTGACTTGTATTTCCATACTCGCCTAACACCATGTGGTTCGAAAGCTGGTGGGGAATATGAAAATACAGATTTCACCAGACAGTGATCGGAGGTTCCCAAGGGGGACGTGACCTCTACACGATACCTGTCCGGATGAGTTGTCAGCAGAAGGTCCAGGCAATTGGCTGTATGGCCTACCACATCTGGCACCCTTGTCGCTTGCTTCACCAGCTGAAAGAGGTCCAAGGACAACGCAAAGTTCCGCGCTTCTCTTCCAGCATGGTCGGTCTTCTGGTACGGGAACAGCCAGTCCTGATGACCGGCATTAAAGTCCCCCAGAAAGACGAGCTGCGCCGAAGGGTACTGATACAGAGCCATATCTGCAGCCTCACTGAGATACTCAAATAAACGAGTTGTCTCCTGGTCACCGCTGTGCGAACGATAGACACAGGAATACAGGATTTTTTCGTTTCCTGTGTCCACTAAAACCCATAGGGAAGAAAAAGTGGGGTCTTCAAGGTGACGGAGACGCTGAATACAGAGGTCGTTCCGCGCGTACATACTGACTCCGGCCCGTGAGCGAAAGTTGTGCTCTAACGAGTAACCGGGATAATCCAAGTATGCAGCGCTCAAAGGACATTGTATCTGCGTCTCCGTCAAAAAGAGCAAGTGCGGCTGCTCTGTCTCCAGGTGGTGGTGGACAGCTAAAAGATTTGAGTGCAAACCCCTGATATTAGTGAGGTGCACTTTATATGAGGAGGAGTGCAACCGCTGTGCAACCTTGTTCCTTTTTTTTAACTTTTTCATAAAAAATAAATATAAAAGTGAATAGGGATGGGAAATGGCAGTTGAACGAGACGGTACGTATCGAACCCGACGTCGAAATTGGTGATGCCTTGCCACTGGGAGGCTAGCCTGGAGACTGCGGGGACGCCCGAACCCCCCCAGGGATCGCCATCGGGCCTCCTCGTCTGGTCGCCAACCAGCACGATGGAGCCACCCTGGGATTTTTCACAGCTGGCGGGGCAGCCTTTCGTGGGTGGCTAACCCACTAATTGGGCCCCCAACTATCTGCGGGCGGCCAGCGGAAAGCCGTCGCTTCGGATCCCGCTACCCTCCTCGACTAGACACCCGACAAAACAAACACCATCCCGACGTCAAACCGGTTCGCCAACGCACCGCAACTGTTCAGACCCATTTCCCATAAACGGCTTCATCGAGCAACGTGCCGGAACACGACTAGGTCGCTTTGCGGCACGACTCTGCCCGATGGGTGGTAACTTTGCCGGCGACCGGATGTTATGGTCTACCACCAAGAAAATGTGGATGTGCATGTTTTTTTTTTAATGTGTTTTAGGACCTCCAAAAAGATACTGGAATTTATCCAACCACTCTTAGTAGCCATTCCTAGGCTACCCTCTGGTGCACCTTCTATAAAATGATCCTTGAAATGAACCCTGGGAAAAATGAACAATGGCGGGACTGTGTTACCACTTGCTGAAATAATTCCTCCGAACGTTACCAGTTCACCTCTCTCTGCCGATACAAGTTGACCAATTTGTTTTAGATTTTTCTCAGCTAGTACCTTTGGCGTGCTCAAGACCGTGGATATACCTGACTCGTCAAAATTATATATTCGATCTGCAGTGAATGCATATTTAGTCAATACCCTTTCTAAGTTTTCGTAGAAATCATTGACTGCTGTCTTGTTGAACGCATAAGATCGAGCTGCACTCGTATTTTCTGGTTTCCGTAGACTTAGATTCACGTTTCGCCGTCGATAACTATCCAGCCATTCTTTACCTGCCATTTTGTTTTGAATCCAGCTAGGTGGAAAACGCAGCTGGTTTACTGTTGCGAATTCGTACGCCAGTTTCCTTACTTGTATTATAGTCAATCCATAATGCATCTTGGAACATTTTGCGATGTAAATATTCAATAAAGTCTCTTCTTCTGTAGTAAACACTTGATTAGACGTGAACTTGGAACTATATATACGCAATGAACTATGGTTACCATCATTTTCAGCTGCAGCCTTTTTTTTAAAGTTGTTTAAGCGACTTTGAAGTGTTGTTGGTTTGATGCCGTATTTTTGTGCCGATTTTCTAATAGACAAAGTCTTATTTAAAACTTCATTCATCGCAGATTGTACATCCTCTTCGTTTACTTCTCCCGTTCTAGTACCCTTTTTCACATATATTCGCGGCATGATCCTGAAATAATAGTATTTGTATGAAGAATCATTTTTAATACATACGGGGTACATTCGTACAGTACGAATCTACCCCACTCATAACCGCACGAAAGTACCCCAACCTAAACATTCAACAAATAAAGGTTCAAATAACAATAATGGTATTTGTTATACCAAAATCAATGTTTACATAATAATCTAAGGCACTTATTAATCATCTTTTATAAACAACTTAAACAATTTGTGCCTAACGTTTTATAAATGAATGATTTTAAAGACAAATCGAAAAATTACTTACAAGCAGTGAAAACATGTATCGACTCGTTTCGCCAGAACTCGCTGCGCGAATGCGGCTGCTTTTAGCTGTATGCGTAGACGCGAGTACTGGCCTCTTACACACACAAACACAACTGGCTTATCGTGTCGCATAGTGTAGTTATGACAACTGTACGAATGCTCCTACTGTACGAACCCTATCTGCTCTCCCCTATGGTCAGTTTTATAGAGTACAGCTTGCTCTAAACGCCATGATAATTTGGATTTCCTAGAATAATTCATACGATTGGCAGTGAAGAGCGCGTGCTTCTATTGATAACTGGCTTCAATGTTTAAGGGACTATATTGCAGCTAATGGATACTACTTCGAATAAACTTTTTATAATTTTATTTTTACATATTTGTGTAATAAACTAACACTAATATGCTTTTTTAATTATTAAATAGAATGATAAGTATATATTTTTCACACAAATATTTTTTTCGTTCTATTATATAATCAAAAAATATATGAGCATGTCGAATTTGATACAGAAGTGTAAAAACCATAAAATAAATATAGTTTTAAAAAACTAAAAAACACGTTTTAAAAATAAATCGAACTAAAAAGTAAAAAAATATTCGTAATATGGGAATGAATAATGGACAAAATATAATAAAACTATTGTCAAAAAAGCTTAGGGCGTTTTGTGCTATTTTACTACTTTTGTGGCATTTTTAAAGTCATGGTAGTGATTGAATATTTTCAAAAAGGATGAATTTTTAAATAAAATTTACTCTATTTTCTTTTTAGAAATGCAGATAATTATTAATTTTGAATTATTAGTTTCTTCGGTATAATTTTTTAGACCACAAACGTGCCTAATTTGTGTTATTCTCAAAGAACCTGTTAAAAATTATTACCCCTGGTGATCTTAACGAAAATATCGAATTAATCTTACCTAGTTATTGTACTGTCAATTGTCTTTTACAATTTCGAATGTTCCAATAGGATCCGATTATCTAAAGTAAGTGAAAATTGAATTCTCATAATACGAAATTTATATTTTATTATACATATTACATATTAGACATTATATATTAGTCTGTACGCGGTAGAAGTGGGAGCGAGAGGTATAACAGCAAAATCTCTCTATAGCCTACTTAAAGATCTTGGCCTTTCTAGAACAAGCATCGGTTCATTTCTAGAACGTACTTCAAAGGCGGCATTAGTAGGTTCTTTCCAAATTTGGTTAGGTAGGTGTTTAGGGTGAAGGTGAGCGTTTTTGCGCATAATAAAGGGGCCCCTTAAACCTACTCCTGGGTCGCAAGTCCCAGGCACTGCTTGCACTCCTCTCCTTGCAACGCGATGGGCCCGGCACCCGCACGGTGAATCCATGGATTGCTAAGAAGCTTCATCTTATCTAAATTGACAGCCCGGAGAGACGGGATGACGCTGGAAAGACAGTTGACGCTGGAAAGACAGCTGGCAGCTGGGAAGACAGCAGACTGCTGGAAAGACAGCCGAGGGCGATGGCCTAGCAAGCCAAGCCCGGGAACGTCGATAAACGCTAAAAGTCCAAATAAGAAAAATACCCCTAGGACAGTCCGAGAGGGGGGGCGGAAGAACTGTCCACCGGTTGACAATTACGGCGAAAACGGCGCGATAACGGAACTGAAATGCCCTACGTGCGGAAAAAATTACAAAAGACGAGCCTGGTTTATTAAACATCTTAAAACACACAATGGTGCTGAAGTGCGGCAACCGTCGGTAAGATCTTCAGTTTTCACTGCGGATAGAGTTTACCCTCATATATCTCATGGTGAGCCATTGAATGAAAACTACCAGGAGTCCATGACCATCCGGACGCGTCTTAGCATTCCAAATACTAAACAATCGACCTGGAAAGTACATGACCAAAATATAGCGGCCCTGTTAGAGCACCCGGGCTCAAATCAGGTACTCGATGCGCAAGTAGAGACTTTCCAAAATACTATTTACGACTACTTTAATGAGCACTATCCACCTACGAATCGTTATGCTCACAAAAATAAAGAAAACGGTTTTAAATTGAAAATGAGGAGGAAAAAAAGAGATCTTATAAAGAAACTTCGTATAGCCAAAGCCTTAGGCGATAATCAACTTAGTCACCAACTGTCTAGGGCATTGCGATCAATTCTTAAACTTATCCAAGGTATAACAAATCAAATAACCAAAAATCGTGATAGCTTTGATCGGGCAAAACATGAAGTAGACTTTGATAAAAATCCTTTTAAATACTCAAAAAACATTTTCAAAGATCAAAAAGGTAAGCTTCTCTTGACCAACGAGCAAATTTTCGACCATTATAAAAGCACATACGAAGTGCCAGAAAACCAAAGACTATATGGGGATCCAAACGAACACAAACCTGAGACTCCTACTGAAGATTTTCAAGCCAACCCACCAACTTTGGAGGAAATCAATAAAATAATTAAAATGAAACCATCTAAGTCAGCACCAGGTCCGGATGGTATCCCTTATATAGTTTACAAAAAATGTCCGTCGCTCCATAAACATCTTTTAAATATATTCGGTAAAATCTGGTCAAGAAAGCAAATACCGGTATCGTTCGGAAAAGCCCTTTTTGTCCTCATTCCGAAAAACGACAATGTCAATAATCCCAAGGATACTAGACCGATAGCCCTAACAAATACAATTTCCAAAATATTTTTCTCTTTTTTACAAACTAAAATGACGCAATTCATGATTAACAATAGATATTTCAGGCCTAATCACCAGAAAGGGTTTTTGCCCGGAATTTCTGGATGCCTGGAACATAATACGTTAATATCGGAAAGCCTTAAAGATGCTAGAACTAGCGAGAGACAAATTACGGTTTGTTGGATAGACTTAGAAAACGCCTTTGGGTCGGTACGACATGAACTAATGATGTTCGCGCTTAAATGGTATAACTTTCCTATGGTAGTTCGCGACATTATTGCATCATATTATTCAAAATTAAAATTCTCAATAATTTTTAATGAAAACCATTCAAAACCACTTAATTATAACGTTGGTTTATTTCAGGGCTGTTGTATTTCTCCTATTATATTTAATATAGTTATTAATATTTTAATAGACAAATTAATTAGAAATGAAAAAAAGTGGGGCTATCGGTTTAAGTTCAACAACAAATACACAGAATCCATACTAGCTTTTGCAGATGATCTCGCGATACTGACACGTAATCCGAAACAATGTCAGGTACTTTTAAATGTAGTTGAGGATTTCTGTACGTGGACGGGCGGATTGAGGACAAAACCAAGTAAATGTTTTAGTCTGTGTCTGGGTAGACGGAACACCAAATATACCTCTTACGATCCGGGTCTTATAATAGGCGGTCAGTGCGTTAGTACGGTTACGGAAGCAGCTCCGTTTAAATTTTTAGGTAAAAAAATCGATTACCAAGGCCGTACTCCATCGTTGGATGTAATAGTCGATAGCTTTTTAAACGATCTCAAAAAGGTAGACAACCAACCAATAAGTAACGTCAAAAAAGCTTGGATTTACGATAATTATTTAACATCACGTCTAAATTGGCCTTTCCTCGTGTATGATATAAATAAAACCCTTTTGTCAAAGTTAGATGCAAGCGTCATAAAGACATTGAAGTTATGGCTCGGGTTAGCGCACTCAGCGGACTCTTCAACCTTATTTAGAGACCGTAACAACTTTGGATTAAAATTAAAGAAACCATCGGAGCTCTACAAACATCTAAGAGTTACCAAAAGACATATCATCGGAAAATCTAAAGATGATACTGTAACTTCTCTCCCAAAAGACAAAGTTGCCTCAGAGCTCGAGTCACGACTTCAATTCCATAAAAAGTTTATGATAGGTGCTCAAACAAATAAAGTAGGGCTAGGATCAAGTAGGAAAGTTCAAGACATAGACATAACAAAATCTTTTATTCGACAAGACGAAAACGATAATTACCGACTCCACGCGATGAGCCTAGAAATTCAAAACGAATGGGTGACCATAGGAGATTTTTGTATTCCATTAGCTTTGAAGTGGCGCACCTTAATTTATGATTGGTCCCCAGCATTATTAAAATTCTATCTTAATGCATTCCAAATGACTCTCCCAGATCAAAGTAATTTAGTAAGATGGGGCAAAGCCACCGAAAAGTCTTGCAACATCTGTGGGGAGGCAATAGGAACCGCGAAACACCTATTAGTAGGGTGTAGGGTACTTCTAGATAAAGGTCAATACTCGCGTCGCCACGACAAGGTATTAGAAATCATACGGGAAGCGGTTAGTCTTTCAGTAGCAAGAGCGCGGAAGGGTATAACAACCACCGAACGATCTATAGAATTCGTTAAAGAAGGCTCCTCCAAAAAATCAAAAGCGAAGCCTTATTCAATATTAGGCGCGGCTCCTGATTGGATTCTCATGATGGACACGTATGAAAAGCATTACAAAATCCCTGGGGATGTTGGCGTTTCGTCATCCAGACCGGACTTATTCCTGTATTCGAAACATCTGAGGCGCGTGATACTTGTGGAGCTTACTGTTCCTTGGGAAACAAACATCCCAAGGGATCACACATTCAAGCTCAATAAGTATTACGAACTAACCAACGAACTGGTCAGGAATAAATTTATAGTTAGTCTGTACGCGGTAGAAGTGGGAGCGAGAGGTATAACAGCAAAATCTCTCTATAGCCTACTTAAAGATCTTGGCCTTTCTAGAACAAGCATCGGTTCATTTCTAGAACGTACTTCAAAGGCGGCATTAGTAGGTTCTTTCCAAATTTGGTTAGGTAGGGAGAGGAGTGTTTAGGGTGAAGGTGAGCGTTTTTGCGCATAATAAAGGGGCCCCTTAAACCTACTCCTGGGTCGCAAGTCCCAGGCACTGCTTGCACTCCTCTCCTTGCAACGCGATGGGCCCGGCACCCGCACGGTGAATCCATGGATTGCTAAGAAGCTTCATCGTATCTTTAGTTCGATTAGTTTTTATATATTTATATAACTTTTTTTTTGTCTGGCATGAATATCTTCCTTTCTCTCATTCGTCTTATAAAGCTTTTAGCTTCATAATTTATGAACTATATGTCTATAAATTTAAAACTATGTCAACAAACACTTGCACTTCAAGGTAAGTTTCCTGGTCATAAATTCAGTTCTATGACCCATTAGATTGTCGATATTACGCTCCAACGCGACCGTTATATAAAGCAAAGGCATTTGACGTTTACATTGAGAAAGAAATTTGTTTTTGGTTTTTTCGTACATTTTTAACCCCATAAACTATCTCTGCAATATCTATCTGGCTAAGGCCAGACTAAATGTTGGAAGTGAAGCATTCCATCGTCATCTGAACCGTGGCCGCTGTGACATTTACACAGATTAAAATAACTTTAAACGAAAGGCAAACGTTTCTAAAAAAATCTGCTATCTAGTAATGCTAATCGTAGTGTCACCCAAAAAACGTTGACCGTCTAAAGCAATTTGAAAAAAGATAAATCAGAATATATCAAGCAACTATCGCTTAAAAAAAATATAACTAACTGTCTAAATATAATATAATAAAGAAAGTAGATAGCTAATGTACTGTAAATACGTATAGTTTATATGAAATACTCGGCACAGTTCAAAGTTCGAAACAGCACAGGACAAGGATCTAAGTTTGTTAATTTCACATGGTCGCTGGACAAGAAACTTTATCAATCTGTGTACACCTAACTTTATAATTCCAGTGAAACGTAATTGAAACTGACTTCAATCTTTGTATAATATTGCATACTTTATCACTCAATGTGTAAGGAAGACGAGGACCAAGACATTGCAACTTAGTGAGTAGTTCAATATTGTTGAAAAAAATTGATGTTTAGAATATCAGTAAATAAATTTATTTTTCACATGTTTCTAATTGTGAGGTGTGCCTGAAATGTATTTTATTTTCAACAAACTTAAAAATTTGTTTAATTCTAAATTATAAGATTTGGTAATATATATGTATAAATTTATAAACAATATTATGTAACTTTACGTTAATTTGCTCTTGTCTATAGCTCTCACTAATAAAGTATAAACATACATTTATTTGGTGTTAAATAAGTTTCTTAACAAATCTCTCTCTTATTGAATAAAAGTGAGTTGCTCTATTTATTTTGTACAACTATAAAAATATTTTATAAGTGCTGCCCTAAATACTTTTCTTTAGGCTTAGTTTTTAATTTACCTTCTGAGAGACCAAGTTCGTTTAGATTGTTCTCTAAGACCATTTATATTTCATTAGGAAATAATTTTAGTGTTCTGGAGGGTTTTACTGAAATATAAATAATGGATATGAAGTTTTTATTCGGATGAGAATTCTGTGTAGGAATCGAACCTTCGAACAGATTTACTAATACGACTACTAGCTACATCATGCCATCATACAATATAAATAAAAAAAATACTTCATTTATATTTACTTCAATTCATACTCAAAAGTTTTACTTCACTCCATACTCAAAAATTTTACTTCATTTACTTTATATATTTTTACTAAAGCACTAGAAAAAGAGTAAAAAATATGAAGAGTAAAAAGTTATACATAATGAATGTAAGATCATTGCATAAAAAAAATCTAAAAAAGAGAGTGGTTCTTAAAAAGGCTTCGAAGAGTCCCTTTCTAAGGGGTAGGATGTTTTCTTTGAGCAGACTATCAATGGTGATGTATTTTTCATGAGCGAAAATCGCATTGTGTGTTTTCTAAACATCGATCTTCCGTGTTGATATCATCTTAAATCTTGCTATTTAGCTTATATATTCTGTACTAAGATTTAGATATTTCTACGTTATTTTTTGTGTACCTCAATAAACCCCTGAATGGCATAAGTAAATGGTACACTAGTATTATGTCACGCATGCCAAGGTACTGTTCCGCTCGTATAAGAAAGAAGATGTGATGTAGGTAAGTGTGAAAGCGATCCACAATTTAAAAAAAAATATATACTTTATAAATGTAGTGTTGTAATTTATCAGGAAAATAATTTCCTGATCTTGGAATTACTGTAAACAGTACAAATATGTACATAATTCAAGAAACATTCGTTTTTTTTTTATAAGACTATTATTTTGTTTTAGGCTGTTTCCATATGTGAATAACTAATATATTAATACCTACTGGTAAAGCTACTCCTGTATTTCTTTTTGTGCATAAAAGCGTATAATATCTTAAATAGTTCAGTTTTTGCGCATTGAGACAAATAAAAGTAATGAAAAATATTTTTACTGTGCTTTTAATAACTATCATCGCTACGCTCATCCTTTCTCTAGATCCTCTCATACACCGTTTTGGCTTATCATAAATATCTTCGTATACCCAAAACCGGCTTTTCCTTCACACCCGCAAAATGTCTTGCATGATGCCATTTGAAATGTTATAAACTGACTTCTGCGTATAACATTCTTATTCACCGCCCTTGAGTGGAGGAATGAATTAAATAAAGATTGGAAAAGAGAAGATTGGTGTTCCATTTCTCGTATATTACTCCCTGTTAAAACCGTACATATAATAGTGGATTTAATAATGTACATGTATATAACAAAATGAGATATTTACAATGAATGTTCTTTAGTATAATAGTAAATAGAGTAATTAGTTTTTCTCAGTAGTCGTAGTAGTAATTAGTTTTTCTCAGTAGTAAATAGAGTAATTAGTTTTTCAACAGTAATTTTGTAAGAGAAAAAAATAGTTTATTGAGCTATATTTGGTAAATAATTTGTAGTTATTGAACCACCATTTGAATTTTAGTATTAATATCTAGAAGGCTTTAATTTTAGCTCTGATTATGACACCCTCGCGTCGTGTAAATAGAGTCAGACTATTCATAATATGATGTATGACTATTAAAATAAAAAGAAATAAATCTGGCCTATTATACGAGCAAAAAAAACTAGGAACCACATGCGTAAAGATTTTTGAAGAAGGGGATTAACTTATTCTTCAATATTAAACAATAAATTTGTCAGATAACTATACAATGTTTAAATGTTACTTACTACTTACTTACTTACTTACTTTATTACTTACTTTCAACGACGGAGTAAGTTCTATACTTGTATATGTTGAAAAGAATTAATTAGGCGTCCATATTGACGTATTTTGGAGGTGAGTTTGTCTAATATAACAAAATGAGATATTTACAATGAATGTTCCTTAGTATAATAGTAAATAGAGTAATTAGTTTTTCTCTGGTAATGTATGAAACAACGATTAAATTTGTATGTGTATAATTTTCTCTACTCGATCTTTATTTTATTCTTTTAATTATAGACTATAAGGCAAATATAATAACATGTCATAATATTATGTGTATTAGCTACTCCGAGATGTAAATGTAATAAAAAAAAACAAGGAGACACGTATATACCTTATATAATAATCTTACCAATCATCTACGTCTATACCTACTACTACTTTTATTGGCCGGCATCGAATATCGATTTGGAATCACCCGAGATGCAAAAAGGTTTCAAATATATTTTACTTAGACGGGACAAATCTTTTTATTTGTTCCGAATAAAACTGTATTTATAATAAAAGGAAGATACGGCTTATTTTCATATACAATTCATGTTTATTTTATATAAGTTGTAAGTTATTTTGTTAACTGTTGGGGTGTGATTTTTATAGAGAGTGTGTGTGTGTGTGTGTGTGTGTGTGTGTGTGTGCGTGCGTGCGTGCGTGCGTGCGTGCGTGCGTGCGTGCGTGCGTGCGTGCGTGCGTGCGTGCGTGCGTGTGTGTATGTGTGTGTGTGTGATTTTTTTTTGTGATTTTTAAAATATAATAATGATTTGTAATGACTAAGACATACATTGAGAAAACCAGATAAAAAATACATCTCCCTACTTCACCCTGTATCCTGCTGCCCTTTATCCCTTTTTGATCCTCAATGGTGGCATTACAACGCAAGTTCCTATGTTTTTGTTGTTTTTGTATGTACCTATCACTAGCCGGTTTTCCCTTTACTATTACATTTTACGAACAGTAATTCTTTCAGAAAAAAATAGTTTGTTGAGCTATATTTGGTAAATAATTTGTAGCTATTGTACCACCATTTGCATTTTAGTATTAATATCTAGAAGGCTTTAATTTTAGCTCTGATTATGACACCCTCGTGTGTGAATAGAGTCAGACTATTCATTATATAATGTATGACTATTAAAATAAAAAGAAATAAATCTGGCCCATTATACGAGCAAAAAAACCTAGGAACTACATGCGTAAAGATTTTTGAATGAGGAGATTAACTTATTCTTCAATATTGAACACAAAATTATTCAGATAACTATACAATGTTTAAATGTTACTTACTACTTACTTACTTTATTACTTACTTTAATCGACGGAGTGAGTACTATACTTGTATATGTTGAAAAGAATTAATCTGGCGTCCATTTTGACGTGTTTTGGAGGTGAGTTTGTCTAATATTAATAATGAATAGTAAGAGCTAATAATATGTGTTTAAACGGTATAGAAACACGAACACGAAACACACAAATCTTGAGAAACAACCCAAAAATAACGAAACAAAAACATGTTTGCTCTCTTTTTTACTTATTATTACTCTGTATTTTGTAAAAAGTACTTAAAGAGTAAAAAAAAATTTATGGGAAAATTTAAATTTCAAAAACTATTAACTAAAAAAAAATATATGTTGTTGGAATTGATGTAAAGAGTCTGCCTGCAAGAGGTGGTCAACTAATTACAAATATGCCTGTATATTACAAAAAGTTTTTACTTTGAATAGATAAGAAGTTGGACGAAAACACTTTTTTTGTCTGTTTTCGAAAATCCTGAGACTACAGATGCCGACAGTCTAAGCTTTAATTTTTTCTTAGTGTTATTATGATCTTTGTTATAACATCCATGCATGGTTGTAAGATGCATATAAAAATAAACTAATTAAAAAAAGCATTTGATAAACAACTAGTCATTATAACGAAGTCTTTCAGAAAAACTTATTTTTCTTTATAAAATCTTGAACACTAAATAGAAATAATATTTTTTTTTATATTCATAATTATATATATATATATATATATATATATATATATATATATATATATATACAAATTCTAACAATAATTTTGGTACAAAAAGTTAATCATTTTATGTTTTAAAAAGATTAAAATTTATATTGTTATTAATAGGATATATTATTAATACCTAAATTAATAATACATATAACTATGTAAATGGAAAAACTAATGTTATAATTACCAGTAGTTACATTCCACTCCATGGTGGAAAAATTCCAATAAATTTTGGTGTTTGGGATAACTAACACTCTAGCTAATTAATTTGAGTACGTGCCTCGGTTTGTTTGTACAACCCTTAACTTTGCTGTTTACAATTTAACCCGGTACCATTAAAAAGTACACTCTATGTGTTAAAGAATGAGCCGACATTTCCCCAACTTACAAAATATTTGTCGGGCAGTGATATTGTATTTTAATCATAGCCTAAATAATTGGATGTTTAAGCGTAGAAATTACTATAATTTCTTAAATGTAAAGCAAAGTATATGTTAACTTCGATAATAAACCAACACCAAACCAAAATGTTACTTAAATTAGTAGGCAGTGTAGTTTATTATAATCGAAATCAGTTTTCTGTTTCTCGTAAAAATTGAATATTTTCCGGGCGTTGATAGCTTTTTTAATATATAACTACTATTTTATTTTTGGTTTGTTATGCACCTTGATGTATTTACGTCTTGCTGGAAGAGAATGCTTGTGGCATTATGCTGACCTTTGAAGGATGTGTGCAATTTTTATAAAATAAATATATAAATATTATTCTTTGTTTTTAATTTGGATAACAACCTATAAATATAAGTATTTATAATAATACATTTTATTAAAGTCATGCATAAAACGCGTAATGTATGTCACATTTACATGTGTGTAACATTTTTCAATACAATTGTTTGAAGTTCTGTGTCCTATATTGTTCAAGTAGCAAAAAAAGAAAAACCAACGTCTCCTTTGCCTCGTTACAATTTTATTATAGATTACCATAACACAAACTCTTTACAAAGATTCAGGAATTAAGAAAATTCATATTGTAATTATCTTAACTTAATTGTTTTTTTTAATCTTTGTGGTAAATTGGTGATTTTTTTGTCTTTAAAAATTTAAAATATGCTATTTGAAAAATAGCATATTTTAACTATGGGTAAAATATAATTTATGTTGCTTTTATATTAGGCCAAGGTTTATGACCCAATGATCAATACCATAATGGCCTCTGGAAACACATTAATACAATTAGATTTATTATTATATTATTAACTTCCTACTAATTAATGATAGAGAAGCTAATATATTTACTATGTAATAATATGTTTGAGTATATGATATAAATACACCTTTATTTAACTACAACTAAATTGGTTTTTGCTAATGAAATTTGGGGAAAATAATATCGAAATCGAATAATCGAAAAGATATATTGCTTACTTAGATTATAAAGAGGGCCATTAACAAAACCTATATTGAATATCATTAATGGATCAAAGTCACACGGTTTAAATAATTGCAATTGCAATTAAATTAATGTTGAAATATCCAAAGATTCATTATGAAAAGCATCAGATGTCTATATTACATGATTTAGCAGAAGAACACTCGTTGTTGGTTCACGCGATCCTAAAACTACATTTCTTATTGTAAAATCGAATTATTTAAAAGCTTTGTTGCTTAAGGAATTATCTACTACGTGATCCATGCTATGAAACCCGAAAGAACTGAAGCATTTCCAAGTTCAGAGAGCAATGTGCTCCTCCTGCTTGTGTTGATGATTTTTCACTTGATATTTATCTAAAACAAAAATATTTTTACCCAGAAATACACTATTTTTCTAACTAATCCTTAAGTTACAGCAATTTTAAGGAATGGCTCATAAACTATAAAATTAATGAGTATGCTCGAAGCCAGTCTTTACTATTATTTTCAGTATTAGGTATTTGCTTTACAGCGAAAAAAGTTTGTTTCTTTTGTAAAGTGTTATTCTATGAATACACTATAAATTCGTGTTATGTTGTTTTAACTTATTGTCAAACCTTTTATAACTTTACACTTTAACGTCGTATAATATAAATTAATAACATTTGAAACCTTAGCCGTTTTTCTAAAAAAAAAAAGTATAGCGTTGAGTGGAATTATTATTATCATTATTTTAATAGCAGTGATTTATTAATTTTAAAATGTGGCTGCATTAGTATCCTCAGAATATATATAGACTCTACCTTAGGGGTATTAAAAAAAATATGAATACATAAATTAACTCAATTTATAAAATATCACAATAATTAAAAATATATTTTTGATTTTAAACACCTTTTAGCAAAAATTAATCCGTTTTTAAGCTTCGTACTTCTTTAATGGAGTTCTTGTCTTTAATCGACAACACCGCGTTATAAAGTTATTTTTTTTTCAAAAATATGCTCTACTCCTTAAGTCGTGTTCAAAATTTTTAGTTGAATAAATCTACAGCTTTCTTGAAATACTTTCATTACCCATTTTTAAATGTGGATATAATAATTTATGTGCATAGTGTAACGTACCTTTGGTCCTCTAGTCATTTGGAGACAAGTATGCAATATTATACAAACAAGATTAATTTAAATTAATTAATTTAAGCAGTAATAGTAGTAATATACCAAAACTGAGGTAATTTTAGTTAAAAATAAAAACTTTTTTCCGTAACAGTAAACAAAGAGAATACGTAAGAAATATAAAAAAATGCATAAAATAATGTCATTGAAAATGACAATAACTGACATAACATACACATTATATATACATGGATTATTCTATTTTATCATATGCTATGACAGAAAGGGATAAAATTAAAGGCACTGGGAAACCAATTGTTCAAATCACTCTGCCTATTAACCTGGGTGACACTACTATTGACAAAAGATAGCGGATTTGACATAGATATATTTACTTTTTGTTTAATAGTATTTTTATCTGTGCAGATGCCACGACTCGGGAGACATTGCAATGTTGTATTACCAACATTGTTGTCCGTGACAGCTACGGTATGTAGTCTAGAAATAAAAAAATACTAATATTATATCAGGATTGCGTTATTATATGCAAGGTAAACTCCCAAAATAAAAAACAATCATATTGGACATTGTATGAACAAAGAGAGAGTACATCCACTGATTTCGTAAAATACTGTTTTAACCCAGATCTGTACATTTTGCCTGTACACTGAGAAAAATGTCAAGGTATACAGGTGGTATTCTCGATATCAATCTTTATGTATCTTTTTGTTACTTGATACCACGTGTCAAATCCGTATTCATTGACATTCAGTTCAAACTCTAAAAGATTTGGCCTTATTTTCGTCCTTATTTTAATGTTTACACTAAAATGGTGAATTGCAAAGGTGTTTTTGTTCTACAAACAAACGGCGGGTCGTACTGAAATTAATTAGCTGAAATTGTTAGTAAACCTACACATCAGAATTTATTGGCTTTTCCTTCCTTTACATCGCAGTGGAATAATATTGAAGCAAATCATAATGATATAGTTTTATGTTTTAAGTACGTCCTTATTTTTGTCCGTTTTTTGATTGCATAAGGAATACTAACCAATTATCTTTTATAGAATGTGTATAATCTTTGTTCCAAAGTCGATATATATATAAAAGTATATTAGTAATAAAAACTTAAAACCTAGTAAAAGAACGCTATCTCAAATAATAAAGTATTATATGTAGACTACATTATTTGTTATATATCTCATATGTATTAAATATTATGTCGGATATATCGTATGTATTATATGTCTTTTATATTATTATCTTATTATTTTTTTGAAAATTTTTATGTACATTTAGATATATAGATAGTCTTATACTATTCTTTTTTTTTTCTTTTACTTTTTATGTTTTGCACGCCTACCAACATCCTCTCCTGTACTTCGTAAGGTTGGCTGGTAGAGAATGTCTTTGTGGCATTAAGCCCGCCTTTTGTGCTTTATATTGTATATTGTGCAATAAAGAATTAAATAAATAAATAAAAACTTACAATAATGTTTACTTTTATAATACGAACCAAAGACTACCTAAATAGAAAAATAAAAGTAGAAAAAGAAGAAAAACCCTAAGACAACAAAAAAATATAATTACTTTTCCATTGCTTATTATAAACTATTTATATTATTAACACGTACATTGTTAAATTTATAGAATATGTAACAAACATGATATATTTAAAAATATAAAACACAAGAACATACAATTAAAATAATATACACTATACATATGTTTATCTATTTATATATAACATTACTTGGAAATGATCAAATATGTTTATTTTAGAAAAACATTCAACTCAAAAACTTTTATATAATTTAATATCACAATGAGGAAATGGGTTTTGAGTCCGCGTGAATTCACAACGAGTGTCCTTCTCAAAATCATGAAACAACGATGATTTATTACACGTTTATTGTTATTAATTGTATACATCACGGGATTTTTGTAATTAACAGTCGGATATTTGGACATTTATTTTATTACATTATTATTTAAATTTTGTCACTTTTATACAATAACAGTTGTGGTAAGGTTTTGTTTTATGTATATTATTGATAAATACAATATTAATTTATACACGCAATATCAACAACAATATATCTATCATTTTTTTCTTCTTTTATTTACAAGATGAGGGACATTGCTCTACCAACTGAGCTACCGTATCGCTGTCCGTCTCGGTGAATTAAGCATTCTATATGTGATCGTCTTTATCGGGACGGTGGTTTCCCAGTAGTCGCGGGTTCGAATCCCTGCCCGTATCGGTTTTTTACATTCTATATTTATATACATTTAAATAAGCTTAACATGGCTATACATGTTTAAAGATATTTTCAAGAAGATGAGGGAAGTTTACGCTGATTAGTACTTATAACTACGGAAAAGGCTCGAAATATAATTATTAAAGCAAATAGTGCTCGTAACAAATACTTAACATTTTTCGAATAAAATATTCACGGTACCTAAATTAATGTATGTAACTCTAATGTATAAATATAGTAAGAAGAAAAATATTAAGTAAGATATATATACTTTCTAGTATAATTTTATATTATTTTGTATTTAACCGAGATTTTGCTTTAAAGGGAAAAAATATAACGAAACCAAACAGATCCCTTTACGTAATAGCTAAACGACTTTTGCTTTGTGAAGTCTTTATATAACGGCCGCGTTGAAACGTGTTATCATCAATTTAATAGGTCACACAACACCAAATTTATGATCAAGAAACAAACCTAGAGCGCAATGTGAATATGATGACATAGTGTTTATTAAATGTCGATGAATTATGAAATTTTTATCATGAATATCCAATTATTTATACTGCAATATTTTATAACAAAGCAATGCTTTCGACCTCTCAAGCTCTACAATATCACAAAGAAAATGGGGAAAAATTATTCTTAGAAGCAATTTGTATTTTTCAATGGATTTAAAGTTAATCAGAGAGGAGATATATGGCAGATGGAGACAAAGTGATGAAAACGAGATAAGACAAAAGATATTTTATATTTACTTAACTAAATCACAAACAGGTTTTGTTGACAGGAAGAGTTGTAATTATTTTAAGAAGAGCTTTATATAGCATAAATATTCATGACGTAAATAGCAGAAAAATATAATTAAAATGATGCACAAAATATAATGAATCATAACTTAATAATGGTTATAGGCCTTTCCATAGATGTTGTACAAGTAATTAAAAGTGTTAGTATAAGATTTTACGAACGCATTCAATAGTCTCGCTATGAGAAATAATTATAATAAAAAATTTAAACTAAAGGATAAAAAGAAACGTGAACAGTAGAAAGACATTTACATACAGCCAATTTGTTTTCATAATAAGAAAGACAATATTCATTCTAAAAGAAATGAAGTCGTTTTAGAGAACACTTGAACTCAGGTGTTTTTTTATGAAATCCCGTAAAATGACGATGATTTATAACACTGTTATTGTAAAAATTTTATAAATTTCAGCTTTTTAAAAATTAATTCTTGCATTTACAAATATTTTTTTTATTGCAATATTTCTTAAAGTTTGTTAGTTTGACTGAGTACATAAGTCAAGGTAGGTTTTTAGTTTTATGTAAATTTTTATATATAATTATATGTTTTTTTTTTGCAATTACTAATAGGACTATTTTTCTATAATTGCGAACGGATAAATATTAAAAAAAAAATGTGAATGTGGTGAGAAACTTATATTATTAACCTACGAATTTTTATGAACCTAATTTTAGTTTTGGCACTAATACAAAAGCTGTAAAACTGAGAGCAATTAAATTAATGGTATGTTAGCGATCTTGCTCCATAATCGTGTTAGCATCTTTACTTTGTATTTTCTCTTCACACTCGTTTAAAAACCTTTATCACCGCTTTTCTATTTAAAAAATAAATTGAGTTGTTAATGAGGTTGGGTTACTGATATATTGAAATTACTGAATAGTATAACTTAAATTTATTTATATTAATTTGAATATTTATTTTGTTATTTAAATATCTGATAAACTAAATATCGAAAAACAGTAATTTGGTTCGGTTATTCAGTTTTAAGAGCTTCTTTCTCACACTACAGGCACTTCTACAGGACTATGACTTAAATATTATAACTGAGTCAGAAGAAGCTCTATAAAAGCGATACAAATATCAAATATCAAAAACATCGAAACATCGATTCAAATATCAAAAACATCTTTATTCAGAGTTTTTAAAAAAACAGATCAATATGTAAAGAATTAAAAAAATATGTTATTTAAACTAAAGTAGACCGATATATCATAGTCATTGGAATCTTTTTTTTCAGACACTTGAAATTTAAAGCACAGTTAAATAATAACATTTATCTTTTACTATATTTATTATTATTGTGAAGAATTTTTAATAATTTATCAACATAAATAATATATCTTCGCACTTTATCTTCGCACTTATATTCCTTTTTTAGTTATAAGTTCTTCTACTCAGCCTCCCTTAACTGACGCGGCCGAGCATTTACTTTTAGAAATTTCTCTATCCCATTCCGAAGTACTTCTTGGTGTTTTTTACAGCTCTTCTCTCCATGTAGATTACTTCTCCTCTTTCGAAAGTTTATTAGAAGACATAACCCCATTATATAGCCATTCTATTATAATGGGGGACTTAAACACATGTTTACTTAAGAATGATTCCCGAGCTAATAAACTTTTGTCCTTGGTTGAGAGCTGTAACTTACATATTTTACCGCTTTCCGCTACCCATACCTTACCTAACTGTATCCCGTCTCTCCTCGATCTTATGATTGTATCATGTCCAGAATTTATTTCCACCCACGGTCAATATGCCGCCGATGGTTTCTCCCACCATGACCTGATTTTTCTTTCGTACATGCTACGCCCTCCAAAAGCTAAAAATAAGCTGCTTTTGCAGCGTAACTTTGCTGGAATGGACCTGACTCGCCTTTGTGATGATGCATGCAATATGGATTGGACTGATGTTTTTACTGCCGAAAGCATTGACACAAAAGTTAATTTATTCAACTCATCCTTAATCCAACTGTATGATATTCACGCGCCTATTAAGTTAGTTAAAATGAAGCATCTTCCAGCGCCGTGGCTAACAGATGATTTAAAATCGCTCATACTAAAGAAATGTCAAGCAAAAACTGAGTACAAACGGAATAGATCTGACACGAAACGTCTCAAGTTTAAGAAAATACGAAATCGCTGTAATACATTGTGTAGGGATGCACAACGACGCCATATTCATAAATCTGTCGATAACGGCGACACAGCACGTATATGGAAGTTTCTTCAATCTTTAGGAGTCGGAAAAATGCAAAATAAAGTCATTCCCAATAACATTGATCTTGAAGGTTTAAATGCTTCTTTCTCTACATCAGGCAATAATTTGGATATTATCACAAAGGTTAATACATTAAATTCTATTTCAACAATTCCGACTTCTGACTTCTCACCGTTCACTTTCAATCAATTTTCAGAATGTGATGTTAAGAGAAATATATTATCCATCTCATCGAATGCCATTGGTAGCGATTGCATTAGTCGGAAAATGATTGTTCCTATAATTGACACTGTGACTCCTGTAATTACCCATATCCTTAACTACTCAATTTCAACTGGTGATTTTCCTACATTGTGGAAAGACGCTGATCTTATTCCTCTTCCTAAAAAGACCAATCCATCCTCATTTTCCGACTACCGACCTATTTCTATTTTACCACTTCTTTCTAAAGTATTAGAAAAATTAGTCTCCAAGCAATTGAACCTTTTCCTTAATCAAAACAAACTCTTGAATTCATTTCAATCTGGATTTCGTACTGGCCATAGTACCACATCTACGTTAATTAAAGTTACCGATGACATTCGAATGGGATTGGATGGTAAGCAACTAACAGTACTGGTCTTACTTGACTTTAGCAATGCGTTCAATAACGTGGACTACGATATCCTGCTGAGTCTGTTAGTTTCTCTTAACATATCTCCATCGGTAATTGAATGGTTTCGTAGTTACTTGCATGGACGCCGGCAGCGCATTCGCATTGACGAATGTTTTTCGTCTTGGTGTAATGTAAAAGCCGGTGTCCCTCAGGGAGGCGTGTTGTCACCATTACTGTTCTCTATTTTCATTAATACAATTACTCACAATATTTTTTCTCCCTATCACATGTATGCAGACGATTTACAAATTTATTCGCAGTCAACTCTGGCAAATCTGCCTCTCGCTGTTGCTCGCCTCAATCAAGACTTGGAATCAATCTTGAGCTGGAGTACATCGTTTGGGATTAAAGTCAATGCAACCAAATGCCAGGCTATAGTTATTGGATCGCCAAGCATGATTGCTAGAGTTGATTGGTCGAACTTTCCACCTATTTTATTTAATGGCATAACTATACCCTACAGCCAAAAAGTAAAAAATCTAGGCATTCAGTTAGATAGCACTCTATCATGGTCTTGCCAAATAAATGAGGTTAGCAGGAAATCCTTTGCTGCTATGGGTTCACTGCGACGTTTGCAAAATTTTCTTCCCATTCCTACCAAAGTTATGCTAGCCCAATCTCTCCTTCTCTCTATCCTGGACTACGCTGATGCAAGTTATCCCGATCTTACTGAGGCACAACTAAATAAACTTGAGAAACTACAAAATCTTAGTATTCGGTTCATATTTTGCTTACGCAAGTATGACCACGTTTCCGAATTCCGTACCAAACTCAAGTGGTTACCTATTCGCTTTCGCCGGAATCTTCATATCCTCTCGCTTCTGTACTGTGTGTTGTTCTTTCCATCCTCTCCACTTTATTTAAAAGAAAAATTTCAGTTTTTAGGTGCTCACAGTAAAATTCTTAGGTCTTCTGACAATCTCACTCTCCGTTTACCGTCTCACTCTTCTCGCTATTTTAAAAAATCTTTTACTGTTCAAGCAATTTTGCTATGGAACAAATTACCTTTAGTTGTCAGACAAGCTCAGTCTTTGGCAAAATTTAAGGGATTGGTCAAAGAACATTATCTTCGCCTTTCTTCTGAACAGTTAAGTTTTATCATTTAAATATAATTATCGCTTTTATATATTAAATATTATATATTAAATTATTATATTTTATTGTACTAGCTCTTCCTTTTCTTGTGCTCCTTTTAAGTAGGTATTCATTCATTTCCTTTATTCATGACATTATTATATGTATTTAAGTTCTATATATATATATATATATATATATATATATATATATATATATATATATATATATATATATATATATATATATATATATATATATATATTAATTTAGGATTTGTTATATGTATGTAATGCATCATATAGGTTTATGTACGTGTATATATTTTGTATGTATTATTATGCACCACTTTTATCTTTATATTTCACCTTATTCCTACCAGTATAAGGTTGTCTGGAAGAGATCGCTACATAGCGATAAGACCGCCTTATTGTATACCCATAACGTTTTTTATATGTACTGTTATTTGTTTTTATATTGTTTTTGTGATTTATGTGGTTGCAATAAAGTATATTATTATTATTATTATAATAATAAAAGATATAAACTATATCACAATAGCTTAAAAATACATTTATATGTAAAATATTAAAGTTGTACATTATGTGGTAAATATTTTACTACTTTTCTAAAATATATTTTATATTGCTTTCAAAGATCTTATAAAACGTGAACTCCTTAGACGTTAAAAGATTTGAATATTTCCTACTTCACATTATGGAGAGTATTTTTATCTGTTTTCAATAAAATAGAATATGTTTAAGGAAAGGATGCTGTAAGGAAAGCTTTTATAAAATTATATTCTATTCGTGGCGTCGTTTGCTATTTACTTATTTATTTAATTCTTTATTGCACAAAAACAAAATAATGTACAAAAGGCGGGTTTAATGCCACTTAGACATTCTCTACCAGCCAACCTCAGGATGTACAGGAGAGGTTGTGGTAGTCGTGCAAAAATATAAAATAATAATAAAAACAACAAAAAAGCACAACAAAATTCTAAAGAAAAAAATAATAATAATTATTATTATAAAAATACGGTTACAAATAAATATAGGTATATATTATATTAACGCGTAAGGATAATTAATTCGATACAATTTCTGTAACTATAATGGGATATATAATATATACGGCATATAATACATATGATATATAATACCAATGACATATATATAGATATAAAAATATATATTATATTAATTATTTGAGATAAAGTTGTTCACGAGTTGGAGCTTTTCTTACATGTTCCGGTAATTCGTACCACAGTCTGACACCAGATACAGTAAATGAGTTGCACAAGAAACCTGTACGATGAAGAGGTGTATGAAGCAATAATTTTTTGGAAGAACGAAACAATCTGTCATGTGTATCCGCTAAAAAAGAGAAATTACATTTTAAATAAACAGCAGTAGAAGGATTAAACATAATAGAGTACATAGTAGACACAGGGTTTTTAATTTTTTTTCCGCTTACGAATGGGCAACCATTTTAGTTTTGACCTAAAGTCAAGAGTTTTGACCTAAAGGGATATGGTCAAACTTACGAAATCCGAAAATGAAGCCGATACTGGTGTTAAGCAGGCGGTCTAATTTGTTTAGAAGTACTTCATTGGCGTCGACATAGCACACATCAGCATAGTCAAGGATAGGCAGCAATAACAAATTAACCAACTGCAATTTAGTCCGAAGGGAAAGAAAGTTTTTGAGCCTTAACAATAGGTGAAATGTGCTATAAAATTAAATGACAGTTCTTTAACTTGATGCTGCTAGCTAAGAGAGTTGTCTGAAACATTCCTAAAATTTTAACTTGCGAAAAAAAGGGTATTACAATCTTGTCATATATCACATTTGGTAATGAATTTTGGTCAATATGGGAGAACTGGCGGTCGCTTCTAATAATATTTGCTTGACATTTACTAGGGTTCACTTCTATTCCAAAATCATTAGACCAATGCAATTTTCGCTGAAGAGCAGCGCTTACGGAGTGAATAGGTTGGTCTATTAAATCTATTTCTGTGTGCGTATCAAGCTGGAAGTCATCCGTATAAAGGTGTTAATGACAATTTAAGTCAGAGGTGATAGAATTTATAAAAGTGAAAAGAATAAGGGAGATAAAATACCGCCTTGAGGGACTCCAGAAACCACATCACACCAATCAAGGACCCTTCTCGGTGTAAAATGCCTGCTGGCGCCCTAGAAGATATGAAGAGAACCACCTGATAGAAGAAGCCAAGATGGTGCAACTGGATAGCAACGCAAGTAAGAGGTCATGATCAACAGTACCAAAAGCGTTACTAAAGTCAATCAGTACAAGAATGGTAACACATTTGTTTTCCATACCTTGATGAATATCTTCGGTAACCCTCAATGGAGCTGTACTTGAGCTATGTCCAGTGCGGAAGCCTGATTGCAACAGGTTCAGCAAGTTATACTTTAAAAGAAATCAGGAAAGTTGGGAATGAACAACGGATTCAATTGTCTTGGATAAACGGTAATATTGAAATGAAATGATTAGAAATCTTTGGAAGTGGGAGAATGTGCGGATGTGGAAAACAACCAGAGGAAAAGGAAAAGTTATTTATTTTGGACAAGGGATCGATAAGCGCCTCTATAATGCACATTACCATAATCCGATTAATACCGTCATATATTAACATTTAATTTTAATGTATATATTTACTTATTCATATTAATTTCTAAAGGTACGATTCAAAAGAAATATTATGAGATCATATTAATCTATTTATTTTGAAATATAATATTATTTATATTTCATAAGCTAGTTGTTAGAATATATATACTTTTAATTATAATTCTAAATAATAATAAGTAAAATTAAATTATAAAAGAAATTCTAAGTAATATAGAAAATAATGTAACTATGCAATTACATGTTATTTTTTCAAATCAAAGTCAAATGTCAAGATAATGGTATAATACATCTGATTAACGAATTGTTACTTCTTGTTTTCTAAACTAAGAGAGAATTTTCCATCTGGTTATTGATCGGATTATTTTGACAGCGCTCAAAGAAATTCTCTCTTTTATGACCCAGTAATGGCCGATAACATCAGGCACTGCGACTGTTAGGCAAAGATTTTAAAAAGGTTTTGGACTAAAAAATATTGCTTATTCGATTTTTTTTGCTTCTTATTTACAGTATAGGGTTGCTTGAAAGGCAAGCTTATGTGGACTTATAATTATTATTCAAGTTAGTCACATTAAAAACTCAATGATAAAACAAAATAAATAAGAAGTAAATTTATAAAGTACTCTAAACTATATAATATTAATTTTTATATGTTGTTTTTTCAAAATTAACGTAAAACATCATACCACTCACACCCACATACATACATACACCCACCCGCACTCACGCACGCACACACGCACACACACACACGCACGCGCACACACACACACACACACACACACACACACACACACACACGCAAACACACACAACTAGACATAAGGAATGCTATACTTAAGCGCGTTTTTGCTTTTATGTAATATCATGCATGCATATTGTAATTATTGTTTTGGAAGAGCGGGTGTCTTCTGGTACAGGTAAATTTTTACTTAAAAGCAGGCCCCAGCCCTAACTAACTATAGACTTCCGCCCCGTTCAACCGATTGTCATAAAAGTTGGTATGACCATGTATGTTTCCTCGAAGAAAACGAATATGCTATGTCCATTGATGTAGCTCGCCACCAGCTAAAGTAAGGGTTAGCCCAGCGAAGCGGGCTGGGTTCGCTAGTATAATATAAGAGTAGATCAAAACGGAAATAGAGCCAGAATTAATATCAGTATTTTTAACTGACGCGGTTTAAGTAATCCATAAAGGATGTAAAAAACCGATACGGGCAGGGATTCGAACCCGCGATTACTGGGAAACCGTCCCGTCGCTCTACCAACTGAGCTACCGTATCGCTGTCCGTCTCGGTGAATTAAGCATTCTATATGTGATCGTCTTTATCGGGACGGTGGTAACATCTATTAGGTTTCTTTCGAAAATCCTAACCAATGTTTCTAACTTTGCAGTATAGATAAACATTGAAAAGATGCCACTACCGAAATCAATTTTTGAAAATATCTTTAAACATGTATAGCCATGTTAAGCTTATTTAAATTTATATAAATATAGAATGTAAAAAACCGATACGGGCAGGGATTCGAACCCGCGACTACTGGGAAACCGTCCCGTCGCTCTACCAACTGAGCTACCGTATCGCTGTCCGTCTCGGTGAATTAAGCATTCTATATGTGATCGTCTTTATCGGGACGGTGGTGACATCTATTAGGTTTCTTTCGAAAATCCTAACCAATGTTTCTAACTTTGCAGTATAGATAAACATTGAAAAGATGCCACTACCGAAATCAATTTTTGAAAATATCTTTAAACATGTATAGCCATGTTAAGCTTATTTAAATTTATATAAATATAGAATGTAAAAAACCGATACGGGCAGGGATTCGAACCCGTGACTACTGAAACCGTGAAACCGTCTCGGCGCTGTACTAACTGAGTACCTTTATGGATGTTTATATAAACATTCGTAAAGGTACAATACAGTCCTTAACATAATGTCATGATCTAAATCTCTCAATCTTTATCTAAATCCAAATGCCACAATCTGCTAAAACCAAAACAATAAAAAAAACTATAATGTTCGGAAATATCTATAAACATGTATAGCCCATGTTAAGCTTATTCTAAATTTTAATAAATTTAGAATAAAAAATACAGATACGGGCAGGGATTCAAAACCACGACCTCTGGGAAACTGTCCCGTCGCTCTACCAATCGAGCTGATACAATAAAAAACTATAATTTAATAATTGTTTAAGGTTGTGTTTACCGATATAATGTAATACGTTTTTTAACGTTAATAACATTTGCTATATTAACAACTACAAAATATATATAGAGACATTTTACGACACAGTATAAAACCTGTTTTATGTTTGTTTATGTTGTGCTGAAATAGTCGGATGGAAGATTGATAACAACAATCTAAGCCTATGCGTGAAATGCGAAACCTATCATTAAAATAACTATAAAAAAATCCTTAACTAATAATAATTTATTTAAAATATGGTTTCTTTTAAAATTTACCAGAGGACTAAGACATTTATATATTATAAAAAAAATACCATTATATTTTGAATATACCTATTTGAAATAATTAGATAATATATTTAAATAATTCTACATTAATGATCAATATAATATAAAAGCATTGTAAATTCGGAAAGATATTGGAGCTTTCAAAACGAGCAGTAATTTTGGTTTGTCTGATCATAAATAGAGTCGGCTGGGCGCTGCACTGACTTCCTTCCGGCTACGCTACGCTGGTGAAGGACGGCTATTTTGTTTCAACTCGCTATTATTGTTGTACGTGAAAAAGATTTCTTGTTTTGTTGAGATTTTGTTTAGTTTGTTTGAGATTTTAAATATTTAGATAAAAATCATCGATTTAATTAAATCAATAACAACAATACACATTATTGTTGAAATTATTTAAAAATCAGAATCATAATAATTATATTTAAAGAATATCCGGTATATTTAGAAATAACTAAGATGTAAACAATATATTTACATAACATCGTCAGTGTTTTAATGTTTTTAAGAAAATTTGTGAATTCACAAACACTTCTATTATTTCTGTTGTATGAAATTTCTATTATTATAATATACTACTACGAGAGTTAATAAATGTGTACAATATTAAAGTAACAATTTCAATGATATGAACAAGTTATGGAAAAACTTTTAATAATAATTAAATTACATTGCAATATTATTTTTTATAATTATTTTTTTCCTCCTTTTTGCATAATAAAATGTGTATTAGCATCATTGAGATTTTCAGAAGTATTTCAAAAATCCGATTCGTCTTAGCTCGCTTATTACCACGCTTTTATTAGTTTCATGTGTATGTTTGCTTGTTTGTTTGCAATCAACTTTTTTAAATGCGATGTTATCTCATTTCCCACGTTCGAATCTATTCAATCTTTATACATATATCAAGGAATGATAGTCAATTAAGAATTCTATGAGATTATAACATTATCCTTATTAGGATCTCTAGAACTTTAAATGAAAGGCGAACGTTTCTATGAGAATCTGTTATCTAGTAATGCTAATCGTAGTGTCACCCAAAAAACGTTGACCGTCTAAAGCAACTTGAAAAAAAGTAAATCAGAATATATCAGGTAACTGTTAAATATTGCACTAATCGCTTTCACTATCGTTTAAAAAAAATCTGTCTAAATATAATATAATAACGAAGGTAGAGAGCTAATGTACTGTAAATAAGTATAGTTTATATGAAATACTCGGAACAGTTCAAAGTTCGAAGCAACACAGGACAAGGATCTAAGTTTGTTAATTTCACATGGTCACTGGACAAGAAACTTTATCAATCTGTGTACACCTAACTTTATAATTCCAGTGAAACGTAATTGAAACTGACTTCAATCTTGTTTGTATGATATTGCATACTTTGTCACCCAATGTGTAAGGAAGAAGAGGACTAAGATATTGCTGTGTTGTGAGTAGTTCAATATTATTGAAAAAATTTGATGTTCAGAAGATCAGTTAATAAACTTACTTTTTACATGTTTCTAATTGTAAGGTGTGTCTGAAATGTATTTTATTTTCAACAGACTTAAAAAAAAAAATCTAAATTATGAGATTTGGAAATGTATGTATATATTTATAAACAATATTATGTAGCTTTACGTTAATTTGCTCTAGTCTATACCTTTCAGTAACAAAGTATAAACATACATTTATTTGGTGTTAAATAAGTTTCTTAACAAATCTCTGGATTTATTAAACAAAAGTGAGTTGCTTTATTTATTTTATACAACTGTAACTTGCTCTAAATAAAAATATTTTGTAAGTGCTGCCCTAATTACTTTTCTTTAGGATTAGTTTTTAATTTACCTTCTGAGAGACCAAGTTCGTTTAGATTGTTCTCTAAGACTATTTATATTTAATTAGGAAATAATTTTAGTGTTTTGGAGGGTTTCACTGAAATATAAATAATGGATATGAAGTTTATATTCGGCTGAGAATTCCGTGTAGGAATCGAATCTAAAAACCTTCGATCAGATTTACTAATACGACCAGCTACATTATGCTATCATACAATATAAATAAAAAAATTACTTCATTTACTTCACTTCAATTCATACTCAAAAGTTTTACTTCACTTCATACTCAAAAATTTTATTTCATTTACTTTATATATTTTTACTAAAGTACTAGAAAAAGAGCAAAAAATATGAAGAGTAAAAAGTTATAGATAATGAATGTAAGATCATTGCATAAAAAAATCTAAAAAAGAGAGTAGTTCTTAAAAAGGCTTTGAAGAGTCCCTTTCTAAGGGGTAGGATGTTTTCTTTGAGCTGACTATCAATGGTGATGTATTTTTCATGAGCGAAAATCGCATTGTGTGTTTTCTAAACATCGATCTTCCGTGTTGATATCATCTAAAATCTTGCTATTTAGCTTATATATTCTGTACTAAGATTTAGATATTTCTACGTTATTTTTTGTGTACTTCAATAAACCCCTGAATGGCATAAGTAAATGGTACACTAGTATTATGTCACGCATGCCAAGGTACCGCTCGTATAAGAAAGAAGATGTGATGTAGGTAAGTGTGAAAGAGATCCACAATTTAAAAAAATATATATATTTTATAAATGTAGTGTTGTAATTTATTAGGAGAATAATTTCCTGATCTTGGATTTACTGTAAATAGTACAAATATGTACATAATTCAAAAAACATATTTGTTTTTTTTAAAAAGACTATTATTTTGTTTTAGGCTGTTTCCATATGTGTATAATACCTACTGTATTAATACCTACTGGTAAAGTTACTCCTGTATTTCTTTTTGTGCACAAAAGCGTATAATATCTTAAATAGTTCAGTTTTTGCGCATTGAGACAAATAAAAGTAATGAAAAATATATTTATTGTGCTTTTAATAACTATCATCGCTATGCTCATCTTTTGTCAAGATCCTCTCATACACCGTTTTGGCTTATCGTAAATATCTTCATATACCCAAAACCGGCTTTTCCTTCACACCCGAAAAATGTCTTGCATGATGCCATTTGAAATGTTATAAACTGACTTCTAGTCCGGTCAATTTAGACATTTGACCCACGACAAATTCAGGGGAAGCTGAAAATTCTTAAAATTGTTTAAATTATAATTATAAACATTGTCTTAAAAGTCCCAACCGATCCCATGTAAGGAAAAAATTTTAGCGGGGTAATAAGGTCCAAAAAATGAGTTTTTCGCGATTTTCTTGAAAACGGTAAGTTTTATCGCAAAATTACCCCAGACATAATTTGTAGATCAGGGAATTTCCTATAAAAAAGGTATCAATAATTTTTTCCCTAAAAGCCACCGCTTCTGAGATATAACGATGCAAAAAATTGCAAGCGTCATAATATGCCTAAGTACCTCACCCATATACTTTCTTTCTTTCTTTCTTTCTTTCTGCATCCTTTTTTACAGTTACAAAAGATAGTATTGAGCAATTTTTCCGGCGCAGGTGGAAGCAAAGTCTGAATTGGTTCTAATATATTATCGACCAACTTCCAACCCCAATCTGTTGGGTTTAGTTGATAACCAAGCCACACTTGAACTTGGTAGTATACCCGAAGAAGATGTTGATGAGCAGAGACTGAGGTTGGAGGAAGACAAGCTAATTGTACTTGTTTCTTATTTCGAGTATTTTTGACAAAAGATGCATATCGAAACTTGTCTAAGCAGGTAGTTTTTTAGGAGCTCCGTACATACGAAGAAGAAAGTGAATTCCGTTGGTAATAACTTCTTCTGGAGTTGAATTACATTTTTTAAAAACTTCAGCCGTTGCAAGTAAGTCTTGCTTTTCAAACATTTTGAATACAGTTGTTTTACCCCTCCTGTAAAATGCAGATGTCGTATCACAGCCACTTATGGCGTGTAAAAATAGTATGTGATTTCGACACTTTGCAAAAGTCGACAAACTTTTTGACGAATAAAACTCTGATTGATTTTGAGATTTTCCTGGTTTTAAGAAGAAAATAGTTTTTTCAGCTGGACTTCGAGCAGTGAGTAACACGAGTAAATCTACATCTTCACCCACAACAATCGTTATATTTGTCATGTTAACTTGTTTTATTGCTGTTTCGATAATCAGTACATCGGCGTCGTTATGAGCTTGTTTAACCAGTATATTCTCAGCAGTAAACTTTTCTTTTAACATTGAAATAAATCGAGACTTGTTGTGAGTATTTGCCAAAAATTTCTGTTGACTAGTAGGAACTGTCATAAATTCATCAAATAAAATGTCGGAAGATGAAGATGTTGCCAAAGTTCGACGACGCTGTTCTGCTGCTTTAATATTTGTCGTGCAATCATTATAGCCATCAAATACGACAGTAGCTCTGGGACCAAAATGTCGACGTACATACTGAACGTACTTATCAAAAATAACACTGAATGTTTCTTCAGTATCCCAAACAACACGGTGCAGTAAATATCCACGATCAATAATGTACGTCGCATTATCGTTGTTAATATCAATGTTTACTTTTTCGAAACAACCGTAAATGGCAGACTTCTGTGTTTTACGCATCCCGATATCATCAAACAACGATAAAGGGTACGGAGCTAATTCATATTCGAAATATTTTTCAATTTCATCCTGAAATGCTGCAGTAATACTCATGCGCTGGAACAATAATACAGGGTCAACAGGTATTTTTTCTTCATGAACTTTAATCGTGCTACTCATAGCTAAGAGAGGAACAACTTTATCGGCACGTTTTAATTTAATATCATGAAATGTCAGTCCTATTATTTTTGCCATGGAAGCAAGTCCAACTTCACGAGCTTTATAACAGTTGATTTTATCATCACCAACGACACCACTAGCGATCGATACAATTTGGTTAACCTCTGGAAAAGGATTATGTATTGAGAACCATTCCAAAAGTTTTTGTAAGTCTTTAGCATCTTTTTTTACTCGTGAATCACTTGCATCAACATGCTGCTCGGTCGTATCCATCCTAACATTAGCCAGATCTTCTAATTTTTCACAAACTGTATTCATTGCATGCATACTATAAACCCATTTACTTATGACACTCTGTTTTGTGCTTCTTCCTCGAGCAATACCTCCATCTGTCTTCATAGCTTTCATCATAGACTGCTCAATTACCATGTCCGTTGAAGTGCCACAGCTAAATTTGTCTGAACGTCTCACAGTGAAGAATCCTTCTGAAATTTTTTTATAGACTTCAGGATCTATGAAATTCTCTAATTGTAGCATATCCTGCAAGTATAGGTGTGCAGACTTAGCATACGGAAAATGTCCAGACGCGTGAAAGTAAGGAAGCATTTCTTTGACGCAGTTTAAATGAGCTTTCCAATCCCCCATACGTTCAGCTCTTAAAAACTCTTTAAGAATTGAAACGATATAAAAATATTGAATCCAAAGTTTCGCTGTTGGTCCTCGTTCCTCATAATCCTTAAGTTTTTGATTCAGTTTATTAAGTAAAGCTCCAGATATTTCATCATTTTCAATATCATTGTATGAAAAAATTTTATCTACTATATTTTCGATATTAATTATTAAATCAGCATCCATGATGTCATCGATTTCAACTTCTTTTAATATTATAATTGCTAAAGCAAGTTGAAGTAGTGTATGAGCCCGAACAGCTCGTGCGTAAGCATGACCATTCAACATTTTTTCTAATGATTTCACTGCATAGATCTCTGATAGTACTTCTTTCATGCCGCTTCCTTGCATAATATGACCAATTGCTCCGAGAAAAGACATCAGTAGATGAAATCCTCCGAGTCTGATGATGATTTTGGACACTTCAGAGCCCTCTGGTGCGGCCGAAACGATTTCTCGAGCTTTTGCATACAGTGGTTGGTCAAAAGTCACGATACATACAGTGTGGCCATACCGTTTCGCATTCTCTAATGCACAAAGTAGTGTTGTATAAATAGTATTAAAATTACTCGCTGGCTGGTGAATAAATGGTAGAAATGAAATTTGTGATTTAGAATAGTTCATATAATTCTTTGTTAAAAGTTCAACAAAACCATTCCAACCAGGTGAAAACGCATTTTTCCACTTCCCATAAAACCATACTACATCAGCTTTTTTCAGGAGACATACTGGTTCAGATCCATAAGCAAAATCTTGTACGATTATTTTACTGTAACCCACTACACCATCATTTTGATAAATCAGTCAATGCACATGAGCTTTTGCCTTAAAATCATTCGCTGAAAGAGGTTTTTTGATTCGTGGCATCAATTCTTCGAGTAAAACAGATTGTTTCGGAGTAACAATTTGAATAAGACCCATTATGTGAAGCGTGTTATTACCATCTAGTGTATTTACATTTATATCGGCATTGTCAGCAACGTATTGTATAAGTGTGCCACTTTCTGGTGATAAAACATGAGGAGGACGATGAAAAACTGCTGCGGCTTCGTACATTATTGTATCATTATAAGATGCACACAAACCAAAAGACGAAAAAATTTGAATAAGACGTTTGGATCCGAACCGTCGATGAAAGAAAACTGCGAGACCTAATTGTAATTTAGACTTGAAAGACCTTGGTCGAACTGCAGTCATAATACTGTGGCAAAGATTTGTACATATTAACTTTAAATGATCTAAATTTGATCGTTTATTTTTCAAAATAACTCGTTCTATGAAATATGTCAAAGTCTCTGGGATGTCATTATTTAAATCTTCAAACATGCGACCTGGTGGAGGGTAGTTCGAATTATCAAACACTGCAGATTGAATATCTTCACGAATGATAGCTACAGCTGCTTTTAAAATTCTAAATCGTTCTTCATTTTGATCCATTTTCTTTTTTTCATACCAGCTTTGATTCAAAATATCATGATGATTGTCTATTAAGCATATAAATGTTAATGACCCTGATTTTTCAGTGATAATGAGCTTTTCACCATACTTTACTTTTAATCGCATCTTAATCGTCTTGTAATCTAAAGTTGTAATTTTACAAACATTTCTTAGCTCATTTAAAGTGAACTGGCAGTCATTACTATTTTCCATGTAAGTAAATATCTCTTCCATTGCCAAATTTGTAGTTTCGTCTTTAGGACGACCGACTTTACCACCAGTGGAAGGTTGCATGAATGACTTATAACAATCATCATGATACTTCGCTTCAGCAGCAACTAGATCATGTACAAAGTTGACTCGCGTAAACACAGTTTCTGCTGTAGCATCGGAACGAGTCCGAGCTGCTGCCAGAATTGAATCTTTCAACTTAAGTGTGCTTGCATGGAGAATTTTACGGCGATATCCCAGAGATTTTCTCCTCTCGCTCTCTTCTTTTGCTGCCTCACCGCAAAATAAGCATAATTCTTTAAAACAAAAATCTGATGCACTTACACGTGATCTAGTACGAGGAGGGATTGCTGCCGATGTACTGGCTTCTTGTTCATCACGTTGCCTTTTTTTAGCTGACCCAATAGAATGCTTCCGAGTATAATTTTTACGACAACTTACGTGTATTGTCACAGATTTCTGTTTTTTAAGATATTCGGAAAATTCATCAGCTCGTTCGATACTTGCATCGATTAATGTCTTTAGACCACGTTCAACAGTAACAGTTTCACTTTCAGTCAAAAGTTTAGCACAAATAAAACAATATTCGGACATTTTTATTATAAAACATAAAAAAACTCGAAATAGGTTAGAATGAACACGTGTTTTCACTTCAGAGTGACGCTCAAGACTAACATTATTTTATGTATTGAGTATTTAGACAAAACAGGTATACGACCGTAGCCACGCACACAACTGAACAGAGAGACAGATGTTGCCTCAAGGTTACACTATTGTATGTATTAAGGGATCGAGTTTCATTATACCTGATATTCTCAGAATAATACTCATGAGTATTTTATATTTTAAATGTAACTTAAAATCACCGACAGAAACATATTCTTACTTACATTACAGCTACAGAAAGTATATGGGTGAGGTACTTAGGCATATTATGACGCTCGCAATTTTTTGCATCGTTATATCTCAGAAGCGGTGGCTTTTAGGGAAAAAATTATTGATACCTTTTTTATAGGAAATTCCCTGATCTACAAATTATGTCTGGGGTAATTTTGCGATAAAACTTACCGTTTTCAAGAAAATCGCGAAAAACTCATTTTTTGGACCTTATTACCCCGCAAAAATTTTTTCCTTACATGGGATCGGTTGGGATTTTTAAGACAATGTTTATAATTATAATTTAAACAATTTTAAGAATTTTCAGCTTCCCCTGAATTTGTCGTGGGTTTACTGATTTTTTGGTCTAATTTGACCGGACTATTCTGCGTATAACATTCTTATTCACCGCCCTTGAGTGGACGAATGAATTAAATAAAGATTGGAAAAGAGAAGATTGGTGTTCCATTTCTCGTATATTACTGTTAAAACCGTACATATAATAGTGTATTTAATAATGTACATGTATATAACTATAAGAGATATTTACAATGAATGTTCCTTAGTATAATAGTAAATAGAGTAATTCGTTTTTCTCTGGTAATATACGAAATAACGATTAAATTTGTACGTGTATAATTTTCTTTTCTCGATCTCTCTTTTATTTGATTAATAGCCTATAAGGCAAATATAATAACATGTCATAAAATTATGTGTATTAGCTTCTCCGAGATGTATAATAAAAAAAATCAAAGAGACACGTATATACCTTATATAATAATCTTACCACTCATCTACGTCTACCTATTTCTATTTCTATTTCTACTTTTATGGCCGGCATCGAATATCGATTTGGAATAAACCGAGATGCAAAAAGGTTTCAAATTTATTTTACTTAGACGGGACAAATCTTCTTATCTGTTCCCAATAAAACTGTATTTATAGTAAAAGGAAGATACGGCTTATTTCATATACAATTCATGTTTATTTTATTTAAGTTGTATATTATTTTGTTAACTGTTGGGGTGTGATTTTTATAGTGTGTAATTATCTTTAAAATATAATAATGATTTGTAATGACTAAGACATAAATTGAGAAAACCAGATAAAAAATACATCTCCCTACTTCACCCTCTATCCTGCTGCCCTTTATCCCTTTTTGATCCTCAATGGTGGCATTACAACGCAAGTTCCTATATTTTTGTGGTTTTTGTATGTACCTACCACTAGCAGGTTTTCCCTTTACTATACATTATACGAAATGAAATTTGTAAAAAAAAAAATAGTTTATTGAGCTATATTTGGTAAATAATTTGTAACTATTGTACCACCATTTGCATTTTAGTATTAATATCTAGAAGGCTTTAATTTTAGCTCTGGTTATGATACCCTCGTGTGTGAATAGAGTCAGACTATTCATAATATGATGTATGACTATTAAAATAAAAAGAAATAAATCTGGCTTATTATACGAGCAAAAAAAACTAGGAACCACATGCGTAAAGATTTTAGAATGAGGAGATTAACTTATTTTTCAATATTGAACACTAAATTTGTCAGATAACTATACAATGTTTAAATGTTACTTACTACTTACTTACTTACTTTAAACGACGGAGTAAGTACTATACTTGTATATGTTGAAAAGATTTAATCAGGCCTTCAATTTGACGTGTTTTGGAGGTGAGTTTGTCTAATATTAATAATGAATAGTAAGAACTAATAATCTATGTTTAAACGGTATAGAAACACGTAGGTGGGATCTTTGTTTATTAGTTTGGCACAAAAATAATAATAATAATAATAATGATAATGTAAAACTTGAAACTAGTTTATGAAAATTAATTTCCTAGCTTAAAAAGAAAATTGATCATTTTATTTGAAATAAATATATACTAATACTGAAGTATGGGATAAAAATAGTAATTCTTATTGCAAAAATATAGTTGATATAATTTGCAAACTAATTGAAAACTATAAGCTAGACATACACATTTTTTGCAGTCACGCTTAAAATAAAAAATATATATATATTTAATGATTTTTTTAATTATTAGCAAAACATACACAAAAAACAAGTCAACATTTGCTTTCAGCAGCTAAATACAGGGTTATTTATAATTAATCGACCACCTCTTGCAAGCAGCTTCTCTACCTCAATCCCAACCATATTTGTTTCACAACTTTCCAAATCTTGATAAATAACCCAAAAATAACGAAACACAAAAATGTTTGCTCCCTTTTTTACTTATTACTCTGTATTTTGTAAGAAGTACTTAAAAGGTCAAAGCTCGGGCGGCATACTGACGCTCAGAGTTAATGCCAATTCAGAGGCAACATATAAATTTTGTATGGGAAAATTTAAATTTAAAAACTATTTACATAAAAAAAATCAAATGTTGTTGGAATTTATGAAAAGAGGTTGCCTGCAAGAGGTGGTCAATTAATAACAAATATACTTGTATATTACAAGATGTTTTTACTTTGAATAAATAAGAAGTTGGACGAAAACTATGTTTTTGTTTTCGAAAATCCTGAGACTACAGACGCCGACAGTCAAAGTTTCAATTTTTTTTTCTTTTATTATGATCTTTGTTATTACATGCATCCATGGTTGTAAGATGCATAAAATAAACTAGATAAAGAAAGCATTTGATAAACAAATAGTCATTATAACGAAGTCTTTCTGAAAAACTTATTACTAACTAACTAACAATAATTTTGGTACAAAAATTAATCATTTTATGTTTCAAAAAGATTAATATTATATTGGTATTAATAGGGTGGTAGTGTTTATACCTAATCAAAAATAGATATAATTATTATGTAAATGGAAAAACTAACGTTATAATTACCAGTAGTTACATTCCGCTGCATGGTGGAAAAAAGCCAATTCATTTTGGTGTTAGGGATAACTAACACTCTAGCTAATTAATTTGAGTACGTGCCTCGGTTTGTTTGTACAACCCTTAACTTAGGTACTTTTGCTGTTTACAATTTAACCAGGGAAACCAGCCGGTACCATTAGAAAGTATACTCTCTGTAATAGAGAATGAGCCGACATTTCCCCAAACTTTCTAAATATTTGTCGGGCAGTTTTATTGTATTTTAATCATAGTCTAAATAATTTTATGTTTAATCGTAGAAATTACTATAATTTCTTAAATGTATAACAAAGTATATGTTAACTTCGATAATAAACCAACACCAAACCAAAATGTTACTTAAATTACTAGGCAGTGTAGATTATTATAATCGAAACCAGTTTTTCTGTTTCTCGTAAAAATGGGATATTATCCCAGCGTAGATAGCTTTTTTAATATATAACTTCTATTTTATTTTGTTATGCACCTTGATGTATTTACTGTTTATTTGAGGGCTTGCTGGAAGAGAATGCTTGTGGGATTATGCTGGCTTTTGAAGAATGTGTCCATTTTTTTAAAATAAATAAATAAATATTATTTTTTTGTTTTTACTTTGGATATTGTTATCCAAATTAAAAACCTATAAATGTAAGTATTTATAATAATAAATTTTATTAAAGTCATGCATAAAACGCGTAATGTATGTAACATTTACATGTGTGTAACATTTTTCAATACAATAGGGAACATGCAAAAAAATTTAAATGGTTCAAATATTTTTTTTTCGATTACTTTTTATCATCTTATTATAATAAAATCATTTTTTTTTAATTTACTAATCATTTAAGGCCATAAAATAATTAATGAAAAGTGTAAATTTAGGGAGCGAAATTTAAAATTCCAAAACGCGCCACCATTGGTCGAAAGGAAATGTGACGTCATTTGACACGCCATTCAATATATCGGCGTTTAAGTTCATACTGTGGTATCAGTGTGACTGAGAAAAATAAATAATTTAAACCTATATTTTCGTGCTTAAAGGTTTTATTAAATGATACAATTGTTTAGGTAATCTTAAAAACATTTTCTAAATACTCAAACAACTCTAACAAAACAAATACATACAAACTCTTTTTGAATAGCAGTTAGCATGCTACTACACAATAAATTTTTAAAATGTTTCTGCCTCTGAATCATTTTTCACTTCACTTGACTCAGATGGACTCACTTGGTTGATAATCAGCAGATATAGAAGATATAAGATGCTATAGAAGTATTATCAGCTGTGTTTTCAGTAATCAATTTTCTTTTTAAAACAGATAGTTTTACTTTTAAAACTGTTGTGTAACAATGTTGTGTGTTAAATGAGGAAATGGTGACAATGCTACATTTTGTTTTTCAGCAGATATATTTACATTGACACCTTTACTTCCATACTTCGGTTTAATATTAACTTGCACAGCTTAGTCACTTGGTAATTTATCTTTAATATGCGAAAAGCAAGGCTCTGCCTTATGATCATCACATTCAATAGGAGAAGTACTGAGTCTTGGCTGATTAATATCACAGACATTTCTATGGGCAGTACTAGGACTTACTACGTATATCACTTCTTCGTAAAGGTCACCAATTTTTTTAAACACTACTTTTGATAGCTAACTCTTAAAAAGCTTCATTAACCGATGTCAATCTTTGCCTTTTGACTATGCACATTCTCATTCTATCAGCTGGTGTTTTTGCCACAAAAATATATAAGGAACAACTCCTTTCTTCAAACTTAGATTACATCTTTCTTCTTGTTGTTTCGTTACACATATTATATTCAATACAATTTGCTGTATCTTCCTTAACCTGAAATAAATCGACAGACCATAAAAATTGCGTAAAACAAAAACAGATTACGGTTTTTATAGAAAGTTATACTGAAATTTGTTATAAAGGTTAGGTTAATTTTAAATTCATTTTTTTTAATGTTTAATACTTACTATAAATTTAAACTATTAGATTAAACTTATTATAAATAAAGTATACTTACGTTAAATTGATCTTCACAACCATATAAACACGATTTAGGACACGATATATTATCCCTTTTAATTACCATACACCATTGTTTTTGTATTTTCGCATCTCTTGGAATACAAAAAACACTTTGTCGGGTGTTTTTCTAATACTATTTTTGCACTCCGGTACTATACAATACTCGTAAGATGATTTTTATCTTCTTCCATGACTTGTAAAGCAATTAAAACTTAAAATATCTATGAAATAACTAAAAAGTTCATAGTAAACATTCACTGGACGTATCATTTGACATCACGCAAAACGCGCGCAAAATGGCTGTGTTTAAACGGGTCAAATTTACTCAATGTTTTAATTTTCACTTTGAAAAAAAACTAGAATCTTTTCAAGCCTATTTATATTTTTTTCTACGATATAGAGAGGTAAATGATTAATTTACGTCAAAAAAAAATACGTGAATGTTCCCTATTGTTTGAAGTTCTGTGTCCTATATTGTACAAGTAGCAACTATTCTTTACAAAAAAAAACAACGTCTCCTTTGCTCCGTTAAAATTTTATTATAGATTATCATAACACAAACTCTTTACAAGGAATTAGGAATTAAGAAAATTCATATTGTAATTATCTTAACCTAATTGTTTTTTTTTAAACTTTGTAGTAAATTGGTGATTTTTTTGTCATTAAAAAATGAAAATATGCTATTAGAAACAAAGTATATTGTAACTATTGTTAAAATATAATTTAAGATGCTTTTATGCTTGGCCTACCAAGGTTTATGATCCAATGGTCAATACCATAACGGCCTCCGGAAACACATTACGATAATTAGATTTATTATGATATTATTAACTTCCTACTAATTAATGATAGAGAAGCTAATTTATTTACTATGTAATAATATGTTTGAGTATATGATATAAATACACCTTTATTTAACTACAACTAAATTGGTTTTTGCTAATGAAATTTGGAGAAAATAATCGAAAAGATATATTGCTTACTTAGATTATAAAGAGGGCTTAGATTATAAATTAACAAAACCTATATTGAATATCATTAATTGATCAAAGTCACACGGTTTAAATAATTGCAATTGCAATTAAATTAATGTTGAAAATATATCCAAAGAATATGAAATATCTTATGAAAAGCATTAGATGTCTATATTTCATGATTTAGCAGCAGAACACTCATTGTTGGTTCACGCGATCCTAAAACTAAATTTTTTATTGTAAAATCGAATTATTTAAAAGCTTTGTTGCTTAAGGAATTTACTACTACGTGATCCATGCTATGAAACCCGAATGAACTGAAGCATTTCCAAGTTCAGAGAGCAAGGTGCTCCTCCTGCTTGTGTTGATGATTTTTTCAATTGATATTTATCTAAAACAAAAATATTTTTACCCAGAAATACAATATTTTTCTAACTAATCCTTAAGTTACAGCAATGTTAATGAATGGCTCATAAACTATAAAATTAATGAGTATCCTTGAAGCAAGCCTTTAATATTATTTTCAATATTAGGTATTTACTTTATAGCGAAACAAGTTTGTTTCTTTTGTAAAGTGTTATTCTATTAATACACTATAAATTCGTGTTATATTGTTTTAACTTATTGTCAAACCTTTTATAATTTGTCACTTTAACGTCGTATAATATAAATTAATAACATTTGAAACCTTAGCCGTTTTTCTAAAAAAAAAAAGTATAGTTTTGAGTGGAATTATTATTATAATTATTTTAATAGTAGTGGTTTATTAATTTTAAAATGTGGCTGCATTAGTATCCTCAGAATATATATAGACTCTACCTTAGGGGTACCTACTAAAAAAATAAGTATGAATACATTAATGTATTCAATTTATAAAATATCACAATAATAAAAAAAAATATTTTTGATTTTATACACCTTTCAACAAAAAATAACCCGTTTTTAAGCTTCTTCGCACTTCTTTAATGAACTTTTGGGGAGTGGGTCTTCAACAACATCGTATTATAAAATTATTATTTTTCAAAAATATGCTCTTCAAACTCTTTAAGTCGTGTTATATAAATGTTTTTGAAGAAATTGCATTGCAGCATTGCAAATGAACAATAAAATTCGTAGAACTTTTTTAGTTGAAGAAATCTAGAGCTTTTGAAATACTTTTATTAACCATTTTTATATTTTGTGTGGACATAATAATTGATGTGCATAATGTAACCTTTGGTCCTCTAGTCATTTGGAGACAAAGTATGCAATATCATACAAACAAGATAGGTGTACACAGATTGATAAAGATTGTTGTCCAGCGACCATGTGAAATTTCTGGCTGGCGGGGCAGCCTTTCGTGGTTAGCCACCCACGAAAGGCTGCCCCGCCAGCTGCGAAAAATCCCAGGGTGGCTCCATCGTGCTGGTTGGCGACCAGGCGAGGAGGCCCGATGGCGATCCCTGGGGGGGTTCGGGCGTCCCCGCAGTCTCCAGGCTAGCCTCCCAGCGGCAAGACATCACCAATTTCGAAGTCGGGTTTGATACGTACCGCCTCGTTCAACTGCCATTTCCCATCCCTATTCACTTTTATTTATTTTTACCATGAAAAAAAACCAAAATAAGAAAAAGTTTGTACAGCGGTTGCACTCCTCCTCATTTAAAGTGCACCTCAGTAATATTAGGGGTTTGCACTCTAATATCTTACCTGTCCATCACCACCTGGAGACAGAACAACCGCACCTGTTCTTTTTGACGGAGACGCAGATACAATGTCCCTTAAGCGCTGCGCACCTGGATTATCCCGGATACACGTTAGAGCACAACTTTCGCTCACGTGCCGGAGTCTGCGTGTATGTGCGGAACGACCTCTGTATCCAACGTCTCCGTCACCTTGAAGACCCCACTTTTTCTTCTTTATGGGTTTTAGTAGACACAGGAAACGAAAAAATCCTGTATTCTTGTGTTTACCGTTCGCACAGCGGTGACCAGGAGACAACTAGATTATTCGAGTATCTCGGTGAGGCTGCTGATATGGCTCTGCATCAGTTCCCTTCGGCGCAGCTCGTCTTTCTGGGGGATTTTAATGCCTGTCATCAGGACTGGCTGTTCCCGTACCAGAAAACCGACCATGCTGGAAGAGAAGCGCGGAACTTTGCGTTGTCCTTGGACCTCTTTCAGCTGGTGAAGCAAGCGACAAGGGTACCAGATGTGGTAGGCCATACAGCCAATTGCCTGGACCTTCTGCTGACAACTGATCCGAACAGGTATCGGGTAGAGGTTACCTCTCCCTTGGGAACCTCCGATCACTGTCTGGTGAAATCTGTGTTTACATATTCCCCACCAGCTTTCGAACCTCATGGTGTTAGGCGAGTATGGAAATACAAGTCAGCAGATTGGGATGAGATGCGGCACTTTTTTGCGTCTTATCCTTGGCGGCAGGTCTGCTTCTCTTCTTTGGATCCGTCGAGTTGCGCGGTAACCGATAACCGATGTGGTGCATCAGGCAATGGAGTATTTTATTCCTTTTGCTGACGTACCCATCGGTGGCAAAGCTCGCCCATGGTTTAATGCCGAATGTGGTCATGCTCAAGACCGAAAACATTCGGCATATCTCATTTGGGCTGATGCTCGAAGCCGCAAAACTCCGGATGTAAGTTCGAAGAAGAGAGCCTTTAACCAAGCTGCCAAGTCCTACAAAAAGGCATTACGGAAGGCTCGTCTCGATCGAATCGCTGAGAATGGCGAAAAGCTCTCTGCCAGACCAACTGGCAGTCGAGCTTTCTGGTCTCTTGCGAAAGCGATCGAGTCGAATTTCTGCCAACCCTCACTGCCTGCTCTGCTGAAGCCGGATGGATCCCTGGCCCACACAGCAACAGAGAAAGCGAACGTACTTGCTTCTCTGTTTGCTGATAATTCGCATCTAGACACTGGCAATGCTTCTCCAGCACATCTTCCTCACTGCGGTGTTTCGATGCCTGAAATCCGCATCACTAACAAAGAGGTATGGAGAACATTGTGTCGTTTAGACGTGAATAAAGCCAGTGGTCCTGATGGTATACCAGCCATTCTGCTCAAGACATGCGCAGCTGAGTTGTCTCCTGTACTGACACGTCTGTATCGTCTCTCTTTCATGACTGGAATAGTGCCGAAATCCTGGAAGCTTGCTAATGTGCAACCCGTTCCCAAAAAAGGCAGCCGTGCCGACCCTGTCAATTACAGACCGATTTCAATCACCTCCATACTCTGCAAGATTATGGAGCGTGTATTGAACTCGCGCCTACTAGCATACCTCGAAGGTAACGATCTCCTCAGTGACCGACAGTACGGGTTTCGCCGTAATAGGTCTACTGGGGACCTCCTAGTGTATGCTACGCACATTTTAGGCGAGGCCATCGAGAGGAACGGAGAAGCGGTCGCCGTCTCTCTGGACGTCTCGAGGGCATTTGACAGGGTCTGGCATGCGAGCCTTATAAGCAAGCTTTCAGCGTACGGTATATCTCCTGGTCTGATCGGCTGGGTAACGGACTTTCTGAGCCACAGATCTCTCCGAGTAGTTGTCGACGGGTGTTCCTCGGAACCCTTGACAATAAATGCCGGAGTGCCTCAGGGGTCCGTTCTTTCTGCAACTCTGTTTCTGCTGCACATTAATGATCTGTTGAAGCCCGGTATCTATGGGTATGCAGACGACAGCACAGTTGTAGAAAGATATCTGCCGAGTACTCGGGCTAGTCGAGATCAAGTACAGTCTGAAAGAGAAGCCATGGTGCAACGTTTGAATGACAAACTTCAGGCAGTCTCCGCATGGAGCAATGCCAATCTTGTCAAGTTCAACGCCACCAAAACGCAGACGTGTCTATTCACCGCCAAAAGGAGCCCTTTCACCTTGGCTCCTACTTTCCAGAATGTATCCTTGGAATACAGTGACCGGCTTCAGTTGTTAGGCTTAGAGATTTCCTCGAACCTCAACTTTGGTCGGTTCATTGAGTCCAGAGCAAGAGCAGCAGCAGCAAAGCTTGCCGTTCTGGCGAAGGTTCGGCAGTACTTTACACCGGGACAGCTTCTTGTTTTATACAAAGCGCAGATCCGGTCGTGTGTAGAGTACTGTTGTCACATATTTGCTGGTGCCGCAAAGTCTCATCTTGCGGTTCTGGACTCAATTGAGAGGCGAGCAAAGAGGCTTATAGGCGATCCCGAATTGGTCGGAGCCGACCTCCAAAGCCTTGAGCACAGGCGTAGAATTGCTAGCCTCTCTGTATTCTATAGGATACATTTTGGTGAGTGTGCGCAGGAATTACACAATTTAATTCCCCCGTCCCCCTTCCATCACCGGACGTCCCGACGCACGGCAGGTTTTCATCCTTTTGTTGTGGACATTCCACCTGTCCGAACGAAGCGCTTTGCTTCCTCATTTTTACTGCGTACAGCAAAGGATTGGAACAGCTTGCCTGCGTCGGTATTTCCGACCGAATACAATGTGGGTGTCTTCAAGCGAAGAGTGAATAGGTTGCTAAGGTAATGCGCCTTACCACCTAAGACTACATTCCACTTACCATCAGGTGGAATGTAGTCAAGCATTGCCCTAGAGAATATAAAAAAAAAAAAAAAAAAAAAAAAAAAATACATCTCGGGCTTTTTGTAATTAACAGTCGGATATTTGGACATTTATTTTATTTCATTATTATTTAAATTTTGTCACTTTAACACAATAACAGTTGTGGTAAGGTTTTGTTTTATGTATATTATTGATAAATACAATATTAATTTATACACGCAATATCAAAAACATATCTCTTGTTTTTTTCTTCTTTTAATCTCTGCATGCATCTCTTTTGGTCTTCAAATTAATCAAATGCAAGCAAAGAGGTCAGTAAAATGTGAAGTTTTAAAGCAAAGTCTTTGAAGTATACCAAATTGTTAATGGACCTTTTAAGATATTATGTATTAGTGAATATGATATGCTTAATTTTAGTTTTCAAATAAATATGTTTAAATCACTGGGGTAAGATAATGAAAAAATAAATATGAATGAAAATAAATTTGAACAAAGAAGAAACAGTAGGAACCGTTGATCATTAGTAGGAACCTGAAAACCTTACATAAGCTTATGACTGTTGCGACTAATATGTATTAACTATGACTATCTCTGATCTAACGCATAAAAAACATTCAAATTTTTCAAACTTTTATTGTGCTGTAATATAAGACATGATTTAAATATTTCTGGTGGTGAGTTAAATCATATTTTAACATCCAAATTGTTTCGAGATATCATAGATTACCATTAACGACAATAATATTGTTACAATAAAGCTAAACATTTATGAATCTGTATAAATTGTAGGTAATCCTAAGTACTCGTCGATTGCTCCAAAGTGCTCCTCGCAGTACCCTATAAGGTTGGGTCACAAAACACGTGTATTATAAAATTTATAATTCCCTAGTGAAGTCTGATATGGATTGTTTCGTCAAGATGAGGGAATATTACACGAATTCATGTTTATAACTACGGAAAAGGCTCGAAGTATAATTATCAAAGCAAATAGTGCTTGTAACAAATACCTAACATTTTTCGAATAAAACGTTCTGGGTACGTAAATGAATTTATACAACTCTAACATATAAATATAGTAAGAAGAAAAATATTAGTATTTTATTTTAATGTATATATTATTTTGTATTTAATCGTGGATTTGCTTCAAAGGGAAAAAATATAACAAAACCAAAAAGATCTCTTTACGTAATAGCTAAACGACTTTTGCTTTGTGAGGTCTTTATATAACGGCCGCGTTGGAACGTGTTATCATCAATTTAATAGGTCATACAACACAAAATTTATGATCAAGAAACAAACCTCAAGCGCAATGTGAATATGATGACATATTCACATTGCGCTCGAACCTCAACTTTGGTCGGTTCATTGAGTCCAGAGCAAGAGCAGCAGCAGCAAAGCTTGCCGTTCTGGCGAAGGTTCGGCAGTACTTTACACCGGGACAGCTTCTTGTTTTATACAAAGCGCAGATCCGGTCGTGTGTAGAGTACTGTTGTCACATATTTGCTGGTGCCGCAAAGTCTCATCTTGCGGTTCTGGACTCAATTGAGAGGCGAGCAAAGAGGCTTATAGGCGATCCCGAATTGGTCGGAGCCGACCTCCAAAGCCTTGAGCACAGGCGTAGAATTGCTAGCCTCTCTGTATTCTATAGGATACATTTTGGTGAGTGTGCGCAGGAATTACACAATTTAATTCCCCCGTCCCCCTTCCATCACCGGACGTCCCGACGCACGGCAGGTTTTCATCCTTTTGTTGTGGACATTCCACCTGTCCGAACGAAGCGCTTTGCTTCCTCATTTTTACTGCGTACAGCAAAGGATTGGAACAGCTTGCCTGCGTCGGTATTTCCGACCGAATACAATGTGGGTGTCTTCAAGCGAAGAGTGAATAGGTTGCTAAGGTAATGCGCCTTACCACCTAAGACTACATTCCACTTACCATCAGGTGGAATGTAGTCAAGCATTGCCCTAGAGAATATAAAAAAAAAAAAAAAAAAAAAAAAAAATACATCTCGGGCTTTTTGTAATTAACAGTCGGATATTTGGACATTTATTTTATTTCATTATTATTTAAATTTTGTCACTTTAACACAATAACAGTTGTGGTAAGGTTTTGTTTTATGTATATTATTGATAAATACAATATTAATTTATACACGCAATATCAAAAACATATCTCTTGTTTTTTTCTTCTTTTAATCTCTGCATGCATCTCTTTTGGTCTTCAAATTAATCAAATGCAAGCAAAGAGGTCAGTAAAATGTGAAGTTTTAAAGCAAAGTCTTTGAAGTATACCAAATTGTTAATGGACCTTTTAAGATATTATGTATTAGTGAATATGATATGCTTAATTTTAGTTTTCAAATAAATATGTTTAAATCACTGGGGTAAGATAATGAAAAAATAAATATGAATGAAAATAAATTTGAACAAAGAAGAAACAGTAGGAACCGTTGATCATTAGTAGGAACCTGAAAACCTTACATAAGCTTATGACTGTTGCGACTAATATGTATTAACTATGACTATCTCTGATCTAACGCATAAAAAACATTCAAATTTTTCAAACTTTTATTGTGCTGTAATATAAGACATGATTTAAATATTTCTGGTGGTGAGTTAAATCATATTTTAACATCCAAATTGTTTCGAGATATCATAGATTACCATTAACGACAATAATATTGTTACAATAAAGCTAAACATTTATGAATCTGTATAAATTGTAGGTAATCCTAAGTACTCGTCGATTGCTCCAAAGTGCTCCTCGCAGTACCCTATAAGGTTGGGTCACAAAACACGTGTATTATAAAATTTATAATTCCCTAGTGAAGTCTGATATGGATTGTTTCGTCAAGATGAGGGAATATTACACGAATTCATGTTTATAACTACGGAAAAGGCTCGAAGTATAATTATCAAAGCAAATAGTGCTTGTAACAAATACCTAACATTTTTCGAATAAAACGTTCTGGGTACGTAAATGAATTTATACAACTCTAACATATAAATATAGTAAGAAGAAAAATATTAGTATTTTATTTTAATGTATATATTATTTTGTATTTAATCGTGGATTTGCTTCAAAGGGAAAAAATATAACAAAACCAAAAAGATCTCTTTACGTAATAGCTAAACGACTTTTGCTTTGTGAGGTCTTTATATAACGGCCGCGTTGGAACGTGTTATCATCAATTTAATAGGTCATACAACACAAAATTTATGATCAAGAAACAAACCTCAAGCGCAATGTGAATATGATGACATAGTGTTTATTAAAAGTCGATGAATTATGAAATATTCATCATAAATAGAAAATTATTTATACTGCAATATTTTATAACAAAGTCTCTCAAGCTAGAGCTAGAGACAATATCACAAAGAGAATGAGAAAAAAATTATCCTTAGAAGCAATTTCTATTTTTCAATGGATTTAAAGTTAATCAGAGAGGATATATATGGCGCATGGAGACAAAGTGATGAAAGCGAGATAAGACGAAAGATATCTTATATTTACTTAACTAAATCACAAACAGGTTTTGTTGACAGGAAAAATTATTTTAAGTTAAAATAAATTTTATTTGCGGAAGCGCTTTATATACCATAAATATTCATGACGTAAGTAGCAGAAAAATATAATAAAAATGATGCACAAAATATAACGAATCATAACTTAATAATGATTATAGGCTTTTTCATAGATATTGTACAAGTAATTAAGTGTTAGTATAAGATTATACGAACGCATTCTATAGTCTCGCTATGAGAAATAATTATAATAAAAATTTTAAACTAAAGGATAAAAAGAAACGTGAACAGTAGAAAAACATTTACATACAGCCAATTTGTTTTCATACTAAGAAAGGCAATATTCATTTTAAAAGAAATGAAGTCGTTTTCAGTCAGGTTTTTTTTTTTACGAAATCCCGCAAAAGGACAATGGTGTATAACACTGTTATTGTGATAAATTGTATAAATTTCAGCTTTTTGAAGTGAAACTTCTTTATCGGGGTTGGAAAAAAATTTAGTGTAACATTTTTTCGTTACGCGTCACATTTTTCCGTTACGCGCCATCTTTTTGAAGTGAAACTTCTTTATCGACAGATGGGATAAAATTTTATAGCAATGTCAAAAAATTATGACGTTTTTCTGTTACGCGCCATCTTTATTTCTAAGTCACATTTTTCCGTTATTTTTTTAATTAATTTTCGCGTTTTCCAATATTTATTTTATTGCAATATTCCTTAAAGTTTGTTAGTTTGACTGAGTACATAAGTCATGGTAGGTTTTTAGTTTTATGTAAATATTTATATATAAAATTATATGCTATTTTTGCAATTACTAATAGGACTATTTTCCTACAATTGCGAACGGATAAATATTAAACAAAAAATGTGAATGTGGTGAGAAACTTATATTATTCACCTACGAATTTTTATGAACCTAACATTTTAGTTTTGGCTCTAATACAAAAGCTGTAAAACTGAGAGCAATTAAAATAATGGTAAGTTAACGATCTTGCTCCATAATCGTGTTAGCATCTTTACTTTGTATTTTCTTTTAACACTCGTTTAAAAACCTTTATGACCGCTTTTCTATTTAAAAAATAAATTGATTTGTTAATGAGGTTGGGTTACTGATATATTGAAATTACTGAATAGTATAACTTAAATTTATTTATATTAATTTAAATATTTATTTTGTTATTTAAATATCTGATAAATTAAATATCAAAAAAACAGTGATTTGGTTCGGTTATTCAGTTTTAAGAGTTTCTTTCTCACACTACAGGCACTTCTACAGGACTATGACTTAAATATTATAACTGAGTCAGAAGAAGCTCTATAAAAGCGATACAGATATCAAGTATCAAAAACATCGAAACATCGATTCATATATCAAAAACATCTTTATTCAGAGTTTTTGAAAAAACAGATCAATATGTAAAGAATTAAAAAAATATGTTATTCAAACTAAAGTAGACCGATATATCATAGTCATTGGAATCTTTTTTTTCAGACACTTGAAATTTAAAGCATAGTTAAATAATAACTCACTACGAATACCTACTTCTTTACAGACCAGATATTATTAACTTGATTAGTTCCTTGTCATTATGTTATAGTCTGTTTAAATATAATATTACCTTGGTGACCGAGCGTCAACCAGCGTTAAAAATACATTGATATTTGGTGTCTGTTTGTGAGTAGCGGTAAATGTAATTTATGATAACTTTAGTCATCTGATATTAAATATCAACTCATTGGTCTACTGTACTGAATATTAAAACTAGTATATTACTTAAGGACATATCACAGAGTAAAAGTTAAAAAAAATATCTAAAATCTGGAGTTGATCAACCTATTATTCATTGTTAATCAAAACTTTAAAAACATCTTAATCTATAAAGTTGTTTAGGAAAAACAATAACAGTATATAATATATACTATAAAAATTTAATGTATTTTTTTGTATTTTATAAACATTCGCATTCGCACTCGCATTCGCACATTCGCATACAAAAAATTCGCGTTCGCGTATGTCAAAAATATGACATTCGTAACAACCTAGATATACTAGATATATTTGTGTTTGTAATATAATAAATATGAAATTAATAATGAAATTTTATAAAATTGTATGTGATAGTGTTAAAATAAAACATTATAACATTTAATTCATTAAATTGATATTATCTTAATATCTAGATAAAAATCAGAAAATGCTGTATTAATTAACTTCTTAAGCAAATATGGTTTTATTGTATCTACTAATCGGTGAGGGAACTATTAGAATGTAGGAACAATAATTGGGTTTATTTATTCAGCAATAATAATTAATGTTCGTACAAAAGCAAAAGGTTGTATGCAACGCTCCTTCTTAAGGTTAAATGAATGTGTAATCTATTTGTATACCGCCCCGTTGGTCGAGTGGTTAGCGCAGACGCCTAAAGTATAGCGACGCAATGGGGCTCGGGTTCGATCCCGACAGGGACAGGCATGTATGTGATGAGCATAGATGTCTGTTTTACTGGGTTTGGTCGTTTATTAAATATATTTTCAGTATTTATAATATGTATTTCTATCGTTATCTGACACCCTTAAAACGATCAAATAATTTAATTTGCTTACTTAGGGGCTAGATCAAAGTGTGTAAATTGTCCTGTATTATATCCAATAAAAAAACGATGCTATTTGTTATATATATTTTTTGTTTTTTTTTTTTTATTAAGGTAGGTACATTTATTCATTTGATAATACCTTATCATTGAGTAGTTAACTATGTCTTAATGAAAAAACGAATGTAGAATAAATCTAAGTTATAAGTAATTATAGGTTAAGGATCAGCGATGCTCTTGTACATCCACTTACATTGAAAGAGGCTCGAAAACTCTTTTTATTTTGTGTTCAAACAGAAAAATAAAAATAATTATGTGAGAGAGAAAAGTGTTTGTGTAGTGTGTATGTGTATCGTATCTGAATATGATGTTTGGTTTTATATGTGTGTTGTAGAAATGTGTTGCCATTACTGCACCGTAGAACTATATTAGCTACGCTATGTTCTATCTACTTGTACACTACCCCTACTCTATGATGACTCTCGAAAACGCTTGATGAGTCTTTATTATCTGGAATATATCTCAAAATCATAAATAATCATGGTTATGCCATACTAAACATGACAATACGCTACTAAGTTGCTATGTTTAATTGATATTAATTATGTTTGATACTATACGTTATCTGAGTGCAAAGATATTGGATGGTGATAATCGTTAGAGCAATTTAATCTTGACTCATGAAAATTGAGTGTTTTATTTTTATTGAGGCTGAATCATATCATCAATATAGAAAAAAAAGCTAGTTTATAGTTTAATAAAAAATATATCTATACTAATATTATAAAGAGGAAAGGTTTGATTATTTTTTGGTATGTTTGAAATGAATAGGCTCAGGAAAACTTGAATATTCTAATATTAATGTCTCAAAAACATAATATTTCGAATCCATATGCTTTAATACGTATATCTGAATAATGTCCTGGTCGTGTGTGTGTGATTTGGATGTATGTTATTATTTTCAGTTTGATATCGTAGCAATGTAAGGCCTATGTATATAAAATTTCCACGGGAATAGGATACTAAAGAATTAACTATAAGTCTATTATGGGTCTGGATAATTGTAGTTTCCACAGATTACTCGAAAAGCGCCCTACACGCGGGCGGAGCCGCGGGCAACAGCTAGTATGGGATATTTTAATAGAGTGTATTTTGTACTTAATCAACCATGTTAACATCATCAGCTTTTATTTACAATATTTGGGATCGGTGAAATTATTCCACAATTTGAGTTGCGTTGCAGGAAATTAAATTAAATTTAATTTCCTGCAGGAAATTAAATTAAATTTTGAAAAAACTTGTCACGCTATAATAAGATATTTACTGCATTTAGTACCTTGCAATGTTTTGTATATTGTATGTATGTATATACGCTGTGCTATATTCACTGTTAAGAAATATAAATAATATCTAATGTTATATTATATTCTACATATATTTAATTCCAAACCAGATGGCAATAAACAAATTAAATTAATCTGAAATTGTTAACTTCAATCGTCAAGTGATTTATTACATCAAAATTCCAATTAATATTCTCGTTAAGTTTAAGGACTTCTTCGTTTACGTAAATAAGCCACAAAATTTGGAGAATAAATTCAAAAATAAAAATCAAAAATATATTCTGACACATTTTTACCTCTTTAATTTTATCTTTGAATTTTATTACATTTGTCTTAGTTGAAAATACTATTTAATATTAATAGCTACAGTTAGATATATAACTATTAATATGAAATACCTACTAATAATATTACTTTTTTTGTTATAAAGTAAATATGTTGCCATTAGAATAACGAAATTCTATAGGAATAATAACTTTAGCGGTAAATTAAAATAATTAGCAAATATTAATGATCTTATATCATTATTACAGAATAATACTACAAAAAGATCTTTAGTTTACAAGAACTGTGAGTAAAGGTAATAATAATAAGGTTCTCATAATTACCATCGTTTCATGGGTGGTAATTTTAGTGATTCCTTAATTACGTAGGATCCTATACAGATCAAATAAATTTACAGAAACATAGAAAACGGAAGAAAGAACTATCAGCACAAAGTAATATTATCTACATTTTGTAAAGGAAATATATATTTAAAACGAAGTTTATTCATAAATAAAATAAATATTTTACAATGTATATTTATTGTGTTTTAAAAAGAAACTTCTATTTGTTATAATGTTATGAATGATTGATAAATTTCGAAATTCGAAATTTCGAAATTCGGAATTCGGTTAGGATTTTTGAAAGAAACCAAATAGATGTCACCACCGTCCCGATAAAGACGATCACATATAGAATGCTTAATTCACCGAGACGGACAGCGATATGGGTGCTCAGTTGGTAGAGCGACGGGACGGTTTCCCAGTAGTCGCAGGTTCGAATCCCTGCCCGTATCGGTTTACTTTTTATTCTATATTCATTTAAATTTAAATAAGCTTCACATGGCACATGTTTATAGATATTTTCAAACAGGAATTATAATCTTTTATGTACAGAAATCATTTTGTACTTTCTATATAGGTAATAGAGCCAAAACTTAAATTGTCTTACTTAAAATAGTAGATACTTTGTAAGTTTGAGTTTTTTGTGTACAAAATATAAAATGATGCTGTGAAAGTAAATACAAACTTTTAGTGTATATTTTCCTCATGCATACAAATCTTCAATGCAATACAAATTTGCAAGTTTCGTTGGTTGCATCTCGACAAAATAAGAATGAAAGAGATTTTACAAACCATAACTGTACATGTTTTACAATCAGAGTTTTACAATGTCTTACATTACGGATAATGTCCAAGGAAGGATGAGTTACAAGTGTTTGCATGTATGTTTATATGTTTATATAATTTTTGCTATCTGCTCTTAGAGAACCTTCTATTTTTTGACTTCAAGATTAACATTTAGCATTTATTTTAATAAATGCTCCGTAACATTTCGTAGTTAAAAAAAATTGATATTATTATTTATTTTTTCAATCGAGTCGCAGGTGAAAGTTGAATTCTAGGAATATATTTCTGTTCTAGGAATATATTGTATGTGTGTGTACTGCATATTCACAAAGTAAATATAATGGTGTAGTGGTTACAATATGATGTGTGTATGTTTGTTTGTCTGCAGGTAAACAATTTGGAAATATGCATGACGGTGAGGACCACTGACCCACGACCGGAAGACCAGACAGTTCCAAGTTTTATTTAGGTCAATTACAGTTCTATGTTCATGACATAAAAGTTTAGTCTTAAAATAACACACATAGGGCCTTCAGATGATAATAATTATAAGATGTCTATGGCCATTACACCCATTTTATTCCTATTGTAATTAAAGCATGTCTCTTACAGCGGAAGTGTTTACATATAGAATGTTGGATTAATATACACATATAGAAACATCCCTCATTTTATCGTGAAATTGTTCTTCTAAAAAAACAATACGTAAACCATATGTATTAAATTTTTAACCCTCCGGGACAATGATATTTGTCCCTAATAAAGATTCAAAGTTTTAGAAACAACTCAAATGGAACTTTGGAATTAACTGACATTGGTAAATAACAAATATGTTTTATTAGTAAATACTGGTAGGGTATTCTCTTTGACAATCTTAAACATCTATTATTACTTGTAGCGCCGGTAAATATTAAAATATGTTAGAAACACAGAATTTTGTGCGATTTCCCTTACCAAAACAAATGCTCAGTATTTAGATTACCCGAAAATGTACTTATGTATCTACGTACCTTACTAAAAATAAGGTTAATAAGGTGCTATCGTTGATTATATTCATTGATATATTGCAAACTATAAAAAAATGGTATCTTCTAGACTTTTACACTGGCCGTGTACTGAAAGATTACTTATACAAAATTTGGATCGAGTAGATTACGATTTATATCCAAAACCGAATCTACCAGGAGCTAGTCTTGGTATAGGCTAGACAGAAATATCTTAAAATATAAACAAACATGTACAAACTATTGTTCTTCAGTGTATGTGTGTATTAAGCTTGTTTCGTGGTAATAACTACATTAAAAATCTACATTATAGCTGCTTGTCTATTAATTAAAAAAAAGAGTAATTTAAAGGGTCATGTAATGTAGAATGTTAATAGCTTAAATATAATTTCGGTGGATACATATCATGTTGCTGGGGTCGCTAGCAATTGTGAAATGGATGAGGGGCTTAACCCATCATAATACTACAATAAGTATTTACTACCTATATTAAAAATAATTATAAATATACGTAAAAAATACAAATTAAAAATTTTAAAAATAATTTGAATATAACACATCAAGCAAAACTTCCAACTAATATTATTTTAATATTAGAAATATGTTTTACGTGAAGTCAGCATCAGATAGACGTCATTAATCATAATGACAATATATAAAATTCTTGTGGGTCCCCAAAGTAGTCGCGAGCTGATCGGATTTAGCGAACAGAAGGAGGTGGAATTGACTAGGTCAAGGCAGGAAGGGCAGCTGCGGTTTTCCATTTTGGTGCTTGGAACATTCCTTGAGTAGAGGTCCTTTTGAGGGCCGATATGGGTCCGGTAGCCCCCTGCTTAGACACTAGATGGTTGTTCTAGCGTTTATCCAGTCGCCCGACTGTGAACTAGGGTATACTTGCGTCCTGACCGTCTGTCATAATGTGAATCTGCCTTATAGATCCGGCACCAGCAGAAAACTGGTAGTTAGCTTCTCTGACATTCGTAGCAAGTGATGTAGCAAGATCAAGAAATTTTATGGGAAGCATGGTCTACAGCCCCGAAACCTTTTTGGTAGTCGTGATTAGAATTGTATGTGACTGATAGCCTTGTGAGGTTACTAGTCTTAGTCCGTTGTAAGATGACTTTGGATGTATGATCTGCAGCATAAGGACTCCTGTGCCTTGGGTACACTTTGATACTAGAATAGCAGTTTAATCTTTATAACCGATGGGTTGGTGGTATAAGATAATCATTAGGATAATAAACATAATAATTAGGTTGGAGGTTAAGAAAGGGCGCACTGTCTAGAAGATATCTATATGTATTATATGCAATTATTTTACTTTTTTATCAACAATAGAAATACTTTATTTATGTTCATAAGATGCTTTGTACCCCGGCTTTGCTAAGTTTGGGACTAGATTGAGTTGTATTGAAATGCAAATTAAAGTTGAGATTAACAATTAAATATTGAAAATAAGTTTAATAATAGTAATGTGTATTTCACAAGCTTGCTGTTCAGTTTCATATGAAAGGATTCACACTAAAGCTTAAATTTTGATCTATTCATAATTCTTTAAGATAATAGTTTGTCTTCGTGTAAACATTTTACACTTTAAAATAAAAGAGGGTTTCTTCATCAATTGATTCTTTTATATTTTTATAAATAACACTTGGTTTATATAACTATCACTTATCAATACATATGGATCTGAACACTAATTTGCTTAAACGCCCAATGAAGACTGATGTCCTTTTATACAAATCTTAGAACTTCATTAAATTTTATTTACAAGTCTTCTATTGACTAACAATATGACAATTTGACACTTTAATCGGAAGTCAAAAGTGAACTACTAAATAAACTAAAACATTTTCTAATCTAAAATATCTAAAGATAATTAATCGTTAAACAAACAAACTAAAACCATTATTATAGAAACCTATATTTTATAATTAAGATTTTGTTTATTTAACATCAAGCGATAACCGAAATTTGTGGCTTTATTTTAACGCGAGTAAACACTACGGAGAAATCGTCGAAATCGACAGACTTAACAAGAATACTAATTGGCTTTTTGATCCAATAGACTGTTTACAAAATTATTTTAATTATTTATTGATACAATGGTTGGAAAATTCATCTTTACATCACCCTGAATTTAATTTGATGTTAGATAAATGTGAACTTATAAGTATTTTTTCATTTATTTATTTTTTTATTATAATGGGAATTATGTATTCAATTTTATTGTTGTTGGAATTTAAAACATTAGGCTTACCAATACAAATAAATTAAAATATATAACGTTAATTACAATGCTTACTATTTGTCTAACTTTCTATTTAATAGAAGTTTAACGTTAAGTATTTATATTATATTTAAACAATAAGTAATAAAAAATAAAGGTAGTAACAAATTAAGTTTATTCATAGGAATAACTTAGTAAGTGAGAAGCTAAAACTACTTGTAATACAATTAGAAACCACATAACTCGGTGTTTCTTGAATGCTGAGTTTAACTAGCTCATTCAATATTTAGAACTTGCTAAAGTTCAAATGTTAATTGTTTTAAACGTAGGTATATTGGATGGAATAATTTTAATAGTTAGGTATTTAAATGTTAGAAGTGTTTTGGAGGTAAATTCTGTAAGATAGAAGGCGAGTAATCCTTAGATAGAGTCTATGTTTATTTGTTATATTAAGACATTGCTAGGATAATATACATGGACCGTGCATCGAAACTAGAAATCGTTATCAAAAACAAAAAAATATATATTATGCTACACGTTTCTGGTAGACTTAATGAATACATGTTAAAAAAATAATTTAATTAAGATACATCAAACACTAAATATATTAAAAAATACAAATGAAAATTGGCGTTTTGTATGGGAGGAATAAAAAGTCGATTATTTTTTAATACAATGTATTTATTTACTCAAAGTATGAACCATTATCTTCAATGCATTTTTGCCTTCTTATAGGTAGTTCATTGATCTCTTTACTAAAAAAATCAGTCGGACGGTAATCAATAAGATCTTTGAAGGTGATTTGGACTGCCTCATCGGAGTTGAATTTTTTCCCTTGCAAGAAGTTATGCAAATTAAAAAAAAATGGTAATCTGTTGGAACAAGGTCAGGAGAGTGGATGTCTTAGACATTCTAATTGAAGTTTTTTTAATTTGGTAGCAGTCTGTTGTGATATGTGTAGTCCAGCGTTGTCGTGAAGCAGCACTGGTGTGGAGCGAATGACTAGCCTAGGTTATTTAGCAGCTAGCTTTTCCATCACAGTTTGCAATGGCTAACAGTAGACATCTGCCGTAATAGTCTGGCCAGATGTGATTTCAAAACTGTAATTATCAATACCGGCACTAGTCCACCAAACGCTTACAAGTATTTTTTTTAGGTACATTTTTGTTAAGGCCGGGTTTAGCTAGATGACTAGGATCTAACCATGATGGTCAACAAAACAAAAATACAAGTGTAAATAACTGTAAAAATTTGAATTTAGAATTCCTTACCAAAGAGAAGAAATTTGTGATTAAAGTGACCAGAACGAAAAAAGCCAATTTCATATGTAAGGCAGATTAAAATTATACTAAAAATATATATATTATTAAAAAATATTAATAAAAAAGATATTTAAATATTTATTCTTAATAACGCTTGCTAAATATTCAGTTGTGGTTTATGTGTAATTGTCACTTATTATGTTCACTCAGAATTTTTTTAGTCTCTGAAATGTTTGTGTGCTACCTATGTGTTTTACCTCATAACTTTTTGAAGTTTTGTTGGTGATTAAGCTCAATTATAAATGGTAGACAAAAACACAAATAATTTATAGGTATGTAGGAACATACACTCGTTAAGTTATTCACTTAGAGTCCCTTGACTAATGAAGGGAGATGCTTAGAAAGTTTCATAAATATAAGTACTTAAAACAACATTAAACTAGACTGTATTAGTTCCCACTAGAGAGGATAATGAAGGAAATGTTTTTGTAATATACAAATACTTACATGCTACTAGCTAGAAAGATATGTATACATACTGTATTGAATACGCTTACGTTATTTATTTTAAGATAATAATATATGGAATTTACATTTCAGTAGTGAAAATGATGATACATAGTCTTAATAGAATAAAATAAAATGTAAGAAAAAGGTTTTACAATGGAGTAGAAAATATCGTATTATAAAGACAAAAACTGTACCGAGTTCCCAAGAGTCCGGGGAAAGTAAAACTGTGTTCATTCGTTTTAGAATCAAATGCCAATGTTAGTTACATCGTTGCTTCATGATGTCAGAAATCTCAATACATTGTCTAAATACTAATCAAAAAAAGGTTATTTAATGACTGTTCACTGTAGAAAAATAAGTACTTAAAGATTTGTTTGTAATTAACGAAAATTTTTAAAGCACAAATAATCTGTATTTTTATTTAATTCTATCTACTGCTAATACATCAACTGCTTCACACATCGTTCTGTTCGGAATATTTAAGAGTTTATGTGTACTTTAGTTATATTCCCATGCATCGCGGGAACCGCTTAGCAAGCGATGGTGCAATATGTACATTCCATTGCATCAGAATCCAGGAATTATAACAATCAAAAAGCTTAATTCGCACTTCACATAAATGTATTATTTAATTATAATTTTATAACAATCCTTTAGCTGAATCTGCACTTCACATAAATGTATTTCATTATAATTAATTTAAAATATAATTGTCACTCTTGTTTTCTAATATCGGGCAAGCAGTCGTCATTTTAGTTATAACATAATTTGTAATTTTAAATAAAGTATTTTTATAATTTTGGTTTTTTTTGGATCCTCGGCTGTCACCGTACTTAATTGGCGCAGTCGGTAGGATACTCGCGGGCCGGGTCGCGAGCAACGTAAATTATATATTCTTGAAATCGAGATTATCGTCTTGCGGTCCATCCGGGAAGCTATCAAGTTTCAACACGAGTATCCTGAATCTACGAGGCGGCGCAGCGAGGCGTATCCGAACATTGATACTCCAGAGAAACCCAAATTAAAACTGTAAGTACATTAGAATCTTTCTAGTGATTGCTTATCCCTATTTTATAAGATTTTTCCTTCCAAGATTTCCCTTCTGCGGCAATCGAAGACCCCTAGGATTAGTACGTATAGTAGTAGAGCGCGCTTCCAAGACGCGAATAGAAATTTAATATCTTATAATAACGATAAATTAACTTTAGAAAAATATAATATGGCCGATTTAGGTAACATTTTTCAAGCCTTACGCTTATTGCCTGAATTCGATGGAAACCCAAATGTATTACCTAGATTCATAAAATTATGTGACCAGTTAGTTCAGGAGTTTGTGATTAATAACCCTGATAACAATTTATTAAATGTTGCTCTCGTAAATGGAATTTTAAATAAAGTAACAGGGTCTGCAGCACGATTAATTAATACTAACGGTATCCCTTCAGACTGGACTGGCATTCGTAAGTCATTAATTAATAACTTTTCCGATCAACGAGACGAAACCGCGTTGTACAATGATCTTGCTCTTTTAACACAAGGTTCCACTACACCTCAGGAGTTTTATGAGCGCTGTCAGAACTTGTTTAGTACAATTATGACATACATAGCTTTACATGAGAATATTAGTATCACAATTGAAGCGAAAAGGGTTTTATATCAGAAATTAACTCTGCAAGCCTTTTTAAGAGGGTTAAAAGATCCTTTAGGTTCACGTATTAGATGTATGAGACCAGAAACAATAGAGAAAGCATTGGAATTCGTGCAAGACGAGTTAAATATTATGTATTTACAGGCTCGTTATGAACCTGAAAGGAACAAACACCCTATGGCATTTTCATCTCAACCTCTTAAGGTAAATTCAAATTATAATCCTAACACAACACAGTCTAGGCCATATACATTTCTAAACCATCACCAACCGCGTCATCAATTCCCAACACACACACAACGACCCCTATTTAGACCTCAACCGGGTCCAGGTCCCTCACACACTCAACAAATATTTAGGGCCATACCTCCAAATTATAATCCCAATAATGCATTTAAAATGCCCCAACGTAATTTTTATCAACATACTAACCAAAATCCCCAACCATCCCGTCCTATGAGCGGTGTAACCCATTTTGTACCTAAAAATTTACCACCTGCTGGACATGACTGGAGGAAACATGGAAATCCACCCCAATCAAATTATTTTAAGACTCGGGAAATGAATTTCCATGAAAGCAACAATCAAAATTATGACTGTTATGACTATTATGAGACTGACGATTACTATGACGATTATTATAACCAACACCCAGAATATTATTATAGTGACTACGAACCTGTAGAAAAACCCCAGTGTCTTCAACAACCAAATGATCTCATACCCTTTGAATATACTGTTGTTGAACCCCCACCATCAACTTCCAACAATGAACAGGATTTTCAGAAAATCAAACCATTAGACAAACCAAAATAGAAATTAATGTTCAATCTCAACGTCAGTTACCTTATATCCAGATTAAAAATCCGCCCTTAAAGTTTCTAATAGATACTGGTGCAAATCAGTCCTTTATAAGTCCAGATGCAGTTGAAAAATATTTTAATAATTTCAATTTAAATTATGAACCTTTTGAAGTATCTAATGTTCATTCTGTGAGCAAACATAAATATTCCATAACCGTTCCTTACTTTAACGAGTTTAAAAGTAATGATCATATAAAATTTTACATTTATAAATTTCACAATTATTTCGATGGTCTAATAGGTACAGATTTCCTAGACAAATGGGAAGCAACCATAGATTATAAGAGAAAGTTATTTGTTACTAAAAATGCTTCAAACCCCATACAGGTTTATAATTCGCGTAATGTAAACTTATACGAGGATATAATACCCGCTGGTTCCTCTAAATTAGTTAAACTACCAATTAATATCCACATAGAGGAAATTTTAGTCCCAGAGCAAACGATTTCGCGTTGCATTATAAAAGAATGTTTGACATCTGTTAAAGATAATAGAGCTATAGTAGAAATTTTTAATCCAAATCGTAGTGACATAATATTTTCTTTAGACCAGCCCATTCAAGCTGAGCTATATAACACTGAATATTTAAATACTGAACCAATTAGTGAACGAGAAAAGGAAGTACTATCTCGTCTTCGAACTGATCATTTAAATGAAGAGGAAAAAATTAATTTAGAAATTCTTTGTGGCCGGTACGCGGATGTATTTTACTTAGAGGGTGAGCCATTAACCTTTAGTAATACTATTAAGCATTCAATTAAAACCACAGACGAAATTCCCGTATATACTAAAAGTTATAGATACCCATTCATACATAGGGGAGAAGTTAGGGATCAAATCCAAAAAATGCTCGATCAAGGTATCATAAGACCCTCTGACTCAGCTTGGAGCTCTCCAATATGGGTAGTTCCTAAGAAAAGTGACGCTTCAGGGAAAATTAAATGGCGCCTTGTCATAGACTTTCGGAAAGTTAACGAAAAAACCGTCGATGATAAATATCCCATTCCAAATATATCTGATATTCTGGATAAATTAGGTAATTGTCAGTATTTTAGCACCCTAGATCTCACAAGTGGCTTCTACCAAATTGAGATGAACCCTTCTGATATATCGAAAACTGCATTTAATGTAGAACATGGGCATTTTGAATTTTTAAGAATGCCCATGGGCTTGAAAAACGCACCATCAACCTTTCAAAGGGTAATGGATAATGTGTTGAAGGGTTTACAAAATAACATATGTCTCGTTTATCTCGACGATATAATCATTTTTAGTACTTCTCTTCAAGAACACATAATTAATTTAGAAAAGGTTTTTAAAAGGTTAAGAGATTCAAACTTTAGAATACAAATGGATAAGTCAGAGTTCCTGAAAACAGAAACTTCTTATTTAGGACATATAATTACTAAAGAAGGAATAAAACCTAACCCTGATAAAATAGCTGCTATCCAAAATTATCCTATTCCTAAAACAGCTACGGAAATAAAACGATTTTTAGGTTTGCTGGGCTATTATAGAAAATTTATTCCTGACTTTGCTAGAGTAACAAAACCTATGACTCAATGTTTGAAAAAAGGCTACAAAATAACTTTAGGACAGGACTACATTGACTGTTTCGAAAAATGTAAGAGATTACTTGTTAATGACCCCATCCTTCAATACCCAGACTTTTCCAAAGACTTTATACTGACCACAGATGCTTCAAACTTAGCAATAGGAGCAGTACTCTCTCAAGGCTCCCTTGGCTCTGATAAACCCATAGCATACGCATCTAGAACACTTAACTCCAGTGAAATTAACTATAGTACGATCGAAAAGGAGTTATTAGCAATAGTTTGGGCCACTAAATATTTTCGTCCATATCTTTTTGGAAGAAAATTCAAAATTATGACTGATCATAGGCCACTTCAGTGGATTATGAATATTAAAGAACCTAATTCAAGATTAACTAGATGGAGACTTAGTTTAAGTGAATATGACTTTACTGTAATATATAAACAGGGTAAGTATAATAGTAATGCAGACGCGCTATCCCGAATTGAAATTCACAATGAAGAGGCTAGCTCAACAGTTGTGAATCCCTCTGAAAAATCACCCTCCAATATAAGCTCTCGAACCGCCACTGTACATTCTGACTCAGAAAATCCCTTTTTAGAAATCCCCATAACTGACGACGCCCTAAATAAATTTCATAGACAAATTATCTTTAATATCGTTGGTGACATTAAAAATAAGCCCATAGTAACAAAATTATTTGAAAACTACTTCAAAGCTACCATATCGATTTCGAGCTCAAATTTAGAAAATGATGTAATAAATGCAATAAAAGAATACGTCAACCCTAAAATAAAAACTGGTATCCTCATCAACCCTCCGTTGGGAATGTATAAAATAGTTCCTGTAATCCAAAATAATTTTAAAAATTCTGCTATGGACATAGTTCTGACAAAAACTGATTTAGATAACGTTAAAGATTATTTTAAACAGCAAGAAATTATCAAAAATTACCACGAAGGTAAAACTAATCATCGTGGCATTAACGAGTGTTACTTATCTTTGTCAAAAAGATATTTCTGGCCAAAAATGAAAGAACAAGTCACAAAATATATAAATGAATGTCCAATTTGCGGTCAAGCAAAATACGATAGAAACCCTATTAAACAGAAATTTAAAATTGTCCCTCCTCCAAGTAAACCTTTTGCTATAGTTCATTTAGATTTATTCAGTGTCGAAAATCAAAAATATCTTACAATAATCGATGCTTTTTCAAAATATGCACAGAGCTATAACCTAAGAGACGGTACTGCAATCAGTGTCGTACAGGGATTATTAACGTTTTGTACTCATCATGGAGTTCCAATTACAATCGTTACTGATGGAGGTCCCGAATTCACAAATCAATTATTTTTAGAATTTCTTAGACTTCACAAAATAAGTCATCATAAAATTTTGCCTTACACACCCAATGAAAATGGATTAATAGAAAGACTTCATTCCACCCTATTAGAACATTTAAGGATTTTAAGATTGAATAAACGTGGAGAGTCTATTACTAACCTTATGCCATATGCTCTTCTAGCTTACAACAGCTCTATACATAGCTTTACTAAATGTAGACCAATAGATATCATAACTGGACATTTTGATCCCCGTGACCCTATAGACATAGACTTAACAGAACAACTATTACAACAATACACACAAGACCATCGTGACCGCATGATTAAAGTTTATGATATTATAAATGAATCCTCTTTACATAAGCGTACCCAAATTACTGAAAACATTAATAAAAATAGGGAACCTGAGACTTGTTACTTACCAGACCAACAAATATTCATACGAAACCCTAAAGCATCCCGACAAAAACTTGCCCCTCGCTTTACTCGTGACAAAGTATTAGCTGACTTACCGATACACATTTACACGAAAAAGAAACGAGGCCCAATAGCCAAATCTAGACTCAAAAGAGTACCTATAAGTGCTCAATTGTTACAGAATGACGATCCTGTTAGCAACCTTGACGAAAGCAGAAGAAATTGACCTAAGTAGCCTGGACAATGGACCGGGTATTTTACCGTTTAAGTTAGGAACCGCTAGAATCATTTCCCACTACCACTCCTTCATACAATGCGTAGATTTAGTTAAGATTCGTGATAGTTTAAACTCAGTTCAAGAACAAATCGATAATATTCATCCAATTTTAAGAAATAAAACCCTTTTACTTTTTCAAATGCACACTGAATATCTTGTAACTAAGCTAGAAAAAGTTTCACAGCAATTGAAAACCTTTGAGACTAGTCGTGTTAAAAGAGGGCTTATTAACGGTTTAGGTTCAATAATAAAGACTATTTCAGGAAATCTCGACTATACGGATGCTATAAAGTATGATAATGCAATTAAAATATTAGAAGGAAATAATAATAAAATTGTTAACGAATTTAACAATCACATTAGTTTAACCAAAAAATGGTTATTTCAAAATAATGATATTATTAATAACTTAACCATTAATCAAAGAAAATTGGAAAATTTGATAAATAATTTAACTAGTGTCAATAGTATCCTCGAAACGGATATTACAACTTTTACGCACATGACTCAAATTTTCTTAATTTTAGGAGATAATATTGAAACTATAACGGACGAATTATTTCGATTAGAAAATTGGTTAGCTTTCATTCATGCTCAAAGTACACATCATTCAATGTTATCTATAAATACGCATAAAGATATTTTAATTAAGCTAAATAACCTCTACAAGAAAGAGGAACTTTTAGACATTAGTTTTAGAGACTATTTTGATGTTATTAAAGTAGGTTATTATTATAATGATAGGAATATTGTGTTAATCTTTAAGTTTCCGATTGTCTTTCCTAAATTTTATTTCTTGTATCACCTATCCGCAGTACCGAATAAGAATAACCAAATCCTTATTCCCCCTAAACCATTCCTAGCAATTCACAATAAAGATTTTATGTACATAGAGGCTGAATGCCCGAAGGTCAACGGATTTTATCTCTGTGATAACAAATTTAACAATCCCTATGGAAAACAGCCCGACTGCATAGAACGCCTCATTACGACGCAGCAGATACAAAGTTCATGTCAATTTATATCCTTGATCCTGACTACGGAAGCCGTGGAACAACTTGACGACAAGCATTATATTATAACATTTCCGGAGCCATCAAGTTTAAAATTATCTTGTAATCAGCAACAATTCATAAAAGTACAAGGCAGTTATCTTGTAACACTACCTCTGGGATGTTTCATAGAAAGTTCAGAATTTACAATAATTAATAGCAATGATCACATAAGAGGAACGCCACTGAAAATAATAGACCTACACAGTTCTGAAAAAATTGAAGTTTCACAAACGTCATTACAACTAAACACTATCGACCTTAAAAAACTTCAAGAAATAAGTAACGAAATATCATTGCAGCCGAAAATTTCAGGAACAACTGAAACAGACAGTCTTTATCATACTACAATCCCATTATATGGAATAATATTAAGTGCAAGCGCACTAAGCATTGCTGTTATAATATATAAAAAGCTGAAGAATCGTAAAAGCCTTAAAGTCAAGAAAGAACAAAAGCTAACAGGGGACGAGGAAGGAAATTGTAATCACGTGGAGAAGATTTTACAGCACTACTCGAGATCTAAGGACGTCAAATAGATGCTGTTCTTCAGGAGGGAGGAGTTATATTCCCATGCATCGCGGGAACCGCTTAGCAAGCGATGGTGCAATATGTACATTCCATTGCATCAGAATCCAGGAATTATAACAATCAAAAAGCTTAATTCGCACTTCACATAAATGTATTATTTAATTATAATTTTATAACAATCCTTTAGCTGAATCTGCACTTCACATAAATGTATTTCATTATAATTAATTTAAAATATAATTGTCACTCTTGTTTTCTAATATCGGGCAAGCAGTCGTCATTTTAGTTATAACATAATTTGTAATTTTAAATAAAGTATTTTTATAATTTTGTTTTTTTTTGGATCCTCGGCTGTCACCGTACTTAATACTTTTAACAATAAATATATAAATAAATAAATAACAAAACAATAATAAATAAATAAATAGGCGTTTTGGTAAAAAAAAAATGGTAAGTCCTTCTAATAAGTGACACAAATTGACTGATTGTTATGAAAAATATATATTTTAATTAATTGTAAAAAAACTTTTCACGTTATTAGTAAATTAAACGTTATCTCAAAAAACGGTCATTATTTAGTTATTATGCTTTGAATATAAACCATTTGAAAAAGTATTCAAACCGCTATAATATGAATACATCGGTTTAAATTACATTTTAGTTTTAAATGTCTTATTACTTTCCAAAAATATTTTTAAGGATTCTGTTTAAAGATGTTTATGAAATCTGAAATATGTAAATTTGAACGACAACACAAATGGGTCTGGACAGCGGTAGTTCGTTATAATGCACTCATCGCTTTAGTCGAGATAAAGGTGCGCTACATTTTAACAAGTGCTGCTTGAAGACTTTGCTTCAGTAATTATCCGGGATAACCCGGTTACTCGTTGGAGCACAACTTTCGCTCACGGGCCGGAGTCAGTATGTACGCGCGGAACGACCTCTGTATTCAGCGTCTCCGTCACCTTGAAGACCCCACTTTTTCTTCCCTATGGGTTTTAGTGGACACAGGAAACGAAAAAATCCTGTATTCCTGTGTCTACTGTTCGCACAGCGGTGACCAGGAGACAACTCGTTTATTTGAGTATCTTAGTGAGGCTGCAGATATGGCTCTGTATCAGTACCCTTCGGCGCAGCTCGTCTTTCTGGGGGACTTTAATGCCTGTCATCAGGACTGGCTGTTCCCGTACCAGAAGACCGACCATGCTGGAAGAGAAGCGCGGAAATTTGCGTTGTCCTTGGACCTCTTTCAGCTGGTGAAGCAAGCGACAAGGGTACCAGATGTGGTAGGCCATACAGCCAATTGCCTGGACCTTCTGCTGACAACTGATCCGGACAGGTATCGTGTAGAAGTCACGTCCTCCTTGGGGACCTCCGATCACTGTCTGGTGAAATCTGTGTTTACATATTCCCCACCAGCTTTCGAACCTCATGGTGTTAGGCGAGTATGGAAATACAAGTCAGCAGATTGGGATGAGATGCGGCACTTTTTTGCGTCTTATCCTTGGCGGCAGGTCTGCTTCTCTTCTTTGGATCCGTCGAGTTGCGCGGATGCTATAACCGATGTGGTGCATCAGGCAATGGAGTATTTTATTCCTTATGCTGACGTACCCATCGGTGGCAAAGCTCGCCCATGGTTTAATGCCGAATGTGGTCATGCTCAAGACCGAAAACATTCGGCATATCTCATTTGGGCTGATGCTCGAACCCGCAAAACTCCGGATGTAAGTATAAAGAAGAGAGCCTTTAACCAAGCTGCCAAGTCCTACAAGAAGGCATTGCGGAAGGCTCGTCTCGATCGAATCGCTAAGAATGGCGAAAAGCTCTCTGTCAGACCAACTGGCAGTCGAGCTTTCTGGTCTCTTTCCAAAGCGATCCAGTCTAACTTCTGCCAACCCTCACTGCCTGCTCTGCTAAAGCCGGATGGATCCCTGGCCCACACAGCAACAGAGAAAGCGAATGTACTTGCTTCTCTGTTTGCTGATAATTCGCATCTAGACACTGGCAATGCTTCTCGAGCACATCTTCCTCACTGCGGTATTTCGATGCCTGAAATCCGCATCACTAACAAAGAGGTATGGAGAACATTGTGTCGTTTAGATGTGAATAAAGCCAGTGGTCCTGATGGTATACCAACCATTCTGCTCAAGACATGCGCAGCTGAGTTGTCTCCTGTACTGACACGTCTGTATCGCCTTTCTTTCATGACTGGAATAGTGCCGAAATCCTAGAAGCTTGCTAATGTGCAACCCGTGCCCAAAAAAGGCAGCCGTGCCGACCCTGTCAATTACAGACCGATTACAATCACCTCCATACTCTGCAAGATTATGGAGCGTGTATTGAACTCGCGCCTACTAACATACCTAGAAGGTAACGATCTCCTCAGTGACCGACAGTACGGGTTTCGCCGTAATAGGTCTACTGGGGACCTCCTTGTGTATGCTACTCACATTTTAGGCGAGGCCATCGAGAAGAACGGAGAAGCGGTCGCCGTCTCTCTGGACGTCTCGAGGGCGTTTGACACGGTCTGGCATGCGAGCCTTATATGCAAGCTTTCAGCGTACGGTATATCTCCTGGTCTGATCGGCTGGGTAACGGACTTTCTGAGCCACAGATCTCTCCGAGTAGTTGTCGACGGGTGTTCCTCGGAACCCTTGACAATAAATGCCGGAGTGCCTCAGGGGTCCGTTCTTTCTGCAACTCTGTTTCTGCTGCATATTAATGATCTGTTGAAGCCCGGTATCTATGGGTATGCAGACGACAGCACAGTTGTAGAAAGATATCTGCCGAGTACTCGGGCTAGTCGAGATCAAGTACAGTCTGAAAGAGAAGCCATGGTGCAACGTTTGAATGACAAACTTCAGGCAGTCTCCGCATGGAGCAATGCCAATCTTGTCAAGTTCAACGCCACCAAAACGCAGACGTGTCTATTCACCGCCAAAAGGAGCCCTTTCACCTTGGCTCCTACTTTCCAGAATGTATCCTTGGAATACAGTGACCGGCTTCAGTTGTTAGGCTTAGAGATTTCCTCGAACCTCAACTTTGGTCGGTTCATTGAGTCCAGAGCAATAGCAGCAGCAGCAAAGCTTGCCGTTCTTGCGAAGGTTCGGCAGTACTTTACACCGGGACAGCTTCTTGTTTTATACAAAGCACAGATCCGGTCGTGTGTAGAGTACTGTGGACACATATTTGCTGGTGCCGCAAAGTCTCATCTTGCGGTTCGGGACTCAATTGAGAGGCGAGCAAGGAGGCTTATAGGCGATCCCGAATTGGTCGAAGCCGACCTCCAAAGCCTTGAACACAGGCGTAAAATTGCTAGCCTCTCAGTATTCTATAGGATACATTTTGGTGAGTGTGCGCAGGAATTACACGAGTTAATTCCCCCGTCCCCCTTCCATCACCGGACGTCCCGACGCACGGCAGGTATCCATCCTTTTGTTGTGGACATTCCACCTGTCCGAACGAAGCGCTTTGCTTCCTCATTTTTAGTGCGTACAGCGAAGGACTGGAACAATTTGCCTACGTCGGTATTTCCGGCCAAATATAATGTGGGTGTCTTCAAGAGAAGAGTGAATAGGTTGCTAGGGCAATGCGACTTACTATCTAAGACTACATTCCACTTACCATCAGGTGGAATGTAGTCAAGCATTGCCCTAGATCATATAAAAAAAAAATTAAAAAAAAAATTATACGCCCGACATAACACAGCTATTTTTTTACCTATACAGAGCGGGCAAAGCCGCAGGAAACATGTAGTATAATATAAAAGACAAATTAAGTTCGCCGCAAAGACATCTATTTTTTATAATTTTAACTTGAACCCTTCGTAGAAGGTTTAAAGTTGCTACAAACGTACCTACTTCATTTATGCTTATAGAAGTATTTAAATGGAAATAAACACAAATATTTCAAAATTATTTCCAATTATGAAGGCACATAAATTTACAATTTCTTGGTAAATTGTTTATTAATTTAGCTAATGAAGGTCTTAAAAAACTATCCTTAAAGTAAAGTACTAAAAACAACATTAAAATTCGCTTGTTAGTATCACGTCCCACGAGAAAGAACAATGAAGGAATTTACTAATAGTACTTTTACCAACAACTAGTAGTATCTAGTAGGAGTTATAGTAGTAAATCCAGAATAAGAATAAATTGTAATAAGAATTAATTAATATTAAACAAGTAGAATTTTATATTATTGATAGTGTATGTACCCCGATGTACTTCGATTTTCTGAAGTTTTCTGAAGGATTGGACTATTTCGTATTTTATAGATAATATTAATAACAGCCCCTACTAATTTCCCAAGAGTCCGGGGTAAAAGAGTAAAAGTAAGAGTAAAACTGTCCCTTCATTTTAGATTCAAGTCTCGAAGTTTATTATATCAGTCGACACAAGATATCAGAAATCCTGATATATTGAATCCTAATACAAGAAACAATAAAATTATATACCTACTAAAACTTACGATAGTATATTAATTAATGAAAATAATTTTATTGTACATATATGGAGAGTGTGGAGACAATATTGTAGTATCAAGTGCCCTTTGCGTCTTTTGTGACTGTTTCTGATATTAATATTGTCCTAATATTCTTCATTAAAGGCCTGAAGATCATATCAGAAACAATCACAAGAGAAGTCGAAAGCACTCCATATATGTATTTTTTATAATGCTGTATGTGTCTTTTTTGCAGTATATAATAACTTATAAGAGATGACACAACCGAAATTATTAATAGAGAAGATGGTTGGGAATTATCTAACACCTGGGACCCACTTTTGAAAAATATAAGATCCCATGTCTGTGACCGCACTGTAAGACTTCAAGATTCTGTTAGTGCGTTTCGTGTGAATCCTGAACTGTACACCCGGAAGCTTAGAAACCGTTGGAGATAGATGATTAATTAACTGACTTACTGACAAACACTTCCATCTCGTCTTACCGTGAACACGATTGCTGTAAAGCATTCGAAACGTCGGGTCAGATTTAAAAAGTAAATTTAAAAATTAATTCAATATGCGTTAAATCTGTAAAAATATTTTAATTCTACCAGTAATTATGTTCCGCATTACGTTGCATTGTGAAATAGAGTTGCAGTGGAGATTTGGAGAATTGCAGTGGAGGAAAATTCAATAAAGAATTTTGTTTGGGTTAACTAACTATTCTATCTAATTAGTTTGAGTACGTGCTTTCGTTCATTTTTAGAACCTAGATTCTTTTGTTATATACAAATTTATAAGGAACATAAAGGAAAATCAGGAAACCCAGTAGGAGTGCGAAGTGTTGGAGTATATTCATTTGTGCCTTATTGAAAAATTTGCTATTGCCAGTTATTTAAATTGTTCCTCTCTTACTTCTAGACTCATATTATAAGCTATCTATAAATCGTTAATTAAATATTATACAAACCTATAAATATTTAGTGTTAGTAATTTTTATTTATAATAATGTAAATTGTAAATACATTGGAATTTACATGTTTTAGTTCGTAAGTTTCAACAGCAGCGCCACCCACGCAGTTAATTATGGAATGTTATTTAGTATTTACTGTTAAATGTTTTAAGAATTAGAAGCATAGAATATTTTAACATAATGTTTAATCTTTTATTAACTATTACTTATTAACTTTTATATTAACTTATTTATTTAACTTTTATATTACTATTAACTTATTATAAGGTATAAATAATAGCATCTGTAAGTCGGTTATGAAATTGTAAATTACCCTCACCTAAATATTATAGTGTTAAGATATTATAAAACGAGTTGTAAGGGCTGCTATCGCCTCGCTATCGATATTAAACATTAAAGTGCAAGTACTGTGTATTACTGAAACAAGTCTTAACATTAGGTTGATTATTATTAATACCTAGAGTATTTTTTGTATTTCCCTGTTTAAAATAATCAGCAAACTTTAACCTAATTTTTATAAATACCGTTACTGTTTTTAAGTAAGATAGAGTTTGATTTTTTTCGTAATCTCAAAACACTGTTCCTCACTCACTTCATTCTCAATTAAAAATGCTATTTGTAAAATAGAGGTATATTGCAACTGGTATTAATAAATTAGGCCAAGGTTTACAGTTTAATGCTATTTCCATAAAGGTCTTTGTAATTGGCACATTAAGATATTTTGATATAAGGCGATATAATTAACTTCCTATTAAGTATTCATATCATCACATATCAATGAAAATAACGTTAATTTATTAGATTGGAAACGTCAGGTTAATCATTAGGGTAGAATTCAAAAAAAAAAAATTCAAAATTCAAAATATCTTTATTCAAGTAGGCATTTACACGCACTTTTGAATCAATTACATTAAATTGGTCAGTATAGTCAGTCTGTGAGTAAGCTACCACCAGCTCGGAATGCTGTTCTGCTGAGAAGAGGTGGCCAGAAACTCAACAGTTGCTCTTTTTAAATAAAATTTAACAATGTTTGACTTATAAATTAAATATATTATATTATAACATCAACCCTGCAAATGAGTCAATGACCCAAGTTCCACACATTTCGATCAACCAAAAACTCTTGAATGTTATAGTAAGATTTATTTAATAATATACCTTTAATTTTAGATTTGAAACCAAGAAAAGGAAGATCTAAGATATCTTGTGGAACCTTATTATATATGCGTATACTCAAGCCCATGAAGGATTTCTTAACTTTTTGAAGTCTAAATTTGGGCGTTACGAGCCTATTTTTATTTCTTGTATTGATAGTATGTCTGTCGCTGTTTTTTTTATAGTTATTTAAATTTTGGCGTATATACAGTAGGTTATTAAAAATGTATTGAGAAGCGACCGTAAGAATACCAATTTCTTTAAAAACCTCTCTTAGGGAGTCTCTAGCTTTTAAGTTTCAAATAGCCCGTATAGCTCGTTTTTGTAAAATAAATATAGAATTAATTTCGGCAGCGCTGCCCCACAGTAAGATACCGTAAGACAATATACTGTGAAAATAACTAAAATAAACGAGTCGAGCCGTATTAGCGTCTGTTAATTGTCTTACTTTTTTAATTGCAAAGACGGCTGAGCTAAGTTTGCTTGCGAGTGTCGAGAGATGGGGGTTCCACTGGAGCTTTTTATCTAAAGTTATACCTAAGAAAGTTGTCGAGTCAGTCAGTTCTAACACTTCATTGTTAAGGAATAAACTACAATCTTGACTTTTTACATTAGGAAGTGTAAATTCCATGCATTTAGTTTTCTTAGTATTTAATACCAAATTATTAATTTCAAACCAATGAAGAACACGTGACAGAGCACAGTTAACTTTGTCAAAATTAGGTTTATTACGATCAACTTTAAAAATAAGTGAGGTATCATCAGCAAAAAGTACAATGTCACATAGTCCTTTTACGTAAAAGGGCAAATCATTAATATAGAGTAAAAATAAGAAAGGGCCTAGAATAGATCCTTGTGGAACACCCATTTTTAGGTGAGATCCAACCAATTTACAATTATTTACATCAACCGTCTAAACTCTTTGATTCAAGTAAGAGGCAATAAGATCAAGCGCAGCACTACGCACACCACAGTGATTAAGTTTGCAAAGTAATGTTTGATGGTCCACGCAATCAAAGGCTTTAGATAAATCACAAAACACTCCGATTGCATTCTGTGACTTTTCCCATGCGTCGTAAATGTGCTTAAGAAGCGCGGCACCCGCATCAGTTGTTAATTTGCCTTTGGTGAAACCATATTGTTCACTATGCACGATTTCATTGCTATAAACAAATTCTGACATTTGGTTTAGTATAATTTTTTCGAAGATTAAATTATACTAAACCAAATGTCAATTGAAAATTGCGTTCCGATCGTGATTAATTTTTGGTGGACTTGATGCTTATTCGTTTATTATTGACGTATAACAAGTGCCAGCTAATCTCTGGTAGTTGGATGGTTGGACAATCATTTGAGGAGAGTATTTTCTTTTTTGTGACATCGTTGCGATCGCACACATCTCTGAGTTAACCATTTTAATCTCCAAAATTTTTATGTCAAAAATATGCCTTAATTCCTTTAAATTCAGCTCTGTTGGCACTGACTACTAAAGATATGTAGAGGCATGTAATGCACATACATTATGAGCATAGATGTCTGTATTTTGGGTTTCGTCGTTTATTAAATATATTCTTAGTATTTATAAAGAGTATTTCTACAAGTTTGTATAGTTGTCTAACACTCTTACCACAAGCAAATAATTTGCTTACTTAGGGGTTTGATCAATTTGTGTATTTTGTAATTTGTCCTAATATTATTATTGTTTACATTTACACCAATTAAAGGCAAATTCTCAAAAAAAAATTAAAGATATTCTTTATCATTTATTTTAAATTTATTCAATAACTTTAAGAGTGTGGTGATATTAGAAGTCCCAGGATTATGAACAATATTATTATACACACACACACACATATATATATATATATATATATATATATGTGAATAGAAACACTAAAAAAAGGACACATTTTTAATCTTCTGTAATTGAGTGCCGGGCATTGGGGCTGCCACTGGACCGTGTTTCATAATAATATTCTTGAATAAAGTGTTTTCAAAACAATTATGTTGATTTATATGCATGTTTTAAAACCCAAAAACATTGTAAATAAAACGCTTTAAAAAAGTTCATATGTCTAAAAATAAATTAAAAGCGATTAGTATCAAACCTTTTTAAAATTATATTAAATGAAAATACATATAACCTTTTTTTGTGTTTCTGCAAAAATGGAAATGAATAAATGTGAAACCTTGGTACATTTCGTTAATTCTCTCTGAACTTCGAAGACGGAATACAATATTAGGCTTAACAGAAATGTGAATATTACAGAATAACACAATAATATAAAAGAGTTGTTTTAAGTATTGCTAAGAGCTAGTCACATCTAGTATATAGAATTTTTAACTTTTTGTATCTTTCTAACATTATAGTTATTAGTGGTTAATTATCTTTTAATGTTTTCAATAGTAGCAATTTAATAGTTTGATAATTAAGGTAGATTATTTAAAAGTTACGAATATTTTTTTGTTAGAAATTTTATATATATTGTTAGAAATTGAGGGTATTTCTAAGCATCTATTGGAAATGTATTGCTAGCAATTGGTAAACGAGTGTCAAGTCTATGAATTATTGTGTCATACTAATTTGAGAGGTCTGTCGGTAAAAATAGCAATTGACGGTTTGATCCTTGAGTAATTCATGTAGCCTTATAACTATGTTACATTTATCCTCGTTATTAAATGATGTGAAATATGTAAATGTCGCAATTACTTTGAATTCTTACTAAATTTTTTTATTACATTTTTACATTCTTCCTGTGTCAGGAGGGCCTATTTCAATACCAGATTTATCGTAATAAGCCCTTCTGTAAAAATATATTCGGCTGAATTTGCTGTGTGGTTCTTCTCAGACCAGGGTGCGTTTGGAATAAATAGCTTTAAAATTAAGATGGAAAGAGCAATTAAGATTAAACTGAAATATTATATATACATACATTTCAATATTAAATTTTGTTTTACTCATATAAACATTTGTCATTGTTGGTCTAAAAAATATTTATTGTAAAACAATATTCAAACTTTTATTTAACAATAATTTAGTGAGAAACAGCAACCTTTACTAAGTTCAATCCGCGAATCCGCAATGATTCGAACTTTTGAGTGAGGTCCCCGAATGGGATCGAAATTAATCGGGCAAAGATTTTGATGGCTCTCACATATAAAATTCAAATTAATTGGTTTTTCCAAGTATTTGGGTCGTAGTCTTAGTTACAAAGCCTTAACCTTCCTCAATAAAATTTAAATGTAATAAAAGCTTATCTAGTAATATAAAGACTAATTAAACTAAATGACAAATTAAGAAAATATATACATTCACATTTAAACGTAATGAAAACCTATCTTGAAAATTAACTGCTAATTAAACTAAATGACTTATGAAGAAAATATATACTTTCAGAAAAGGAGTGCAAATAGTTTTATAGTTTTAATTTAGTTAAACTTATACTTTTTTCGTTTGTGATTTTCAAATATTTACCTTAAAGAAACTGCTATATCACATCTAAACAATAAAAAAAAATTAAACTATTTTATTACCACTTGAATATATATTTTTATTATTTGAATGTTATACAAAACAACTCGTCTCTAGGAAAAATACTTATATGAATAATGTATTATACGATGTATTTCTTTATATAAACAGATAAAGCTATTGGCTTTTCCTTCCTTTACAATTCAGTGGATATAATTAGAGCTAATTATAATGATATGGTTTATGTTTTAAGTACGTCATTATTTTAGGAATATAGTACAGTAATACTAAAGAATACTAAAGTATTACAGTACAGTAATACTAAAAAATACTAAAGTATTACAGTACAGTAATACTAAAGAATACAACCATCCTTTTAACCTTTTGGTACCAAAACTGGTGAATATTTATTGTTCAAACAAAATATTCTCTTTGACAAATTTGATATAACACCAAAACAAAAATATTGGAAAAACTGCTAATTATATATGGTCGCAGTGGAGGATGCAAAAGAAAATAATACATACTTAAAATTAATTTATTTTATAGCTAAAATACATTCTATATGATTCTAAAACTCCGCCGATGCTAGGTCGCAATCCAAAAGAATTAAATAATTGTAAAATTCGTTTCCATACTTTGCAAGCGTCAGAAATATACGCTGGTAATATTCCATGAACTTGATTCTTATGAGCGCGAAATTCTTACAAGCCGGAGCGCTAGTATGTAACATGTTAGAAAACCCACGGAGGCTCGGCGATTCGGATCATATACATATGGATGTTTATTTATTTATGATATCTTATCTAATAAGTTTTGGTATTAGTTTAGGATTGGCCGTTTAATTGCGTAGATTGTGAAAGAATTTCCGCAAAAATATAAATGGTGGAAAGTAATAAAAAAACTCTCATGCTTTTTTGATAATTCATTGTGTTATTGAAAATCGAATAGGAAACAATATTTGACCGAGCGATCATATCAAGTGAATGCAATAGCATAAAAACTAGACTACACTATAACTAAACTAAAAAGCTTTAGTTATTAGTATAATTTTAACGAAACTTTGGAACCGTTTTGAAACATAGCCTATTTATTATAGATTATTTTTTTAATTTTATAACCATATCAAAAAATATTTTTTAATTTTATGACAAAGGCACCAAAAACTTACAGACGGATCCATCTTGTTTTTCCGTGAAAACGATTACTCCAAAATATTCAAAACGTAACGTTAAATTTAAACCCCATAAATCTAGTTATACACGAGTCACACCCTTAAAAATAGTTTTATTTAAATGTAATGTAATGTAAATGAACCTACTCTTTAAAAATTAGGAAAATACTAAGAAATATTATCTAATAAAAATAAATAAAGAAAATGAAGAACACTATTTATTATAAGCTTTAAAGTTTATTGCAATCTTTACCATAATTTCGTTGAAATCGTTACTATTGTTACTTTAATTATCTATGCCCGTATTCAATTACTCCCGGTGCGAGATATTATAATAATAAATAATTTATACTAACGAAAAATAAAAGTAAATGATAGATAAACCGATTCACTAACATACAATAAGGAAGATGGTACAAATTTTAAAAGAAATCATATCGTTTTTTGGATCACATTTTTTTTTACGTAATCATAAAACATAACAATAATTTATCTTCTTCTTCTATCTTTTTGTAATAATTAATCGCCGATTATGTCAACGATTGTAAGTAAATTATTATTAAGTGAAGATTTTGGTTTCATGTATAATTTATAAATATTATATTTTTAACTTTACAGTTGTTATTATTTAAACAGACTCTGGCAATTCCCAACAAGAATATTCTTCAACAATTGGTAAAGGTATATTTATTCCTGAAATATACATTAATATAAGGTATATCATTCATAAATAATGATATAAATCTTAAAAATATTATAACTAAAATTAATTATAATGATTTTAAGTATAAGCCTTCTATGATTTTAAGTTAAGTTAAGTTCTTTATAAATAAATTTGGAAAGAAGGGAACCAACTCCACGGTATGTGTCAGTGGCGTTCTCTTATGTCCGATAATTACTGAAGTCAAAGTCTTCAAGCAGAACTCGTTAAACTGTGGTACACTTCTATCTTGACTACAGCGATGAGAGCATTATAACGAACTACCACTGTCCAGACCCATCCGAGTTTTCGTTCAAATTTACTGGTTTCAGATGTCATAAAAATCCTCAAGCAGAAACCTTAAAAAAAAATTGGTAAAAAAATAAAAAAAATAAAAATAAAATGTAATTTATATCTATGTAGAATTGCATAATTTATGGACATTTAATAATTATTAAAAATGTGATGATATTCATATTGCACTTGAGGTTGGTTTCCTGATCATAAATCCGGTTTTGTATGACCTATTAAATGGCCGATAACACGCTCCAACGCGGCCGTTATATAAAGTCCTCACAAAGCAAAGGTCGTTTGGCTATTACATAAAGGGGGTTGTTTGATTTTGTTATATTTTCATCCCTATGAGGCAAATGAACAACAAAATAATTTTTTATAAGTTAGATTTTACAGAATTTCCCCACTTCTCGACCAAATAATCCATGTCAAACTTCACTAGGGTATCGTAAATTTTGTAATGTCCGTGTTATGATAGACATCTGGATATGTTAGCTTTATTGTTATTGTAGCTCAAAAAAAATATTTTTCTGTAAAAATGTTCAAACGCTTCGCAAATAAACAATATTGTAAATTTCGATCAGCGTAGTAACCTTTTGCCAAGGTAATTTTGCTATTTCAAACAGAAAAAATAGTAATCATTTATACGCCTACTAAATTTAAATAAACTCCGTACAAAAGCGTGATGCACGAACAAATTATTGTTATTTAATGTTTATTTTATGCGTTAAATCAGAGTTAGTCATTGTTGATACAGAACCCAGACTTTGTACTTGGGGAGCGCAAATCAAATTTCTTTAATGTATTGTTGTTTTGGAACTGTAATTTTAATTATTGGAGCATTGTGTAATAATGAAAGAGCAAACGCTGGTGATTTATCTTTGCCAAATCTCGCTTTTAATAGCTGAAAAGAGCAGTTCAAAAGAGACCACTGCATAAAAAATTCGAAGAAGAAAAAACCAAGATCCCTTAGTAAACTGCATTTCACTATTAAAAAATGATTCCTCTTTAGAGAAATAAATTATTTCAATAAATAAATAAAAAAACATCTCTCTAATTTAACATTTTAACGTAAGCTTCAAAAGCTAGGCAGGAAAGTAAATAAAAAATAAATTTTTATTTACTTTCCTGCCCTTTGTTATGGTTTCTGCTTATTGACATTTCTTGTCTACAACAACTTCTAGTATTTTAGATAAGAATGGGACAATAAAGATGGGTCTGTAATTAGCACATAAAAAAGGATTACATACTTTGGGGATAGGTTTAACAAGTGCATTACGCCAGAGAGACGAAAAAACCCAGTGGAAGTGGAAAATGCAAAAGAGAAATTGATAAGGTAGAATATGATCAACGATACCAAATAACACATCTCACTCACTTTATTACTACCAGTTACTTTGGATTTAATGACGTGGATGTTTTTGCTAATTTCATCAACCGAAACGAGAGAAAAACGAAATATGTAGGAGGTATTTCAGACAAAAGAATTTAAAAGTGAGAGCGTATATTGTATAGATGAAGCATCCAAAGTTGATACATTAGAGAAATGAAGATTAAAATCATTTCAATTTTTTAAATATTGAGAAAAGATAATTTACTTATGATTTTGTGAATATAGCGGCGTTAAGCTACTCTTACCATCTGATTGCACGGTTTATAAACTGTCTTAAAAACACTCCAGTATTCAACATACGATTCGATTACCCTTATATCTATTAAATGCCCGATCTCTTCTGTTTATCGCCTTCCGAATTTCTGGTGTTATCCATAGAGTAGGTGGATGTTATACTTTAACTGCACGACCATGTGCATGTTTATTATATAACCTAATAATCAAATCATTGAATTGAAAAATTGAATTAATGACTTTTGTGTCAATGTTGTGTTCGTCGTTTATACAGGACCACTCAATCAAAGCAGCATCGTACGAGAGGCGATCATTGTTTTAATTATGTATATATTTTATTATGTAAGCCTTTTATATTACTCTTGTATTTTAGTTATATATACACTGAAATTAAAATAGGTTTTTATCTTAAACAAAAGGAAAATGGAAGCACATTAAAAAAATAATTAATATAAAATATACCCTTAGGGTACTTCACAATTTACATAAATTACAACAACATAAATTATATTATAACAAGTTACAATGTACCTCTATTATATTAATTACATATTTTTCATTCATAATGACAACAAGAAAATCATGGTAATTAAATAAACTTCAATATTTAGTATTACGGCTGGTTTATCTTTATCTTTAGCAGCAAAGGTATCTTGGTTCTATAAGTAAACTGAGGCAAGTAATCAATTTAATTAGTTAGTTAACCAAAATAAAAACATTTATTTGATTTTAGTCCACAGCTTGCTTCACTATGCAGCGGAAATTAGTAACTGGTAATTATAATGGGATAGGTTTTACATTTACATTATATTTATAGATGACATAAATATAGTTCTACCCTTTTAATACTAATATAAATTTAAATCTTTTTTAAACCATTACATCGTAATTTGTTTGTACCAAATAGATTGTAAGAAATTGCATTATATCTTTAATTAAAATTTCTATCTTGTGTTTCCAAGATTATATTACCAAAATAAGTTTTTTTCTGAGACGCTTCGTTAACAGAACCTATTTTTCTGGAAAATCCATTTTGTTGACTTATTCTCTTGTTGTTGTTTGTTGTCTGAAAAAAGTCGAGTTTTCATACTCGTGTTCCATTCAAAGGCAGAACTTTTTTATAATAAAATAGCAGCTAAAAGTAGCCGTTTTTAAAAAATAGACTAGTTTCCTGTATTTGAAAATATCTATAAACATGTATAGCCATGTTAATAGATATATTATTATTATTTTATTACTTATTGAAATTTATATAAATGTGGAATAAAAAATAAACCGATACGGGCAGGGATTCCAACCCGCGACTACTGAAAAACCGTCCCGTCGCTCTACCATCTCAGCCATACGGTATGGTAGGTACGGTTTATTTTTCATTCTATATTTATATAAATTTAATTTCCTGTGTATGATTTTTTTATATTGAGAAGATTTTGAAGAAAATGTAATTCAATCCGTGGTAGACATGATATAGACATTTGAATATTTTTCAAATAGTTAATTTTTTACGCGTAACTGTGCAATAAAATATATAAGCGTAGCTTATTATTAGTAAGCAAAATATGTCAAATCTGTCATAGTTAAGCACTAGTATATATTTATTTTAACTAAAATTATCAGTTTTCTATATAAGTTAAAAAAATTAAATTATTAAATTAGCTTCTGATCATGTTTCCTTTTCTATCTTGGTGAATTATTTAATCTATACAAAATCAACAATCGAAAACTTAGTACACTGTACATTATTAACATTACACTATGTTTTTTTCTGTATTCCTAGTTTAATTATTATCTTAAAACTAAATGTATTTTTGTATAGATTACGCTATGGAGTGCTTACTTTATACGAGTGGGTAACTTCGTCTTTGTCGCGTTAAATGCGCGACAAATGATATATTTGTCGCAGATCACGATAATTTAACGATAATTAGTAACTCAATTGATATCATTGTAACAGTGGGGTGTGAACGCCGTGACGTATTGAGTCACGTGATCGGAATCGTTTGGAGGGGCACCGGAGACATTTTGAAATATCCGAGAGCATCGAGACGATGATTATTGATTAGTGTGAGCCTTAGAGTCCGGACCCCCCCAAACGGGACCGGTGGTTCACGAAAATCTGATAATTGTATACCTACTATGTAATTTGTGATTACCTTCATTTAATACAAGTAATTGTCATATTGTGTCTGTGTGGTTTAATTGCCTGAGACCTACGCTTCGCATCCTGTACCAGAAGATGTCATCAATACCGAACAAGCCACCAATATACCTCCTATCTCCGACATCAGAAATGGGATTCACTCGGGCATCAAAACCACCAACTACCCGCGAGATAAGTTTATTGAAGCTTTTTTGAAGAAGAAATCGTTGCTAATGAAGAAAGAAAGAAATGAAAAATTATGGCGCTGACAATGCGGCGCGAATGGCGATAATTGCGCGGCTCGGATGGCGATGACGGCGTAGCGTGGACGGCGCTGATGGCGCTGATGGTGCTGATGGTGCTGATGGCGCGCCGCGGATGGCGCTGATGGTGCTGATGGTGGTGACTGCTTTCGTGGCGATGACTGCTATGGCAGCGGTGCTGGTATAGTGCGATGCGAGCAACGCGTTGATGTCTGCGCAATTTATCCACCATCGATCACGTCACAGCATAAAGGTGATTCGTTTCGATTTACATCCATTTTTTTGCGCTAAATACTCGCTAGTTCAAGAAAATTAAGCGATTAAATATAGTGGTAAGCACTTCATTATTGTTATTGAGATAACTAATATTGAGATTAGCAATCAACCCTCACGATCTTGTTTTTTTTTAATTTTTACTGATAATTATTTCACTTTGACTTAACGTCATTTTGTTACGTATTATGATAAGGCGTGAAATTATTTTATCCCGGATTTCTGTAAACGTGAGTGTTTGTTTTAAACGTTGAAAACAATGTTTTAAACTTTTTTTTTAAATAACTTTGTTTTAAATTCGGTAAACAATGGTAACGTGATAGCTCTAAAGATTCAACCGGTTAAGACCAGTCAAGACTTAAAACAAAAAAAACTAATTCAATTTTCGGAATATTTTATTTCTTGTTTACCTACATGTCTAGTAATCACGGGCGAACTTACAATTATTAATTAATCGTATATTATAAATGCGTATTATTGCCGATCAAGGCGAGTAAATGCTGTAAAATAAAGAGGTTAGTTAATTTAGCAAAAGTAAGAATTTATTAATTACGTCTTGTAAATGTTTTCGGCAACAGAGACTTGCAATATTCGATCGGGGCAAGATGCCATAAATAAAGTTAAACTCGCGACAAATTGTAAAATGACCATGGTTGCAAAAGTTTCATTTTTAGAGCTTATAACAGAGAAAGTTAAAAAAACCTTTGTTTTTGATTTATAGCGATGCCAGAGGGTTAAGTACCACTTGAAGTAGAGCTTGTAGTAAAAGCGATTGAGTAATAGTGATAGTAGTGAATCTTATTTCAATTGGGAGTCCGTGGGACTCGGCATTAAAAGCAATGCCATGAAACAAACAGGAGGTTTCTTGGTAGGGCTTAGAGAAAAGCCATATGTGACGAATAAGATTCATGCTTTTGTGTTTTATTATGTTTTTAGAATACATTTTTGGTTTAAAATGTAATGAAAAGTGGCGCTTTATTTAGTTTAGTGGTCATTTATTTTGATACAGAATTCTGATTATGATGTTCAACTTTATTATAGTGGTTGTTTAGATTTAAGTCAGGCTGTAAAGAATATGGATAGGCGCTTTTTAATTCTATTTTCACCATTTATTATTACAAACGTAACCGTATATGAGAAATATAAACAGACTAAGTTAGATCCAAAATATAAAGGGACTTTTCAAGGAATATCGTTATACTTTAAGATCATTAAATCCTAACCGTACCACAGGTTAAATTAAGTAGGAACCAGGGGATCTAGAAGAGACTTGACGCCAATGATGGTTGTCTATCTCTATCTTGACTTGACGCCTATGTGGGTTGTCTATCTTGACGCCAATGCGGGTTGTCTATCTTGACTTGACGCCAATGCAGGTTGTCTATCTTGACTTGACGCCAGTTCAGGTTGTCTATCTTGACGCCAATGATGTTTGTCTAACTTGACGCCAATGCGGGTTGTCTGTCTTGACGCCAATGATGGTTGTCTAACTTGACGCCAATGCGGGTTGTCTATCTTGACTTGACGCCAATGCAGGTTGTCTATCTTGACTTGACGCCAATGCGGGTTGTCTATCTTGACGCCAATGGTGGTTGTCTATCTTGACTTGACGCCAATGATGTTTGTCTATCTTGACGCCAACGCGGGTTGTCTCTCTTGACTTGACACCCTAGGATGTCTATATTGACTCCGAAGTTTTGAATGTTGATCTTGACTCTTGTTTGGGATGTCTATCTTGACTCCAATACGGGATGTCTATCTTGACTCCAATTAGTTGAATCCCATGGAATGACTTTGATTAAGTTATGTTCTATGTAACGGCTTAAGTTATCATAACTATCGATTTTAGAAAGATTCATGATTTTTTTTTATGTGGTCAGAAAGGCCGAGCGAAGCAACATCTACAGTTGTATATTGTTTGGATTTCAGATACATATGCACACGAGGGCGTGTGACTTGTCAGTATGGCCGTGTCGCAGATCACGATAATTTAACGATAATTAGTAACTCAATTGATATCATTGTAACAGTGGGGTGTGAACGCCGTGACGTATTGAGTCACGTGATCGGAATCGTTTGGAGGGGCACCGGAGACATTTTGAAATATCCGAGAGCATCGAGACGATGATTATTGATTAGTGTGAGCCTTAGAGTCCGGACCCCCCCAAACGGGACCGGTGGTTCACGAAAATCTGATAATTGTATACCTACTATGTAATTTGTGATTACCTTCATTTAATACAAGTAATTGTCATATTGTGTCTGTGTGGTTTAATTGCCTGAGACCTACGCTTCGCATCCTGTACCAGAAGATGTCATCAATACCGAACAAGCCACCAATATACCTCCTATCTCCGACATATTGATGTTACTGTTGGCATTGAGAGAAGTAAAAAAGAGAGATTGATATTTTATGGCAGCGGTAAAAGCCAATTTATTCACATTAAATCATTTAATATCTATATTCATAAAAATAGTTCAGTGCCAAAATATATCTTCTTCAATCATTTCTAGCATTGTCTAGAAATGTTTCATTCAATTTATTCGATCAAAAATATAAAAGCAGCTCAAATACAACTAATTTAGCAATCCAATTAAAAAATAAATACCATCATGCATGTATAGTTAATCATTTTTAGCTAACTTATCATAATTATTTTAAATAAAGCCGATATATCGAAATATCGTTTTTTTTTTAATCGTATCTCGATATTGATATATTTAACATTATCGATATATCAACAACCCGATATTTAAAAAAAAAATCAACAGCCCTACTTATTTATTAAATAAATAGCTGTTACCTGCGAATCCTTCCAGGTGTTTATTGATAAACAATGTTTTTATCTGTGTTCAATTATGTCTTAAAACAAAATATTTTTTTAATAAAAAGTATTCTATGCTACTTCTAATACCTCCAAAACTATGTGTACAAAGTTGCATAATGATCGGTTAAGTAGTTTTCGCGTGAAAGAGTAACAATCAAACTTACATTTACATTTATAATATTAGTAGGAAAGGTAAAAAAAATAAATATGTGTGTGTGTGTATTAGTGTACACATGTAAGAAGTGAAACTTCTTTATGACATAATTTTTTGAAAAATGATTTACTAATTACAACTTTACAGGAATGGCTAATTAATTAAGCTAAATTAGATAAAGTTTAAGCAAAAATAAAGATGGCGCGTAACAGAAAAACGTTACAATTTTTTGACATTGTTATAAAATTTTATCCCATCTGTCGATAAAGAAGTTTCACTTCAAAAAGATGGCGCGTAACGGAAAAATGTGACGCGTAACGAAAAAATGTTACACAAATTTTTTTCCAACCCCGATAAAGAAGTTTCACTTCAAAAAATCATAGCCACCACCACGCTCAAAAAATGTAACATGAATTAATATAAAAAAAAACGCAATTAATATCACAGCTAAAATAAAAGACTTCTAGAAATGAATACTAAAATTCAAATGGTGGTACAATAAGTACAATTTATTTACCAGATGTATGTAGCTCTACCAATATACATTTTCTAAGGACAGCAGAATACAGGGTGAGTTAAGGATTTTTTTTTTTATTATTTTTCCAAGTTATAATCAACGTATCGTTATAACTCATGATTATTTTTTAAACATAATATCACATCTTTAAATTAAAACCACACCAGTTTACAAAAACTACTTACAATTTATATAAAATAAACATGAAAAATATATGAAAATAAGCCGCACCGTCCTTTCACTATAAATACAGTTTTATTGAGAACAGATAAGAAGATTTGTCCCGTCTAAGTAAAATATATTTGAAACCTTTTTGCATCTCGGTTGATTCCAAATCGATATTCGATTCCCGGCAATAAAAGTAGAAGTAGGTATAGAAGTAGATGATGGGAACTACGCATCTCTATGAGTTTCTTATATTACATCTCGGATTACTTAAACAAAATATTGTTGCGGCATGTTATTATGATTGCTTTGTAGGATATTAATTAAATAGAAAACAAATTCAAAAGAAGAAATGACACATGTCAACTTAATCGTTTTTCATACATTGCCAGAGCAAATCATATTACTTTTTTTAACCCCCGAACCAAAAAGAGGTGTGTTATACTTGTGTATCTGTGTGTGTGTGTGTGTGTATGTGTGTGGCTTCGTAGCAGCCAAACGAGCGGATGGATTTGATTAAATTGTTTTCCAATCGAAAGCTGGGTTCGTCGTAATGGGTCTTAGTTATGTTTGGTCGAAATAAAAGCAGTCATGTTCAAGTTATTGAGCTTTTATAGGTGTTGATGAAAGGTTGTAATGCAATATTTATACCTAAAGCCTAAACAAGTAAAAATAGTGTGTTCGTATGTTTATTTAGTACGATATAGAAACCAATAACATAACTATAAAAGGCTAAAAAAAAACTTATTGAAATCGTTGCTTCGAAGGACCGCTAAATATATAGATTTTCCGTTCCGGAAAACGATTTGTCGGTAATGTAGACAAATAAAATAATAATAATATTATGTTTGTGTTCCTTGCTAATTAAACGTTGTCCCCTAGGAGAGAGGAAAGGTAATATTATGTTAATATACACATATGGAAACATCCTAAAACAAAATATAGTATAATAAGAAAAACAAATATATATGTCGAAATATGTACATATTTGTAACGTTTACAGTAAATCCAAGATCGTAAAATGACTTATAATTTACATTAATTCATACATAAGTAAAATGACTTATAATTTATCATAATTATAAACTACAAAAGTACATTTATAATATTTGCAAAAAGCCAAGAATATAATTCAATTAAAAGTATATAATTCTTTTAAAATTGTACAACTCCTTCACACTTAATACAAAAACAATTTTCAAACTTTACATAAGACATTCTACTTTTTTCGAGTGGAGTAAAATGTTTCTTTGAAAAAGGTTTACAATCCCATGGCATGGGTTAGATATTTCTTGTTTCACATTTACTTATGTCATTCAGGGGATTGTTCAGTTAAATAAAAAATATCGTAGAGATATCTAAATCTTAGTAGAGATTATATAAGCTAAATGGCAAGTATTTAGATGATCTGAAGACGGAAGATCGATGTTTTTATAACACACAATGCGATTTTCGCTCATGAAAAATACATGACCATTGATAGTCCGTCCAAAGAAAACATCCTACCCTTTAAAAAAAAGAGTTTTCGAGGCCTTTTTTTTTAAAAACGACTCTCACCTTAGAGTTTTTTCATTTAGTTAGATCTGTGTGTCTGTGTGTGATTTAGATGTATTTTTGTATCGGGGGTTTCTTAATTTTTTAATTTAAATTACTTTCTGCTTTTTAATTTATGGAATGATCTTTCATTCATTGTGTGTAATTTTTTACTCTTAATATTTTTTGTTCTTCTTCCAGTTTAAAAAAAAAAATAATGAAATAAATATACATAGTTTGATGGCATGCATTTAGTAAGTAGTCGTATTAGTGACCCTGATCAAAGATCTTAGATTCGAGTCAAACTGATTTAACACCATGTAAATGAATTGTTATGCTTTAGCGACTAGGGTAAAATAACGTTAAGTTTATGTAAAAAAATTTGAGCGAAGATTATCAATTTCAAGAGAAAAGTACTTACAAAATTAAAATATTTAAATTTTATATAAAAACAAACATAACCTAACCTAACTATGTTATTTACCTAAGTAAGAAAGAGAAAGGTGTAATATATTCATTTATATATAATTGTCATATTATATAAGATATAAATATATACATACCTATTGCTAACTTTCATAGCTTAGATAGGAATAAATTTTTAAGTTTGTTAAATTAGAAATATATAAAAAGTAAGTTTACTAATTGACCTCCTTAACATCAAACAGTACCAAAAATATTATAATTCTTTCGTCACGGCGGTGCCTTTTTCCTCATTAAACATTTGGACAAAAGTATGCAATATCATACAAACAAGATTGAAATCAATTTCAATTACGTTTCACTGGAATTATAAAGTTAGGTATACACAGATTGATAAAGTTTCTTGTCCAGCGACCATGTGAAATTAACGAACTTAGATCTTGTATTAGTCCTGTGTTTTGAACTTTGAACTGTTCCGATATTTCATATAAACTGTACTTTACAATACATTAGCTCCTTACAAAATAGGAATAGAAATAGTAGTGATGTATCAAATGCCCTTTTAGCTATAATTGGAAAGCTTCTTTTAGTTCAAGTAGAAAAAAATTTACAAGAACAAAAATATAAATTCAAAATTTATAAAACCCCCGATTCATTAATTGATAGAATGAATGGTTTATACAAATAACAGATGATTTTTCTCTTTCCTTCTCTTTCTAAACGACACGGTACGCAGCCAAACCATTTAGTTTTATTCTTTTTTTTTTTTTTTTTTTTTTTTTTTTTTTTTTTTTTTTTTTTTTTTTTTTTTTTGTCTATACTGTTAGCCCTGTTGGCTATTACAGCGTCACCGGGGGAGCGGGTGGGTCTGGAGACCCACCCTTAACAAGGGGGGGCCAGATGGGCCCCCATGGGGAACGACGTCCCGAGGGCGTCTCAGATTGAGACACGGACCTCGGCTCGGGGCGTCGTTAGTCAGGAGGGAAGCTAAGGACATTTGGACACTAGCGTCCTCCGACGGCAGAACGCCGGAGCAACGGAGCACTTACTCAGTTGGGACCTCGTCTATACCGGTATAGACGGTGTGTGTCTGTATGTTGTGTGGTGTCAATTATGCCTAAGCGTACACGTTATTACCTACTGTGAACGCGTCGTCGGGGTCAACGAGTACCGACTTGGGTCTTCTTTTTCTGACTAAAGTAGTCTTACGTGGTCTATATTCTGCGGCGTCAGCCACCAGTGGGTTCGGGTGTCGCTCAGCACGTTCAAAGTACTTTTGGGAAAGCCCCTTGAAGTACTGAGCGATGGTCGGAAGGTCTAAATCTCTATGGAGATCGATGTTGCGTACGAACCACGGCGCCCCGGTTGCAATCCGTGTAAACCTGTTCTGAATCACCTGAAGGGGTTTCAGATTAGCGTGCGCAAAAGCGGGACTCGCATAAGACATGACGGAACGTATGCAAGCTTTATAAAGTGTCACCTTATTGCGAAGGGACATTTTACTCCGCTTGCCTAACAGCGGATATAAACGACCTAATATGTAGGCCGCTCTGCTACGAACGGTCCTAAAATGCGCAGTAAAAACTAACTTTCTATCTAACGTTACTCCTAGGTATTTTGCCTCGTCTTTCCAAGGTATCGGTTTATCAAAGAGTTTGATTCGCGGGAGGATCCTTGGGGGGCCCCGTTCGAAGAGCACCGAAACGCTCTTCTCAGGGTTTACCTCGATCCGCCATTTCCGCAGCCAACTCTCGAGGGAGTCGACTGCGGATTGGAGACGTTGGTATATCTCCCAGTGATCCTTAGAGGACGTGTAAAGCGCGGTATCGTCCGCGTACATGGCAAGGTGCACTTTAGATCGCGGCCTAGGAATATCGCTAGCGTAGATGGAGTAGAGGATGGGCGAGAGAACTGAACCCTGGGGGACACCCGCCCTGATGAAGCGGGGGGTTGACAAAACGCCTTCCACTCTGTAGCGAAAGGAGCGATTCGACAGGTAGTCCCGTATGATGAGTACGAGTCTGTCCGACACCTTGAACTGGTATAGCTTGTACACCAGTCCATTGTGCCAGACCCTGTCGAACGCCTTAGCTACATCGAGGAAGAGCGCTCCTGTCCTATGCTTCTTGGCCCTCACAGTGGCCCCTATCAGTATGTGCTCCGTGAGGCGTTGCACTTGATGGGAACATGAATGGTTGGCTCTAAAGCCGAACTGCTCATTTGGGATGATTTTGAGTCTCTCGACTTCCGATCTAAGTCTACAGAGGATGATTCTCTCATATACTTTCCCTAAGGAACTAAGAAGGCTAATGGGACGGTAACTACTAGGCAGATGCCGGGGTTTGCCCGGCTTATGGAACCCTATCACTATGGCCTCTTTCCACTGGGCCGGAAACGAGCAACCGGCCAGTAGAGCGTTAAAAATGGTAACCAATAGGTAAATTAAAGGAGGCGGAAGAAGCTTTATCACTTTGTTAGTGATCCTATCGGGACCTGGCGATTTCTTGACGTGAAGCGCCCTAACTATGGACGTCACCTCGTCTAGGTTCGTTTCCTTGATTGGCGGACCGGCCGGTGGCTGAGAACACATTATATTGACCGATTTGTCGACTATTTCGACATGATCGCGATCAACCGATTGAGCAGACAGACGGCACTGGCTCTCTAGACTGTCGGCTAAGCACTCAGCTTTGTCAGGGTCGTCAAACGCGATGGCGGAGTTAGGTCCAACCAAGGGAGGCATATCTGAGACAGTGTCCGCCTTCAACGCTCTCTGCAACCGCCAGAATGCCTGGTGTGTTGGAGAGAGCGTCGCAAGCGTCCTATCCCAGCCGCTATCTCTGAAGTCGTCGAGAGCTTGTCTCGACTCCCTCTGGAGACGGCGCAGCCTCCGTCGGTTGTCATCTGTCGGGTATCGGTCATGGGCTCTAATCGCGGCGTTTTTACGGGTGATGAGAAGTCTAATGTCCGGAGGGAGTGCTCGGTAACCCTCGAAGTTCACTCGGACCTCCCTCGAGGACTTTCCTATGCTGTCTACCAAATGTTCTGTGAAGTTAGTCGCGGCTGAGACAGCGTCCTCGACCGATGTAAGCTGGTCAGGAATTTTGTCGAGGTGCGCTGGTACGGGGGAATGGAGTTGCTCTCGAAGCTTCGTCCAGTTAATAATTGTTTTGGTCGCGGGTTCCCTAAGGGGAGGAAGTCCTAGCTGAAATAGGACCGGTCGATGGTCAGAGTCTAGCTCGGATAGCGTCTCGATAGAACGTAACTGGAGTGTCACGCCCTTCAAGAGTACTATGTCGAGCACGTCGGGTCTGTCATGTCGGAAGTCTGTGTCGCAGTATCGCGTGGGACTCAAAGGCGCGGTGATCTCGAAGTCGAGACCAGCCTTGTAACTTAGCCTATCAAGGAGATTTCCTCTACTGTTTGCGACAGTGGAGTTCCAGCGGGGATGTTTGCAATTTAGGTCGCCGGCCAGAATGGTTGCGTTACCTAATTGGAGTAAGGACTTAAGGTCCCTCTCAAGTAAGGCTTTATTGGGAGAAAGATAGACGGATGCTAGTACGATCGACTGATGGCCGGTCATACCCACCTGACATAATGACGCTTCTACGTTGACTAGTTGGGGCGGATCGAGCGGAGTGCAATGAAGAGACCTTCTGTAGTAGATGATGGTTCCCCCTTTCGCGGTTGCCCTATCGTTCCTAACGAGACGGTAATTCGCGATGCGCGGATCACGATTACACGGCTTCAGAAAGGTATCTTGTACTAACAGGACGTCTATCTGGTGCGTGACCACGAAGTCGCGCACTAGATCTATCTGCTTAAGTAGCCCGTTCGCGTTGAATGTAGCGACAGTCAGAGAGCGAGGTTTTACCCTTCCACGCGATGTCATCATGTTGACATCGTGTGTTCGTATATCGATTTGATTAGGACGGCGTGCTTGAGGAGCACTTCCATCCTCGCGGGAGGGTTCCGTGCGGAATCCCTCATTTCATTCGAAAAGACTAGGAGCTCTTCGATGTCTATTACACCGAAGAGGCTCGTGACGCACGCGAGCGAACTCGCAACTCCGTCGGTGGAGTTACGAACTGGCGGCGGCGGTAACGACTGGGGGACGGGCTGTGGGATAATCCTCGGAGGCTTCACCCAAGCGTTCGCGATCGCGTTCGCGGGTGCCTGAGGGGCCTGGGATGCCTGAGGGGCCGCGGGCCTCCTAGGGGCTAGAGGAGCCCATGGAGGCTGTGCGAACCGAGGAGGATGCCTTGCCGGCTGTGTCCTGCGCGGCGCTTTGGGGCACCCGCGATAATTCGCGGGATGGCCCTTCTGTCCGCACAGGACGCAGCTGGGAGGATCCTCAGGGACCGGTCCCTTCCGCGAGCAGTCGGCTGTTGCGTGGTCGTCCAGGCACTTGACGCACCTTGGACGCGCGTGACAAAAACGTTGGGAATGCCCATAGAGCTGGCAGCGATAACACTGACCAGGAAAACCGCGACCGCGTGGAGGTTCGACCCTAAGGCCGGAGAGTTGGCAGACTGCCTTAACGTTAAAAATTTGCTTTCCTTCCGGGGAAAGCTCGAGATGGACGAGAACGAGATCGAACGGGACCCTAGTGGTCGCTCGGTACATGCGGTGCACCGAGATGACGGGGAACGATTGGGACTTAAGGTCCTCGAAAATCCGCTCAGTAGTGAGCTCCACGGGGAGCCCTCGGATGACCACTGTTAAGCGGCGTTCATCCTCTAACGCGTAGGTGTGGTATCCGTAACCACGTTCGCGGAGGAGACGAGTCAGACCACGGTGGTCCGATGAAGACGCGGTTTGAACGCGGATACCGTCGGCGGTATTTCGGGCGGACGTGAAATGGAGCTTGTGCTCCGTCATAAGTGCGGACAGAGTGTCCCACTTAGACTTGTCCCTTATGTAAAGCGGCGGCGGCGCGGGGGACTTCCGTGGCGCTGAAGGCGCAGGCGCTGAAGGTGCCTCCGCGGGCGCTGAAGGCGCGGACGACGGCGACGCGGACGCGGGCGCTTCGGGCGCGATCGGCGCGCGTTCGCGAGTCGAGCCCGGGCCCGAAGAACGGTCGGGCGACGCGGGTTCGCTACTAGCGGGTTTTGAGGCCCGTTTTCGCGGGACGTTCGAGGAGAGCGCTTTCGTCGCCTTCCTCTTGGCCGATTTGGTCTTCACGGTCGTGAAACCGTCGTCCTCGTCAGCGTCCGAGGAAGGGGACGAACTCCCCGACTCGGAATCCAAGGCCGTCTGCTCCGTAGGAGTGGCGGCCTCGACCTCCATGTCGGAGGTGCTCTCGGTTGCGATCGCGGCGCGCGAGGTCGAGGGCGGAGACTCGATGCCTAACAAGACAGAGTAGCGCAGGCATAATTCAGGCGCAATTCCGTGGACCCAACCAAAAAACTGCGACTTGGACAGATCTTCGGGTTCCGCCGCGGATTTGGGGTCCATGGTGGAGCCCGGAGATATGAGCCGTCCTCCCTGCGTGAGCAGGGAGGCGAGTGCCTAACGTGAACCCTATCGAATCTCTGTCAGTAGGTGACAGAGGTGTGCCTAATACCCTAACGACTGTGTACTTACACGACGCAGGCTATTACGACGAAGTCTTTGAATTGCGTTTCGTACCCTAACTAGGGCGACGTCGGACTTATTGGACCCCTATGCCGGCTCGCCGGCCCGCAGGTGTGCTTGCGGCGATGACTCACACACAAACACAATCACACCGCTGGCTTGCACACAATGGAGGTCGTTATCTTGACTGGCGCAGGTGTACGAACGGTCGGTGCAGGTGGTCGGCGCAGGTGGCTGGGCGGTCAGCGTGACGGCCCAGGTAGGTGGCGCAAATAGGCGGAGCAGGTAAAAGGGACATGTGTCCCGGTCGACTGCTCAACGGTGAATGTTTTTTTTTTTTTTTTTTTTTTTTTATTCTACCAGCTTTATATTATATATACCTAGTCTTGCCATAAATATTGTAACAAAGAAAAAAAAATAATAATTGAAAATAACATTTATTACTTTTACAGTGGTTTAGTTTAATACACAAATATAAAACAATTAAAAATATAAAAGGCTTATATGAAGTGGTGTCCATTAGCTTTAAACGTCCTTCAAACGTTGAGGCCAGTTAACAATAGAAGCACGCGTTCTTTTCATGTAACTAGGTAACTCATCACTGCCCATCGTATGGATTGTTTTAGGAACTCCAAATTATCATGGCGTTTAGAGCAATCTGTACTCTATAAAACTGACCATAAGGGATATCCCTGATATGAAAATGATTGACTGATGACTTGATGACATTGACTGATGACTTGATGACATTGACTTCCAATCACATTTAGAATTTAGATATATTTAATTTAGTTTATGTATATTTCAGAAGTATTGAAATAAAATATTGTAGTAGTTAGAGAAAGCCATAAAATATTTAACACTATAATATTTCATATTCAGACTCATTTTTCTATTCTCATTTTTATTAATACTACAATTTTAAATTATAATTAGCAAAAGGTATCTTGGTTTCATAAACAAACAAAAGCTCGCTATAAAATAAATTAGTTAAAGTTGTAAGTGAACCAACACAGCACAGTTTATTGGATTTCCTTCCTTCGTAATGCAGCTGAAAATCTCTATTACAAATCATATTTTTAATTTTAAGTACATCATCGGCTCTATCGGTTTTCGAATTGCAAATCATCATAGTAATATTTATTAACACTACAATATTTCAAAAACATCATTTATTTAATATATATCTTGTTGTGGAATCTTAGACAATTCTTTGATTTTTAAACTTATAAATAACTCTCCATTTAACGATCGTTTGACAAATTGCAATAAAATTGAAGTGAAATATTAAATACACTGAAAGTAATGAACGACAACATTGGAAACAATATGAATGTGGTGTTTGCACTATTGTCAAGAAGTTTTCAACATTATAGTTAATATATTTTTTATGATATAGTATGTCGGTACGTTATAATTACAATAAAGCTAAACAGTTATGGATTGGTATAAATATTAAACTGCTATAAATAGCTTATAATATGACTCAGGAAGTGGGGGAGAGTCACGAACAAATAAAATATCTTAGAACTGGGAATTTAAAGTAAAGAAAAAGTAAAAAAAAAACACAACATTTTGTAGTCCGGATAAGTTTCCTGATTCTTTTTGTTTATAGTAAAATTGTGAATAGCAAAAGGTGTCTAAGTTCTATAAACAAATCAAGGCATGCACTCAAATCAATTAGCTATAATGTTAGTTAACCCAAATCACAAAATTTATGTAGAAAGTGAAGGAAAACACTTTTTGCTTCACCATGCAGCAGAATATATTTACTTATAATTTAATATAATATAATTAGATCATTATGTTTCTTTTTATCTCTATTAAAATTAATACACATATCAAGCATTATAAAACATAATGTTTTGTTATAGATTGGATTGTATTAAATGTTATGTTTTTAAATTTAAGCTTTGTTTCGTGATTCTAAGGTTTTATTTACCTACACAAATCAGGTTTGTGATAGTTTTTCTTAGAATTTCATTTTTGAACATGATTTAACCATACAATAAATAAAACTGATACAAAACGTTTGAAGGATGTCTCACAGGCTTGAAAAAGTACGGAAAATTCAAAAATAAAATAAAAAATATTTTCTCAATGTAAATGCCAAATGTTTTTGCTTTGTTTGGTCTTTATATAATGGTCGCGTTGCATCGTAAAATCGACAATTTAATGGGTCATAGAACTGAATTTATGACCAGGAAACTTATCTTGAAGTGCAAGTGTTTGTTGACAGAGTTTTAAATTTATGAACATGGAGTTCATAAATTATGAAGCCATAAGCTACATAAGACGAATGAGAGAGAGAGAGAGAAAGGTGAAAAGACATGTCAGATGAAAAAAAAATTAAAGCGTTGTAAGATAAACGAGTTTTAAGAATTGCTTTGAAGAATCTCAAACATTTTTAACAGAAAAGTGGTACTAATTTCAATAGAAAATTTTGCAAATACTTAACGAACAGAGTTCAACTTATTTGCAGAAAAACTTTTTCATGCGAATAAATATTGAAAAGAAAGAAAGAAAATGGAAATAAAATGTGGTAAAGCGATGTAGTTTAATCATTATTAAAAGATTTTTCAATATTTCATACATTATAATAAACATTGTTATTCTAATATTGCACGTATTAATGCAGTTAGATATTATAATAATAGCAAATTCAGACTAAAGAAAAAAATAGTACTGTATGATAGACAAACATTTTCACGTTTAACTTTCAAAATTACAATTGTTTTTGAGATGTTTGTGGATACACATTTTTTTTAAACGTTCTAATATCAACGACTTTATTGAAATAAATTGTCTACATTTCAGTTATTTCTAATTATAGCGGATATTAATAAAATTTAATTGTTCTGATTTTGTTTTGGAAATAATGTAAATAAAAACAAAAATGATTTCTTGTTGTTAACTTAATTGAATCTATGATTTTTATTTAAACATTCGACAAAAACATTTTTAAAAAATAAATATTTTTTGTCATACAACAATAAAATAGCGTGCGATACCAAATTTCTACCCCTCGCGAGCATAGTGTAGCCGGAAGGAAGCCACCGCCCAGCTGACTCAATTTATGATCACACTAACCAAAATTATGAACTGCTTTTTATGCGAGCTCCAATATCTTCCTGAATTACAATTATTTTATAATGTATTGATTATTAATGTACAGTTTTTTTATTATTTTATTTAATTTTTAAATGATCTATTTAAAAAAAGAAATATATGATATATATATATATATATATATATATATATATATATATGTATCGTTAAGGAATTCTTAAAAAAAATTTCAATTTGGTTCAACTCTTTTAATAAAAAAAAATCGCTTAACACAAAAGAGTTCATTTTGTTAATAAACATCTCATACTCAACTATGACAGCACAAATATGTATTGTTTTTTATAAGAAATAACAAAAGTTTTTATTATATCGTAAAATATGTCTAAATATATTTCATATTAGTTAATTTAGCAAACGATATTTTGAAGAAAAAACCTATTGAACTTACAACTTTTATTAAATTATATATATATATATATTATTTAGCTTATATAACCTTATGAATTTGAGGCGCACCAAAACGTAATAAGTAAGACTAAAAAGTTACTAACATATTTACGAATTCGTCAATACAACCAAAACTTAAATTCTCTCTCCGTAACTCGCGGCTACTTTTGAAAGATTAATGACTTTGTCCACGAAACTAATCCCAACTTTGATGCTGTGGAAGCAAATACAAACTTCTAATAGATATTTTCCTCATGCATACTAACGTGCTATAATACGATTTGAAAATGATTGCAACGTGCTGAAACAAATCCTAATGAAATAAACAACTTAGAAAATGATATCACACATACTTTATATTTAGTATTCATTAAATAATAATATTTACATAGCTTAACTGTGGGATTCAATGTTCATAATCACTACTTTAAAGTGCACTCAATAAGGTTGATCGTCATTTGATATTGTTTGTGTATATTAAACTAATTGATTAATATTAAATTATTTATAATAATGAATCAATTTATATTAATGTATTATTTGCAACCTTATGAAAATTTACGTTCAATCGTATAAAATGAACAAATATATTTTAAATAAAAATTTTGCTGTTTCTCAGACTACCCTTAATATTTTAAAATGGTAAATATATATTTTGAGGATTATTAAGTTTTAATTTTAACATCAATTGTTTGAATAATATATATAAGTCCACTTAATTGTCTTTCAAGCAATTCTCAAGTATAAACGAGTAATAAAAAGTCGCATAAACCAAATTAAATAGCCCAAAACCTTTTCGAAATTTGTACGTAGCAGTTGCAGTGGCTGAAGTTATCGGCCATTTTCTGGGTTATAAAAGAAAGAATTTACGATTGTCTTCCAGACCTTCCTTTGGGCCTCACAATAATCAGATCAATAATTAGAACGAGACATTTCTTTTATTTTAGAAAACAAGAAGTTACAATGAATTACATGACCTTATCAATTGACTCGGCATTCATATGCTATTTTTTACAAAACGACCTGAATTGAATTACTTAATTTTGTAGTAAATGCATTACAAAATATTATGTAACTATTTCAAGCGCCTTCCTGTTTCCGTTATTAAAATCAAGCAAAAAAACCATGTTTGTTGTATGAGAGATAAACTCAAATATTTATTTTATTGCATTTCGTGGCAATCGAAATAAGTAATTTGTAATATTTCAACTGTCTAGCTATCATGGCTTATGAGATATAGCCTGGAGATGGACAAACCGACCAATGGACATCAAAGTATTAGTAATACGGTTCCGTTTGTAACCTTCGGGTACGGAACCCTAAAAATACGTGAAGAAAAAATATTTAGGAAAGCACTTAACAACAAATTTTTGTAAGAGATTTTATGAAACAAGTATAGCGGCTTACTTATGTTCAAGAAATTCAAAGGTTTATTAAAAAACTTATTTAACACGCAATAAATGTATTTTTATACTCTGGTAGAGGAAAGATAAAGGCAAAATCAAAATAAAAAAAGCTTATATTAATCCTTAATATTATATATTATATTTGAATAAAGTTTATCTATTTAAATAGAATATTATTTTAAACATTAACATTTTCAACTTAAAAAAACAAAAATAGCTTATAACGAGATAGGTATATTTTAAGTATTAATTCATATGTTAATTCATATGTTAATTCATATGTATTCATATGAAAAAAAAAAACAAAAAAAAAACATTCATATGTAATTGTCATACGAACTTTCATTGTTTGAATATTATATAACCTTTAGGTTTGTAAAAATAAAATACGTTCCGGACACACCACACAATAAGAAACATGTAAAAAGTAAGTTTATTAACTGATCTTTTGAACATCAAATTTTTTCAATAATATTGAACTACTCAGTAAACAGCAATGTCTTGGTCCTCTTCTTCCTTACACATTGAGTAACTAAATATGCAATATCATACAAACAAGATTGAAGTCAATTTCAATTACGTTTCACTGGAATTATAAAGTTAGGTGTACACAGATTAATAAAGTTTGTTGTCCAGCGACCATGTGAAATTAACAAACTTAGATCCTTGTCAAAAAGATAAATATTGAACCTGGATTAATTGATTGTACTGTACTGGATTATCATATGAAAAAAATATTGTATATTTAAAAATTTAAGTAACGATCAAAATCGTAATAATGCCTCCTCCAAAATACCTAAATAGCATGTTGTCTTAATTCTCTCTCTATTTGTTCTATTTTGTTCAATGATCACTAACACTCTATTTAATAGTGTTTAATATATATTTTTTTAATATGATAAATATTGACTTCTATATCACATTTAGAATTCAGATGTATTTAGTTTGGATGAGTTTATATACCACAAAAAAGTATTGACACAAAATATTATAGTAGTTTGAGAAAACCATAAAAAAATTAACACCATAATACGAAAATATTAGAGGCTCATTTTTCTATTCTCATTTTTGTTTATATTCAAGTTTAGAATAGCAGGGATTATTTTTAAATTTCTGCAATATTAATAAAATTAAATAGAACTGTTATTAAACCAACAAAGCACAATTTACTGCATTTTTTTCCTTCGTAATTAATGCAACTGAAAATCACTGATGCATTACGCCATCAACTATAATCGTTTTCTTATTTCGAATCACCATAGAATCACCGAATCTATTAATACATTTTTAAGAATATAATTATATTCTTCAATATATTCTTCTTCTATACTAATATTATAAAGCTGAAGAGTTTGTTTGTTTGAACGCACTAATATCTGGAACTACTGGCCCGAATTGAAAAATTCTTTTTGTGTTGAATAGTCCGTTTATTGAGGAAGGCCATAGAATATATGTCATCTCGCTGTGACTTATAGAAGTCAAGCAGCAATGAAAAATGCTGCAAAAACGGGAAAAAAAATCTTTTTGAGAGCTTTCCTCGCGTGCGCTGAGGAAACACTAAAAACCGCGCGGACGGAGTCGCGGGCGACACCTCGTAATAAATAAAAATGGACCCTAAATAAATGTAATATTTTTTTTTATTTAAAAGTAGGGTCTCTTTTACTTTTTAAACTTATATTATTGTTTTCATTTAACATAATCAGGTTTTTTTGATAAATTTCAACAGCACAAAAAGTTAAATTTTAAACACACCTAACGTAATGAAAGAAAACAATATGAATTTCACGTTTACACTGTTTATAAGAAAGTTTTTATTATACATTTTTTTTGAGTTTGTGACATACGTACACAGCAGCCACGTCTACTTTTTCACAGTATAGGATGACTGCCGAGGGTTTTTCAGGAGGAATATTCTATCTGCGATTAAATTATTGTTTTATTAATTTATTAATTCTTTCTTTATGATGAGTTATCTATTTTTTATTAAGACTGTAATCTAGTGTACGACCCTTTAAATATTTATTGTATAATTTCTATTGAGATTATACAATAAATATTTGAAATGAATTCTGTACAGACATTTTTTTGCATGAACATGCGAACAGTGTTACTAAACTGAATGTAAAACAAAAACGTTAAAACTGCCACAGTTCATAATTTCTGTACGTAATAATTTTCTTGCTTCTAGACGTATATTTTTTAAATATCGGTTATCACTAATACAACTTTCTGTTTATTATTATAAAGTCTTAAATTCCTATATCTTATTATCACGGCAACACAAAGTTTAGTTCGGGCATAATTTATAAGCAATAAATGATAAATAGCTATAATATGGGCCAGAAAGAGAAGGAAGACGGAAATACAAAGTCGTTTTCAACAGAAAGTTCTGAGTAAAATAATAGTAAAAAACCCACTAAATCCGGTTGGGTTTCCTGATCTTACTTTAAGTTTATAATAAAATTGTGAATTTATTGCTATTCATAAAACCAAGATAAAATTAATATAAATATAGAATCTATAAATAAATCAAATCACGTACTCAAATCAATTAACTAGAATATTAGTTAACCCTAACAACATTTTTTTTAGATTTTCCTCCACTCTTTGCTTCACCATGCAGAGGAAAATAATTACTGGTAATTTTATGGATATTTAGTAAAATATAATTACATCATTATATTTATTTTTATCTCTATTAATACTCTTAAAATTATGGAAAATATTTTTTGTATATTATGTTTTGTTACAGATTGTATTTTATTAATAGTTATGTTTTTTTATTTCAATTTCTGTTTAATGTTTCAAAGGTGCTGTTAACATAAATAAGATATATATAAAAGTTTTTCTTAAAATTTTATTTTATCTTCTGATCTTGTTATCAAACCTAGTCTATTAAGACTAGCTAGATTTTTGAGCGAGGTTCAATCGTCAATTAATAATAAAAGAAAATATTCATAGGATTAAAAATGTACCTATAAACAAAAACAAAATAAAAAAAATCCCTCTCCATGAAAAGGTCAAATGTCCTTTGCTTCATATGGTCTTTATATAACGTTCACTTTAGAGCGTAATTTATGACCAGAAAACTTACCTTGAAGTGCAAGTGTTTGTTGACATAGTTTTAAATTCATGGACATATAGTTCATAAATTATGAAGCCATAAGCTACATAGGTTATACACCAGATGAGATAAATGATAGAAAGAAAGAAAGAAAGGGGAAATACATGTCATATGGAAAAAGAGAGATGAAAGCGAGCTAAAAAGAATTGGATTATAGAAATACTTTAGTCAACCTCAATTATGCGAATACACATTAAAAAGAAAAAAGAAAGTAAAAAATAAAATTTAATAATGCAATGTATAATAATAATTATTAAAAGCTTATCTATAACTTGTTTATATAATTAAAATGGTTATTTAAATATTGTACGTTTTTATGGTCTCCCGTAGTAAGATACTATAATAATAACTTCGGACTAAAGAAACATTCTCACTTTTACTTTTTCTGACTACAAGTAGTTTTTGAGATGTTTTGAGAACTCACAAGCTTTATTTTTCAAAATTTTTAAACAACGACGGTTATTATGTTATGATTGAAATAAAAAGCCAGCCGGATATTATTAATTGAATCAGTGATTATTATCTATTTTATCTAATTTTATGACAAAACCGAGTTAAACACAATGGCTGTCCCTCGCCTGCGTAGCGTAGCCGGAAGGAAGCCAGCGCCCAGCTGACTCAATTTATGATCATACTAACCAAAATTATGAACTGCTCTTTTTGAGAACTCCAATATCTCCCTGAACTTACAATGATTTAATGTTATATTCACGTATAGTTTTATATGTAAATAAATAAATTATTAAAAAAAATATGATATATAAATATCTTAACTCCGTGGTAAATTTCGAAAGAAAACATATTTTTAATATTTCATCAGAATAAATGAAGATACTTGTTAAGAACTTTTTAAAAAGGTATTTCAATATAATAGCAGCATCAATGAAAAATTCGCATACCACACAAAAGATCAGAATCTTAATATCAATCTTCTATTCAACTATTACAGCGCAAAAATTTATTGCTTTTTATAATTAATAAAAAATGTTGTATATTGTATCGAAAAAATTATCTAAATATATTTTATATTTGTTAATCTAGCAAATGGTATTTTAAAGAACCTATAATATATTATATCATTAAACTTAAACCTTTTATTAAATTGTAGTTTTATTGGTTTTGGTTCTTTTATTATGAGATTATTTTAGATTATTTTATTATCTTAAGGGCTTGTTTACTGAGACCACGTCCTGTACAAATACTGTCATTAATTCTGATTTGATACATTTAACTATATTTCTGATTGATTTGACTCTATTTCTGATTTGATCCATTCTAATTTTATATCTACTCTATTGTTATTACAATGTAAGTACTATTTCATATTTTCAGATAAAACAAACATTTTGTTCGTTTTGATAACGGAATATATATCTTTAAATAATTTTTAATTAATCGAATTGACTAATTTCCCTAAATTGTGTTATTGCCTTTGAAATAAAAAAATATAATTTAACTAAGAGGAAAGATAATATTTTTTAAGCCATTTATGGAACTTGTAGCGTAGGTTAGAACGAACCTGAGAAACTTAACAATTTCAGAACCTTAGTTAGCTAATATAAGCTTATGACGTTGCGGCGCACCAATACGTGGTAAGTAAGACAGAAGAGTTACGAAAGTATTTACAAATTCGTCAATACAACCAAAACTTAAATTCTCTCTCCGTAACTCGCGGCTACTTTTGAAAGATTAATGACTTTGTCCACGAAACTAATCCCAACTTTGATGCTGTGGAAGCAAATACAAACTTCTAATAGATGTTTTCCTCAAGCATACTAACGTGCTATAATACGATATGAAAATGATTGCAACGGGCTGAAACAAATCCTAATGAAATAAACAAGTTAGAAAACGATATCAGTACATAATTTATAAGTATCATTAATACATTATATTGTTATAGAATAACTTTTGAAACCAATGTTCAAATCAATACATTAAAATCTAATAATTAATTATTCAAGATTATGAAATTTTCCAAGAAGCATTATGAAGAATATGCAATGTTGGAAGTAATTAACGGTTCAAGATACAATATGAGATAAAAATATTATGTGGATTTTCTTAGTTAATTGCAACAATATTACTATGTTTCTCCTTAGCAAAAATGCCTTGTTAAAATTCACAAAACTCATCAGTTTTAAAAATACTATCATCTATGTGTATATTAAACTAATTAATGAATATGAAATTACTTATAATAATGAATCAATTTATATTAATGTATTGTTTGTAGGCATCATTATGTAAATTAATGTTCAATCATATAAAATGAACAAATTTATTTTAAATGTATTTTAAATATATTTTTAAATTAATTCAATTTAAATTTTGAATTAATAAAATGAAAATGAATCATAGCTGTTATAGTGTGTTATATAAGTTTAAGGGAGTGCAATCATTTGAGGATTATTGAGTTTAAATTTTAAATTCTATTATTTTAATAATAATTATAAGTCCACTTACGCTTGACTATCAACCAACTATACTGTACTATATACAACCAACTATACTATACTGTAAATGAGGAGCAAAATAAGAGTCGAATAAGCACTATTTATTAGTCCATAACCTTTTTAAAATCTTTGCCTAACAGTCGCATTACCTGGTGTTATCGGCCATTACTGAGTCATAAAAGTGAGAATTTATGATAGTCGTCAAGTCCTGTCTTACGTGCTTTCAAAATAATCAAATCAATAACCAGATCAAGACATTTCTTTCAATTTAGAAAACAAGATTTAACAATTTGTTAATCAGATGTATTATACCACGACCTTATCAATTGACTCTGCAATTACGTGTTATTTTTTAAGAAATGACCTCATTCATTATAAATGCAGTTACATTATTGTCTTTTATACATTTAGAATTATTTAGAATTCTAATTTAAATAAGTATTATAAAATAATGTAATACATATAAGAGTATGTCACCTCTGTATTGTCACAGTATTACAATTACTTATATTATATTTTAAGATAAATATATTAATATGATCTCACAATATTTCATTTTAATCATGCTGTAACAAGATAATATGACTAAAACGAATATACGAAATATTCCTTAAATTAAATGCTTACAAGTTACGCCACGAATTTAATATTATTTTATAAAAACACTGCCATCCTTTCCGTAAATATATTATATTTTATTGAAAACAAATAAGAATACTCATTATAATATGAAATATTATAAGAAAATAAATATTTAAAGCTTTTAAATGTCTAACATCGTCTAAAAAGTTCACTTGTTTTCTTCTTTCTTTCTTTCTTTCTTTCTTTCTTTTAATCTTTAAAGGAAAAGTATAAAATATTTATTATGAAAATAGGATTATATCAAGAACATTTATAATTTCACTTTTATCACATTTAACAAAACAACACATAAATTGTACAAAGATTTATTACTTACTGGCTGTGCCTGCGACTTCGTACGCGTACATTTCGTTTCGATAAAACGTACCCTTTGTACTTACCAATGTATGTAAAAACTATAGACTTTTTTTTACGACAATAAGAGATTATTTTTTTTCGTGATGTGTGCACAATTAAAAGACAAACAGATAAATAGACAAAGATTTTAAGAATGCTGAAAACGGATTTTGTTAGTTATCACTTCACATCGTTGTATATTTTTTTAAATATTTTTAATATACAAAGACTACTCCTCTACAGATTTATTATACGTATAGAATAAGATTTACATGGTACCTACCTATTACGTGATTGACATATATTGACATTACTTTTTTATTTCTTAACCGATTTAGATAAATAAACACTTTAAGTGAAGACTGTGATAATATATTTCTGAAAACTTCATTCAAATTGGTTAAGCCGTTTCTAAGATTAGCGTGCACAAACATACAGACATATAGACATACAGACATACAGATATACTGAAAAACCACTGTTTCGGGTTCTCTTGCTCTTATAAAGGCTCTATATATTGTTTTTTTTATATTTTCCATGTACTGAAATGGATCAGTGACAATTTTATTATATGTATAGATTTTTAAGAATTTTGAATAATATGTCATTAATAATATAATATAATAAAATATATCATAAGAACTAGTCTATTATGTGACTAATTCTTATGATATATTTGAAAGACAAAATATATATTTTTATTAAGATATATTTTGGTACTAGCGATTATTAATAAATAACCGGGCAAAGAGTTTTTACATTATTTTGATATTATACTTGTTATCATTAAAAGTTATTCTGTAATTATAAGTTATCGGAGGATCACAAAGCTTCCCTTAACTTACTTGTACTTTATGAAATAAACCTACTTATAAAATGATAATATCAGCGATATAGCTCGACAATATTTTGCAAAACCAGTCCCGCTCTTATTCTCGTAAGGTGATTCTTTGAAGTATATAAAAAATCCGTAGTCATTGTAAATCTTTTTCTTATATATTTATCATTCATATTCCAGTTATATTTTTTGCTCAACGCTTAAATCTTATATATTTAATACAGTTCATATGTTCTATCTATACATATATAGATGTATGTAATATAAATGTTAAAATTTTACAGTCTATATTAAAGCAGCCGTGTTGTCTAGCAGAGTAGTTTAATTGATTCAAATTGTTTATACCAAATCGGTGTGAGGATTCTATTATGTTGATGTAAGAGAGTCGGAACCTATAACCTCTCCTATCGTACTCTGTGCCTCTTTATAAATCTTCTCTGTTTAAGAGTGACAAAACATGAACAACAGCCCCTATTCGTCGTTTTAAAAAAGAAATTATTTACCACCACATTGACAATTCATTAGCTCTATTTGTTGTTAAAAAAATTAAAGTAACATTACATTACAAGTTTATACAGCAAAAATATATTCATAGTAGATATTATATGTGATCGTCTTTATGGAAACGGTATTGGATCACATATAGAATGCTTAATTCATCGACGGACGGACAGCGATACGTTAGCTCAGTTGGGACGGTTTCCCAGTAGTCGCGGGTTCGAATCCCTGCCCGTATCGGTTTACTTTTTATTCTATATTTATATTAACTTCTTTATATTCTATTTTCAAGAATTTGCCTATAATTCTTACTATAAATCCTGTTAAATAGTAAAAACAGTACAATATTTTACCAAAAATGCTGTAGTGGACGGAGTTGCTAAAGGAGTTGCAGTTAAATAAGGACATATTTATATCATAAGCATTTTTGAGCTCGCAACAATGCCTCAAACAAAGAAAATTCTCTGTCACAGATTAAGGTTCAACTACCACAGATTAGCTGACACATGTCAATTTTATACGTCAATGTCTAACAAAAAACTAGTCTACCAATAGTAACTTACGTTCGCAACGCAATTTCGGATTCCACCCAGTGATTAACCTGATATTTCCAATCTAATAAATTAACGTTATTTCCACTGATGTTCCGATACATAAACATCAATAATTAATGGAAGTTAATTATATCATAATTTATAAATCAAATTATCTTAATGTGCCGTTACCAATCGCCATTACGTTGATCGCAAACCTGAGCCTCCTTTTTTAAGTTACTTTTTTAAGTTACTAGTACCAGTGACTAACACTAGTTAAAAAAATCCTCTATTTTATAAACTAGATTTTTTTAATTGACAGTTTTTTGAGTATGAATTGTTAATGACTCAAAGAGTCCATCGTAATTATATGAAAAAAATCTATATTCCTACTTACCAATGACGGATATTTATGATAATTGTGTTAAAATGCTTATTTTATCAATTATGGGAAAAAATAAATAAAAAAAATAATAATTCATTGGATAAATAAAAATTAAAAGTTGCATAGATAGCATATGTATTGGGCGGGAGATGGGGGTGACCTCTCTCGCCCATCAGAGGCTTACGCGGTGAGGTTGTCTTTAAGTTGATCGGGGCCCCTCGCAGGGGATGCCGCCGGGGCGTCACGGTGAGTGCGAAAGCGATCCCGTGGCGTCCCACTAAGGCGATGAGGTCAACCAAAAACTGATTCTCTACTTATTTTTGTTATGTAATCTTTTTAATTGAAAACCATTCAAAGGGTTGTGCCATGTCTACATCAGTTTAAAAAACATTTTATTTAAAAACATCTTATTACATACTTAAATATTTTTAAGGATCCGGCTCAATAATTAATTAATTAATATGACATCTGAAAACGCATATGGGTCTGGACAGCGGTAGTTCGTTATAATGCTCTTATTGTAACGAACGAGATAGAAGTGCACTACAGTTTAACGAGTTCTGCTTGAAGACTTGCTTCAGTAATTATCAGACATAAGTGTACCCTACGTCTGTGGGGTACCTAGCATTTAGTTGTAGCGCTTCTTTTCAAACTAATTTTTAAAATACAGGCTCATTTACTGACTTGTAATGGTTTCGGTTAAATTCTCATAATATTTTATCATTATTAGTAATTAAAATTATATTGACGTACTATACTCATATTTACTTAATATACTCAATAAATGTAATTTCCGATATTATCGTCTTGTAAAAGGATGAGGATGTATTAATTATTTTAAATATCCATCCCTTTGATAATTGTTGGAAAGTATTCTTGTAGCGAAATGCCAGAGGGTAATTCATTTCATATTATACTTATAAATTATACATGAAACCAAAATCTACCGTAACTTATTATTAATTTACTTATATTTTTGACATATACAGAGATTAATTACAAATTATATTTTTTTAACAATAAAAGTATAATAAATCATCGTCTTGTTTCATTATTTTGCAAAAAATCAGTCTGGAATAAATGAGATCCAAAAAACAACTTGATTTCTTTTAAATTTTATACCGTCTTATTGTAAAATGAAATGGATAACACTTTTGTTGATGAATATGATTATCTACTATTCACTTTATTTTTTATCTGTATCTGTGCCTTTTGATAAATAAATAAATAAAAATAAAATCAATTTTATCTTCATTCTTATTCTTTCTTTTTAATATACAAAATTACTTAGTATTTTCTTAAATTTTAACGAGTACACATTTAAATAAAACTATTTTTCACGGATCTGACTTTCATATTAATTAATGTGATTTAGAGGGTTTAAATTTAATCGTATGTTTTGAGTTTGTTGAACCATTGAGTTCACGGAAAAACCGAGATGTGTCCGTAAGTTCTTTGTACCTTTCTTATGGCATTTAAAAAAGTCCACACAAATCTTGCTAGACTAAATAGACTAGGTTTCTAAATGAATCCGAAGTTTCGTCAAAATTATACAAATTACTAAAGCTTTTTGCGATGTTTTATGCGATTGCCAACACAATTCTATATCAATTTACGTAATAAAACTCTGGAAGGGCTAAATTCCAGAACATATTGGACCTTCTCAAATTAAAATAGTTCTTTAGAAAACCGTCCATAAATATCTTTGTGAGAGTATTATATGAACATATGTAGTTTCTATATTATTTATTGAAATTGTATGTATTTGTATTTTTTATCAATATACTTATATATTTATTGTGTGTTTTTTTGAGGTTACTGTTAAAAATGCTAAGGTCTATGTAGCATTAAGTCCGTCTATTGCACGTTTTGTTTTTAGACTATAAAATTAATATTAACGAGGTTTAGTAACAAAGGTAGGTATATTAACGAGGATTCTGGCAGTATCTTCGATATTTTTGTTTTTTTACTTAAGAAAAAATTCAAAATTCAAAATTCAAAATATCTTTATTCAAGTAGGCATTTACACGCACTTTTGAATCGTCAATTACATTAAATTGGTCAGTATAGTCAGTCTGTGAGTAAGCTACCACCAGCTCGGAATGCTGTTCTGCTGAGAAGAGCTGGCCAGAAACTCAACAGTTGCTCTTTTTAAATAAAATTTAACAATGTTTGACTTATAAATTATAACATCAACCCTGCAAATGAGTCAATTTTATTTATTTTATAAACTTAAATGCAATTTTGGAACAACTAGAACCGTCGCAATCAATCGGAAAAGAAGCCCAATGATTTCAGGCAACGAAAATTAAATAATAATAACAGTAAATATATATAAATCTTCGGCCTGCCACACAACCAGTCACCGCAAGCAGCACCCGTTCACGAGCATAACACAAGAGCCAGCCATCACCCCCTTCGCACATATTTGAGGGAGGGAGGCAACCCGACTCCCGATGCTACCGCAAGTAGTGACTTCTAAGGAATCGGTGTGATGCAGAAGGTCGATAAAACAAAATTAATTTACAACAAAAAACAAATTGCGGAGATTACTAGCTATTCGCAATACAGATTTATGACCCAAGATTTATGATACAATGACCCAAGTTCCACACATTTCGATCAACCAAAAACTCTTGAATGTTATAGTAAGATTTATTTAATAATAAAACTTTAATTTTAGATTTGAAATCAAGAAAAGGAAGATCTAAGATATCTTGTGGAACCTTATTATATATGCGTATACTCAAGCCCATGAAGGATTTCTTAACTTTTTGAAGTCTAAATTTAGGCGTTACAAGCCTATTTTTATTTCTTGTATTGATAGTATGTCTGTCGCTGTTTTTTTTATTGTCATTTAAATTTTGGCGTATATATAGTAAGTTATTAAAAATGTATTGAGAAGCGACCGTAAGAATACCGATTTCTTTAAAAACTTCTCTTAGGGAGTCTCTAGCTTTTAAGTTACAAATAGCCCGTATAGCTCGTTTTTGTAAAATGAATATAGAATTAATTTCGGCAGCGCTGCCCCATAGTAAGATACCGTAAGACAATATACTGTGAAAATAACTAAAATAAACGAGTCGAGCCGTATTAGCGTCTGTTAATTGTCTTACTTTTTTAATTGCAAAGACGGCTGAGCTAAGTTTGCTTGCGAGTGTCGAGAGATGGGGGTTCCACTGGAGCTTTTTATCTACAGTTATACCTAAGAAAGTTGTCGAGTCAGTCAGTTCTAACACTTCATTGTTAAGGAATAAACTACAATCCCGACTTTTTACATTAGGAAGTGTAAATTCCATGCATTTAGTTTTCTTAGTATTTAATACCAAATTATTAATTTCAAACCAATGAAGAACACGTGACAGAGCACAGTTAACTTTGTCAAAATTAGGTTTATTACGATCAACTTTAAAAATAAGTGAGGTATCATCAGCAAAAAGTACAATGTCACATAGTCCTTTTACGTAAAAGGGCAAATCATTAATATAGAGTAAAAATAAGAAAGGGCCTAGAATAGATCCTTGTGGAACACCCATTTTTAGGTGAGATCCAACCGATTTACAATTATTTACATCAACCGTCTGAACTCTTTGATTCAAGTAAGAGGCAATAAGATCAAGCGCAGCATTACGCACGCCATAGTGATTAAGTTTGCAAAGTAATGTTTGATGGTCCACGCAGTCAAAGGCTTTAGATAAATCACAAAACACTCCGATTGCATTCTGTGACTTTTCCCATGCGTCGTAAATGTGCTTAAGAAGCGCGGCACCCGCATCAGTTGTTGATTTGCCTTTGGTGAAACCATATTGTTCACTATGCATGATTTCATTGCTATAAACAAATTCTGACATTTGGTTTAGTATAATTTTTTCGAAAATTTTACTTAAAGTGGGTAAAATAGAGATAGGTCTATAATTTCCGGGTATTAGTCTATCGCCACTTTTGAACAAAGGAACTACTTTACTATTTTTCATTAAGTCTGGGAAAGTACCGGTTTCAATACATTTGTTAAAAATTAAGGATAATTGTGGAGCAATATCATTTATAATACTTATTAGTAATTTTACTGATATACCCCAAAGATCACCGGTTTTTTTCATATTTAGATTTCTAAAAGTTTTAACAATTTCATATGATGTAACAGGTTTAAAAACAAAACATTTATTACTGACTCTTACGTTATTCGTCAATTCGACGATTGCATCACATGGTGAGGAATTTAAATTACGCGTGACTGTTGAAGGAATTTCGTTAAAAAAAGTCTCAAAAATAGCCGCCACAGTTGAATTTGAATTTATTTCAATATTATCAATTTTTAACTTAATAGGTCCATTAGCAGCCCTATTTTTTCCAGAAACACTAGATAAAACATCCCAAGTTGCCTTTATTTTATTTTCTGAGTTTAAGATTTTATTTCTTATGTAAATCGACTTAGCTTGTATGCAAACGGTCTTAAATATTTTAGAAAAAATCCTAACTTTATTCAAGAATACCGGATCTTGATTCCATTGCCTCTCACTATATAAATCATATAACTTATCTCTACTTTTATATATTCCCACGGTAGCCCAATCACTAAATTTAAGTTTTAGGTATTTAGTCATAGTTTTTGGCTTAAAAACATTATTAAATTCTTGTAACAAAAAACCGAAAATGTTATTATATAAATTATTTGGATTATCATCGCTCATGTTTACTTTACCCACTTTTTGCTGTACATTATTCTTAAATGTTAGGACCCGGTTTTTTGTAATTGGTCTACAAGTAAACTTTTGGGGCTTTTCACTTTCGTGTTTAATTAATAGAGAAAATTTTAGACCACAGTGGTCTGAACTTAAATTCGTCATTACTGTTTCTTCATAAATGTTACAGCGACAGAACACATTATCAATACAAGTCGCGGAAATACTAGTAATACGAGTAGGTTCAAAAAAGACGTTCAGTAAGTTAAAAGATTTAAACAAATTTAATAAACGTACACTAGACGAATTTTCTTGTAATATATCTACATTGAAATCACCGCAAACAATCACGGACTTGTTTTTATGACAAAGCTTAGTTAAAATATCCTCCATTTTGTTTTCAAATTCATCAAAGTCACTAGAGGGGGGTCGGTACACGCACAAAATAATATGTTCATTGAGCTCAATGCAGGATAGTTCAATAATTCGCTCGACAGAGAGCGCCACTATATCTGATCGAGACTTTAACACTACATCGTTACGAGCTAAGATAAGTGAGCCACCGCGAATAGCTTTCTCTCTACAGAACGAACTTGACAATTTATAATTTTCTACATTTATAATATTGTTATTCTTTGATAACCAGTGCTCTGTAATGCACAATAAACTTATGTCATATTTTTGAACAAAGAGTTCCACTTCCAATTCCTTGCCACCTAAGCCTTGTATATTTTGATGGACAATATTTAACAACTTAGGCTTTGTCTTATTATATATAATATATAAAGTTATATATATATATATATATATATATATATATATATATATATATATATATATATATATATATATATATATATATATAAAGTTTGTTAAAGTAATATCTGTTTTAATTATATGAAGATAATATGTCCGATGGAAAAATATACATTTTATAATTTTGACACCAAAAGATTTAAAAGATTGTAATCTTCTTACTGTGGTGATACGCAATCAAAACCTATGACGTACTTAAAACATAGAACCATATCATTTAATTATATTCCACTGCATTGATAATGAAGGAAAAACCAATAAATTCTACTGTGTAGGTTTACTAACAATTCTAGCTAATTAATTAAGTACAAGCCTACATTTGTTTGTGGAATCACGATACTTTTGCTATTAGTTTTTTTTACAAAAGGGCAGGTAAATAATCTGAAATATAAATTGCTATTGTAAATGTTTATACGGTTTTTTATTCTTAAATATATATAATTTAAATTTTCTGAACATGGATTTATACGTAAGTTTTGTACAGACTTACAGTAATACCAATCAAGTAGTAGCGAAATGTTTTAGCAGTAAAGAAAAAAAATATTTTTATTGCTATAATTTCATTTTTATAGTTTCAGATACATATTTTAATTATTTTAGAATTCGTAAAAGAAGGCTCCTCCAAGAAATCAAAAGCGAAGCCTTATTCAATATTAGGCGCGGCTCCTGATTGGATTCTCATGATGGACACGTATGAAAAGCATTACAAAATCCCTGGGGATGTTGGTGTTTCGTCATCCAGACCGGACTTATTCCTGTATTCGAAACATCTGAGGCGCGTGATACTTGTGGAGCTTACTGTTCCTTGGGAAACAAACATCCCAAGGGATCACACATTCAAGCTCAATAAATATTACGAACTAACCAACGAACTGATCAGGAATAAATTTATAGTTAGTTTGTACGCGGTAGAAGTGGGAGCGAGAGGTATAACAGCAAAATCTCTCTATAGCCTACTTAAAGATCTTGGCCTTTCTAGAACAAGCATCGGTTCATTTCTAGAACGTACTTCAAAGGCGGCATTAGTAGGTTCTTTCCAAATTTGGTTAGGTAGGGAGAGGAGTGTGGAGGGTGAAGGTGAGCGTTTTTGCGCATAATAAAGGGGCCCCTTAAACCTACTCCTGGGTCGCAAGTCCCAGGCACTGCTTGCACTCCTCTCCTTGCAACGCGATGGGCCCGGCACCCGCACGGTGAATCCATGGATTGCTAAGAAGCTTCGTCTGTCGGTCTTGGTATTTGTATTTTTTTTATTTAGAACAAAGAAGAAATGTTGAAGCCATCCGATTACCGTAGTGTGATCCGGTAATAGCTTCGTTTTTCTTTGATAATGGTGAATAGCTGTCACAGCAACAGTCGACTGTGGCTGTGACTTACAGAAGTTCCTTTAAAAAACATCGAATGTATTGCAATTATCAAAATATTACTCTAACCTTATATACAGATAAGATTACACTAATATGAGATAAATATTTTTTTTTGCTTACTCTTGTAAGTCTGTTATTTGGCTGTCCTGTATGTGTTTATTAATAAATCCAATATTTTATACGTAATCCCTTCGGTTTTCCTACGAGACGTGGTTTAATTACAGGAGGAAAATAGATGACATAGGGGTCACGAATATTTTATTTGTTGACGGGCCTATTCGTATTAAATTGATAAGAATAGACTAGATAGATAGATAGATTTTTTAATAAAATATGACTTTGCTTTGCCTGAATAAAAACCTGGCGTACACATACACACTTCATATCGGTACTCCCATACAGTTTTCCTTTTATAATCGTACTCATTAATAAAAAATACTACATCAGTTGGTTTAGGCTGTAATAAAAATATACTTGTACATTTAAAAAAGATACCTATTTAACATTTATTTATAAAATAATATCGTTCCAATTTATAAAATAACAGGTGCTTTCCTTTGACAACTTTACTTACATTTAGTGCAAAGTATAGTCGTGTAAGTAAATAGTGGTTAATTACATAACACAAATAGCACAAAAAAGTATCAATATAAGATTAGAAAACACAATTCAAATCGAGCAATGAGCAAACATGCAATACACATAAAAAAGAAGCCTCAATCTTTTCTATGGAGCACAATTATATTCCTAGGTTACATATTACCAGAAGCACCTGAAAGACGTGAAACGTTTTCTTTGAATACACTCATAATTAAAGAGAGATTCTGTTTATGTTTTGATGTGTAGGATCAGGAGCTAGAAAGATCGCTTGAGGCAGATAACAAAATATCATACATTACGTTTTCCTTTCAACATAAACATTATTTCTAATTTGGTTCTATATGTTTCATTATATACCTATCATTCTCAAGTAATAACAATTACAATAATTACAATTATTGTCGTAAGGTTATAATAGCTGTAATAATTTACAAAAAGAAATACATTGTTCCTATAGGTTTTTATATTTTTTTCTGGCTATACGTTTTTTTTTATCAATAAAATAATAATAAAACATACTAGTGATAATAAAATCTAAACATATAATAGAATGGTCACTTACGATTTCTGTACATAGAAATTAAAAAAAAAACATAGTGAGGGCTTTTACAAGAGCAAGAGAACCCAAAGCAATGGTTATTCATTTTGTCTGTTTGTCTATATATCTGTAAATCTGATTTTTTGTGCACGCTAATCCCCGAAAAGGATTAATCCATTTGGATGCAGTTTTCAGATATAAATTGTAACAGCTGAAGGCTAAGTTACGTTAAGTGAACTTAACATTTAGTGTTTGTTTATTTATGTCAACCACGTAATAGGTATCAAGTAAATCTTCTTCTATACATGTAATAAGTCTGTAGAGGAGTAGTCTCTGTACAATTAAAATATAACAAAATAAATAGCCGGATGCGAAGAGATAACTAACAGAATCCATTTCTAACATTTAAAAGTTTCTGTCTGCCTATCTGTTTGTCTTTTAGTTGTGCACACAAAACATATAGCCAATTTAAATAATTTTTATACATAAAAATTGAGCGTCACTCTGAATACCATTTAATTTTTCAAAACAGTGCACACTCTTGTGTTATGTATTTAAAATGTTCAAGATATGTATCTATATACATATAACAAAACTGTAACTGATCGCTGTCTGTACATGGAAAATATTAAAAAAAAACATTAGGCTGGGAAGGGCCCCCCCCTTTATAGGGGGTGTTTATATAAGCTAAGCCTTAAATAATTAGTAAATAGAAAAAAAATGTTTTTATTATAATAAGATGATAATAAGTATCCGAAAAAAAAGTATTTGAGACCATTTGAAAATTTATACATATTCCCTGTTCCTTCAATAATTAATCGAAAGGAACTTCGTTCCATACGGGTGTCCCTTGACGCCTCTTAGTTTTTATTTTTATTGTATAGTAACATTATTATGTGGAAAATATTTGTACGCCCTCTCTGAATTTATGTCTTCATTAGTCAATTAGTTTAAATCAGTGGATAGTTAATTAGATACATTTTTGTTACGATCAAATTTTATTGAGAAATGTTAAGACTTTGACCCAAATACTCGTTAAAATAAAATAATTTGTATTTTATATGTGAGAGCCATCAGAATCTTTGCCCGACTAATTTCGAATCCATTCGGGGACCTCACTCGAATGCTAAATTACAGACAAAACTAATTTTGAAAGATTGACAATAATGATTAGAAAGTTTGACATTGTTAAAATTAACATAAGTGTACCAATCTCAATTTTATGTATGTTCCCAAATGTAACATTTAGGAACACAGGGTTCCTAAATGTGCCATTTCCTAGTATGTAACTATTAAACTACAATAAAAAAAAAACAGAAATTTCGTTATTCTTTCGAAGAAGAAATTAAGTAGGCCGTAAGTAAGTGTGGAAAGTAAGTAATTGTGTAAGGTACAACCTATGTGAAATTTAACTCCAGACAGTTTAAACTTCAAAACATCAGACAAGAATCTAAGTTTGTTAATTTGACGTGGTCACAGTGTAACAAAGTCTAGTCCTATTTGTACCCCTAACTTTATAATTATACAGAAGCGTATACTCGTAGGCAAGAATCGTGATCTTTTTAACATACAAATAAACAAAATATTGAGAAATACTTTTGCTGCACTGAAAAATATAAGCATAACATTTAGTAAAGTATAAGCAATTAGTCAGTCAGTTTTTTAATAATTTAGTGGTAGCAGCTAGTATATGTTTTTTATTTGTTATTATGCTATTCTTTAATATTCACATTCATATCAAGCCAAAGATTGTATTGTATTCCCTGACTTCGAGGTTCAGAAAGAATTTATTATTATTTTGTTTTAATGGCTTTCAGTTGTGTCAGTGAGGCACGGTCGATACCGCCAATGTCAAGTAGGGCGAAGAACTCACGAAAGAGATTGATCGATGCGGATGAGATAGTAATCTCAACCGTCTCAACAACTTGGAAAACAGACAAAATATTCAGACTTTGATTATTACACCGTAACCTAAAACAACACAAATATCTAATGTTAGACTATTAAAAAAACTACACTACTCAATTAAACTAAATAGAACGAATTACACTAACACATACATTACATAGGTTACAACTTAATTTTATTAATTTCAAAATATTTACAAAGAAATGAACAGGAAGGACTAAACACTAACATTAACAAACATTGAACATTTATAGGACGCCGGATTTCAGAGAGAAGAATGATAATAGGACGGTCCTCCGTCCTATTGGGACGTGGCTTGGAAGATGAAAAAAGGAAGTGGGAGGTCAAGGCCACATTCACATAATGAGTCACGATTTTTGATTTTGGCCAGGTACACGCATGACCAAGACGCAGGCGACAGATACTAGAAGTGACCATGCGATGAACTTTCTTATTCAGAAAAAAACAAGGGCGTTTTGGTACGCCTGGTTGAATTTTTGAATAAAATTTACCCTTACCCGATTTTGATGAACTCCATAATGAATTCCAGGATTTGTCCATGTGAATTTTGGCTAAGGCACGGAGGTCTTGACAGGAGTTTTTAAAATGATCAAGAACACCGGTTTGGATTACAGCTTTGGGGGAGGAATCCGCTGTTTCGTTTCCAGTAATTCCAGAGTGACCTGGAATCTAGACAAAAACGACATGCATGCCTTTTTGACTACACGATAGTAAAACCTCCCTAATCTTAAAAACGATAAAAATCTTCAATCTGCTACGAAAGGGATTTTCCTCAATGGCTAAGAGACAGCTTAGTGAGTCTGTGAGTATAACTGTCCTAAGTCACGGGAGAAGGCAAAAAGGATAGCTTTCAAAACAGCAATAGCCTCACCGGAAAACACAGATGTTTTGTTTAACACAGGGCATTTATATTGTAAGGAAATTTTGAATTTCTTTGATCTCTTCATGCTGTTATGTTCGTCGTTCAAATATAATTGTATGTAGTTAAATGTAACCAAGTTAATCTTAAGAATTATTAGAATATTTATCACAGAATAAATCATATTATTGATATTACAGAATGGGAACAATGATTTTGTTGATTTCTTATTGCCAAGATTTCAAGTCTTGTTATTTTTTATCAAGAGTAAACATTTACATATCTTATCACAAATTTTCGTATGGATTTATTTATCTTATTGGTATATATATATATTTTGTACTAATGACTGTTGACTTTCTAAGCATTAACCATGCAGAAATTAAATAGTTCGTGTCTCACGTATTCACACCTGTGTAAATCAACACTAAAATAAATTTATCTCAGTTTACAAACAAAGATGTACTCTATCGTTTGAACAAGTCAAAGCATCCTTATAACTTTGAACAACAATTTGCATAGTAAACAAGTCTTTCATTCAAAGGCCAATAAAAAGGCTTTATTACTGGTCTCAATATATTGAATATAAGTTGATTTTGATGTTTGAAAATATCTATAAACATGTATAGCCATGTGAAGCTTATTTAAATTTATTAGCTTATAGTTATTTTAAACTACCCGATAAACCAGTTTTGCTGTTCGACAAATTTAATTATCATATAATTATTACTCAGTCGGGACAGGAACACTGACAACGGGATTAGTCAACAAGTAAAAAGTCACTCGATAGCCGTTGTTGTGTACTATTCTCAGGGTCGTTCTCGTCGCCGATTTTACGGAGAAAACATATGAGACACGGTCACGAAAGCAGGCGAAGGCATCTCCTCGCAATATCGCATCCACACTCTCCACTCCACAGACATCCATACTCATATCGATACGGACGAAGTATATTCATTCAATATAATTTTCTATTTTTTCTCCTTTTAGCATAAGAAGACAATGTATTAAGAAATTCGATATTACAAAGCGACTGCTGTAACTAACGTAGACATTTGGAGTATGCAGTGAACTGACAGTTATATTTTTCTGACTCTAGGGAAATTATAGTTGTGACTGTTATTAATGATATTCGAAGAAAACGATCTATATTCTGTGCATTTTTTTGAAAACACCGAACACTTTCTATACCCAAGATAAATTATCTAGTATTATCTATAATAAATAATCTATAGTAATATCTATGCTGCTATAAGAGATTTCTTTCATTGTTCTCTCCCTTGGAAAGTGATGCTGTCTAGTTGAAAGTTGTTTTGGAGTACTTTTGTTTATGATGTTTCTTAGCCATTTACTAGCATTAAGTTATTCTGATTTCATAATTTATAAGATGATATATGTACCGATATATACCTACTTATACAATAAGTTATCTTTAATCTCTAATAAAATGATGAATGATGATTTTTTAATTTGTGGTTACCGGTTATTTTTTCAATAACCAAGTCATATTTTTATTCCCTCGAGCGAATAAAAATATGACGAGCATGACAACAAACAAATATTCGATTAACTATAGAAATTATATTTGATTAAAAAAAACACACACACAAAAAACAGCTGTTGTTGGGACAAAATGTTATTATTAACATTTTGTCTATATCTGCTGTACTGTATATTGTATTCCCATATATTGTGATTGATGTTTCTTGATTAGTAATAGAAATTAATATCGATGTTTCTTTCTTTAGGAAATAAAAACAACCTCTTAATTATTACAATCAATTAACATTAATATTCATGCTATCGTTTTTATTATGGCTCCCAATTTCGATCGCTCATATTTTAGAACATAATATATCATGTTCTTAATTAATTTAGTTATAAAATTAAACATGTCATTAAAGAAACCTCGACGGTTATGCTACAGCTTACTTACTGGGTCGTAAAGAATAATATTATTTTTAGAAGATTAATAAGAAAGTTTCTTCAACATTTGATGAATCGTAACAGGATATTTCCAGTTGGAGCTATGACCCTTGACGCACACAGTTTTTGTACCAAAAATTTGGCAGGTCGGCTTTAAATTTATTGTAAGGTGTGAAAGTCACGGATTATATTTAATGTGTTCTATAATACTTGAATAACACTTCTGACTGGATAACAATTTCTTAATAATTTTACTTCTTACTTTTATAATAGGTTGGTGAAAAAGTTTACATAGTTCACATAATTAGTATGTATTTATTTATTTATTTATTTATTTATATCTTTTCCACTTAGAATCATAATCAGTGATCACTTGTGTACGTCAAATTGGAAATGTCAGGAGGGCCTATTACGATACTAGATTCATCGTAATAAGCCCTTCTGAAAAAGCACTTTTCATCTTAATGTTAAAGCTATGAGGGTTCCAACCGCGTCCTGGTCTGAGAAGAACCACACAACAAACTCAGCCGGATATATTTTTTGTTATTGTGATCACTGTTTCACAAACGTCAAACTTAAATGCAATTTTGGAACAACTAGAACCGTCGCAATCAATCGGAAAAGAAGCCTAATGATTTCAGGCAACGAAAATTAAATAATAATAACAGAAAAAACAAATATATATAAATCTTCGGCCTGCCACACAACCAGTCACCGCAAGCAGCACCCGTTCACGAGCATAACACAAGAGCCAGCCATCACCCCCTTCGCACATATTTGAGGGAGGGAGGCAACCCGACTCCCGATGCTACCGCAAGTAGTGACTTCTAAGGAATCGGTGTGATGCAGAAGGTCGATAAAGCAAAATTAATTTACAACAAAAAACAAATTGCGGAGATTACTAGCTATTCGCAATACAATACAGATTCATTCCCAGGCCATACCGTCGTCGATGTAATCCTTTACACTATAGTAGGATTTTTTTATTAAATTATTTTTAACATATAATTTAAATTTATTTAATGAGAGGCTTAAGGCTTCATTTGGGAGCTTATTATAAAAACGTATACAATAACCCTTAAAGGATTTACCTATTTTATGGAGCCTAGTGCCGGGCATAGCGAGTTTATTTTTATTTCTTGTATTAATTTTATGTAAATCACAATTTTTCTTGAACTTTGAATTATTTTTATGAACGTAAATTAAGTTTTCATAAATATATTGATTATAAACAGTCATAATTTTAAATTCTTTAAATTTGTTTCTTAAAGAGTCTCTTGGTCTCATATTATATATTGCGCGAACAGCTCTCTTCTGCAATGTAGATATGGTATCAATGTCAGCCGCATTGCCCCATAAGAGTATACCGTATGACATTAAACTATGAAAGTAACTAAAGTAAACTAATCGAGCAGTTTCCATATTTGTTATTAGACGTATTTTTTTAACCGCGTATGCAGCAGAACTTAGTCTGCTTGACAAATCAAATATATGAGGACCCCATTGCAATTTTTCATCTAAAGTAATGCCCAAGAAAGTAGTAGATTTGACCATGTCCAAATCCTCATTATTTAATTGTACATTGGTTCTAACATTTTTAACATTTGGTAAACTAAATTTGACACATTTCGTCTTTTTTTTTTATTGAGCAACAAATTATTGGCGTTAAACCATTGTACAACATCTGAGAGAGCATTGTTTACATCGTCAATAACAGACTGCCGTCTATTAACTTTAAAAGTAAGAGAAGTATCATCAGCAAACAACACTATCCCGTGTTTTTCCCTCACTAGGTGAGGTAAGTCATTTATGTAAATGAGGAACAAGAAAGGCCCTAAGATAGAGCCCTGTGGCACAACTATTTTTACCAAAGAACCAGAGGAACGTTTTCCATTTATATCAACTTTTTGGATTCTATCATTAAGGTATGAACTAATTAAATCTAGGGACTTATTTTTAACTCCATAACGTTCTTACTTTTTTATAAGGATTTCATGTTGAACGCAGTCAAACGCCTTAGATAGATCACAGAAAATGCCAAGTGCATCCTGTGATCCTTCCCAGGCTTCAAATATGTTTAGTAATAGCTCAACACCAGCATCTGTTGTAGAGCGACCGGCAGTGAAACCAAACTGGTTTTTGTGTAAGAGATTGTTTTTACTGAAATATGCCACAAGTTGATTAAGAATTATTTTCTCAAAAATCTTACTAAAAGTGGGTAAGACTGAAATAGGTCTATAGTTACTAGGATCTAATGAACAGCCGGATTTGAATAATGGAGTTATTTTACTTTGTTTCATTAGATCAGGAAATATACCATATTCTAAACAATTATTAAATATTAATGCTAAATCTGGCGCTACAATGTCAATTATGGACTTAAGTATGTCAACAGAAAACCCCCAAAGATCACTAGTCTTTTTAACGCTAATTGATCTAAATACTTTGATTACTTCTTGAGCATAAACTTTTTCAAACTTAAAACTGCTAACACATTGATCTACATTCTCTCTAAGTAAACCCATAGCTGCAGCGGTAGAAGAATTTAAAGATAACGTTGTAGTCACTGGAATATTAGTAAAAAAGGTTTCAAAAGCAGTAGCAACCTCGAGGTCAGACGTAACATATTTATTATCTATATTTAATTTAAAGTCGATCCTCTGGGTTTTAGCTCTTCCAGTTTCCTCATTAATTATTTTCCAAGTTGTTTTTATTTTATTATTGCTATTTCCTATTTTATTTTGAATATGTTGATTTTTTGCTATTTTACATTGTTTTTTAAAAGATTTGGAAAATAATTTTACCTCATCCCTAAACTCATTACTAGTATTAAACATCAATTCCGCATACATATTATATATTTTTTCTCTATTTTTGTGTAACTCAGCAGATGCCCAATCACTAAACACTAATTTATCATTAACAACCACTGTTTTTGGAGTAAATATAAAGTTGAATAATTTAGTGAAAGTACTAAAAAAGTCATTGTACATAATATTGGGGTTTGAATTTTTTATCAAGGGCAAATAGAATACTAAGGCATTTTTAATTTGTTCGATACGTTCTAAAGTCACTGGTATATAACTTATTTTCTGTTTTGATTTTTCTCTCTTGCTACAACTGAATTTAATAAATTGGCCATAGTGGTCAGAATCTAATGTATTGAATAAACATTTAAAATTTGGAATAACACTTGTAAAAATGTTATCAATACAAGTGGCACTAGTGGTTGTGACTCTAGTAGGCTTCATAAACATGTGTAAAAGATTATAAGATTTGAACAAATTTAAAAACTTTATACTTATTGAATTTTGTTCAAGAATATTAAGATTGAAGTCTCCACAAATGATTACCTTTTTACTAGAATGTGATAGTTTATACAATACCTCATCCATAATCTTTTCAAAATGTTCAAAGTTAGATGACGGTGGCCTATAAACATTTACAATTATGAACTCTTCTAATTCAACTGAAGCAAGTTCAGTTGTCCGCTCAACAGAGTGGCTCACTATGTCCTTGCGTTCTTTGAATTTTATTTGTTTATTTAAAATAATTAAAGAGCCACCATGTATGGAATTAACTCTGTTGAACGAACTACCCACCTGGTGGTTATTGAAATTAAATATTAATTCATCATTCTTAAGCCAATGCTCAGTGACACAAAAAATATTAATATTAAAAGTATTAAAAACAATTCAATTTCTAATTCCTTATTTCTAATACACTGAATGTTCTGATGCACCAGGTTGATACAGTTTATGTTATGTTTTTTATTATTTATTTTAACAATTTTTGTATTTCTATAATCATCATGAATATCATTATTTAATATCTTAATTATTTGGCTAGAGGATATCTCTACTGTCTTAATGTCTAGTTTAAACTACTACTAATACTATTATTACTAGTTGGATTTATTTCCAAGCTGTTTTTACTTATACAAGTAACTGAATTCTGTTCAATAGAAACAATTTTAGCCAAATTATTGGCTGTCATAGTAAAATAATATAATAGCGATGAAGCTACCTGTCTTTTAATATATGGAGATAGGTAATACCTACCATTAGTCAAATTATAAAAGTTACTAACATTAGTATTAATGTCAATCACATGAAATTTGTCATTATACAAATATAAATTATATATCTAATTTTATTTTCGGCCTGTGGCAAACCTTGATTATAGGGTAATAGGGTAGGGTATGTATGAACTAGTAATAAAAAAATTTTTGGCTGTACTATTAGCATTTGGCTGGTTTTGACATCATTAAAACGGTTACATTTTAAAAAAGGAAAGAATTAAGTAAAATGTAGTTTCCCGTCTTTTATCATTTGTTTTTCTTTCTTTCAAAATAAGTAATCTAATGAAGGTATTCGATGCATTTTGAAGCTTTATTACAAAAAAGGTAGAAATGGGCCGTAAGACGCTAAAAATGTTGTGACGTTTACGGACCTCATGCAGTTTCAATAACATTAGAATAAAGTTGCTTTAAGCGTTTTCAATTCGGGAATTTAGATATCGAAGATGCTCCTCGCTCTGTCAGCAGTTACGACGTAGCTGAAGAACTGGAAATTGACCACAAAATAGTTTTGACCCATTTGAAAAAAGTCACTTGTCTCTTTTTGTTTTTTATTCCCAAATTTCTACACCAACAGGATTATGACACTACCTATAAGGTGGCAAAAAGCTTTCGAACAAAATGTTAAAGGTGCACTATAAATAAATGTAAGTAAACTTTGAAAACAAATATTTTGACTTTTCATACAAGATGTGAAGATTCACTTGATTTTGGACATGTAAAGAAGTTCACAAGGATTTAAAATTTAGGTATACTTAGTGTAAGTACCCATATTAAAAGATATCAATGTGGATATTTTATTCTTGTATTATAGTATCTCCTTTTTAAATTTTAATTTTTTTTTCTTTTTTTTTTTAATTTTAATATCAGGAATCCTCATGGATACACACCTCCATCCAGAGGATGATGAAGGTGGTTATGTGAGACTCCTACTCACTAAACCTGACGGTTGCCGCCGCCGTCATAATGGGACACCACGGGATCGCTTTCGCACTCACCGCGATGTCCCAACGTGATCCACGGAGAGGATTTGCATTTTATAAACATTTATTTAATTCATTCATGTTTGTATATTATTCATATATATTATATATTATTCATATGATGTTGTGTATTACCTAATTAGTAACGAGGGTCACAATCAGAAGATCTAAACGTACCCAAAAGAAGATCCTAATTCATGATTTTGTATTATTAATAACTATTTTTTACTAATTTACATGACTAAGAGCCACGTGCTCAAAGTTGGAGACAGAAATGAGTTCTATAAATAAAATAATATTGCTCAATCGTTAAAAGAAATTACAATTTAGCAGAATATATATTTTAAGATATTCAATAATTTTATACTCCACATTCAATAAAACTCATTGAATGAAGTTCTAATTGTATAACAACTTGTATTAGCTACTAACTAAGTTATTTCTGACGAGAAGAATTATGTTTATCATACAAATATAATTAATTGTATGTAGTTAAATATGACAAAGTTTTTTGCATTTTACTAATCTGTAACAATTACTGACCTTTAATTATTAAGACCTACCTATACGCTCCAGGACATCAAGTATAGTATAATTAATATTATAATTATTATATGAAGTGGTTATTCTTATTATGTAACGTTTGAATAAGTTGTTGATCTTGTTGATCTATTTACCTTTTATTCGATAACTACTTGCATTTAAATATGTGACTTAATAAACTATAAATATGCAAAACAGTTACTAAAAATTACTGGTTTCTTAATAATATATTGAAGATAATTTGATTTATTTACATTCGATAAATTTCATTGAAAACTGTGGCGATTAAACTATCTTAACCAACTAATTAACTACTTAATTTTCTCAACTAGACTTTTAAATTTCGACTTTTATGAGGGTTGCAAAAGTGAAGGCAATAAAACTAAAGTAGTTTTTGCGATCTTACTTCTTTAACGTCTAAGAATCGTTCTAATGTGCTTCTTCTTTCAAACTTCTTTTGAAAACCTTCAGAAGTGCTAGAATGTAACGTGGTATCCTGTGTTTCGTTACGTACCTAAATTTATAAACATTTCATGGGCATATTTAACTTTCAACTTTCTTAACTACTGATTTGTTTACATTCCATTGATTATCTTTTGAAAATCTGACAGTTCATTTAACACATTATACAAGTACCTACACATGAAGAATTCAAACGTTTTGAAATTGGTATTGTTAGTATTGGATAAGGGAAGTAAAACTACATTTTATTTTTAATATTTGTATTTTTAAATATCATAAAACGAGATCAAATCATATTAGTGAATACATAGTTTAAATTATTTTTTTAATTGATAGTTCGATGTGTTGTCTATTGGTCTGATTTAATTTGCAGTCAATTTATTGGCTATGACAATGATTTGTCACGTTTATTCTGGAGTTTGTTTAGTCAACATGCTAATAAATCTCAATTTATTTACCAATAAGAAAGACCAATCTATTGAAAAATTGTAATTAATGTTTATATATAAACGCATACAAGCGTGATACATATTCCTTTTTTAGATTTAGTATTTCCGCAACTTAAATGAGTTTTGTGATTTTTTTCTTTCATATCCGCAAACGCCAATAGCTCAAATTTAACATAGTTTGATAATTCGTTCTTCTTGCCTACAGAATTATTGAAATTATAAATCATACAATACAATACAATATTTGATTTTAATAGAAGACGCATGATTACGCGGTAAGTGACTTGTATTAAATTGGCTGAATTATTAATAGAGTAGAATTATTAAATTAAATATTCGTAATACCTTTGTTAAAATTATTAGTAGCAAGAGCTTTTTCAAGAACCATTCCGCAAAGTAGCGATATAAATATACAATATGTCAGTGGCGTACACTTGTGTCTAATAATTACTGAAGCAAATTCTCCAAGCAGAACTCGTTAAACTGTAGTGCTTTCTATCTCGACTGCAAAGATGAGAGCATTATAACGAACTACCGCTGTACTACACTCATTTGTATTTTCTTCCAAACTCATAGATTTCAAATGTCATCAGATCAACAAATTTCCTTCAATAAAAATAAACAGCTTTGTATGCAAAGAAACATTTGAAAAAAGAACATCGTAAAACTATGGCAAAGACTTAATTATTTTTCTCAAATACTTGAAGTTTCTTTAAGTCATCAAGTATTCCTTTAATTTATTAGATACAAATAAATTCAACTGACTCATAACATTAAAAGTAAGTATTAAATGTTATTAACAGAATGACGTGAGAAAAATCTGTAGGAATAACAACAGCTTATAATCATTTAATTGTATTTTTTACTATTTTGAGTTTCACGAAGAAATTTATAGTAGCAAAGTTGTTATATATCATATTAGTATAGCTTATTTTTATATTACAATTACTTTTAACACATTTTTTGTAAAGCGCCGATAGTAGAAATAAAAATTAATATAGAATATTAAGATGTTAATGTTAGATTATGTTATTCCTTTTTTAATCTTTTATTAATTTCTGGTTAAGATTAGAAAATGTGAGAGTTTGGGGATCAAGTTCTCTTACCTAACGAAAGCTAGATATTATATCCACTTTACGGATTAAAACTGCATGGAGTATGATAATTTATTACATCATGAGAGATGGCCTATTACCTCGGGTTATCATACAGATAAATATGCAGGTAATAGCTAGTTCAATGTAAGAGAATGAAATTTATAAATAAAAATGTAAACCTAGGTTTCGTTTATTTCTTTTTAAGAACAGCCTTTTAAATATATTTATACCTTAATGTTTTTCTAATTTTCTTGTACAGACAATTTTAGGATTTATTTCGGTGAAGGAGTAATATGCAAGACTTTCGAGAGTAAGTTAAGGGAGCTTTATGATTTTTTTTAATGTACCTGTTTAAACGTTTTTGACGTTTGAAATAATTACTAATTAAGACTACACGTCAAGATTCTACATAGCGTTACTAATGAAATATTTTATTAGAAGTAAACTATACATCAGTCATTAATTTGGCATAAAAACGAGGGGTATTGCTAATTTTACACACACACATTATTACACATTCTAAAATGCATTCATTACTACTGCCAATTCTCACACATTCTAAAATGCATTCATTACTATAGAGGAACTTTATAGCTAAGCTTTAAGAGACTTTTATACGCCTACAAAGGGAGGTTTTCCAAATTAAAAGTTTCCAAAGCAGTAAATATTTATAAGAATTGCACTGTAGTGTAACTTCTTACTGTCATATACCGTTACTACTTATTCATTCTAAAGGTTCTGTCTTTTATTTATCCTTCGTTCTACAGTTATAAAAAACTGAGAATCTGGTTATGTCGTCATTAACAAAGTAAACGTTTGCTGCTTATTTCTAACCGAAGAATTTCTTAATAATAAATTTCGGAATACTTTCTAAACTATGAATAATTTATAAATATTTCATACTCTCTTTCAAATAAATTTTAAAGTTGCATATTTTCTACTAACATATCTATTTCACAACATTAAAGTGTTTTGTTCTGCTGAGGTCAATGTAAGTTTTATGCGACAAAAGCTTAAAAATACGATCAGAATTTAATACCTATAAATCAGAAGTAACATTTACAAGCTAAAGTACTCCAATCTGAATTATTACGCTCAAAATCTGACATTTAAACTTTATGTTTTAAAATAAAACTATTTATACAATTTGGACAATACACAATTTCGTAGTTGACGACCTTAAATGAGAAAACAAATAAAAAAACCTTTTCAATGATAGTTTTTTTTATAATGCTTTTCATACGTATTATATACAATTAATAATTTTAATAAAAATACAACAGAATATGTCCCTTCAAACGAAGTTATAAATTTTGGTGGATTATAAATGTCGAGTAAGTAATACTTAAGATATTACGAATATATCGATGTTTGACTATTTTTATTTTTATGATTTACTGACCGTAACAATATTGTTATCGACCCCAAATCAAAATACGGAAATTTAGTTATTAATTTTAGGACAATATAAATAGCAAAAAACGCACACACATCTCAAAATCTATGGTTCTGGGTAATAAAATGTAGACCTAGAATTCTAAAATATTTAATGTACAGACTGCCCTCGTTCCTTATCTATTATATAGGTATTATTGATGATACTAGATAGATAAATAATACTAGCATCTGTCAGCGGCATCAGCCCCTCTGTTTATGTTTTAACAAATAGTATTTTGTTTTTCATTTTCTAGGATTTTTTAAAAGTTATCCGTGTCTCTCTTTTAACTGTATAGTTCAAACAGATTTATTGATGTCACCTAACTTTTCCTATTATCTATTAAGAATACAATCCTAAATGGAGTTTATCGACTTAAAAATGTTCATATCATCTGCATGCAGCAGGATTTTACAGCTATCAATGACACTAATAACATCATTTACAAAAAGATTAAACAGGAAAGGTCCAAGATGAGAGGCTTGTGGAACTCCTGACTAAACCGGTGCAAAAGTCGAACAAAATCCTCGCACTGTTACGGCCTGATTACGATCTCTCAAATACGAGATGAGCATGAAGATCTCTCTCTCTCATGAAATCTCTCAGAAGATCTCCATGTATACAACAAGATATAAGTTTTTGAATTAACAAAGTGTGATTAATTTTGTCAAATGCTTTTGAATAGTCCGTAAAAACAACATGAACAATTGCTTCCAGAGTTTTGATAGTTTACCATTTCGAAGGGACAAATAAAATAAAATATGTAATGGCTTAGAAAGAGATTTATGACAGGACTTAAAAAAAAAGATGGAATTCCGTCAGGGCCACACCTTTTGTTAGGATCAAGATTTCTGAAATATCTTTCAATGGTTAAAATCTAAAGGCTAACGGAACTAATATTTATATATAAGAACATTACATCAAGTATAGGCGTACCAGCGTTTTTTGATTTGACTAATTTCCAAAATAACTTACTATTCCTTTTCATGTGATTTTCTGCTTTTGTTATATATGAATTATAAGATATTAGTTCAACTCTAAGTTCATACAAATATATAGGTATTTGTATGAGAACAAACCAGTGCGGACGCTAAATGAAACGGTGAACTAGCTTACTAAACTAGCTTAGCTGACAGGTGTCATACGACAAGGCTTAACGAAAAAGTAACAAGTCTACCAAAAATTTATTGCTATCGTAACGCTATTTCCGATTCCACCCTGGTCTTTAACCTGACGTGTCCAATCTAATAAATTAACGTTATTTACACTGATGCTCCGACATATTAATAATTAATGTGAAGTTCATTATATCATAATAAATCAAATTACCTTAATGTGCCGTTTCCAAACATCATTATGCAAATTGTATTAGACCCTAAACTTCGACCTAATTTTTGAACATTAGGTACAATATATATCTATTTAACAAATTCACTTTATTTTATTTGCAGTATTTTGTGAGTACGAGTTATTAATGACTCCACGAGCCCATCGTAATTATATGACAAATTCAAAACACATACTCAAGAAACGCTTACGGATATTATGAAAATTGGGTTAAAGTTTGTTTACTGATAATTTTAAATTAATTATTTTTTTACAGGAATATACCAAAATTGCTCTGGGTATATATTACATTTATACTAAATATTTATGGGTTTGTATAATTTTTAAGAAATGATTGATAGCTTATAATATGAATCTGGATGTAAGAGATGAGCAAATAATGGCTGACAATAGCGAGTTTTTAATTAAGGTACATATAAATATACCCCAAGATTTCGTATTTCTACTGGGTTTCCTGATCTTTCTTTATGTTCCTAGTAAATTTGTGAATAGCAAAGGTATCTAGGTTTTACAAATAAATGGAGGCACGTACTTAAATTAATTATATAGAATATTAAGTTAACGCAAACAACAGAATTTATTGAATTATCCTCTATTGCTTCCTTCGCAACACAACGTTATTCAAAATATCTTATCTATACATATAATCAAATTGTCACTTATTGATTTCTGTACACGTAAATATTAAAAAAAAACTAAATGGGGAGCCTTTATAAGAGCAAGAGTACCCAAAACATGGTTTACATTTCGTCTGTTTGTCTGTATGTCTGTATGTTTGTGCGCGCTAATCTCAGAAACATCTTGACCAATTTCGATGCTGTTTTCAGGAATATATTTTCACAGTCTTCACTTAATATTTATGTCAATCACGTAATAGGTACCAAGCAAATCTTCCTCTATAAATGTAATAAGTTTGTAGAGGAGTAGTCTCTGTACATTACAAATATTAAAAAATATGTATAGCCAAGATGTGAACGGATTATTAACAAATAACATTTCTAACATTTTTTTAATTTCTATATGTTTATCTGTTTCTTTTTTAGTTATGCACGCAACATGAAAAAAATGTGGCTAATGTAAATAACTTTTATACATAGAAATTGCGCGTCACTCTGAATAATATTTAGTTTTTAACTTATGTTGCATATATATGTGGGTAGGTGTAAAAGTGACAGCAAATATTTGTGGCTCTTAGTTTTTCTTTATTTAAAATTATCCAGAGTAACTTAATCTACATGAAAAATCAAGAATAGTTTCATAAACCTACCAGCATTGTATCCTCCAGATAATAACAAAACATCTTTAATTCATCACAATTTTTTTTTTATATATTTTTTTTCTACTTTCTTTTTCAATGGATTCAATTAAAAATACATTGGATGACCTAATACATCACTTCAATGCCAGGATGGCTGACTTCCAAAAGGATTTAAAATCATCATGTCCAAAAGAAACCACTTCAAATATTGAGGCACAGTTTAATTCGTTCCGTTCATTTGTACTCAGTGCACTTGAGAGCCTACAAATGCAATTAAAACTGCTGTCAAAACAATGCGATGAAATGGAGATGAGATCCAGGACAAAAATGTTGCTAGTCCATGGTGTACACGAATCACAAAAAGAAGATACAACAGCAAGTGTGACTAAATTATTGGCATATCGTCTTCTTATACCAGATATAAAGGTAAGCTGCTTCACGCGCTGCCATCGGCTTGGTCACTATAGTGAAGGGAAAACTCGAGCTATATTAGTAAAATTTTTTGATCTTGAAACCAGAGATAAAGTTTGGTTTGCTAAGACCAAACTGAAAGGATCTGGTATAACTTTGTCAGAGTTCCTCACTAAGGGGAGACATGAGGCGTTCCTTATGGCCCGTCAGCGCTTCGGCATGTCTAATTGCTGGACTAAAAATGGCGCAGTAGTTGTCCTCGGGTCTAATGGACGCAGGCACAGTCTGTCTAGTGTTGCTGAACTGGAAACCATTCCTTGTGCTGGTACTGGTAGCACCAGTATTCCGGAGTCTACATTGCCAGGGGCGAGTCAAAGTAAGGTCGCGTATATGTCAAGATCCAAGAGAAACACTAGAAAGTAAACAGCAATACTTTATTTTATGCTGTTATACTTTACTACAGTTTTCTTTTTAATGTCAGTACACATTAGTAACAGTTTACTAATTTAATTGTTGATTCTTTATGTTATTATTTTTTTTTTCTTTTTCTGTTATTTTTACGGTACTTTTTTACTGTTAAGTGTTATAAGAAAGTTATAAAGAAATTCTATATTATCTTGTCAATACTGTCTTACAGTCTTTGACAGTCAGTTTGATAACTGACACTTGACTGAAGTTTGACATTTGTCTTTTCAAGTGTTGCTGCTTTTTCATTTTTGTTTTTATTGTTTATTTTACGAGATTAATTATTTATTTATTTTTTTTCTCGTTTTTTTTACTTGAACTTTGTTTTGTATATTTGCCGATTTCTTTCATATTGCTGGCGGGTATTGAAATACAGATTCGGAAATCTTATTTATTTTATAATTTTATTTATTGTTATTCTAATTACTTTATAAATATTGTATAATTACTATCTTTAGAAATATATATACATACATATACATATATATATATATAACTATACATACATATATAATATATATACATATATACATACATATATATATATATAGACACACATATAACTCATTATATTTAACTATACTTACTACTATATTCTTCATTTATTATGTCTTTTACTAATTTTATACAAAATGATGAATATCTGTCTGAAAGTTCTAGCTCTAGTGACTTGAGTTACCACAGTACAAGTCCACTTCCTCTAAATATTACACTTAATTCCTTATTCTCTAATAATATAAAAGATTTTAATGTCATACACATAAATGCTCAAAGTATACCGGCTCATTACTCTGACATGCTTGCGTCGTTCGAATGTCAAAACGTTCATGCTATCCTTGTGTCTGAGACTTGGCTTAAACCGTGCTTACCGTCTACATCTTACTGTCTTTCTGGATTTAATCTTCTTCGAAATGACCGCATTAGAAAAGGGGGTGGTGGAGTAGCGATCTATCTTAGATCACACATTTCCTTTAATATTGTTAGTTCGTCAACCCAACCGCCTCCATCTGATGAAGCTGAACATTTAATCGCCGAAATCTTACTAGGTCATACTAAAGTTCTATTAGGTGTATTTTACAGTCCGTCACTTCTTGTTAACTACTTTCCTTCCTTTGAAGTAATCTTAGAAAAACTTTCTCCTTTATATGCTCATACTATAATCATGGGCGACTTCAATACATGCCTTTTAAGAGATGATAATCATTCCAAGCAGTTATTATCTATTGTAGAGGCATGTAACTTTAAAATCTTACCGCTATCTCCTACACATTACTTTCCAAATTGTACTCCGTCTCTTCTTGATCTTATAATGATATCTTCTCCCGATTTTATGTCTAAGTATGGTCAGTGTTCTGCAGATGCATTTTCTTACCATGACTTAATTTACCTCTCGTATAAATTACGTGCTCCTAAGCGAAAGCGTAATACTCTCCTGCGGCGTAATTTTGGTGGAATGGATGAGTGTAGCTTGCGTAGTGATGCCATTGCAACTGACTGGTCACTTGTAATGGAGGCTTCTTCTGTCGATGACAAGGTAGATATCTTCAATTCTCTTCTTACAAATTTATACGATATTTATGCCCCTATTAAACCGGTAAAAATTAAGCATCTACCCGCTCCTTGGCTTAATGACGACCTGAAGTGTCGTATACAAAAGAAAAATATTGCAAAAGCCATGTTAAGGAATGATAATTCAGATATTAACAGAAATAGGTATAATAAGATTAGAAATCGCTGTAATACATTGTGTAGAGATGCACAACGACGCCATATCCATAAAGAAGTCGAAAATGGCGACACGGCCAGAGTCTGGAAGTTTCTTCATACGTTGGGAGTTGGAAAACCTTCTCATGATACTCTAATGTCTAAAGTGGACGTTGAGCATCTCAATAATTCCTTTACTTCACTAAATTCATTTAATTCTATTGATAAATTGAACACATTAAATTCAATAGCTGCTCTTCCAACTCCTAGTTTTCCTCCGTTTACTTTTAGTCAATTCACAGAATGTGATGTTAAGAAAAGCATTTTGTCAATCTCATCCAATGCCGTCGGTGATGACAACGTTAGCCGTAGTATGATCATTCCTCTCCTAGACATTGCTACTCCAATCATTACGCATATCCTTAATGAATCAGTGTCTACAGGTATCTTTCCTGCAGCCTGGAAAAATGCCCATGTTATCCCATTACCCAAAAATCCTAAACCTGCCATCTATACTGACTTCAGACCTATTTCTATCCTCCCTTTTCTATCCAAGGTATTAGAAAAATTAATTTTCAAACAATTAAATCTTTTCCTAAATACCAACAAAATTCTTAATCCTTTACAATCTGGTTTTCGATTAGGTCATAGTACGACTACGGCTCTTGTCAAAGTAACTGATGACATTCGGTTGGGCATGGACAAAAAACAACTCACACTTTTGACATTGCTGGATTTCAGCAATGCGTTCAATTCGGTCGATTATGACATCTTATTGAGTTTGCTTCGCTCTATTAACATATCTCCATTAGTGATTGACTGGTTTCAAAGTTACCTTCGAGGTCGCCGACAGCGAGTTCGGCTTGATGACTGTATGTCATCTTGGCGTGACATTCGTGCCGGAGTTCCTCAAGGAGGCGTGTTGTCACCTTTACTTTTTTCTATCTTCATAAATACTATAACTCTCTCAATTACTTCTCTCTATCACATGTATGCAGACGACATCCAGATATATACACAAGCCTCTCTGGAAAACCTTCCCAACGCAGTTACTGTATTGAATCGTGACCTCGAGTTAATATCTGAATGGAGCAAACGTTACGGAATAACTGTTAACCCGTCCAAAAGTCAATCAATTATTATTGGTAGTTCACATTTTATTTCAAAAGCTGATTGGCCAAACTTACCACCTACTATATTTAATGGTCATATTATTTCATACAGTGAGACTGTTAAAAACCTTGGCCTTTATTTGGACAATACCTTATCCTGGACTCACCAGGTTAAGGTACTAAGTAAGAAAACTTTTGCGGCTATTAGTTCTTTAAGACGCCTTAGCTTATTTCTACCCATTCCGACCAAAATAATGCTTGCGGAAACTCTTCTTCTTCCTATACTTGATTACGCCGACGCAAGTTACCTTAACCTATCTGAAGTACAATTAAACAAACTTGAGAGGATCCAAAATATTGGCATCCGCTTCATATTTGGACTAAGAAAATATGACCATGTTTCTTTATTTCGTAAACAACTTAAGTGGCTACCTATCCGACTTCGCCGGAATCTACACACTCTTTCACTTTTGTACAATTTATTATTTAATCCTTCTAGCCCTTCCTATTTAAGATACCTTTTTCTTTTCACGGAAACTGATACAAGAGCTGTAAGGCCATCTCGAAGCCTTACACTCAAAATTCCTTCACACAGTTCCAAATTTTACAACAACTCATTTGTCGTTAGAGCTATCCTTTTGTGGAACGACTTACCACTGAGCATCAGACAATCCCCAAATATTTTTATCTTTAAAAAGTCTTTAAAACTGTTCTTTCTTAATCAGGTTAGTTAGCTTAATATTTTGTGTAGATATGTAATATGTTATTTAATATTTTTATAATATGTATACAGTATAAATTATGAATTAATGTTTGTTTATTATAAAACTATATATATTATGTATTGATAATAATATGTACTTCGCACCATCCCTATCTTTTCACGATTTCTTATTTCTTTACTCGAATAGGGTTGTCTGGAAGAAATCGCTACTTAGCGATAAGGCCGCCTTATTGTACTTTTATAATTGTTTTCGATGTATTATTTTATTTTGCTGTAATGTGGAGTACAATAAAAGTATTATTATTATTATTCACGCTATCAAAAGATGTATGTATTAAAAGTGTTCCAGAAATTAATCTTTTTATAATAATGAAACTGTAACTGATCGCTATCTGTACTTGGAAAATATTTTCGAAAATTCATAAAAGAGGCCTTTATATAAGCAAGAAAACCCAAAACAATGTCTGTTCGTTTGTATATGTATCTCTGTATGTTTGTGCACGCTAATCTCAGAAACAGATTAGCCGGTCGGGATGGTTTTTTCATTTCATCTGAAAAGATAGAATATATTATAGTCGTAGATGAATTTTAGTTGTAGTTAGGTCAGACTCCATTAATCAGTCATCTTTTGTGTGATTCGTTTTGAGAGTTGAAAGTCATAACTGTTTTATATAATACATTTAATCTTATTAGTTATATATGTGACCTCTTTTCGTATTTAAAATAATGTAATTATAATGTATTGTGTTGTTGCATTTTTTTTCATAATAATTTTTCTCCGAATATTTCTTAGTTCATAATCCAATAAACACTTATTTCTTTTGCTACGTTCACATAAATATTTATGTCTTCGTAGCATTTACATTTTAAATCTAACCCGACGTTTCGAATGCTTTGCAGCAATCGTGTTCACGGTAAGACGAGATGGAGGTGTCTGTGTTCGTAGCAGTTTGACAAATTCGATATCAAATCTCCGGTTGGGATCCTGCATGTGATGTGTCCGCCAGTCGATGTTTGATGTGCCTGTAGCCAATTTTTAACAGTAAATCTAAAAGAAAATTTTAATGTTGAAACGATGGGAACTTTCGCTAATATCTTGTCATTGAAAAAGATAGTTTTGATTGTGATCTTAGAGATCACTAATCAGTATATACTGTAAATATGTTATATGAATGTATACTATCAATAAATACAAACAATATATACTTTCAATATGTACTTTCAATATGAACTGTCAATATGTACGCAGGTGGGTCAAAAAGTTCGCGGAATGGAGGGTAAAAAGTAAGAAATAAAACACAAAATTATTTTTCCTTCTCAATGTATTCCCCCTTAACTCTAATACATTTATTAGACCTGTCAATTAATATATTAATACCATCGAAAAAAAATGATTTCTCTTTGTCGTCAAAATAGGCCGAGATAGCGCTCTTCACTTCTTCATCACTGGAAAATTTCTTCCCTCGAAGCTCTTTTCCATTTTTGGGAACAAATAAAAATCATTAGGGGCTAGATCTGGGCTATAGGGAGGATGTTCTAAGATTTCGAAGCCCATTCTTTGAACAGCAGCCATCGCAACTTGCGCCTTGTGCACAGGTACATTGTCGTGCAAAAGGAGCACACCTTGGGTCAATTTTCCCCGTTTTTCTCCCTCACAGCAACTCGCAGACGTTCTAATAATGTAGCGTAGTACTTCCCAGTTATAGAAACACCCTTTTCTTTATAATCAATAAGGAGGATTCCTTCTGAATCCCAGAAAACAGAAGCCATGAGTTTTCCAGCCGACGGAAATACTTTAAATTTCTTCGGGGGTGGTGTGCCCTTCTTGTGCCACTGCATGGAGTCTTGTTTAGACTCAGGCTCATAATGATCAACCCAAGTTTCATCGCCAGTCACAATTCGGTTCAAAACTTCATCCTTTTGATCACCACAGAGCGCCAAAAACTCGCGACAACACTCAACTCGCCGCTTCGCTTCTCCATGTTGCATAAATTCTTCCGGATTGACTTGTTGATTGACGTGTAGCTCAGTGAATTATGACCTAATTGTTTTGAAACTTCGTATTTATACTCTTAATGAGTGTCACAACTAGTGCAGGTTACTACCTACCCCCTCCATACCCCTCTTTCCGCGAACTTTTTGACCCCCCCTCGTACAATGAATATTTACTATCAATATGTACTATCAATATGTACTATCAATATGTACTATGAATATTTACTATCAATACGTACTATCAATACGTACTATCAATACTTACTATCAATACTTACTATCAATACTTACTATCAATACGTACTATCAATACGTATTATCAATATATACTATCAATACGTACTATCAATATGTACTATCACTACGTACTATCAATATTTACTATAAATACGTATTATCACTACGTACTATCAATACGTACTATCAATACGTACTATCAATATGTACTATCAATATTTACTATTAATACGTACTATCAATACGTACTATCAATATGTACTATCAATACGTACTATCAATATTTACTATAAATACGTACTATCAATATGTACTATCAATATTTACTATCAATACGTACTATCACTACGTACTATCAATATTTACTATCAATACGTACTATCAATATTTACTATCAATACGTACTATCAATATTTACTATCAATATTAACTATCAATACGTACTATCAATACGTACTATCAATATGTACTATCAATACGTACTATCAATATGTACTATCAATACGTACTATCAATATTTACTATAAATACGTACTATCAATATGTACTATCAATATTTACTATCAATACGTACTATCACTACGTACTATCAATATTTACTATCAATATGTACTATGAATATTTACTATCAATACGTACTATCAATATTTACTATTAATACGTACTATCAATATTTACTATCAATACGTACTATCAATATTTACTATTAATACCTACTATCAATATTTACTATCAATACGTACTATCAATACTTACTATCAATACTTACTATCAATACGTACTATCAATATTTACTATTAATACCTACTATCGATATTTACTATCAATACGTACTATCAATACTTACTATCAATACTTACTATCAATACGTACTATCAATATTTACTATCAATACATACTGTCAATGCGTACTATCAATACGTACTATCAATATTTACTATCAATATTTACTATCAATATATACTATCAATATGCACTATCAATGAATAACTAGTCTTGCCAAAAATATTGTAACAAAGAAAAATATGCTTTTTTAATTGCAAATAAAATTTATTACTTTTACAGTAAATTAGTTTAATACACAAATACAAAACAATTGAAAATATAAAAAGCTTATTCGAAGTGGTGTTCATTGGCAGTTCTTTAAAGGTTGAGGCCAGTTGACATTATAAGCCCCTTTCCATGAAGAATTCTTGCACTACCAATCGTGTGGATCGTTTTAGGGACTCCAAATTATCATGGCGTTTAGAGCAAGTTGTACTTTCTAAAACTTACCATAAATTATAGTCCAGCGGATTAAGATCGGTACTGGATGACGGCCAGTCTTCAGTTCTGATGATGTCCGAGACGCTTCCAAACAAGACTGCGTGGATCGAGCTTTATGACCCGATGCCGAGTCTTGCCGGAAGGACCATACTGGATTATTGAACATGGTGTTATTAAGGGGCTTAACTACTTTCTCAAGAATGGTATCTTGATACACTTGTACCAATGTTTTGATACCTTTTTTACAAAAATATGGCTCAGTCACTCCTTCATAGCTAACACTCCATCAAACCATAACTGAAGTCGGATAATGCCCACGTTGCACTCTGTTGATCTATAGGGAAGCTTACTTAGAGCTTTGAGTATAAATACGGTCATTTTATTTATTAAAACGTTGCTAAATTGTAAAAAAAATCTCACCCATAAAAAAAATTGTGATTTCCCTTTGCGTACTACTTCAGTAGTTGTTTCGATTTTACCACCCTATTCATATTTAATTTATCAGTTAAGAAATGACCAGTGTGTCTCTCCTAGGCAGCAAGTTCTAAGTCATGTTTTAAAATACGCGACATGGTGCTTCATTTCATCTTCATTTCCCGAGATAAAATCTTTTGCTTTCGGTCAGGATTTCTTCGAATTGTTTCCCTTACGACTTTGACCACCTTTTTCGTACGAACACTTCGTGAACGGCCAGATTTTTCTCTATCACAAACCCCTATTAATAGTCCAGTATACAAACATCTGACTAATATCAAGTGTATGGAGACTTTTACAAATTGCATTTATCTCCATACCTACTTTGTGTAATGTAATCACAGCGATTCTGTTCTCTTTATCACCCCACTCCATTTTAGTATCGCAAAATATGTACAATGTATTGGCGTCAAAATAAGAAAACACAATGAACAATCGTATAGAAATAACAGATTCCAAATTCAAATGTAATATTTTTTTTATTTTTAATTGCAACAGTATTTATGGACAGACTAAGTATATCTATTCCTTCAGAAAATTAAAATATTTTTATTTTAATTTGGAAGTATTAAATACTAGCGATAATATAAAATTGTACTGGTTTAATATTTTATTCTTGTTCTAATTTGTTTTTATTTTGAACTTATTCTTATAACTTTATTCTGGACTTAATATAAATCCTACTAGCTATATATTGGTAAACTATATAAGAATTCCTTCATTATTCTTTCTCTTGGCACACTATTGAGTGAATTTCAATATTAGTTTTAGTACTTTACTTTAAAGATTGCTTGTAAGGTTTTCACCCTTTAACCACTATCACCGATTAACCGTTTTCACCGTTTAATTAGACGACGACGAAGCTTCTTCGCAATCCATGGATTCACCGTGCGGGTGCCGGGCCCATCGAGTTGCAAGGAGAGGAGTGCAAGCAGTGCCTGGGACTTGCGACCCAGGAGTAGGTTTAATGGGCCCCTTTTATTATGCGCAAAAACGCTCACCTTCACCCTCCACACTCCTGTCCCTACCTAACCAAATTTTGAAAGAACCTACTAATGCCGCCTTTGAAATACGTTCTAGAAATGAACCGATGCTTGTTCTAGAAAGGCCAAGGTCTTTAAGTAGGCTATAGAGAGATTTTGCTGTTATACCTCTCGCTCCCACTTCTACCGCGTACAAACTAACTATAAATTTATTTCTGATCAGTTCGTTGGTTAGTTCGTAATACTTATTGAGCTTGAATGTGTGATCCCTTGGGATGTTTGTTTCGAAAGGAACAGTAAGCTCCACAAGTATCACGCACTTCAGATGTTTCGAATACAGGAATAAGTCCGGTCTGGATGACGAAACACCAACATTCCCAGGGATTTTGTAATGCTTTTCATACGTGGACACGTAATGAGAATCCAATCAGGAGCCGCGCCTAATATTGAATAAGGCTTCGCTTTTGATTTTTTGGAGGAGCCTTCTTTTACGAATTCTATAGATCGTTTGGTGGTTGTTATACCCTTCCGCGCTCTTGCTACTGAAAGACTAACCGCTTCCCGTATAATTTCTAATACCTTGTCGTGGCGACGCGAGTATTGACCCTTATCTAGAAGTACCCTACACCCCACTAATAGGTGTTTCGCGGCTCCTATTGCCTCCCCACAGATGTTGCAAGACTTTTCGGTGGCTTTGGCCCATCTTACTAAATTACTTTGATCTGGGAGAGTCATTTGGAATGCATTAAGATAGAATTTTAATAATGCTGGGGACCAATCATAAATTAAGGTGCGCCACTTCAAAGCTAGTGGAATACAAAAATCTCCTATGGTCACCCATTCATTTTGAATCTCTAGGCTCATCGCGTGGAGTCGGTAATTATCGTTTTCTTCTTGTCGAATAAAAGATTTTGTTATGTCTATGTCTTGAACTTTCCTATTTGATCCTAGCCCTACTTTATTTGTTTGAGCACCTATCATCATTTTTTTATGGAATTGAAGTCGTGACTCGAGCTCTGAGGCATATTTGTCTTTTGGGAGAGAAGTTACAGCATCATCTTTAGATTTTCCGATGATGTCTTTTGGTAACTCTTAGATGTTTGTAGAGCTCCGATGGTTTCTTTAATTTTAATCCAAAATTGTTTCGGTCTCTAAATAAGGTTGAAGAGTCCGCTGAGTGCGCTAACCCGAGCCATAACTTTAATGTCTTTATGACGCTTGCATCTAACTTTGACAAAAGGGTTTTATTTATATCATACACGAGGAAAGGCCAATTTAGACGTGATTTTAAAAAATTATCGTAAATCCAAGCTTTTTTGACGTTACTTATTGGTTGATCGTCTACCTTTTTGAGATCATTTAAAAAGCTATCGACTATTGCATCCAACGATGGAGTACGGCCTTGGTAATCGATTTTTTTACCTAAAAATTTAAACGGAGCTGCTTCCTTAACCGTACTAACGCACTGACCGCCTATTATAAGACCCGGATCGTAAGAGGTATATTTGGTATTCCGTCTACCCAGACACAGACTAAAACATTTACTTGGTTTTGTCCTCAATCCGCCCGTCCACGTACAGAAATCCTCAACTACATTTAAAAGTACCTGACATTGTTTCGGATTACGTGTCAGTATCGCGAGATCATCTGCAAAAGCTAGTATGGATTCTGTGTATTTGTTGTTGAACTTAAACCGATAGCCCCACTTTTTTTCATTTCTAATTAATTTGTCTATTAAAATATTAATAACTATATTAAATATAATAGGAGAAATACAACAGCCCTGAAATAAACCAACGTTATAATTAAGTGATTTTGAATGGTTTTCATTAAAAATTATTGAGAATTTTAATTTTGAATAATATGATGCAATAATGTCGCGAACTACCATAGGAAAGTTATACCATTTAAGCGCGAACATCATTAGTTCATGTCGTACCGACCCAAAGGCGTTTTCTAAGTCTATCCAACAAACCGTAATTTGTCTCTCGCTAGTTCTAGCATCTTTAAGGCTTTCCGATATTAACGCATTATGTTCCAGGCATCCAGAAATTCCGGGCAAAAACCCTATCTGGTGATTAGGTCTGAAATATCTATTGTTAATCATGAATTGCGTCATTTTAGTTTGTATAAAAGAGAAAAATATTTTGGAAATTGTATTTGTTAGGGCTATCGGTCTAGTATCCTTGGGATTATTGACATTGTCGTTTTTCGGAATGAGGACAAAAAGGGCTTTTCCGACTAAATAATTAACCAAGATTTATGTATTACCTACATAATTGGAAATGATTTTAAATATTTATATTTATATTCTAAATATGAACTTAATTAGTGTTTTATATTATTCTAGATGTACCCATCGGCTTCTCCCGCGTTGTACAAGTAAAAATAGCCTTGTTATGTCGGGCAGAAGGTTTTAGTTACCCGGATACAGTATTTTTTTTTTGGTATTCATTATTTCCTAAATTCGTTTTTCTACTCTTTGCAACTGTGAGCTTCTAGTTGATCGGTTAAGTAGTTGAGATCGGTTAAGATGTAAAAGCTTGACAAACAAAGCTCTTACATTATCCTTTATAGTATCAGTGAGCATTGTTCAAAAATAGATAAGCATAGGAAATAATATATAATTTAGCCGTGAAAGCGTTACAGACAGACAGACTTTTGTATTTATAATATTAATACGGAATAATATTATTAGAAAATTAAAACATATCTGTAGATTATATTTATAGATAAACAGAGAGGTGATAAAATGGTAGTAGAAACTTGACTCAACAGTCGTCCTTGATTCGATCAACCAAGTTCGATTGACATTTAACTTTGGATAATTATTTATTCATATAGAACTCTCAAGCATTCACGACCTATAATAATTTGTGAAATGTTAACACATCATTTATACAAATAATAAACTTGCAACAGGCTTTGGTCGGCACATGAACAACCGACATTGAATTTTAAAAGTTTAGTATAAATATATGCTGATGCGGCATTAGAATCATATAAATGTTAGCTTTTATATAATTAGAGGGTAGGTTTTGATAAAAAAAATTAACATATCAGTTGATAGTTTGACTGAAACATGTAATATTTAATACTGATTTGACTAAAAGTAGTGAATATATAAATCGTTTCCTAGCTAAGGGAAGGCAGTGATGATCGAGAGGCTAAGTTGTGTAAGAGAACTAGTACAATAAAATGTAACAGTGATAAAGAGGAAGCAGTGCCATAAAGTGTTTTAAAGAATAGAACAACTGTCATTGGATTCTTTGCAGTAAGAGAATTCTAATATATAATGTCAGTCATATTTATTTATAATAATTTAATTTGTAATTACATTGGAATTTACATGTTTTAGTTCATAAGTTTCAACAGTAGCGCCACCTACATAATTAATTATGGAATGTTATTTAGTATTTACTGTTAAATGTTTTAAGAATTAGAAGCATAAATTATTTTAACATAATGTTTAATTTTTATTAGAACTTATTATAAGGTATAAATAATATCATCTGTAAGTTGGTTATGAAATTGTAAATTACCCTCACCTAAATATTATCGTGTTAAAATATTATAAAACGAGTTGTAAGGGCTGCTCTCGCCCATTCTATTACAAATGGTTGTATATTAAACATTGAAGTGCAAGTACTGTGTATTACTGAAACAAGTCTTAACAATAATGATGAATATATTGTCTGAGGTCACGATGCAAATAAAATACGAAATAAAATAATTTAGCTAGTATTCTAAATATTTGAGGTTTCCAGTCTTTGTTTCGTTTACTTCTGTTTACGAAAAGTCCTTTGAATTCATTTGTATTTTAAGTTTCTGAAATTGTGGAATTCCTTTACTTGTCTCTCTACATATAAAGAAACTTACATCTCGATTTTCTGAGAAAACGATTGTTGCAAAGCACTCGAAACGTCGGGTTAAGTTTAGAGAATACAATGTAAAATATAAATCCAATTACACGCGAGTCAGATGCGTGCAAAATGTTTCATTTACATGTATCTCCTCCTTATTTTTTTATTAAAAGCTAAATACTAAGTAACTTTGTTTATTAAAAACTTAGTAAGTTTGTTTATTAAAAATTAAGAAAGAAATAAAATGAAGTACATTATGTAATAATCTATATCATTATGAAAATCTTTACCATAAATTACGTTGAATCGTTAAAATTCTTAATTAAAAAATGCACGAATGTAATTACTTCGGCTATGAAATATTAAAACAATTACAATTTTAGATTAAAAGAAAAAAAAAACAATGTTAGACAGAAACATTCACCTAGCAAATAATATTTATTCTCAATAACAAAATCCAAATGACTAAAAAGAGTGCGTAAATCAGTTCCTTTAAAGTTAAACATTTTTAAAGAACCGCTGTAAAAACATACAACGTATCAGTGGCGTACACTTATGTCTGATAATAATTATTAAAGCAAAGGCTTAAAGCAAAACTCATTGAACTGTAATGCACTTCTACCTAGACTGTAAAAATGATAGTATTATAACGAACAACCTTTGTCCAAACCCATTAATCGGATATATAAAGCGTAAGTCAAAAATTACCGATATTTATTAGTTTTTTTATGTTTTGCTAATAAAGTAGAAAGTTTTGACCCCTTTAGCATGTATGTTTTACTTATAATTTTTTCATAAGAATCAGCATTTGTGTCACTTATTGTAAGTACTTATATTCATTTATTTAATTAAACTGAAACTATTAGTTATACTTAGAATTTTAAAAGGATTTTTTAACTTACATTACATTGACATTACGAGTAAGTGTCAAAATAACGTAATTGACATTACGAGTAAGTGTCAAAAATACACATGAACTCTTAAATATTCAGTCAGAACGGTGTTTGAAACAGTTGTATGAATAGTATCAACTGGCATTAAATAAAAGTATAGGTTAAATATGTTATTAAATTTATCGTTAACTTCATTTTTTACAGTTAGTAATCTCTAGTAGAGAATCTATTGAGTTTTCTGATATCATAAAGCGACGGATATAGCTAACGTTGAGACTTGGGTCTAAAACTAGTTTTAGAGTCTAGAACATAGTTTTACTTTCCCTGGACTCTTAGATTTTTTTCTTTCAAGACTATAGTCGGACTTTTAATTAGAATCCAGATTTGACATTTGCTACTGCCACTTCGTAAAATAATGATGCCATACATAACCTAATAGTGGTGGACACAATAATCGATAAACAATCGGGATTTTATGTTTATTTATTTATAATGTTGGTGTGCCTATTAAATAATAGATGATCTATTTTTATTAAAATAAAGGTAGGTGACATATCTATACTAATATTATAAAGCTGAGGAGTTTGTTTATTTGAACGCACTAATCTTTGGGACTACTGGCCCGAATTGAAAAATTCTTTTTGTGTTGAATAGTTCGTTTATTGAGGAAGGCTATAGGGTATATATCATCTCGCTGTGACTAATAGAAGTTAAGCAGCAATGAAAAATGCTGCAAAAACGGGAAAAGATTTATTTTTTAAGAGCTTTCCTCGCGTGCGCTGAGTAGACGGTGTAGTAAAGTAAACGGTGAAAGTTACCAAAAATAATGTATGATGAAATTGTTTCCCTTTAAAAGTTATAAAAAGAATTCCGCGACAGCATATATCTAACTTTTAAGGTTGTACGTAGTGGTGTACTGGGAAAGGATTTTTAAATTCTATCCTTAAGGGTTTTAAATAGATGGATTTTGCAATTTTTATGAAACTCGGCGGCAACACTAAAAACCGCGCGGACGAAGTCGCGGGCAACCCCTAGTATTTTATAAATTAAAAAACAATAATTGTGTAAAATTTATTCAGATACATTGTGTTCTATCGCTAGATCCACTGTTGAGATATATCACTTTTATCTAACATTTAATTAAATTCAGAGTGATGATGTCAAGATGAGCTTTCTAACCTTTGTATCAATACACAATTAAAATATATTGTAAACATCAACTTCAAGTCACTAATTAATATTCTTGTTAAGTCTGCCGGTTTCGAGGACTTCTTCGTGGTATTAACTCGCGTTATTATAATAATGCCACAAAGTTCGTTTAATAGAATCTAAGTTACAAATTATTTGTCAAACATAACACTTCAAAATGGCAATCTATTAAATGTATATTTCTTTAATAATGGTTTTAGTAACCAAAGCAGTTATAACAATTAATGAATTTATCGAACGATTAATGTTCTTTGCAATAGGCAATAATAATTTTATTATAACTTTGAAAAAAAACATTTATTAATAAAAAGTTATATTACCCACTTCGAATCCATATCAGTGACTTGTGTAAGTCAAAAATCTACTGAAAACTATAGCTAATAATATTGCTTAGGAATTGCAATGTTCACTTTTAAATTTAGTACATTTTTTGTCTTAGAAATACTAAAATCTGTAGGCATAATACGTATGGATTAATTTAAATAATTATAAGCTATTAGTATAAACTTGTACCGATAAACAATCTTTAATTTATAAAATCTGTAAGTAAAAAAATAAGTAAGTAAAATAAGAAAATAAACATTAAGCATTATTCTGAGAAAAGGAAGGAAAACTTGGGTAGGATTATAGTATAAAACCTGTTACTGTAAGTCTACACTTATTATTTATAAAAAAATTAAGCTTTAATGTAAATCCTTCCAAATGAAAGTGAACAGCAGAATTGTGAAATACTGTTTTGTATTGTACTTATACTATTTGTATGTATATCAATGATATGTTGGATACACCCAATATTCATTGTTATGCGGATGACAACACTGGGGATGCTGTATATCCTGGCCGAGCATTACTCTTTCGGAAAAACGTGTTTGAGTAGCGAAAGAAACTTGTGTCTTCTGTTGAGAATTCCTTAGTCAAAGTTCAGAATGGGGGTAAATTGTATCTAAATAATTAAGTTTAATACCCAGAACACACAAGTTTGCGTGTTTACCATTATAAAAACCTCTATCATCGTATCAACGCTTTCCGAGAACACGCCTTGACATGTATCAGAGTTATAAACCTGGATATATCGAGCTATAGTCAATTTCGCAGTCACAAGTTTTGGGTCTGTAGATACTCTGGCTTCTCGTATAATTTCTTGTTCCTGTGACATCACCCACTAGGAAAATAAGAGAGGTTAACAACCAGTTTCCAGTATGTGCCGGAGACAAAAGGCACTTTTACCTTATGACAGCCGTAGGGCCATAAGCAAACCTTATGCTACAATTGGGTAACTGGATAAACGCTTGGACATCCATCTAGGATCCAAGCAGGGGGCTACTCGAACCACAGTGGCCCTCTAAAAGACCTCTGCTTAAGATTTCAATTTCAAGCCCCAAATTGGAAAACCGCAGCTGCCCTTCGCCTTGACCTAGTCAATTACATCTCTTAATGATCCGATCAGTCTCCGACAAATGTGAGGACGAAGACTAACGTTGCCAAATCTCTGCAGCAAATTGAATAACCAATGCGAATGCAATATCAAAGCCGGTACCTTGATAGTAATACACGAATGCGTATGAGAATGCTTGGTGTTCCATGGAATCCTTATCTTGACAATTGACTCGTAATTTAACTGTAAACTATCTACCGGGTATCTTAGTAGATAGTAACTGTCAACCAGCAGCAGTGGTACAAATTTATAAATTATATTGCGTATCGACTTAATGATTAATAATGTTTTATCATGTTAAATATCGTACTTTAGTTTCATTAAGCAAATTAATTATGGCCACAATCCAGAACCAAGAGGTCACTATTCAATCTTATGGTAAGAATAGTTTATTTGGGCTTTGTATGTTTATTTATATTAATTGACGCACTATCCTGCAGATATTTAATCTAAAAATAAAAGTTTTTTCTTGGTTTTGATAAAAATAAATGATAAGTATTTTACATAAATAAAAGTTAGCATAATAAAGTTATATTCAACAATAATTCTTAATTATGTACATATTCATACTTGTTAAGCTATTTGGTAAGAGACCCCTTTACTTATGAAGGTAAAGCATCGTAAATAAAAGTACTCAAAACAACATTAGAATTAATTAGACAGTATAACTGCTCACTAGAGAGAACAATAAACTAAACCTAAGCTCATAGTGTACCAGTACCTAGTTGAGTGTTAAATAAGGCTACGATATTCACTATGGAATAATATATAATGAAGTATTTATATTTTAGTAGGAATTATGACTATATCAAGTCAATAGAACTAACGCTTTTTACAGTTATAGTCCAAGAGCTAGTGGCCCATCCAGAGGCGTAGCGAGCTTAACTCGCGCCCGGGGCACAATACCGTTTCAGCGCCCCCATTTTGAAAACAATATTAAAAACAGATTTTTTCACTTGTTATTTTCCGGACACATTACTTGATTACGGATTTTTTACTTGCCTTTTCTATAACTGTATATATATTGTATGAGAACTAGATGGACTTCATCATGAAGGATAAGAAACACATATTTAGGCAGGTCTTATGATAAGGTCTATTTTTCGTATAACTGTGCCCCAAGCCGGATATGATGCGTTCCAGCTAGAACTGCAAAACAGATTCCCTGCACTCGAATCCGAGGCAAATGTTTATAAGGACTTAAACGTCATAATGGGGATTATACGCGAAGTGGGAATGGTGCACTTCGGATAAGTAAACTAGATAAGACCAAACTTTCATGCTAAACCCTGGAACTGATGCGACCTCGACTAGAAACACAAGAGGTTCCTTTGTCAGATACCCAGTAGCTCCACAAAAAGATTAGGAGCTTGAGTTGGCGTGACCACCTAAGCTGGAACACTCGCCGCATACAGAAGATGATTGAGTGAATTCAATTTTTTTACAAAAACACTGGGAAAAGTAATCTGACAAAACTGACTGACCTCGAATGGTGAATGCTGAAACTGAGGATTTTTACGTAAAGCCATATGCCTCACACGCACCAAATCCTTTTCCAAACGCGAGGGACCCTAGAGCCCCACTTACCCGCCACTTTACGGACGATCTACCAGACGTAGATTTCGACGAAATCGAGGCGGCTCTTAAAGAACTTAAAAACGATAAGACTCCCAGGGAAGACGGAGTAGACTATGAGCTCGTTAGGGCTGGAGAGAAACCAATCCTTGAGGAGCTTAAAAGGCATTTAGTTGGTCATAACTATACGATAATTGAGTAATTGTCCTGAAGTACAGCTATATGAAGTACAGCTATATGAAGTACAGCTATATGAAATACAGCTTATATTTGTTGCTGCTAAACAATTCTGAGCCACAATTAGAAGCTGACTATATAAAATAATTATAATCGTCTAGCATCAAGATTTGATACCTTCCACAGGAGCAAGCTGCGTTTTGTAAATGTCTGGTTATGGTGTACCAGGAAAAAACTTTCGACTTCGTTTAAACTTTTGCTATTCTGGACTCTTTGTAGCGCTGCTCTACATATTAGAAATCTCTACCAAATGGCAAATAACTACCACACATAATGGCAGTCCAAGTAAATAACCACCAAACAACTCCTATCCAGTGGTCTTGAGGTGTAGGACAGGGTGACGTTATATTCCCGAAACTTTTACCACTGTGCTGGAGAATGTTTTCAAGACATTGTAGTTTTTATTATTGGGGCATCAATGTCCATGGTGAATAACTCTCGTACCTTTGCTTTACCGATGGGATAGCCATAATGATAGAATCCCTGCAAATCCTATAGGAAATACAGTCTAGCCTCAATGCTGCCTCAAGACATGTTAGGTTCCGGATGAACTTGGACAAGACCAAGGTAATGTTCAATAAACACACCATCCCCGAACCGAAAATTGCGTAACATATTTGAGTCATCTTTACCACAATGCCTTAAGACGGAGCCGAAACGTGGTACCTGACGATGAAGCTATACCACTGTCTGCATGTCACCCAGAGAACTATGGAAAGGTCTATGCTTGGGATCTCACTAAGGGACACACCCCTAAACGAGGTTATCTGGCGGTGGCAGTGGGCTGATCATATTTGTCGCAGAACCGATGTTCGGTTCAATAAACGGGGTCTCGAATGGAGGCCTCGAATGGCAAACATAGTGTTGGACACCCACCGGCTAGATGGACCGATGACTTGAAGAGGGTAGCTGGCAGTGACGAGGACTGGAGATCGGGTCCGATAGCGTGCCCTGAGGGAGGCCTAAGTCCAGCAGCACATAGTCTCACTGCTGGTCTGCGCGATCAACGGCCTTCTACGCCAACAACTTCTTTAGAAGGATAACGCGACAATTGTTTTAGAGGATCAAAAGAAAGTTTACTGCTAAGTGGTGCACGAACTACTGTTTGCCAATTATTTTGGAAAAGGTTTAGTAAAAACGACCTAGCAGGAGAATCCTCCTTCATCACTATAGCGCCTCGTCGCACAATGCCGGGCTAATAAACGACTATTTGAAGAAATCAGAAGCAGAATGGGTCATCCATTTATATAACACAGACCTCGCACCTTGCTATTTTGATTTATTTTCAAAAATAAAAGAAAAACTTCGAGGAAAACGTTTTATGGACGCCAAAGAAGCAATGGCTGCGTTTCAAAATGCTGTCAAAAAGCCCTAAAGACGAGTGGGCAAAGTGTTTTTCTTTATTTTCTAGGATTTTTTTGTGACACTCGTTATATCAAATATGTACTAGAAACAAAATAAAAACTTATATGGGGCTCCCATACAACAAACTTCATTTTTTCGCTCAATGTTAATGAGGGCAATAGACGCTTGAAATATTCACAGAATATTTATTTATATATTCATTTAAAAAATCTAAAAAGGAATAATTATTATTGGGGGTTCCCATACAAAAAACGTGACTTTTGCGCCCTTTTAATATAAAGGCAACAGGTAGGCGCATGAAATATTCCCAGAATATTCAGTTATATATTCCCTTGTAAATAAAAAAAAAATTGAAAGGGGCTCCAATACATCAAATATGTTGTCTTTTTGATATTTTTTATATATAATGGTACGGAACCCTTCGTGTGCGAGTCCAACTACAAGCACTTGGTCTGATCTTTTCCCTTTTTATTTACGAATTAAGTGTATTGTATTTCACTCACATTAAATTTAAAATATATTATCTACAAAATATCCATATTTTTTTTGTTTTGCGAACTTTTTGGCGCCCCTATGTGAGTAGCGCCCGGGGCATGATGACACCCCTTGCACCCCCCTCACTACGCCTCTGGGCCAATCCGAGTAACGGTATGCCTGTAAGGCTAGAAATTCTTATAGTGATGAACCATAGCATGCTAAGTACGGTAACCATCGCCTGGCAAACATCAGCCCTGCACGTCATCAACCCCTATGTTTTTGAAACTGTAAATAAAATTTAAAAAAAAAACTTGTCGCTGTAAGCTTGAAACTTTTATATGATTTTGTTCATTAGAAGGGAAATTTAAAAAAAAATTGACAGGCGTGTGCAACGAGCACAAGTACCTGACAGGTGAACCGAAAGGTGTGTAATATATAAGTTGAAATAATTTTTTTACTGTAAAGTTGAAATTTATATATGTGCTTGTCTAGGCTATTTAAAGTAAGTATGTACAATGAAACGCGGTTCTGGCTAGCACATGTACTTGACAGGTGAGGGGAAAGATGCTAGAGGAGTGCGAGATAAATTAATATGTAGGAGTAAAAATCAAGGGTAAAATATATGTATTTTATAAGTTTTAATTAAATCTACATAAGTTTTTAAATTAATCTCCATTTTCATCTGATAAGTCATCATTACTGTCATCATCATAAGTATCTTCATGACAGATTTCATCTTCTGATAGGAAACAAGGTTTGAATAGATTAATAATAACATTATATCTTGGATCTTGCGCTCAATTACATAGAATTCTATATATTTTTTATTAAATGAAAAAGTTGTGTATTACCGTTCACCTGTTCTTCAGTTTCACTTGACTCATTTTCGGCAGTATCAGGAGGCTGTTGTTATATTTCGTTGATGGAAGAAGGCAATGTATCCCCCTCAAACCAATTAAAAGCATATTCTCCATCCACTAAGTTCCATGATTTTCAGGTTTGAGAACTGTTGGCTCTTTTAAATGACTATTTTACCAAACACTTGCAATGTGTACAGATCGCAATAATTGTTGTTGTAGTTCCCGGTGACACGGAGGTAAATTTCAGGAGTCATAACTAATAAGTTTTTTCATAAACACCTTAGAATTATTTGTTTTATATGTGTTGAAATTTTTTTCATATCGTGTTTCATTTGAATTTGTAGATTTCATCCCGTACATTTGGCAAACAATTTTTTCAAGTACTGGGAAAACCTCATCTTTTCTCTCTATTATTTCTGGATTTCCTAATACTGCAAATGCCACCTGAAACTGAATATTCTTTTCTAATAATTGATAAGGTTTTTTTTTTCCTCTTCTTATAAAACATGGATTAAAATCACAACCGGTTAATGCGTGAAATCTGGGTAAACTTTGGCATAAAAGACACCCTTATTTTATGTGTAGTTGTGAAATATTAATCCATTTTTTTAGGTTCATCTTGCCATATTCCATATAGATTTCTAGATCACTATTGCAGAGGTAATTCATGTTTCCAAGCATTATTATTAAAATGTCTGTGTCGGATGCTTTTATTAAAACATTGGATATATCATTTTCCATTTGACATATGTGATATATTATTTTCGTATCAGCTTCTTCATGATTTTCACACGATAAATTATCATTGATATTAGAGACCACACAGTTGTTGCGAACACTATAAATATGACCATGTTTGTAATTTAAATTAATTATAGTATTTCCAATTAGTTCAGCCATTTCACTTGTGCTCCAATGTGTAATTAAAAAAATTAACAAAAGTTTCTTTGAATTCTATGTAATGGAGTTCTTTAATTAAATCAACTGGTCTGATTTGCTCTGGACCACTAATCAAGTATCGTATGTTACGTACTTCGTGACGTTGGCTTCTTTCATAATTTTTAATCGATGGCGAAAAATATTGATCAAAAACTATATCTATACGTGGGGCACGTGTTGCCGTTAAGATGGATATATATATTTTTTTTAATATTACCGAATGTCTGTGGAATGTTTTTCATTGTATGAAGTAAATAAAAACCGTCAAAAATAACTGCATCAAATCGTGCTGGTATTTCGTCATCAGGGGTATTTGCATGTAAAGCTTCAATCATTGCTGACTTTGCAGTTTTATGGATAGTTCCATCTTCATGACAAAGTGACATCGGGACGATTGTAATGGGATATGACAATGTTTTTTCTATATTGATATTATATTCCATTGATAGAGCTAGAAGGCGACCAAAGAAATCACGTTAGACACGAATTTCATGAACTTTATAACCAACTTTGATTTTTTTCTTCTTTCTTTCAGAAGCAAAGTTCATTACTTTTACCTGTGAAATTTTTTCTTCGAATCTCTTTGCGTTTGTCGAACATTCAGAAATAAATTTTTCTTTCAAATCTTCACCGGCTTTTAAAAAATTTAGTAGGTACTCTTGTACTGCGCTCGAAGCTACTGTACCATTACAAATATTGTAAAGACTATGCACTCCTCTAGCATCTTTCCCCTCACCTGTCAAGTATATGTGCTAGCCAGAACCGCCTGTCATTGTACATACTTACTTTAAATAGCCTAGACAAGCACATATATAAATTTCAACTTTACAGGAAAAAAAATATTTCAACTTATATATTACACACCTTTCGGTTCACCTGTCAGGTACTTGTGCTCGTTGCACACGCCTGTCATTTTTTTTTTAAATTTCCCTTCTAATGAACAAAATCATATAAAAGTTTCAACAAAGTTGCGACAAGTTTTTTTTTTTTAATTTTATTTACAGTTTCAAAAACATAGGGGTTGATGACGTGCAGGGCTGATGTTTGCCAGGCGATGGTTACCGTACTTAGCATGCTATGGTTCATCACTATAAGAATTTCTAGCCTTACAGGCATACCGTTACTCGGATGGGCCACTAGCTCTCCTACTATTAACACTGGAAAAAAGTGTTAACTTTTGCAACCAAATACATAAATAATATGTAATACTAGCGGACCCGACAGACGTTGTCTTGTACACGCGTCTTTAATTTAAAAAATCAAACTTTAAAAAAATATATATTAAAAAGTTATCACAATGTCTAACGTCATTACATGTACATTTATCATAATTCGACCAATCGATATCGTATTAATTTGTAAGTAAAGATTTTTTGTTTAAATAAATGAACTTGTTCCAATATTTTTTTTAAATTTCACTTTTTACGTAGCGAAGCACGTATCGGGCCGCTAGTACTAAAATATTTTTCTTATTTCTATCGCAACGCCAACTGTCAGGGCAGACTATAATAATTAAAATATAATATTATTTAATATTTGACATTGCCATGGTAACACAGTCCGTCGGAACCAATGTGAAACATTCCAAAATCACCACCTACTTATACATTAAAAATTAATCAAAAAACCATTTTCCAGTGGACCAAATTGTGAATCTAAATAATTCTCAAGTCCACTTGAGAACACACACAAAGAATTTCATAAAAATCGATCCAGTCGCTTAGGAGGAGTTCAGTGACATACACACGCACACAAGAAATATATATATAAAGATATAGTGTTACAGAGATAACTTATACCAGACTGAAATCCTGTAAATGCTCCTTTAATTTCTGAAGCATTACGTATAGAGTGGAAAGTAACACCTAATGCTATTATGATTGTCCAAACTATTTAAGTTAAAACTATTTAATACTTCGCTTTTTTAAATATATTGTTTATTTATGTTTTATTATTGCAATATTAAATTTTTATTCCAAATTATTTATACAACAAAATTGATAGTTACTACTATTTAGTACTTACGTTACAGTAATATCCGAAATTAACTTCCACGTTTCTGTATTTCTTTAAAAAGGATATTCATATCGTATCGCAGCTAACTAAATAAACTGATTCTTCACAAAAAAAGGTAATATAGGGAAATTACAGAAAAAAAGATTAGAACTTAACAAAAAATAATCGAAATATGAATTAGATAGATTCACACACACATACGCATGTAGAAACTTATATAATAAAAATATCAAGCATCTAACTAACAAAAAAAAAACTTATTCTTTCTTTCTTATTTAAGTTTTAACTTATTCTAATTTTAGAATAAATATGTTTGTCATTGATTAGAATAACCAAAATGACACTGCAGATTAACCTTGTCATATTGAACTTGAAAATTGTATTTAAATGAACAACATAATAACCTAAAGCGAGCATTCTTACCATGAACAACTTTAGTTCGTAGCTTACAAGTACAATACAACTTGTAATACAATTAGAAAGTTTATTTAGTGAGTTTTAATGAATTTGGAGTATATTTTGTTAATTGAATACTTTATTTATGGTATGGTGTTTTATTTCAATATACTCATTTGCTATAAACGGAAGAGTAGGGAATATTTTTGTAAGTTGAATACAATTAGTAGGTAGGAATTTAAACATCAATCACCCATACAGTGATGTGCTGAAAACTGCTATGTTTCATTACAAATTCAAGTATATGTCTGGATTTAGTTTGTAAAATATAGACATAATCAAATAACCACGGGTGTGTAAATATATGGCAATGGAACGATGTATATATATATATGTCTTTGTAGTGGTTGTTCTGTGGTGGTTAGGCGCAAATAATTCTAGATCTGATCACTAAAGTGATATAACGAGCAAATTTTCATTTATAATTTAATGAATAAAAAAAATCTCATAATTCATTCTTTTGTTAGATTTTTGCTGAGCGGTTGCCCTCAAAAAAGTTACACAAATATTATATAATTAATAATTAATTACCAAAGATAAATATTCGATTCGAATTCTGTGAATCGAACAAGAGATGACAACAGTGTTTCAACGTCATAATGACAACGTCTGTCCGATGCAGACTTCACGTGATGGATGAATATTTCTAATACTAAAATAAAATTAGTTAGAAGTTTTACTTAGTTTTTATTGATATTATTTTCAAGTTATTTCAACCCATATATTTTTTTATAGTTTGCAATATATACTTTCAGAGAGTCATAGTAACAATCGCCGTGCGGAGGGTGTGGGGGGCCGCACAGGCCCCCCGCGTGCGCCGTCAGGCGCACCACACCTCGCCAACGTCGGAGACGATTTCCGACCCACCTTATCACGCTAGACTTTGGGCAGAAACCGTGGGGTTTCCCATTACATTGCACGTTACCTAGGGTCTGCGTACACCCGGACAATCCCGCCCTTCAAACGTAGGGAGCTCAGAAAATCAGTACCACGACTCAGATTGCACCGATGGGCTCGATGGCAGCCCCCCCGACCTTAGCGCCCCCAATAAATTGGGAACGCATCCGGGCCGAGAGCGAGGATAGGGACGGCCTCCGTAGGTAGGCAGCCATCCCCCCTCGACCTGAAAAGCGTTGCTGTCGCATGAACAGAAACGGATCCCCAGCCAAGTCCTATCGGCATCTCGTGCTTCCACGCCCATGAGATTTACCACCGCATTAACCATTTTTTTATTAAGCTAGATACATATTTATATATTTTCAGGTAATATAAATGCTGTTGAGGAAAATCGCACCAAAAAATTTTGGTAATAATTAGCGTAGAGTAATTGTTTGAAATGAATATCCAAAATTTGTTGGTTTTTTTATACATGCAATTAACAAAGTAAGACAATTAACAGATGTTAATACAGCTCGACTCGTTTATTTTTGTTATTTTCATAGCTTTTTTTTACAGTATTTTACTATGCGGCAGCGCTGCCGAAATTAATTCTATATTTTTTTTTACAAAAATGAGCTATTCGGGTTATTTGTTACTTAAAACAAATCCTTCATGGGATTGAGTGTATATATAATATATAATAAGGTTCCACAAGATATATTAGATCTTCGTTTTCTCAATTTAAATCTTAAATTAAAAGTATATTATTAAATAAAACTTATTATAACATTTAAGATTTTTTTTTGAAGAATTGGTTTTCATGAATTGGTTGATCGAAATGTGTAAAACTTGAGTCATTGACTCATCTGCAAGGCTGATGTTATAATGTATAAGTCAAACATTATTAAATTTCATTTAAAAAGAGCAACTGTTGAGTTTCTGGCCAGCTCTTCTCAACAGAGCGGCATTCCGAGCTGGTGGCAGCTTACTCACGGACTGACTGATAGTGACTAATTTAATGTAATTATTGACGATTCGAAATTGCGTGCCTACTTGGGTAAAGATATTTTGCATTTGAATTTGTCACTGTCTGACAACGGCGCTATAACAATTAAGTAGCACATTTCAGATGGCACAGTGAATAATAAATCGAAGTTGTCAATGTGTGAATATAGGTACCGTACACACAACATACAGAGTAAACACAACGTTCCGAGGCAACAAATAAATTTTGTATGGAAAATTTTAAATTTAAAATATATGTTGGGATTGATGTGGAGCGACTACTTGCACCAGGTGGTCTATTAATTACAAATAACCCAGTATAACTACTATTGTAAGACTTGTAGTACGGTTAGAGGTTGTGAAATATATTTCAGTCTTATTTTGTCGAGATACTACAAATGAAACTTTCCAATTCGTATCATTGCATTGTAGCTTTGAGGAAAATATACACTAAAAATTTGTATTCACTTTCACAATATATTAGAGTCGTAGACAAAAATCTCAAAGTTAAAAAATATCTACTATTTTGAATTAGAGAATTTAAGTGTTGGCTCTATTACCTATATAGAGAGTAGTTAATTATTTCTGTGCATAAAAGATTATAATTCCTTGAATTTTAAACACTATACTTATATACTTATATTACAACCGCCCTGTTGGTCCAGTGGTTAGCGCCGACGCCTAACGTATAACGACGCAAAGGAGCTCGGGTTCGATTCCCGACAAGGACAGGCATAATTTGCTTACTTAGGGGTTAGTTCAATGTGTGTAATTTGTTCCGTATTATTATTATTATTTACCATGTTAAGTTATAAGTATATTAAAAACATAATATAAATTGAATAATAAAATTGAAGAATTATACTTAGTGATGAATGTAAATTTGTTTTTATTTATTTTAACATAAAAGCATAATCAAACTGTTTTAAGGCTTAAACAAAAGGCTTTAAACAAAAGGCTTAATTGTTTGAGTAAACGAAAAAGTCCCCGAACCAGCAAACTTAACGAGAATATGAATTGGCATTTGGATCGAATAAGTCACTGGAAGATGAAGTTTACAATTTCAAAGTAATTAAATTTGTTTATTACCTTTAATTAGCATTGGGAAATAAAAGTCATATAAAAATCAGTACATTCCACTAAATACAATATAACATTAGATATTTATTACATTTCTTAACAGCGCATCTAACGACTACATTGAACAGAAATTGTGTTCACACGTTTTTTAAATTTTTAATATAAAATTATTACTGCAACATACATTACATTACATGACATTAACTTATCTCAGACAATATTTTTTGTATTAATCAATTCATTTTGAGTTTTGAAAGAATAAATCAGTTGCATTTCTGTTCCTAGAGTATAATCACTGTGATTGTATTTACTCAAGAACTCATTTAATTTAGCAATTTCATATTTATATTAGATAATAAAATTATAAGATATCATTGTATTAAATTTCAATGTTTGTTATAGTGCTTTATTTTAATTTTGTAACATAGAAGTTTTTAAAATTACAATTTACTATTAAATTTATTCTTTTATATATACTTATGTTACTATGTATGTTATAGTTTTCCCAAAAACAACTCTAAAAATAACGATGTTTTCAAGGTTATTTGAACAATGAATCGTTTTATCAACTCCAGATTCTTTACAATATTTTTATATATTTACTCTGCGATAAGTAATTTATTACCTTCATATACAGTAAAGTTGACAAATCAGCTGTTATTCTATGTCAGACGAAATCATGAATTACATTTACCGCTACTCACAAACAGACACCAAATGTAAATGTATTTTTAACGCTGGTTGACGCTCGGTCACTAAGGTAATTATATTATATTTAAACAGGCGATATAACATAATAACAAGAAATTAAGCAAACATGTTAATAGAGATAACGAAATAGGTGAGAGTAGCCAAAACAACTTGTAATATAAATAGAAACCACATCCTTAGAGGTTTCGTAAATGAGTTTGAATTATTAAATAAATATTTAGAACGTTACATTGTGTGCAAATCTTATTTGTGGTAAATCTCGGAATAATTATAATATTTGTATTAAGAGGTTTAATATTATTAATATTTAGATATTTACATATTAGGCGTCCATCTTAGTGTTTTGGAGCTGAAGATTGAAGGTGTAAAGTTCTTACAAATAGTGTGTTTAGTCGGTAGATAAAATATTACTAATATAATACAATGTAATACACTAATAAAATCCCTCGGAAAGATTTGTTAGTGTTCCCAGGAGCGCTTAGTTAAGTGTAACTAAAACTTCTGTCGTAGGTTACTTTGAATTAAAAAAATAAAATGAATTAAAAAATACGGCATTTAAAACAATTATTTATATTTGAAAACAAATAACTGCAATAATAATCAAAAAATGTGGCACAATTTGGACTAAGAAATTGAAGTCTTTTCAAATAAAATTGAACAAAATGCTACTAAAGTAATAAAAGAAATCGTGTGGTTTCTTAAACACACATTTTGATCATTGGCAATTTTAGTTTAGAATTGTTTTCATTTTAATTCTTTCGTTTACTAATAGTTTTTTTTAATCAAACGTGCACCTATAATATCCTATTTGTACCTACTCGTAATATTAGAGTAGGATAACAGTTAACTCTTTACTAAGATTACGTAGTAAATAAGCCTTAGGGCTTAGGCAAATGAACACGTATGAATGTAGTAACTCCAACAACAAAAAAATATACGTAACAGTGTTATTAAGCATAACTGTTTTAATAACTTTTAAATTAATATTTTTTAACGCATAAAAGCGTTGTTACTACAACTATTTAGGTACACTAAAAATACTAATTCGATTCTGGTTAAAAGTTATAAGAAGATAGACATACTATAAATCTATAACATGCCCTTTACTCTTAAAGGCATTTGTTTAGTTTTGATATTTCTAAATAGTCTAATAGTCTTCTTATAGTTTCTAAGTAGATAACATAGCACATTTATAAATATGAACACAACCTTACCTTCTGCTATTATACCTTGTCTAATCTTCAGCTCCAATAAACTTTCAGATTGACATCTGATATTATTATTACTAAATATTAATATTTTTCAAACTAATAGTACAATATATATATAATAATATATATTTGAACAGCAAATAAAACAACGTATTTAAGAAACGTCGACGAATATCGTTTCTTATTGTAATACTAGCTGTTTTGGCTACTCACTTACTAAGTTAATCCTATTGGTTATTTATTTATTTTCTAATTTTATGATCAATCTGCTGTTTAAATTTAAAATAAATACTAAAGGTCAATTTTGTGTTATAAATACAACTATATTAGTATTTTTTGTGTTAGTGCCATCTGTGTCTAAGTGTTAATAAATCAATTTTTTTATTTACTTATCCTATCGTATTGAATCCTTAAAAACATCGCAATCTTTAAAGTACTTTTTGAGAAATAAAAAATCATAGCCTATAGTCATTATTAAAAGAACTAACCCTAATATTAGATATCCAATTATATAAATTGTTACTTGTTAAAAATAACACTAATTTATGCCTTGATTTATTTGATTTTAATCTCAGTACCAATTTATAAGTTAAAAACGAAATTCCTGCATTTATATGTATATATTTATATGTATTTTTTTATGTATATACTGCTTGACAATAATATTTAAAATGTATTATTGAGTTATGGAGCAACGACACTACATACATTTGTAAATATTCGTACATACGGAAGTGATTACATTCTTGGAACAACAAAGTGAGCTCATTTTTCCTTTCATAATAAATAAAATGCGTATAAAAACTTACAAAGAAAAAGGTTTTACATTTTCTGTTTTATTATTCTTTCTGTGTCTAGGATGTTGTGTATTTTTAATAACAGACAAAAAGGATGCATAATAATAATCAAATAGAATAGAACAAAATACAAATCTCATTAAATATTTAAAAGCTTAGACTAATCCTAATTCATTCAGATGGACTTTTGTATTTTTAATAAGACTAAATGTCACCGTGATACCTTATCAATAAATTAGTTACAATTCGCGCTTTTAAAATGTTTACAATTGACTCTTTTTGTTTTATTTTATATTGCAAATATAATTTAGTCAGCGTTATCACCTTAGAGACCTTTATTCAAATGTAAATCTTTTTATAGGTTCTGTGACGGAACGAAGAAATATATTATTAATATCTTACCATTTTCTCTATGACAATATCAAAAGATAGCATAATTAAATTACAATTATATGTTCAGTAATTTGACTTGTAACAAAAATGTGACTCCGTTGTTTCTGTTATTTGAGACAATTACCGTATGTAGTAAACATACTGCACATATTCTTTGAAATGGAGCTCAGTTTTTACAATTAAATTTAGCGTAACTTAAGCTAAAAGCTTTAGAAATGGTGTTTCATCTGAGCTCTGAGCTTACTAAAAGAACGAACGTATTAAGCTGAACGATGTTAAGGTAGGAAGTCTACTTCCAATATTTTAACTTTTTATCGTTATAAAAATACTTGTTTGGTTTCAATACCAAATTATAATAGTATAGTAAAGCAAAACGTTCATTTATTCCTCGTGTTCTGTATGTTATAAGGGTTATTAATTTTGCCTTAGGTTTATATTATACTACTATACTAATTGAAATGTATAATCTTTCTAATTTAAGAGAGAACTTTGTAATTTAAGAGCTTTGTATCATTCACACAATTTCTAAAAATAATAATTGTAATGATATTTTTATTTTATCACAAGATGTACATGTAATAGCTTTTTTAAAGAGTGAATGTGTACTTAAAAACACATTCTTTAAAGAAAGCAAATTAACCATTAAATACAATGGACATTTGTTGAAGTCATTACCAAGTCATTCAGTTAGGCCTTTGTCGCAGCGTTGCAACTATTCTAACTTACTATAATTATACGAATAATCGGAAATAACGGAAAAAAATGGTATCGATAAATATACTTATGGCTATTTTTACTCTTAACAAACTATTAAACGGTACTATTTAGATTAAATGAAATATTAGGGGAGAACGGATTGAAATATGATTTGGCAAATAAAGACGTAAATTACATTCAAAATATTTTTTCTAAAATATACCCTAAAGTGCTTTAAATTCTGAGTGAAGGCATAAAAAAAAATAGTTCACAGTTCAACGAAAAGAAAAAATGTTTTATGATTAGCTTTTGAATATTCCTTACCTACTAAATTACTTAAAAGAAATAAGGTGGTACTATTTCGTATATAAAGGTCATTGAGAAAATATTATAAACTAATAGAGAAAATCGATTTTGAAGGTTGTAGACTTAGGGTATCTATATTAAGTAGAAGCTTGATCAAGTATTGGCCACTGCGCTTATTTTTTTTTTGTATTTGGTTTTATTTAAACTGGTTAGCTTGATATTATTTAAAAATTAAAAATCAATAATTGTACGGATTTAGCCTATTATTATATTAAATATAGGATTGTGTAAATAAATATTTCCCAACTCCCGTAGTAATAAAAAAAATCATTTACTTCAACCCTCAAGTCTTTTATTGGATTAAAATGTCAATTAATATTCTCGTTAAACTGATTATTTCGAGGGCTTCTTCTCCGTAGCGTTTACTCGGATAATGAATTCATATAGGTAACTCTCCAAAGTGGCCATCCATTAAAGTAATCAAGACAACTTTGATAAAAGTATTTATAGAACGGGTAATGGCTATTAGGTACTTGAGGCAAAACAATTTTTTACCCTGATATTAAAATAATTTATCGGAGCACATTTTTTTGTACATTTGTATTTTAAACATTTATTTTTTTTTATAAGTTTATATACTAACAAATTTCTGCTATGGCTATTAATATTAAAAAAAGCTTAACTTACTTAAATTTTAACAGTTTTTTATTTCGCTTTAGAATTATGAAAATAACTAACTATATGACTACATTTAATAACACATATATACAGGAATACTTGATGTTAATTTAAAATAGGGTTAAAACCTACTACAAGTTATTTAGAAGATTTAGAATATATTTCAATTATTTAGAATACATTTGAATACACGAAAGAAATGTTTTATAAATCTCCTCTCTTTATTTGAAATTTACACAAGGATGATTTTGTATTCGCTAATACCTACTTATCCAAATTTCCTCTCAGCCCGTTTTCGTAAACTGTTCCCTCACAGTATATAAGGTATCAACTAGAGATATTAAACCTTACTTTTTTAATGTTTCCGGAATTATTTAGACATTGTTAAAATGCTGCTATATAAAATAGTTATTAGACATAGCCCTTAAAAATATGATAAAAAACCTGTTTCATAAAAATAACAAAATATTGGTTCTTAAGTTTTAATATTTACAAAAAAATATAATGTTAGAATATTAGAAATTAAAATATTTTCTTACAGCATGTTAAAAAGACAAAATTATATAAATTATATAAAGTTCAATGTACACAGAAATATAGCTTGTTACACAATGACCCCGTGACACTTCAAAGTTTCTGCTGTCCGGAGTAGAATTTCACACAAGTTGTACCATACACAATAAAATTACTTACTTCCTGTCCATTACACCAAACTTTCTTATTGTTATAATATTTATTTTTAATTAGGAACCTTGTGTGTATTTGTTTACAACAACGTTTGTGGTACAAAAAATTTGTTTGAGTGAATTTGTAACAACAGTCTATTTCAAAATAAGTTTTACCGCTAATTTCATATTAAATGTCAAATAAGTTAGTTTGTACGCGGTAGAAGTGGGAGCGAGAGGTATAACAGCAAAATCTCTCTATAGCCTACTTAAAGACCTTGGCCTTTCTAGAACAAGCACCGGTTAATTTCTAGAACGTATTTTAAAGGCGGCATTAGTAGGTTATTTCCAAATTTGGTTAGGTAGGGAGAGTGGAGGGTGAAGGCGAGCGTTTTTGCGCATAATGAAGGGGCCCCTTAAACCTACTCCTGGGTCGCAAGTCCCAGGCACTGTTTGCACTCCTCTCCTTGCAACGCGATGGGCCCGACACCCGCTCGGTGAATCCAAGGAATGCTTTACTTAAAAGATTAATAAAATATCTTGTGAGGTGATGGATAAGAATAATATTTGTAGGGTTAAGTTGAATACAATTAATAGGTAGGTATTTAAATTTCGAACATCCGTACAGAAATGTGGTACGGATGACGGCTTTCGTTTAATTACAGATTCTACTGTGTGACTGGGTTTAGTTTGTAAAATATAGACTGAATCAAATACCCCAGGTGTGTAGTTATTTGAAGGAGCCATGTGTATATTTGTCTCTGTGGTGGTTTTTCTGTAGTCGTTAGTAGTAAATTGAACTTGAACTCTAAACTTGTATACAAACAAATATCTCTTGATAAATTGTGGACTAGAAATATTATAAAATAAATACCCAAACGCCAAATATTGGAATCAAAGTCTTTGAATCGCAAAATGTGACAATTGGGTTTGAAATGCCATTACGTCTCTGTCTGATGCAGACTTCACGTGATGGATGGATGGATAGATATTAATATAAATTTTCAAATAAATTCAGTTGAAATGTAAGAATGAATGTTAACATATAATGTATGTTAATGTTAAAATATATTTCTTAATATTATACTCGGATTTTTTAATTCTTTATTTTATATTTTGTATTGTAACATTATAATGCTATCCTCGATTTAGAAGTGAAGTTATATATATTGTAGTGTAGTTATTTCACAAATACATATATATTTGTTTATTTTTTTCTAAAGAATTAAATGAGTTATCTACTACCGACTTAGAGGCTAGTTTTTTTTATGTAAGGTTACATTATTGTTAAACGACTATTTTATAATAATCCGTAATGTTTTGATTCGTTTCAATGTTTTGATGGTCCCTGTATTGATCCATATAAATTAATGAATTACTAATTTAACTATAATAAGAAGAACCAATAAGGTGTAATTATTTAAATCGTTGTTTTATTAACTTAAATAGTAATATTTAGAATTGTTATGTCAAGTAATGGTTATTTTTGTATGCTTAAAGTAGTTTATTTGACGAAGATTATTATTTATGTGAGGAGGGACATTTGCTTGATTAGTAAATACTTGAATAAGCTAGAAAAGTGGGAACCATTAAGACTTCATAATTAAATCCAGTATTTAATACCGTGTTTACCTATACTTACAATTGTTCATATACGAGTACTTGTTATTTTTGTACGTTTAAAGTAGATGATTTGACTATGATTATTATTTATGTGAAGAGGGAGTTAATAAAGAAGGGTATATAAACTGCGGTTAGGATGATATTCGGAACAGACACTGCTGGATAGTACCAAGGAAGGATTAAATACAAGTATATAAAAGTGAAGAGTGAGAAGTAAAATCTGTGAAACAATATAATTGGACGTGGCTTTTATATTTATAATTGAATTAATGTGATATTACAACGTGATCTGCCTTCCTTAATGGTGCAATTTGCTGACGTGTTATTAGCAAAATGGCATCCTTAATTTACAGCGTCATACACACTTAGTATGGTGATCCATAACTAGGTACTTTAAGATCAATTAAGGGAATATCTTATCAATATTTACCAAAACCAGTTATGTTTTTACTTACCAATACCAGTTAGTTCAAAAGCTCAATTAGTGTGGTTTACTTTTAATTATTATTTTATTCAATAACCTTTATACTTTCTAAATATGTTCTTTTATGGCTTGTTTGTTGTAGGACAACAATTTCATGATCTGTCATTTTTAGCTAACGGTACGAATATGTAATTCGAGATGCATATTTGCTTCTCTTACAAGACTAAGGATTGTTTATATATGTGTAGTATATCAAAGTAACATTCCATATGTAAACTCTTCTTCTGTCCTAAAAGACATTGTTTAATTACAAAAGGAATATAATGGGCACAATGGTTGCAAACATCTTATAATTATTTCATCAACTGAGGGACCTATTTGTATTAAGACGACTAGTTACTTATGTTGAACATAGAAGTGTACTTACCTAAGTAAAAACTTATGTGGTCTTCGGTGGTAGATGAGTGGTCCTAAATGCCATATATTTACGAAGAATCGTTTACCTTCACATACATACATAATACTGGCAGTAGTTTGACACTACTATATCGTCCGATAGATGTCCTTGTAAAAACAAACAGAATACTTATAAATATTACATTTATTGATTTCAGCGCTCATGTTACGCAAGCATAGCCACGAAATATTCATATTGCAAGATTCAACTTGGTTTCACACGATTAATGCTGACACGACGCCTCGTGTATCCTGAAGACGACACCACACGGCCTGCGTTCTCACCATCGTGACGCATCGATGGGAATCGAGGACAAAAAACATTCATTCTTGGGTCAATCGCTGACTAACAAGCACATTACCTTATTTTGTATTAGTTTTAATTTCATTTTAAATATATTTTATTAAGTAAATTGATTTTCTTTGCACCCTTCGCTGCCACCAAACTTAATTGGCGCAGTCGGTAGGATACTCGATAAATATTCGGTGCGTGTCGCGTCAAGATTTCCCCTAATATCGGACCGAAGTCCCGCGTGGCTAACCGATTTCGAGTATCCGAATCTACATACATCTTGGCGGTCAGCAGAGGTGAATCCAGGCATCGATTCAGCAAGAAAATCATGTTTATGTAAGTACTCTGAATCTTTCAAGTCCTTACCTATCCTAATTTTAACATTATTTTTTTATCCTATCCAATTAACTTTCATTTATAATAAACTTTTACTTTAAGTAGATTTTTCAAGTAATTTAGTATATAAATACATATATATGTAATTAAATTAAATTAGTGTGTTAGATTAGTGTCCAAAATTTTTCATCCGAGAGAAACCAGTAGCCGTAGGTTGTGTAAGGGTAGATCTAGCCGTCTCGATACTATAGACGAATTTAGGCAATTAAAAAATATTGTTTTACCTCATATTAAAATGTCTCAAGATAAAATGGGTGAGATATACAAGTCACTTAGAGTTTTGCCTGATTTTGACGGTAACCCCCATGTGCTAACAAGATTTATAAATTTATGTGATCAATTAATACTTGCATATTTTAAAACAGAACCGGGTTATGAGTTAACCAATTTGGCCCTTATTAATGGTATATTAAATAAGATCATAGGCTCTGCAGCTCGATTGATAAATTCCAACGGCATTCCTGAAAATTGGTTCGGTATTTGTAGTGCACTTATTAATAATTTTGCTGACCATCGAGACGAGACCGCTTTATTTAACGATTTATCATTACAAACTCAGGGGTCTTCTACTCCACAAGAATTTTACGAACGTGTTCAAAACTTATTCAGCACCATCATGACATATGTTACGTTGCATGAAACCGTGGCTACTACAGTTGAAGCTAAACGTAATCTTTATAAGAAATTAACTCTACAGTGCTACTTGCGTGGTCTTAAGGATCCCTTAGGCTCTAGGATATGTTGCATGCGTCCCGAAACGATAGAAAAGGCCTTAGAATTCGTACAAGAAGAGCTAAATACACTATATATGCAGCAGCTATACCTAATAAAAAGGATAATTTTAATAATCAACAGTCTCTAAAATCTCATTTTCAATTGCCTTTAAACAATTTTATGCAATATACAGGTAATGCATTCAATGGTAGCTCTTTTAAACAACCATATAATATGTCAGGTCCCTCGCGTCCTCATCAGTTTAACCATCAACAAAATCAAGGTTGGCGACCTCATATACCTCCAACACAACAATTTCGTGGTCCCACAAGGACTTAACAAATATTCCGTGCTCCACCTCCAAATTATAATGCCAGCAGTAACGTTTTTAGGATTCCAAATAGACCATTAATGCAACCGAATAATAATTCTAATAATGGACCTCGTCCTATGAGTGGTGTTAGTCACTTCGTGCCTTAACCCTTGCCATTGTTTGGGCATGACTAGCGTAGAAGCGGCAACCCACCCCCAAATAATTACTTTAAAACTCGAGAAATTAACAATTATGAATATGACTATGAACCCTGTTATGACTATGACTATACTGACTACTACCAAAACTGTGATTCTTACCAGGAAAATGGAGATTACTTTCCAAATTATGAGCAATGTGAATCTCCAGTAGTAGAGAAGCTTAACTCAAACACTGATGAGATAAAAGATGAAAATTTTTTTGAAAGTAACGAAATCAGAAAAACAAAAATAGATGTAAATTTCAACATTCAAAGACAACTCGGATATATACAAATTCAAAACCCACCTTTAAAATTTCTTATAGACACGGGAGCCAATCAGTCGTTTATATCTCCTGAAGTAGTTGAAAAATACTTTTCTCATTTACCTCTTAATTATACTCCATTTGAAGTCACTAATAATCATAATATCTATAGACAAGACTATTCTATTATCTTACCTAGTTTCTCGTAATTTAAAGAAGACGGTGACGTAACCTTTTTTATTCTCAATTTTCATAATTATTTTGATGGCATTATTGGTTTTGATTTACTAGATTCGTGGGACAGTAACATTGATTTTAGACGAAAGAAATTAATAACTAAAAATACCGAATTGCCTATTATTATGTATGACGCACGAAACACAAATCTTTATGAGGAAATAATACCAGCTCAGTCATCCAAATTAGTCAAATTGCCAATAAACTCCAAGGACGGAGATGTATTTGTTCCTGATCAGATAATAAGTAATTGTTTAATTTCTGATTGCTTTACTAATGTGAAAAACAGTCGAGGTTTAGTACAAATTTCAAATAATTCAAAAAATTATGTAATCTTTTCAATGGATCGGCCTATTACAGCTGAGGTCTTCAATGTTGAAACTAAGCACTTAAAACAGTTGTCCAATCGTACAAAAGAAGTTCTATCGCGTCTCCGTACAGATCATTTGAACCCAGAGGAAATAGCTAATTTAAAAACCTTATGCGCGCGCTATTCGGATGTATTTTATCTTGACGGAGAACCCTTAACATTTACGAACAAAATTAAGCATAAAATTAAAACAAATGATGAGATCCCAGTTCATGTTAAAAGCTATAGGTACCCGTATGTCCATAAACAAGAGGTTAGAAGTCAAATCGATAAAATGCTTGAACAAAATATAATTAGACCTTCAGATTCCGCGTGGAGCTCTCCTATTTGGGTGATCCCTAAAAAGGCAGATGCTTCGGGTAAAACCAAATTTCGTTTAGTTATAGATTTCCGAAAAGTAAATGAGAAAACAATTAGTCATAAGTATCCAATACCCAAAATTAGGGAAATGCCAGTACTTCACCACTCTTGACCTTGTTAGCGGGTTTTATCAAGTAGAATTAGACCCTACTGACATACACAAAACTGCTTTTAATGTGGAAAACGGCCATTATGAATTTTTAAGAATGCCTATGGGCTTAAAAAACTCTCCCGCAACATTTCAAAGGGTAATGGACAACATCCTTAAAGACTTACAGGATATCTGTCTAGTTTATTTAGATGATGTCATCATTTTTAGTACGTCGTTACAGGAACACATGGTTAATTTTGAAAGAGTTCTAAAACGCTTGCGCGAATCTAATTTCAAGATCCAGATGGATAAATCTGAGTTCTTAAAGTTAGAGACGGAATTTTTAGGTCATGTCGTGTGTAGGGATGGAGTTAAGCCCAATCCTAACAAAATAAGTATTATACAGAGTTATCCGCTACCTAAAACAACTACAGAAATTAAACAGTTTCTTGGTCTTTTAGGATATTATCGAAAATTCATCCCAGACTTTGCACGGATAACAAAACCTTTAACCCAGTGTTTAAAAAAAGGATCTAAGATAGTTTGTGATCAGAATTATATTGGTTGCTTTGAACATTGTAAGACTTTACTGACAAATGACTCTATTTTACAGTACCCTGATTTTAATAAAGAATTTTTACTGACAACTGATGCATCGAACGTTGCAATAGGCGCCGTATTATCCCAAGGTTGTATTGGTTCAGACAAACCTATTGCATACGCTTCTAGGACCCTAAATTCAAGTAAACTTAATTATAGCACTATTGAAAAAGAACTTTTAGCAATTGTGTGGGCCTGTAAATATTTCAGACCATACTTATTTGGCAGAAAATTTAAAATTATAACCGACCACAAACCATTACAATGGGTCATGAGCCTAAAAGAACCAAATTCGAGACTTACAAGATGGCGATTAAAATTATCCGAATATGATTTCTCAGTCATTTATAAGCCAGGTAAATACAATACAAATGCTGATGCCTTATCCCGTTTAGTAATTAATAACGAAGAACTAAGTTCAATAGTAGTAAATGCATCTGAAAATGGGTCTAGCACTATTACAGCTTCAGAAGCTGATAGAGATAATTCTAATACCCTAACAGTTCATACCGACAATGAAAATCCTATTTTCAAATCCCGATTTCAGACGAACCCTTAAACAAATTCACCAAGCAGCTAGTTTTAACAATTGTAAGCAATATTAAAGGAAGACCAATAGTTACAAAACCTTTTGAAACACACACACGTACCACCATTCAATTGTCAGAAAATAATCTTGAAGAAGATATTATTAATGTTATTAAAGAATATGTTCATCCCAGAATTAAAACAGGCTTACTTTTAAATCCCCAATTAGCAATGTACACGGTTATTCCCATAATACAAAAAGCTTTTAAAAGTTCAGCTATGAATTTAATACTAGTTAAAAAGGAACTGGAAAATATAAAAGAATACTTAAAGCAACAAGAAATGATAAGCAAATATCACGTAAGTAAAACCAATCATAGGGGTGTTAATGAATGTCATCTAGCTTTATCTCATAGATATTATTGGCCAAAAATGCGAGAACATATAACCAAGTTCATTAACGAATGTATAATTTGTGGTCAAGCGAAATATGATCGCAACCCTATTAGACAACAATTTCGTATTGTCCCTCCACCGTGTAAGCCTTTTGAAGTTGTTCACCTAGATTTATTATCTATACAGAATGAAAAGTTTTTGACTATCATAGATGCGTTTTCAAAGTATGCGCAAGCGTATTCTTTAAGGGATGGAACAGCAGTAAGTGTCGTGCAGGCGTTACTAAAATTTAGTACTCATCATGGTATACCATATACTTTAGTTACAGATAATGGTCCTGAGTTCACTAGTCAATTATTTGCCGAATTTGAGTGCATAAAATTCAACATCATAGAATAGCACCCCATACTCCCAATGAGAATGGAATTGTGGAAAGATTCCACTCAACAATTTTAGAACATTTACGCATATTAAAAATTGAGCTTAATAATGAAACTGTTATTAATTTAATAAATTATGCCCTATTAGCATATAATAGTTCGATATACAGTTTTACAAAATGCCGACCAATTGACATTATTACTGGACATTTTGATCCGCGAGACCCATTAGACATAGACTTAACCACCCATTTACTCCAACAATATATGGTAGAACATAAAAATAAAATGATCAAAGCTTTTAATTTAATTCATGAGTCTAGTTCAAAGTACAGAAATGAATTAACAAATACTCGTAATAAGCCTAGAGAGCCCGAAAAGCAATACTCTCCCGATCAACAAATATTTATTAGAAACCCTTTTGCTTCTCGTCAAAAGATAGCGCCGCGTTACACGCATGATACAGTTATGGCTGATCTCCCGATACATATATACACTCGCAAAAACCGCGGGCCAATTGCTAAGTCTAGGTTAAAAAGAGTTCCTAAAAGTGTCCAATTGTTGCAGGACTCTCCTATTACTCCAACTGCTTCTGCATCCGGTTCTACTGCAAGAAATAAAACTTGAAAATCTAGACGATGGTCCCGGCATTTTACCTCTTAAACTAGGCCCTTGTCACATAGTGTCTCATTATCACTCATTTTTAAAGTATATCGATATCCACGAATTGCAAGACAAAGTAAATACAGTTCATACCCAATTAAGCAGTATAATCTCTAATCTAAATAATAAAACTTTTTCTTTGTTTGAGCTCCATACTAACTATCTGAAAGAAAAGCTTCAAGTCGTTCTAAATCAATTGCAGTCGTATGAAATTAGCCGCTCTAAAAGAGGTCTCGTTAATGGTCTCGGGTCCGTGATAAAAAGTATTACCGGTAATCTTGATTATACAGATGCGTTACAGTTTAATAACGCAATAAGATTACTACAAGAAAACGATAATAAATTAGTTACGGAATTTAACAATCATGTAAGCCTGACCAAAGATTGGGTAACTCAGCACTCTAAGATAATAGATAAAATAGTAGATAATCAGAACAAATTAGCTGCACTAGTAAAAAACATTAGTCGAAGTTTTGAAAAAGGTATCTATGAATCTAATCAATACGCTCATTTAGGACAAACTATTCTCATAGTCGATGATAATGTTGATAAGTTGTCACAAGAGATAACTAAAATACAGAATGTTCTAGCATTTATAAGGACATCCACGGCTCATCACGATGTCATTAGTTTAAGTTCTATTAGAAATATAACTAGAAGGCTACGTAGTATGTATGGTAGTAATAAAGTATTAGATATAGAGGCCCGAGAGTATTATGACGTAATACAATTAGGTTCATATTATGTAGGAAATGAAATAGTTATAGTATATAAATTCCCAATTATCGAATCCCAAATATAAAATTTATATAAGACATCCATTATCCCTAATAAAAATCATGAGATTCTTGTTCCTCAATACCAATTCCTTGCAACCAATTTGAAAGATTTCAAGTACATAGAGGCAGAATGCCCGAAGTTCACTAAAGGATATCTATGTGGAAAAATACACCATATACATAGCCATACATCGCTTGATTGTGTAATAGCCCTCGTTACTACGCAGCAAAAACTTCCGGAATGTAAATCAGTCACTGTATCCCTACTTACGTCAGCCTACGAGAAACTTGACGATCGCCACTACACCATCAGCTTTCCAACTGTAACTAAAGTACGTTTGTCCTGCGATCAAGATATCTACAAGATGTTGCAAGGAAGTTATCTCGCTATAATTCCATATGATTGCTTCATTCAAACAGAAGAGTTCATCATATCAAACCTCAATGATCGAGTAAAAGGTCAAGCATTGAAGATAATAGATGTCCCTAAAGAAAATACACTCAGTTCAGCAGCACATCTGATATTCAAACTAAACTCCATTAACTTGACTAATCTCCACGATACCAATAGAGAAGTTATTCTACAGTCACCAGTAAACTTAAGCAAGAACAACGATAGTAGCGTCTACCATACAACAGTACCTTTATATACGTTACTATTCGGTGCATGTGCACTAATTAGCGGCCTTGCATACCGAAAATACCGACTTAAACATACGAAACACATCATCCAAAAACCTCAAAGGGATGAATCAGAACTTCCAGCGCAATTTACGACCAAGGTCTTCAATAGTCACTGTTCTACGGGGGGAGGTGTTACGCAAGCATAGCCACGAAATATTCATATAGCAAGAACCAACTTGGTTTCACACGATTAATGCTGACACGACGCCTCGTGTATCCTGAAGACGACACCACACGGCCTGCGTTCTCACCATCGTGATGCATCGACGGGAATCGAGGACAAAAAACATTCATTCTTGGGTCAATCGCTGACTAACAAGCACATTACCTTATTTTGTATTAGTTTTAATTTCATTTTAAATATATTTTATTAAGTAAATTGATTTTCTTTGCACCCTTCGCTGCCACCAAACTTAATTCTCATAAAAACATACATTTGGACCGATGACACGTATTAAATGTCTATATTATTTTGTGGAACCATATCGAAATGCTAGATAATTATTATCAGTTTTATTTATATTCACATTTTTATATATTTACTTATAACAGTATTTAATTATAGTTTTATTTTGTCCAAATGAAACGACCGAATTGTTCATAATCGTATCATTGCATTGTAGCTTTGTGTGTATGTGGAAAATGCCTATTAAAAGTTTGCATTTTACTTCCACAACATCGAATTAAAATTCTAACAAAATAATCAAACTGACAAAAGTTCCGGTAAGAGAATGTAAGATTTGATTATGTTACAGGCAGAAATATTTAAACCAGTAGCAATTTAGATCTGTGCATAAAAGGTTATATGTAACAGTTAAGGTGTTTTGCATATTTTTACTCGAAATATTAAGTTATACTTATCTGACTAATATATATAAGTACGGTTGTTTGATGTTTGGATGGATGGATGTTTGTTACTCAATCACGCCAAACCTTTAAAACGGATTTTGGTGAAACTTAGCAATATTATAGCTTATGTACCAGAATAGCACAAAGGCTATATAAACACTAACTTTTGCACGTGGTTTTGTCTACGACATGACACAGATTGTAGCGCAATAACTAATTGCCACGGGAGATCCTATTTTTAATTGTTTGGTATACTGAATTTAACATAATTATTTGTGAAAATCCCTCTTATTACCCAACGACTTTAGAAGGAGTGTTCTGTTATTCAAATGGTAATAGAAATATAGCTATGCTAGATAGCTATATTGTTATGCTATTTTTATGTTCTCTGCGACAGTCTAAACGGATTAAAGGATTTTGACGTATGAGGTATCGGTAAATACGTCAAAAATAATCGAAAATATTTTTTTATGGCTTATGTTCCTATCCAAATATTTTTTTTTACAGTCTACGTGGACGAAGTCACGGGCAACAGCTAGTATTTCATATGCTCAATAATTCACTAGTCTTACTACAAGTTCTTCCGATCCACCATTTTGGGTACCAGTAAATGTTATACGCATACCTAACTTCAGCTTTTTCTTCACATCGACCTTGATGCCTTGCATGATGTTTTATGTTTTTGAATATTTATTTTCTTTGTGAATAAACTTTGATGGTGAATAAGATACTTGTTTTCATAAAATTTTAAGTTATTAAAAATCTCTTACAAAAGGTAGACTTGTGTAAAGTACCTACACGTGCCGCCGCATACAGTGCCGAAATTATATAAAAAAGAGTGGTATTACTCCGTTCAAATCAGCTGATATATAAAGCTGCTATCAAGTGACTATTTAATTGTAAAAAAGATAAAATTGACAAGGTAAACCGATACGGCAGGACAAATATCTTCTTTTACAATCCCATAAATTGATTATAATTATAAGACAAATACAATTTATTAACAGATTTTGTAAAGTGAAGATTGTTTTATTAGTAACAAGGTCGTAATGATAATTCGTTATTATGTTTATAGATTTTGGTTACTGTAACGCGAAAATAATGGCTCAAAGCCAAAACTTAATGCAGTTTCATTCCTATTTAATATTAGTAGTTATAGTTAGTTACAAGTACTTTAAATCATAATTAAAAGTTTATTATAATTGAATGATAAAAATAGTAAAGAATGTAAATTTAATTTTGTTTATTTTAATATTAAATCGTAGGCGAACTGTGAGGCTTTATTATTTGAGTAAATACAACGAAGAAGAAGTTGTCGAAATAAAAAAAATAAGTCACTAGAATATTGAAGTTAACCATTTCAGAATAATTTAATTCGTTTATTGCCATTAGGGTTGGGAAATAAACAGCCGTATACATAAGTATGTAAATCGAATCAAAATCATAATAGGAGACGAACAAAATATTAGATATGTTTATACTTCTCAACAGTGAATCTGCCGATTTAAGCACACACACACACACACACACACGCACACGCACACGCACACGCACACGCACACGCACACGCACACGCGCGCACACACACACACACACACACACACACACACACACACACACACACACACACACACACAAACGTTGCATGGTGACCACTATTCCTTCAAGCTCCTATTTACACGACTCCTTTACTTTACTACATGTAAAGTCATGACGTATTATGTTGTGACAATTTTTCGTAACGAGCCAGTAATATACTCACAAAATTATTAGCTATGGTTCTAATTATTGATCAAGAAAAGGGTATGTAAGAGGTAGTTTGAAAGTAGCTCCAGTGACAGAAAATATAAAAATAAAAGGTCGAGGTATTTTCAACGTTATGCAATGGTATAATAGCAGGTAACAAGAAGAGTCTTAAGTGTAAATGTGGCAGGTTATAATAAAAGAGATTGTTCGAAGAATATATGGTATGGGCATATTATGAGAATGGTTGAAAGGTGTGTTATTAGTAGTGTTAGATATGAAAGAGAAGGTATGAAAAGGAAGCGGACGGCTGAAAAAAGAGGTGGATGGATTGTATGAAAGGCGATATGGAGCAGAAGAGGCTGTGACAAAGGAAGAATGGAAAGAAAAACATACTACACCTTCTCCAAAATTTTAATTGGAGATGATGATAATGAATCGTATTAATTTTAGCACCTAATTATAAAAAGTGATTTCCATTTCCAATATAATAAATTAAATGACGTCTTCACATTTATGAAAGACGTCAAATAACTGGGACATACATTACATTAAAATTGGCATTTAGGCAATGGTAGAAACAAATGTTAGGTGTTAATTAATTGTTGTAGCGTTACGAAAAAATATGTATATCTTAATTTTAATAAATAGTGGTAAGTATTAAGCTTGACTAATAAATAAATATATGGAAAATATAAAGGAAAACAAGAATCGTCAATTACCAATTTTCTACTAAATACGCTAGCCATAGGTAGTTCGTAATAATGGTGCAAACGAATTAATTAAGTACTCGATTTTAATGAAGTCACGATTGGATATTTTACTCAAGCGATCATTATCATCCAAGTTTTTGTACTTCGACAAACCTATAAGTCCTAACTATTTAATATCGTTATATATATCACAGATCACTATAATTTAGCGACAGCTAGATTGTAATCCCTTCCATTTGTATTTAGAGCCAAATTTGCTCATCCATTTTTCTATATTTATTAAAACGATATACGCATTAACGCAGAATTTGCATATCTAAATTCTAGATATAATAATTATATGGATTTATTAAGAATATAGTGTAGTAACATTACTACACTTTAACCTTAGGTAGGTAGGTAGATTAGTCAAATTAAATTATCGTATTTCACGTCTACTATCAGATTTATTTTTATACATGCACAAATATATGTGTACACAAATAATGTAGTAGGTGGGATGCCAAAATAACTTGTAATTCAACTAGAAACCACATCCGTCGAGGTTTCCTAAATGAGGAGTATGAATTAATAATTAAATATTTAAAACATATCGTATTGTTATCAAATGTTGTTTGTCTTCAACGTCGGATTAAATATCATACTTGAGTTTGTAGTAAACCATATTAATAGTCAGGTATTTAAATATTGTATAGTCCGTAGTGTTTTGGAGTTGCAGATTAAATATTTTTGTACATTGTGTTTTAGTCAACACTTTGTTAGAAACACTTTGCTAGGATAAAACACATAGACCGTGTTTCGAAATTAGAAAAAGTTAACAACGACAAAAGCTTTAAACGGTATACAGTTGTGTTACTTTTAATAAAATGCTATGTTGCCGAAACAACAATTCACATTACTGATTAACTAAGACGAAGCTTCTTAGCAATCCATGGATTCACCGTGCGGGTGCCGGGCCCATCGCGTTGCAAGGAGAGGAGTGCAAGCAGTGCCTGGGACTTGCGACCCAGGAGTAGGTTTAAGGGGCCCCTTTATTATGCGCAAAAACGCTCACCTTCACCCTCCACACTCCTCTCCCTACCTAACCAAATTTGGAAAGAACCTACTAATGCCGCCTTTGAAGTACGTTCTAGAAATGAACCGATGCTTGTTCTAGAAAGGCCAAGATCTTTAAGTAGGTTATAGAGAGATTTTGCTGTTATACCTCTCGCTCCCACTTCTACCGCGTACAAACTAACTATAAATTTATTCCTGATCAGTTCGTTGGTTAGTTCGTAATATTTATTGAGCTTGAATGTGTGATCCCTTGGGATGTTTGTTTCCCAAGGAACAGTAAGCTCCACAAGTATCACGCGCCTCAGATGTTTTGAATACAGGAATAAGTCCGGTCTGGATGACGAAACACCAACATCCCCAGGGATTTTGTAATGCTTTTCATACGTGTCCATCATGAGAATCCAATCAGGAGCCGCGCCTAATATTGAATAAGGCTTCGCTTTTGATTTTTTGGAGGAGCCTTCTTTTACGAATTCTATAGATCGTTCGGTGGTTGTTATACCCTTCCGCGCTCTTGCTACTGAAAGACTAACCGCTTCCCGTATAATTTCTAATACCTTGTCGTGGCGACGCGAGTATTGACCTTTATCTAGAAGTACCCTACACCCTACTAATAGGTGTTTCGCGGTTCCTATTGCCTCCCCACAGATGTTGCAAGACTTTTCGGTGGCTTTGCCCCATCTTACTAAATTACTTTGATCTGGGAGAGTCATTTGGAATGCATTAAGATAGAATTTTAATAATGCTGGGGACCAATCATAAATTAAGGTGCGCCACTTCAAAGCTAGTGGAATACAAAAATCTCCTATGGTCACCCATTCGTTTTGAATTTCTAGGCTCATCGCGTGGAGTCGGTAATTATCGTTTTCGTCTTGTCGAATAAAAGATTTTGTTATGTCTATGTCTTGAACTTTCCTACTTGATCCTAGCCCTACTTTATTTGTTTGAGCACCTATCATAAACTTTTTATGGAATTGAAGTCGTGACTCGAGCCCTGAGGCAACTTTGTCTTTTGGGAGAGAAGTTACAGTATCATCTTTAGATTTTCCGATGATATGTCTTTTGGTAACTCTTAGATGTTTGTAGAGCTCCGATGGTTTCTTTAATTTTAATCCAAAGTTGTTACGGTCTCTAAATAAGGTTGAAGAGTCCGCTGAGTGCGCTAACCCGAGCCATAACTTCAATGTCTTTATGACGCTTGCATCTAACTTTGACAAAAGGGTTTTATTTATATCATACACGAGGAAAGGCCAATTTAGACGTGATGTTAAATAATTATCGTAAATCCAAGCTTTTTTGACGTTACTTATTGGTTGGTTGTCTACCTTTTTGAGATCGTTTAAAAAGCTATCGACTATTACATCCAACGATGGAGTACGGCCTTGGTAATCGATTTTTTTACCTAAAAATTTAAACGGAGCTGCTTCCGTAACCGTACTAACGCACTGACCGCCTATTATAAGACCCGGATCGTAAGAGGTATATTTGGTATTCCGTCTACCCAGACACAGACTAAAACATTTACTTGGTTTTGTCCTCAATCCGCCCGTCCACGTACAGAAATCCTCAACTACATTTAAAAGTACCTGACATTGTTTCGGATTACGTGTCAGTATCGCGAGATCATCTGCAAAAGCTAGTATGGATTCTGTGTATTTGTTGTTGAACTTAAACCGATAGCCCCACTTTTTTTAATTTCTAATTAATTTGTCTATTAAAATACTAATAACTATATTAAATATAATAGGAGAAATACAACAGCCCTGAAATAAACCAACGTTATAATTAAGTGGTTTTGAGTGGTTTTCATTAAAAATTATTGAGAATTTTAATTTTGAATAATATGATGCAATAATGTCGCGAACTACCATAGGAAAGTTATACCATTTAAGCGCGAACATCATTAGTTCATGTCGTACCGACCCAAAGGCGTTTTCTAAGTCTATCCAACAAACCGTAATTTGTCTCTCGCTAGTTCTAGCATCTTTAAGGCTTTCCGATATTAACGTATTATGTTCCAGGCATCCAGAAATTCCGGGCAAAAACCCTTTCTGGTGATTAGGCCTGAAATATCTATTGTTAATCATGAATTGCGTCATTTTAGTTTGTAAAAAAGAGAAAAATATTTTGGAAATTGTATTTGTTAGGGCTATCGGTCTAGTATCCTTGGGATTATTGACAATGTCGTTTTTCGGAATGAGGACAAAAAGGGCTTTTCCGAACGATACCGGTATTTGCTTTCTTGACCAGATTTTACCGAATATATTTAAAAGATGTTTATGGAGCGACGGACATTTTTTGTAAACTATATGTTACTTATAACTATATGTTTTGTAAACTATAACTATATGTCTTTAGAAAATAAACGAATATTCCTTTACTATTATATAAGAGTTAGTATATTTTATAATAATATTTAGTCCGAATAAAATTAATATTATTATATCGATATTAAAAGTTACAATGTGAACGTTTTGGCCGTTTTCTTTCTGCAGACAAAAAATCTGATCTTTTTGTATTTTTTCGGTTTCACGTTAATTAGCACTTTTATTTTTTTCTGCAGATAAGTTTAGGTTGTAAGTAATCCTTACCGAGTAAGATTTTTTTAAAAACACCATACTTTAACATTATTAACTTTTTGTTGGAATTGTTTGTTTATTCTTTGTTCGGGTTTAATCTAAAAACTATTAACTGATTAATGATATACATTTTTATCTAAGAAAGATGTGCTTTTATTTTAAGAATGAACATAGAATAAAGGTAACTAGTTTCAATGATATTACTCTATACGAGTTCAGCGTAAAGAATTCAGTAATTATCAGACATAAATGTGCAATAGTGCGTATTACACATTGCATAAAGTTGTATAGTTTCTTTAGAGCATCATCTCACTCACATATACTATGTCAGGTCAGTCATCCATTATCATAAAGCTTGACTTGACTTGATGCAGATATTTAAATGATGTAATGAAAGTTCGAATTAATAATAAAAAATTTGGGTCATAGTATCCAGTAATTCCAAATTAATAATAACTGAACCTCATTAATGACCACTAACGACCCAATTTATATTTTATATTAAGAAGCAGTCCTAAAAATATTCAACAAATAAACGTTAAAAGAAAATACAAAGTACGTAGTAAAGAGTAAAGCGGTGCTTACACGTACACTTACACTTACGGAGTAAGATCGCTAACGTTACATTATTTTTTATTATTCTCAGTTTTTCAGTGTTCGTGTTACAGCCAAAGTTAAAAGTCAGGTTCATAACCATATGCAGGTAATGTCTATTGTTCGTCATATTATTGCCATGAAATTTAACAATTTCTTTAAGAAAAAATGTTTTAATGATAATAAACTGTTCTTTGGAAAATATTGTTTATTTGTGTTAAACGATGCTTAGCAGTACTTTATTGTGGTGCTTTAAGATTTGCTTTCGATGTTGATCTTGCTAATTTGCTCAGATTTTTATTTTCTAGAAAATTTCCTTGCTAACCTTTTTTTATTTTCTAGAAACTTTCTTTGCGATCCTTATATTAAAAATGTTCTAAAAACAATATAAAATAAATACTTTAAGGTTCTTCCCATACAACAAACTACATTTTTGCTTTTTTTATTAATAAGGGCTTAAGATGCTTGAAATATTCACAGAATATTTAGTGACATACTTACTCATTTAAAAAAGATACTATTGGGGGCAAAAATACTACAACAAACGTCATTTTTTGCTCCCTTTTAATAACCGCAACAGATAGGCGCTTGAAATATTCGCAGAATGTTAAGTTGTATACTCTACTTACTTACATACTTTATTTATAAATTATTAAAATAAAATAAAATAAATATTTAAGGGAGGCTCCCATACCACATACGTTATCTTTTTGATGTTTTTATATATTATTATATATACATAAACACGTACGGAAACATTCCTGTTCGAGTCCGACTTCCAGCACTTGGCATGTTATTTTCCTTTTTATTGACGAATTAACATTTATTGTATTACACTAGCACTAGATTTAAATATATTTAAAAAAAAATAATTATACTAAAAATAAAAAAATATCCGGTTTTTTTTTGTTTTTCGGACTTTTTGGCACCCCTTTGTGGTTAGCGCCTGGAGCATGATGGCACCCCTTGCCCCAAGTAAATAAAGAAAATAAAACGAGAAGAAAAATGTAATTGAAATTTAAGATTTTAACATTCGCCAAGCCCACGCGATGACATATAATATCTCGGGTTTTTTGTAATTAATCTCCGCATATTGCAATATTGGCTTTATTGAAATATTATTTAAACTTTTTTACTTTGACAGCGAATTAATAGTCATGGTAAGATTTTGTTAGGAATATATTTATACATATATTAATTCATTTAACCAGTGGCAATAATAACCAAGAAGATTTTCTTTATATTTTTGAAAAGATAAATATTTAAACAGGTAAATAAATATTCATCCCGATTATGCAACGAATACTGAAAGGAATTTCTTTATAGATTTTCAATATTTAACCATGTTGAAATACCAAAAATGAATGAAATCATATGACACTTAAAATAGATCACTGGACGTCTGTTGTAGTATTTTTGCCCCCAATAGTATCTTTTTTAAATGAGTAAGTATGTCACAAAATATTTTGTGAATATTTCAAGCATCTTAAGCCCTTATTAATAAAAAAAGCAAAAATGTAGTTTGTTGTATGGGAAGAACCTTAAAGTATTTATTTTATATTGTTTTTAGAACATTTTTAATATAAGGATCGCAAAGAAAGTTTCTAGAAAATAAAAAAAGGTTCGCAAGGAAATTTTCTAGAAAATAAAAATCTGAGCAAATTAGCAAGATCAACATCGAAAGCAAATCTTTAAGCAAGTGTCAATATTATTAACCAGTGGTCATTTCTTAAAATTTTTCAATTAACCCTCGTTTAACGGCAACAGAAATACATCATATGCATAAATATCAACTATCTATACTATCTATACAGCCTGTAGACAGACTGACGGACTGTTAGAGATAACGAGGTCTTATCGATGGGGTTTTGTCTTTACCCTTTGGGTACTAGATCCTAATACGGAAAACGAATAGTCTAACTCAAACGTATATTCCTAATAAAATTGGCACGTGTTTTCTACTGGCAGGCTTGACTCGAACTGCGTCTGTCAGCACTTCCTTATGGCATCTACGTTTTGTGGTTACATAAATAATATCCTTTCTTAATTTGTCTGATATAATAATATGTTATAATAAATATTTGTAGTTTATAAAGTACAAATATAATTTCTTGTAGTTTACGCTTATTATTTGCTGCTGGACTTAGGCCTCCGCCAGGGTACGCCATAGGACCCGATCTTTAGGTTAATTTTCCAAATGCTTCTTAGCTAAAATGTACTTTTCTAATGATTTCGCCAACAAAGTTATCATCAAAACTGCAACATTTGCCCTAGGTTAACGTACTCTTAAAAAAAGTTGTCCACTTCGAGGGTTACACCTTCGACAGAAATGGGTTGGGGGATTATGTGTTTATTGAACATGAAATTGGTCTTGTCCAATTTCATTCCGAGCCGAACACGTCTTGAGGTAGCATTGATCTCGTGTAGGTCTCGCAGAGATTCTGCCACTATGACTCTGCCATCTCCAAAGCGGAGATGCGTGAGATATTCACCATTGACATTGATGCTCATTTAATCCCACTGAAATGTCTTAAAAACATCCTTCAGTGCATTAGTGAAAAGTTTCGGGAATATAACGTCACCCTGTCTTACACCTCAAGTCACCTGGATAGGACTTGTTTGGTGGTTCTGTACTTGGATTGACATCGTTGCCATTTGGTAGAGATTTCTCAAAAGTTGAGAGTTATCTTCTGGTCCACCAAAGTCAAACCTTTAGGAAATCCAGCCTGCTTCGGTTGGTGGAATTTGTCAAATATGAATGCCAGACAATGTGTGATGACTCTGGAATACAGCTTATAATTGTGGCTCAGAAGTGTAATTGACCTTGTTAGGGGTAGTCCCATTGGTTATCACTGAGTTAATAACCCTTTTGAGCTGCTCAAGGACTGATTTCTCTACAGCTATAGTTATAGACAGCACAGAACAACACAACTAAAACTTGTTTATCCAATTTCGTAGGTGTATTTCAAGAAAACATTTTTCGCTCGAAATACTCTCATCTAATAAAAAGTAAAACAAAATACTATTGACAAACTTTACAGCTAAGCTTTAAGAGGTAAGCTCTTTAGAACTTTTATACGCCTACAAAGAAAGATTTTCCAAATTAACAGTTTCCAAAGCAGTAAATATTTATTAGAATAGCACTGTAGTGTAACTCCTCACTGTCATATACCATTACTACTTATTCGTTCTAAAAGTTCTGTCTTTTATTTATCCTTTGTTGTACAGTTTTAAAGAACTGAGAATCTGGTTATGTCATTAAATGTCATTAAAAAAGTAAACGATTGCTACTTAGGTCTAACCGAAGAACTTCTTAATAAAAAACTTGGGAATAGTTCCTTAAATATGAATAAATTATAAATATTTCACACTTTCTTTCAAATTAATTTTAAAGTTGTATATTTTCTACTAACACGTTTATTTCACACCATTAAAGTGTTTTGTTCTGCTGAGGTCATTGTAAGTTTTATGCATCAAAAGCTCAAAAATACGATCAGAATTTTACAACCTATAAATCCGAAGTAACATTTACAAGCCAAAAAACTCCAATCTGATTTATTAAGCTCAAAATCTGACATATAAACTTTATGTTTTAAAATAAAACTAATCATACAATTTGGAAAATACACAATTTCGGAGTTTACGACCTTAAATAAGAAAATAAATCAAAAAAACTATTTTAATTATAGTTTTTTTTTATAATGCTTGCCTTACATATCACATACAATTAAAAATTTTAATAAAAATACAACTGAATATGTCCCTTCAAACAGAGTTATAAGTTTTGGTGGATTATAAATGTCGAGTAAGTAATACTCAAATTATTACGAATATATCGATGTTTGACTATTTTTATTTTTATGATTTACTGACCATAAAAATATTGTTATCGACCCAAAAGCAAAATATGGAAATGTAGTTATTAATTTTAGGACAATAATAAATAGCAATAAACGCAAACACATCTCAAAATCTATTGTTCTGAATAATAAAATGTAGACCTAGAATTCTAAAATATTGAATGTACAGACTGGTCTCGTTCCTAATCTATTATATAGGTATTATAGATGATACTAGATAGATAGATAATACTAGCATCTGTCAGCAGCATCAGTCCTGATGTTTATGTATTAATAAATAGCGTATTGTTTTTTATTTTTAAGGATTTGTTGAAAGCTATCCGTGTCTCTCTTTTAATTGTATAGTTCAAAGAGATTTATCGATGTCACCTGACTTTTCCTATTACCTGTTAAGACGATAACGTGTTAATAGATATTTTCAAACATGAATATCATTAGTGGTATCTTTTCAATGTTTATTTATACTGCAAAGGATTTTCGAAAGATGCCTAATAGAGGTTACCACCGTCCTGATAAAGAAGATCACATTTAGAATGCTTAATTAACCGAGGCGGACAGTGATATGGTAGCTCAATTGGTTGGGACGGTTTCCCAGAGATTACGGGTTCGAATCCCTGCCCGTGTCACTTTATTTTTCATTCAATTCGTTACACTAGGGTTAGTTCTATTTATATAAGTGTCGATAAGTAATTAACATTTTATTTTTATAACACATTTAATATTAGATTATTTGTATTTTAGGTTGAGTTTTATGAACTTTTGAGAGATTTTGTATGTATGCTGAAATACATCCAATAGCATTACAGAACAAATAAAATTGGTCCTATTATTCTATAAAATAGGTGACATTTGAAGCGTAATCCAATAAAGAGCAATACAAACTGAACAATGAACATTTGTTTACGAAGCTTTCGTAGCTTTCAGTGTTTTTTTTTATTTTGTTCGAGTTTTTCTAAATGTAGAACAACATTTTTAAATCTAAATTGAGGCCCTAATAGTGTTAAAAGAAGTCTACACATATACAATAAGTTATGTAGAATTGAGAAGTTATAAGTAAAATAAAATGTTGTCCAATTTCTTGTGGCGTTTTCAAAGACATTGCTTGCAGAACTGCCGATAATATTTGTATTATCTATTTGTGACATTACTGATGCTGTATAAGTAGTAATGATAAATCAATGCAGTCCATAGTTTGGGCAGTTTGCACATTGTGGAATGTCAAAATTGCACAATTTGGGGTTCAAAAGATATACGAAAATTTAGAAGACTTAATGTAACTTGACGTCATATATTTGTTTGTGATTTTGTCGTGGAGATGTTAACATGTTTCTTTGGGACTTCGTGACTTGTTAATTTTGTACTCTTAGGTCTTGAATTTCGTCTGTTTTGCTTAAAGAATGAGCTTCTGGCCGGTAGATACGCAAAGGTGTAGATAGGATTTGTTGTATCAAGTTTTTATTATCCTTTTTTTTTTTTTTTTTGTTTTTTGTTTCCGCGGGGAAAATGCTTTACGCACCGTACCCCTGGCCGGGGAAGCGACGGGCGTGTATGGGACTCCCGAAAACGGTGTACCCACTAAAAACCCCGCGGCGCCCCTTCCTCGCCTTATTGGCGGAGTCGTGGGTACGGCTAGCCCTTCAACCACGACCCCGCCGGCGACGGCCCGTCTTTTACACTACGGACCCCACCTGCCCCCCTGGCTGAGTGGGGGGGCCTGTGAGAGCGACCAGGAGCGCCCGGTCGTTCCCACCCGACGCGGGTGGTGCCCTGTTCAATGTGGGCGGGACTGTCTCCACACCCCCTGCCCACTGGCCCCCACCAGGCTGGAGAAATTCGAATTGACGTCTTCTCCGGCCCCTTCGACGTCTGCGGTGCGGGGGCGCAAGGGGATCGTCCATGCGCGCCCGCTCCGCCTCTTCCTTCCGCGACATTACCTCCTCGCAGAAGGAAGCCACCTCCACCCAGACCTCCTCGCTGCCCATCATGGCAGTAACGACCGCAGGCAGCGTTAGGTCCGGGCCTACCGACGCCTGGAGTCGTCGGCGCTGCTTCACCCAGGCTGGACACTCGACCAGGGTGTGCTGCGCCGAATCAACTTGCGCGCCACAGTGGTGGCACGCCGGGGTCTCCACACGCTTTATCCGGTGCAGGAACTTCCCGAAGCAACCATGCCCGGAAAGTACCTGCGACAACCGGTACGTGAGGAAACCGTGCCTCCTATCAGTCCATCCCGTCATGACTGGACCGATGGCGTCCAAACTCCACCGTCCGAATCTGGCTGCGGCCATCTCCGCCATCCATTGGCGGAGAATGTTCTCGCGGGCCGCCAGCCGGACGGCGGCCATCTCCTCTGGTGCGGGGCGCCCTCCCCGCGCCCTCTTGTCTGCCGTCCAGTGATAGACGGCGGATAGCACCTCGGCCTCCAAGTGGCATGGTGGAGTTCCCGCCATGGCCCAAGCTGCACCATGACTCACCGTGGCGAAAGCCTGCGCCACTCTCTGTGCGATGGCCAGTTGCGGCCTACGCAGGTGAGCCTGGTTGTACCCCCCCAGGGCGTCCGCCCATATGGGGAAGCCGTACAAGGCCATGCTCTTCAGCACGCCGGCATAGAGGCGCTGGCATGCTGTGGCTGGCGCTCCCACGTTCGGGAGGAGCCAATTTGGGCTCCACGCCGCCTTTTGGAGGAGCGGTGAAAGTTCACGAAAATGTTCTCGGAACTTCCACCGCCCGTCCAAGGTGAGGCCCAGATATTTCATCGTGGCACTCACCGGCACCCTCTCGACACCCACCATGATATGGGCGTCAGGTGGCGCACCCTGCCGCGGCCCATGAAAGTATAGGGCCGCAGTCTTGGGTAGCGCCACTTTCAACCCCAGCTGCCGGATCCGATCGACAACCAGGGTCCCCCCATTTGACGCCCGGGTAGCTGCCTCCCCAAACGTTCTTCCCCGCGCCGTGACAAGGGTGTCATCCGCATAACATATGACACCCACTCCATCGGGGAGGGCGCCCCGGAGGAGCCAGTCAAAACCGACGTTCCACAGGAGTGGGCCAAGGACCGACCCCTACGGAACACCCAACTGCACCGGCCGCCGCCTCATGCGGCCGTCCCCGCCGACGAACAGGACTTCCCTCTCCCGGAGGTAATCCGCCAGCAGGGCCCGCAAATATGGAGGCACTCCATTGTATTGGAGTGCCTCAGTAATTGTGGCGTGGGGGATGGTGTTGAAGGCATTGGCGATGTCAAACGACACAGCCAACACGCCATGCCCCGCCGCTAGGCGGAGGCGGAGCGCCGCCGAGGAAAACTCCTCCTCCGAGACCGGGACGAAACCGATGTCGGCCGGAGGGCCCACCCGCTGAGGCGGAGCCATCCGAGGAGGGACGAACTCCGTCGATCGGTCCGGAAACAGCCCCCGGACTAACTCAGACAGAGGCGCCGGCTTGAGGGTCTCGACGACGGGGGGGTCGATCAGTCGCAGCTTATTCCGTGCCGCATGATACGGCCTGCCCCAGGGATCTTTATCGAGCCCCCCTAGCATCTCCTCCCTCGCCGCCTTTTTGGCCTCCAGGATTGCCACTTTGAGGACGTGCCGGGCCTCCATATAGGCGGTATAGAGGCGGTCCGCATTGGCGGCATCGCGTTGGCGACAGTGGCGGGCCCTCTCGTGGGACCTCCTCGCGGCCACGCATTTTGCCCGGAGGCTGGGGAGTTCCGCCGACCACCAGTAGACCGCGCGCTTTGGAGGCGGCCGGTGGGACCGAGGCATGCTGGAATCGCACACCTCAGCCGGAGGGCGGCGGCGTCCACGTCCATATTCGGACTTGCAGGCGGAGCGAACCAGTCCTGGATGATCGCCGCTTCCCTGGCCGCGTCGCGGTCTAACCGCGTCAGGGCCCACCGCGGCAAGGACGACCGTTTTCCCAGCCCCCCTGACCGTGGACTCTGGGTGGAGAACTCTATCCGAATGTACCTGTGGTCGGATAGATTCCCCACCAGGTCCACTTTTCACCTGCAGACGTCGGCGGCCAGGGCTGGGGTGGCGAACGAAACGTCCACCACCGAGCTCCCGTTGTGCCGCACGCACGTCTGCACTGCCCCCTTGTTGAGGAGCACTAACCCGTTCGACGCCACCCACGACTCGAGAGCCGAGCCGCAGGCGTTTGTCTTCTTGCACCCCCAGGCCGCAGATCTGGCATTTAAATCGCCCAAAACTGCGACCTTGCTCCTCCCTATACGCGCAATCGCCGCGTTCAGAGATTGGAGATATCTCTCAAACTCCAACCGCGGGCGACTTGGGGGAAAGTAGACGCCCAGGAGAGCGGCATCCCCCCCCCGCGGCGGCTACGTATCCATGTCCCCTCTCGATGAGCGAGAGGGGAGGGGAGTCCGTGGAGGGTCGCGGCGCGATGGCCACCCTGCCGGTATTGTCTTGCAGCCAGCTGGCTGCGATGTAGTAAGGCTCGGCGACCACTGCAAGATCCCCCAACCACTCAGCTAGCATCTGACTCATGAGGTCCTGTGCCGCTATGCAGTGCTTGAGGTTAATCTGCATTATTGTGCGATGTCCCGGTCCTGACATTATTAGGACATCGCACCGTCAGAGGAGCCCGGTGGAACCTGGGCATCCGCAAGGGCTGGCCGCACTGTAGCCTGCTCCCTGCCCTTCCTGGCGGGGGGGTGGTATTTAGCCCCCCCCATGACGTGGCCCGCCGGCCTTCCGCTGGTCGAGCACACAGCGCAGTGGGGGTCCTTTGCGCAGGCGGCCTGCTTGTGGCCAGGCTGCCCGCACCGGAAGCACAGGTAGGACCTGTCCACCGGCGATGGGCAGCACGGCCGAGCGTGCCCGGGCAGGAAGCACCGGAAGCAGCGCCTCGGCTGTTCCTCTGCCGCCCGGACCACGGCCGAGCTGAAACCAATGAGAAGCCGCCCCTTCTTAAGGACGGCCTCGGCGGCCACAGCGGGGCACTGCAGCCGGACGTGGCCCATACCCCTGCTACCCGGTCGGATTTCACCAGCCCTGACGTCCGCGACGCCACAACCCCCCGCCGCCGCTACGGCGCTACGGCGGCGGCTACCTCGTCCTTAGTGACGGAGTCGTCCAGCTCCATCAGTACCAAGGACGAGGTCTTAACCGGCCTCGTGACCTTGGCGACATTCGATATGGCCTCTGCCATCTTGGCGGAGATGGCGTCGGCCTGCTGGTGCCGGTCGGCCCCTGGGAACTCGAAAATCCGAGCTCCCGTCTGGGTTTTCCGGCACGACACCCGCTCGATCCCCATCTCGGCCGGGCGGACCGTTTGTCGGGCTTTTAAAAAGACCGACTCGTAGGTTTCGCCCGCGGCCGCGGCCTCCTGAGAGATGGTGACGACCACGGCAGCTGTTTTCGTGGCCGTCTTCTTTTTCCGGCCTTTCTTCGAGGCCGGAACGGGGGCTGCCTTATTGGCAGGCCCCTTATGCGCCGCTGAGGAAGAAAACGGCTAAGACGCCTTCTTCTTCTTCCCCCTTCCTTTTCACTTGCGTCCACTCATTGGCCGCGGTGGCCGAGGGCAGCATCGGGTCCTCTTGCGAGGGCAACCCGATCTCCATCGGCTCAAGCCCGGAGGGCCCAGCGACCGGGACCATCGGGACGGGAGCCGAGGCAACCGGGGCAATCGGAGTGGCCTGCTTTTTGGCCCCTTTCTTCTTTTTTGCCGCCGTAGCGGCGAAAGTTGGAGCAGGCGCTGGGGCCGACACCGAGGTCGGCGCCTCAGAGCGCCTGGCAGCCGCAAGCGGCGGCCGAACAGTCTTTGCGGGGAGGAGGCGGTCCTCCAACGTCGCTAGGCAGGCGCGAGTGAAGGCGCGCTCCTCCTGCGTGATTCCGCGCAGCGCCTCCCGCAGCTCCTGGGACGTCGTTGCCTTCCCCTTTTGGGGCTGGCGGAGCCCCTTTAGTTCCTCCCGGAGGGCCGCGATCTCGAGGCTTTGGCCAGTGACCTGTGCCTCAAGTCGCTGGACCTCACCAGAGGCGCTCTGGTTCATCGCATCCGCCACAATCTCCCGAAGCGCTACCGCCGACGCCTTCAAGACCGCCTGGCATGCCTTCGGCAGCTTCGAAGATTGGGTGGCCACGGTTATAATGGTGTCCACCTCCACCTGAGCCTGTTTACTTAAGAGGCAGACCAGCCTCTCCATTTCCATTTTGGCGGCTTGGGTATTCCTAGCCGCCAAAAACCTGGCGCGCGCCTCTTTGGCGTGCTTACGCCTTTTGCCAATATTTCGGCTTCCCTTGCTCTGGCCGCAGCTGGATCAGGAGACGCCGACACGGCACGACGGCCACCTGCCGGGGTGCGCCCACTACCACGACCGCAGCCGCGCTTGGACTTCGCCGCCTTGGTTGTCGAAGAGCTCGACGACCCGGATACACGAGCCCGCAGGCGTTTGCGCGTGTACATGTTCGACACGTCGCTGGCCACCGTCGAGTCCGTCATCTCTTCTTCCGTAAGGTCGCTTGGCCTCACGAAAATAGGCGATACGGTTCCGCTCCTAGGCGGCACTAAAACTGGTCCTGAGAAGGGCCGTTAGGTTGGCCCTGAGAAGGGCCGTTAGGTTGGCCCTGAGAAGGGCCGTTAGGTTGGCCCTGAAAAGGGCCGTGCGGAGTCCCGGGGGACACGGGATTCACCTCACTATTCATATCTATAACTCCAATTCCACACAGTATTGTTTCTTGAGATTTTGCTCCACTACTGGCCACTGCGTTACCGCGCACCAAGTAGGGATTTCCAGGGCAGACGACGAGGACGTACTCAAAAACACTGTGGGGACTGCCCCAGTTTTTATTATCCTTGGGTATACATTTAGGGGTTTTTTCTATATGTTTCTAGTTTTCCCAATTTATTTCCACGAGTAGGGTGGATGTAAAATGTAAAAACGACGCCCATTCTCTTGATGGGCGCGATAGGCGTTGGACTGGGCCCTCGCAGTTAGCGTTAGACTAGCCTCCCACCAGCCATGCATTCCTAGGGCACCATCCCTGATTAGGCTTGTAAAGCCTGTTTGTCGTATAAGTTTACCGCCGCCCGACGCTCGGCGTTGTAGCTTATTTGGTACCACCCGGGGAGCACATCTTAGGCAGAGAAAGAAAATTCCTACTTACGCAAGCTAGTCTACCCCTCAAAATCAAGATTAATTCAACAGTAATCACCAGAAAACGACCTCCACAATAAGGTCAAATATAAACAGGTTCCATCGCCAAACGTTTAAACATACCCCTGGGTATTTATCCTGTCAATATATACCAAACCGAAGACAGACAAATTGCTACTATTTGAAATCTTAATCAAATGAAAGCAGTTTTCAGCACAATATCACTAAACTGATTTTCTATATTTAAATACCTTTATAATTTATATAAATATAAATAAGATTAACATAGCTGTATGTTTAAAGAAATTTTCAAACTTTACCTTTACAATTATAATCAACCTAATTCTTACTCGGTTTACAATTCATAGCATTTTTACATGCATATATTCTAATATATTCAATTTTATTATGCTTAAATTTCAATAAATTTTTCTGAATCATGTTTCTAATTGTATTACAAGTTATATTTTCTTCTTATTAATTTAGCTATTTTCGACAAGAAGGGTCTCTTCGTTCTATTATGTTAAATATAAAAAGGTTATCTTAAGAACCATTAAGAATATTTTTTACAGAATAAATCATATTTTTGATAGTGCAGTAAATGGAAATAATGATTTTGTTGTTCTTTTTATTACAAGTATTTATTGAACTTAGCGCAAAATATTTGTATTGATTTAATTAATTGAAAAATCAAAAGTGTTTTTTGTGCTAATAACAATATCTAAACATGAACTGTCTTGAAATTAAATAATACGTGTTTATTAGTGACAAAAATATATGTACCGACATTTGGCCATGATCAGGTTTAATTTAATTGGAGTGGTGGTCACTGCACTACTTTTTGATATATTTTTATTTCGTCATACCTATTCCATAAAATATTTGTGCCTTCTATATTCTTTCTTAACAAACTATTTAAGACTTTTCAAAAACATTACAAACTCTCTTTTCTCGTGTCATTCATACTCAGATGATCTCTGTTTTCAGTATTTAGATTCTAAAGAGGAATCTCTTAACGAATTCTCTTTTAACTCATCAAGATTATAGACTAATCTGTACTGAACAAACAAAACATCTACTACACATATGTAAATTTAATTGCTATTTTAACAATTAAAACAAGACCATTTCTGGAAATCGAAAAGTGTTTTATTTTTAAGATATTGTAGAAATAATAAAAATACTGCTATTCTTTTAGCTTAGGGATTTTAGAAGAATCTATTTCATTTGACATGACAAAGCCTTTTTCTGAGAAGAATGAGGTCACTTACTAAGCTGCGATTTGACATGTGAATATCCTCTTTAAAGAAATTCAAAGACGTGAAGTTTATCTCTCTATTTACTGTAAAGTGAGTAATAAATGGTAGTAACTAGCAATCCTATTTTATAAATATATTTATATATATGTTTTTAAATGATGGTTGTTTTATTGTGATATAAAGTCTATATAAAGTCTGTATACTTTGAAAATAAGTCTTTAAATTAACTAGTAAGGTAAATTTAAGTCGCAAATTCTGATACTTATATGAAAATAAACACTGAACTATCATAATAAATGTCTTCACTTATAAATGTTTACTTTTACAAAATTATAATTGTAATAGCATATGGTTAAGACTACGTCTTATGGTTAAGAATACGTTTTAGTCATCGCTTGTTCTTACTAAAAAGCGATGAGTGCATTATAATGAACTACAGCTGTCCAGACCCATTTGTGTTTTCATACAAGTTTAGACACGTCACAAACCATCAAAGTCCATATTCAGAATAATAGAAAAAAAACTCTTCAGTTTGTTTGAACAGAAAGTGCATTTCAAACTGAAGTTTTTCACTTACTCGATATCGAAAGCATAACCAAGTAATGAGCAGTGTGTTGCTAACAATATTGAAAACTTTTGCCAATTAGGTAAAATATATATTTTAATTTAAAAAATATATAATTCTTAATAAAAGTACTTAGATTAGATTAGGTTTAATTTTGTCAACTAAAACCATCAGTGTTCAGTTGTATTTTTATTTTCCTGAAACATATTTATATTATATCATACGGTACAACCAACTAACAATACAATAAAAGTTCTAAATAGTTTATGTTATTCGATACATATTTTAATCTATTACATATTAATCGATAAGAAACTGTGGGTATTTGTTATTCGGCTCTCTCACTCCGGTAAGTGAAACGGTTATGAAACTAATCTATAACAGCTACGTTACGGATTGGAACTGTAAGGATTATGATTATATATTTTTAATTGATCTAATTCGCGTATAATTGGATTTCTTTTTTATATAATGAAGAATAAATTTAACCCGGAGACGTTTCGGATGCTTTGCGTACGAAAATGCATTGTTGGAGGTAGATGACTAATTAACTGACTCACTGACAGACACCTACAGTCTTGTCTGCCCGTGAACACGATTAGTGCAAAGAATTTAAATGTCGGGTTAAATTTAGAGCTTATAATGTTAAATTTGAATCCAGTTATACAAAGATTGATTCATAATATAATAACTTTGTTTTAATGTACTCGGGGAAATTTAAGAAAATACCATATCTCTTTGCCATTGGAAGCCATTGTATTATTGTGTGTCTAACACTATTACAAGTACACCCTTTTATTTATACATTCTTTAGATATCTTTGCTCTTCGGAGATTTCATGGAAATAACATATGAGAAAGAATCTCAATAGAAGTCGTGTTCATCCACGTGGAATTTCCTACATCGTTTCCACACATCGTTACTCGTCTCACACCATATAGATATAGTGGAAGTATACCGATAAGTAATCATTATCACTTAGAATTTCTATCCTTTTCTTAATTAAGATAAAATCTATTAAGACTTCCGATATCATAATGTGAAAATTTGAGTCTAAAACGAACGGACAGTTTTATTTTATACGGACTCTTGGGAAATTAGAACGCGCTGTTATTAATATTGTCAGTAAAATAAGATTTATTATATTCCTTCATAAGATAGAATACTTTTAACACCCAAAATAACACAAGTAAAATATACATAATTAACGATGTATAATTTTTAATGAACAAAGTTTTTTTTGAACTACACTTAGATCGTAGTAGCTAGTATCAGGTTCTGGTAATCTATAAGAGATTTTGTTTCTTGTTCTCTCTCGTGGGAACTAATACCGCCTAGATTAATGTTGTTTTGAATATTTTTATTTACAATGTTTTCAAAGCAATTTATTAAAGGATTTCTGATAAAAACATGTAACAGATAGGTACATACAAAATTTTTATGTATTCGTTGTTACATTTTTTCTAACCATATGTTAAATTTTATTCTACCTACAAAACAAAACTTCAATACGGAATAGTGCGTAAATATAAACAAATAATTTATAATGGCCCAAAATAAATTACATCTCTTCAGGACATTGACTTATGACCAGTCAATTTAGACACGCATCCATGGGGTACACCTCTTAGAGTGATAAGTGAATGAATGACTGCCGTGCAAAAAACAAGCAAACAACAAAGCAACAACAAAACTATTAATATAGATCGGAAATATTTGGTGCAACTAACAAATAGTATTCTTTTTTTATTTTATTTTTTTTATTTAAGAGGAGGCCAAACGAGCTGGCGGGTCACAGATGACTTGTGATCACCGCCGCCCATGAACTCTTGCAACATCCGAGGATTTACAAGAGTGTTGCCGGCCATGTAGGTAGGAGTAAACGCCTTTTTTGAAGGTATCCATGTCGTACCGATCTGGAAATACCACCGAATGGAACGACGTAACGTTCCACAAGCGAGTGGAACGTGGAAAAAATGTCCTTGAAAACCGCACAGTAGAGGATCGCCACGCATCCAGGTGGTAAGGATGATATGGGAGGCGATGGCGCGCTGTGCGGTGATGAAATTCGGCGGCAGGCATCAGATCGAATAGTTCTTCGAAACATTCCCCGTTGTAAATGCGGTAGAAGACGCACAAAGAAGCCACGTCTCTACGCAATGCCAAAGAGTCCAGCCGTTCGCAGAGCACCGGGTCCCCGACAATCCGAACGGCTCTCCGTTGTACGCGGTCAAATGGTAGAAGCTGATATTGGGGTGATCCGGACCAGAGATGAGAACAGTACTCCATGTGTGGCCGGACCTGCGCCTTATAAAGCGCAAGTCTTTGGCCAGGTTTGAAATACTGCCTCGCTCTATTAATCACTCCTAATTTCTTCGAGGCCAACTTGGCCTTGCTCTCCAGATGACCACAAAACTGACAATCGCTCGAAATGTCGAGACCCAGTATTCTGATACTTGGCGAGGCAATGAGGGGAGTGCTCTCGAATAGCGGTGATACGACAAATGGGGTTTTCTTAGTGGTAAACGCGCAAACTTGTGTCTTCAGGGGATTGAACTGTACGTGGTTCAGTTTACCTCACTCAGAGATCAGCCCCAAGGAAGTCTCTATAGAAGACACAATTTTCTTTCGGCACTCGTCGACGTTTTCCCGAGAGAGACCTGCACGGCCGGAATATACCACATCCCCAGTGCTGTCATCCGCATAACAATGTATGTTGGAGATATCCAGCATATCATTGATGTGCAGGAGGAACAGAGTTGGGGATAGCACGCAGCCTTGGGGTACACCAGCGTTCACGGGTTTAGGGTCCGAGCAAAAACCATCGATAACGACCTGTATGCTCCGCCCAGTGAGGAAGCTGGTGATCCACTTGCATAAACTCTTGGGAAGCCCATAGGAAGGTAGCTTCGAAAGAAGCCCCCTGTGCCATACACGATCGAAGGCTTTCGCCATATCCAGACTAACTGCCAGACCCTCTCCCTTGCTTTCAATAATAACAGCTCCCCAACGGTGTATAAGATACAACAGAAGATCACCAGCCGATCGACCATGGCGAAAGCCATATTGCCGGTCATTGACCAACTGGTGATCCTCGAGGTAGGTTTGGAGCTGTTTATTGATAATGCTCTCCATTACTTTGGAGAGAAGAGAGGTAATGGCGATAGGTCTGTAGTTAGCTGGGTCCGAGCTATCGCCTTTTTTAGGAATCGGATGGACAAGGGCACGCTTCCATGAGACCGGGACTACGCCTTTCATGTAAGAGTACCGAAATAGACGCGTTAGCACTGGTTTCAACTCAGGGGCACACGTTCGTAGCACAACTGGAGAGATACCATCTGGCCCACTCGACTTATGAACTTCCAAGGAAAGGAGGGTTTTTCGGATGAGTTTTTGCCGAAAAACTATTTCCGGCATAAAGCTCGGACACCCCGGGATGATAGGCGGTGCCCTCCTCTGGTCGTCCAAAGTCGAGTTTGAGGCAAAAAGAGTGCCCAAGAGATCGGCTTTCTCTTTTGCCGTGTGGGCCAAAGAGTCGTTCCCAGTGTGTAATGGCGGCAGGGATGGGCGACAGAAGTTTCCCAGACTGGCTTTGGAAAGCGCCCAGAACTTGCGCGTGCCAGGTGGGTACTTTGCCAACTGATCCCCGATTTTGACGACATGCTTGAACTTTGCTCTAGCGATTTTTCGTTTGAAGAATCTGGAGGCACGATTATATTTCCTCTTCAAAACTCTAGAGTTCGGATCCTTAGTGACTAACGCATTAGCCCAAGCCTGATAAGCCTGCCGTTTGTCAGCTGCTGCAGCCCTGACAGACGCATCAAACCAAGGCCGCGATCTGCCACCAAGTGGTACCACAGAGCTTGGTACAAATAGTTCAATGCCCTGAAGTGTCACATCAGCTACAGCCGCAGCGCAGTCACTAGGATCATTGGAAGGGAAACAAATCGGCCCCCATGGGTAGGATGCAAAAAAGGATCGCATTCCAGTATTCATAGTGCCAAACGCGTCGAGTCGCAGGTCTTGTGCGAGCTGGGCGTTCCATGGGCACTATACTCCGTACCAAGCAATGATCAGAGGACCCTAAGGGAGCCTCGACAGTGACTTGGTACTTTCCGGGATGTGTAGTCAGCAGAAGATCCAACAAAGAGGGTATATGGCTGTCCACGTCCGGTAGACGAGTGTGCATCTTTACCAATTGTGACAGACCATTTGCCAGAGCAAAGTCAAACACAGATCTCCCCGCGTAGTTGGTGGCACGTGACCCTAGCCTTCCGGATTCTCTCACTCACCGACGAAACATAACCAAATGAATTTGGTTACTACACGTCGGTCTTCTGTGAGAGGGTGGTCCTTCCCCGGTCGAGCCAGCCAATGTAATGTAATGTTAATATTATTATTATTGACTTTATAAGCATTAATTACTTTATATACTGATGTAATTAAGCAAATCGTTTCGAAATGTAATTAGTACATTTAAGTTAATTTATATAAATCACTTTATACAACCGTGTAATATTTTTAAGTTTTCGTTATTGTCAACGATTCTCTGTTGCAATTTTTATTATACGAATTAACACGTCTATATAAACGAATAGTTTTACTTTTAGGCCCGTCTTTAATTTTACATATGTTCAGCTCCGACGGATGTTGTTACTAAACATGATACCATTACTGTTCTGTAATGGTTTCAGTTATTTACTAAGTTACTAATTATGAAATACGGCATCTATACGTAATGTACCTTCCTATGTTTAATATTAACATTTCATTTTAAAGTAGACTAATTGCGTATAAAAAAGAAAAAGAAAAGGAACTTCCTATATAGTGAATTTGCATAAAATATCTACAAACGAAATCATAGTCCACGTGGACTGTAAAAATAATATATATAATGGTTTATATAACTACCTGTGACCCGTGACTTCAGAAACTCTTTATAAAGAGTTATTGGAGAAAAATTTTGAAGTGTATGAATAAAAAGTAACAAACATCCATCCATTCAAACATCACAGTTTTCGCACATATAATATTATTATAGATTAGAAAGTGTGTGATTATGAATAGTGTATTTTACCAATATAAATAATAAGAAAAAACAACTACTTGAAGTGTATGTTATTATTATTATTATATAAAAATTTGTTTTTTTTTATTATTCAAGACACCGTTTTTTAATAAAAGCTTGTTTATTTATTTTCTACTTACATTTATCTCTGTACCTTGATATATATTTATATTTCAAGTAAGAGACATAAATTTTATATATTTCCATTATATATTATATTAACCTACGAATTTTTAACCTGACATCTAAATTTCGCCTTTTACGTGCACTGCAAAACTGAGAGCAATAAAAATAATGTTATGTTAGCGTTCTTACTCAGTAAACGTGTAAGCATCGTTTTACTGTGTGTTTTCTTCTTACATTTGTATGTAATATCTTTTTTAAGGTTTTTAGGTTTGCTTTAATTAGATTGGGTTCTTATTGTTTTTAGTGGACGGTATAACTCAAATTTATTAATAATGTTCTAACGTCCATTTAAAATTGAAATATATACAAAAATAGTTACAGCCATGTTAAGCTTATTCAAATTTATATAAATCTAGAATGAAAAAAAACCGATACGGGTAGGAATTCGAACCCGCCTCCTCTGAGAAACCATCCCGTCTCTCTACCAATTGAGCTACGGTTTATTTTTCATTCTATATTTATATAGATAGTCATTTGTTTTAGATATTATTTTTATCAAACAGGTTTAAATAGCTATAGAATGTAAAAAGCATTCCTATTTCAGAAAATAATTATTATAACTGACCGATTTTTTTTAAGCATTATTCTGTAAAGAAGCAATACACGTTATGTGGCAGTGGGCTTTTATCCAATAATTACTGAAGCAGTCCTCAAGCAGAACTCGTCAAGATTTAGTGCACTTCTATCTCGACTGCAGCCATGAGAATATTATAACGATCTGCCGCTGTCCAGACACTTTTGAACTTTCGTCCAAACTTAAGTTTCAAACGTCATAATAATCGTTAAGCTTGCTAAGCTTAATTAAATAATTGTCCAGCATGTACAGAAATGTATAAAAATAAACTGAAATTTAAACAAAAATGCCGAATCGTTTAAATATTTACTTGGAATGGTTGACATTCTAAGCAAAAGTAAATATTGAGCAATACTGACTATTGTTGAATTGTACGAAATTTATATTTGTGTTGCTTATATAATATTGAATGCTTGAATGTTGCCGGAATGTTTTAGCCATTAAAGCAGTTTCATTTTTAAGTTTTCGTATTCGTACTCGTACTTCAGAATAGAAGTAGGTTCCTATCTATCTCCGTTCTCGTTTCCTTATTTCTATATACATATTTAATCAATTTAACATTATACCTTCCATCACTGTGAGAAAAAAAAAATAATAAATAAATAAAAAAAAAAAAAAATAGTAAAAATAAATAAATAAATAGAATAAAGAATAAATTTATAGTTAATTTGTACGCGGAAATGGGAGCGAGAGGTATAACAGCAAAAGCTCTCTATAGCCTACTTAAAGACCTTGGCCTTTCTAGAACAAGCACCGGTTCATCCCGAAGTACACCTGTGCACTAACCCCTCATTGGCTGGGGCACATTTTAGTATCCCACTCCAAACATTCTCTTCATTTATTAGTCTCTCAAAATAAGATTTCCCTTTCTTTTTAATTTCCTCATCATTCGTTAGCACCTTTCCTACTTCTTCTATTATACATTTAACATGAGCTATGTCTCTATTATTGTTTCCTCTTTCTTTAGTTATTTTAAACAGATGTTTTTGTCCATGCGGGCTTTAATGTGTATGATACAGTTTATCCTGCACCTTTGCTCTAACAGCTGTATAAATCCGTTTTGCTTCCCTTTCATGCACCGCGTATGCTGAGTCTGCACTCACCTTCTGTTCTTTATCTCGATCATCTATACACTGCCACTCTTTAAAAGCATTTTGCACCTCATCATTCCACCGCCACGTCCTATTCTAATCCGGGAACCAGCACGGTTTTTTTATATTATCTGCAATCCAATGCAATAAAAAATAAAAGATATCCTAATAAGAATCGTGGTATTTTTATCCAGGTATGATTGCCCGATTGTAATACTTTATAATCGAGTCTGTTAATAATTAGTTCTTAATTCGAAACCTAATATGTAGGTTACTTGTATCCTCTGATATTACCAGAGATCGTAGATGGCATTAATCACTTAGGTACCACCGAGTAAGAGTATCTAAGTGCATCTGAGTTCAGTTGTATACATTTGTATTGCAGACATGTGTATTCCATTGCACCGTAGAACTAATTAAGCTAAGCTCCATCTACTAGTACACTGAGCTTGTTCCGTGATGATTCTCGAGAATGCTTGTTAAGTCAGTGCACTATTTGGAATGTATGTCAAAATTTTCCAAGATATTGGAAGATAACATTCTAGTTTCTACGTTTCTAGGTTACTTTAATTCATTTTTATTGTATTTGTTATTATGTAAATTGTATATTTTGAATGAAATACGTCAAATGTGAACAAAAATAAAATTTATTGGTACCATATTAGCGGTGTGTTCGTTTTAATAGTATTCTAATAACATTTAAAATGTAATCAACATCCAACCGATTTTAACGACTCACGTAACTGAAAACGTCACGGCATTCATTACAACGGTATCATTTGATTGTCTAAGTATTGCTACATAAAATCTACTCTTGGATGATAATGATCGCTTGAATGAAGTTTCCAATCATAACTCTTTAAAATGGGGCTATATCCTTTTATCGAGGTTATTGATTGCGTGGTTTTTTTTTATTATTTATTATTTATTATTTCTAATTACAAATGTATGTTTCAGCATATTCTTTCTGTTACAAAATGGACTGTTGGAAACGGAAACGTGTTTTTAAAATTTAAAATGTATAGTTTAACTTAAGCTATAAGATTTAAATATAGTGTTTCATCCGAGATCAACTTCCAAATAATATCTTATCATGTACTTCCTTTTCAATAGCATTAATAATAATTATGTATTCGTTTTTTTTAATAAGGTAAAATAAGTGGTAACTTATTAGCATTATAGCACAAATAATACTTAACTTCTTACATATTCATTTTCTAATCAATAGGAACCATAGAAAAATAATTAAAGATGCGTATGAATTACTTGCCTTATAGCCACTTATGTTAATTAAACACAATGTAATAGGATATTTAATTAAGTGATTTAAACTAATCGCTTAAATACAGTCTTTTACGTATAGTATAAAAACCTGAAATATATTCTATATTTCTTTTTTAAATATAAATTTCAAAACATGAAGTGTGTATTTGTTACCAAGCGCTAGATTTTCTGTTGAATAATATTACTTACATAAACTTATATTATAATTAATTATTTGTATATGATAAAGAGATTTATTGTTACAGCTATTTATTTCCCAACCCTTATAGAAGTAAGTAATTAAAATGATCCTGTAATAGTTAACTTCAAGCCAATTGCAAACTGCCAATTAATATTCTCCTTGAGTTTGCTGATTTCGAGAACTTCTTCTCCGTGGTGTTGACTCGCGTTATAATAATGCCACAAAGTTCGGTTATGACTTAATGTTAAAACTAACAAAATTTAACTTATAAATTATTTACCAAATGTAAGTTTTCAGAGTAGCAATCCATTAAATGTAGGTTTCTATAATAACGGTTAAATACGGTTAGTTGGATAAGAAAATTATATTTAAAAACAATAAACGCCTTGAGGCAGAAATACTTTTCACCCGATGTCGAAATAATTGATCGGAGCAGTTTTTTTCATTTGATCATTTTTATATTAGTAATTCTTAATAAATAGTAAATTATGACTTTATATACTGACTACTTATAACTTAAGCTATAAATTTTAATGGGGATTAATTTTGATGCATTTGTTTTGTCTTTAGAACCAATATCCATAAGTATTAAAAATATTGTATTTAAATTAAAACTATTATAAGCTACTGTATTTTTACTGTTCTAAAGGCGAAGAAAAATCCAGTGGCACGGACAGTCGTCTAAAAGATTTTATTTTATCCCTTTGAAATAGTCCTTTTTTGTAGATGAAATGTACTTTATGTCCTTTAAGTCTTTTACCGTTCTTCTAGCAATCTGTGTGCGAAGTTTCATGTTAATAAGACGTAAAGAGTAACAAACAAACAGAGGCACATTCTCCTTTATCATTTTTTAAAAACAATTCCAATGTTAGAGTTTTTATAATCTATGTCGTGAGAGGTTTCACAAAAATAAATAACGCATAAGAAGTACACACAGACTCGGAATAACCGTGTACAGAAAAATACGCTTCGATTTGAGTACCTATTGGTCTAGTCACTAGACTAGACTAGACTAGACTAGACTCTAGTGGTTAGTGACATTGCTGATGGCTGCCGTCTGTTCTCCCGTTATATATAACGGAAATTGTTTCTCAAATAAGTAACTGTTTCTTATATTTCGTGGTAACCTAAGTATTACTCGATGTAAAGAAAAAGATTAAAAGTAACCAAAACATTTTTCAATACCTAAATATCAAGTTGATGAAAATCCGTTAAGTAGTTTTATGTGAAAAGCACTATTAAAGAGCCAAAATAAGCTATTATTATTTTGTATGGATTATTTAACACCCAAACAATAACATCACAAATACACAGGAAATAAAAACAACTTACAATTTATATAAATATGAAATAAACATGAAATGGATATGAAAATAGGCCGTATCGTCTTTTCATCATAAATACTATTATGGGAAACAGATAAAAAGATTGGTCCTTTCTAAGTAGAATATTTGAAACCTTTTATATTTTGGTTGATTCTCAACTGATACTCGTATTAGGGCAATAAAAGTAGCAAAGACTAGGTATATAAATTTATGTCTGAATCTTGTGATGTAAGATAATGTACGTACACAATACGTGACTTGCGTATCTCTTTGAATTTTTAAATAACATCTCAGATCAACTTAAAAACATTATTTTATAGCACGTTATTATATTTTCTTGCCAGTTAAACCACTATATTCCATTACTCAGTGAAATCCTGTTTAATATTGCTTTTTCATTTTCAAGATGAGACTACGTAAAAACAGATCACTTTTTTATTATAATAATCTATTATCTAAAATAAATTACTATTTACTGTTTAACTAGCTTTGTAAATAATAGAAATAAAACTTTAATTATTTGCGTATAACACAAACTCCACATTCGATGTGTGGAACTAGAAACCAACTTATAAACAATATTCTCCTCATTCCCATAATATAATGATACGAAATCGAAATTAGTAGAAGCAACCAACGCCAGAATCTATACTAATATAGTTACATTGATACTTTATTTTTATTTTGGATATTTTGTTAGAAAGCCATGATATACGAAACTACCAGTCGGGTTTGAATATTTTTTTTATATGTAATTATAGTTACGGATTTAACTAGTAGTTTCCAATGTCTAATGCATTTCTGTAATTCATTCAGATGGAGTCACGGCAAGGAATAGGTTTGGAACCAGTACAAGAACGTTAGAATTATGTTTGAAAACCCTAAAATCCTACCTATATTAATAATAATTGGCTTCATGTGATAAGTATTACTGTTACTATTATTAATTTATTATTACTTTTAGTTTCTATAACATTTGGTTACTCAAAAATATTTAGTTACATTATTACAAGTAATAATAAATCAATGTTCAAAATATTAAAATAATTTAAAAATACCATAATGAAGTGGTTATTTCAATATTCATTGATAAATCATTTGTTCGAAAGCAATAATTATCGAATTAAAAATGTTTATGGGAAGGAAATTTTATTTGCTTACAAAAAAAAACATTAATTGTCTTGAAACTAAGCGCTATAGGTAACAATGTTTACATTTTGTTGGTTGATCTAAGAATATCAAGAATATAAAACTATTATTGATTAGTAATGTTCATTAATTCAACCACAAAACATATAATATCGTAGAAATGTTATCTGATATTGTGTTTTAATATATATTTTAGTAAATAGAGTAAACCATAACAATCTTTCCCAGAATATTTGATTTTCCAGCTTTTCCTTGTTTTAATGTTTTTATTTCAATTTTGAATAGCAAAGGTTTAATTCTACAAACAAATGGAGTCTCTTGTTAGTGAACCCAATCAGCAGAATTTATTCGCTTTCCTTCTTTCACAATGCCGAATATAATGCTGCAAAATACAATGATATGGTTTGATGTTTTAAGTACCTCATAATCTATATGTTTTCGGTTTGATTATCACTATAGTAATACTTATAAATACTGACAATCTCAGAACTGTAATTTGAAGTCTGCGTCATCTTTCTCTTTATCTATTCTACTTTGAAAGTAGATATAAAATCTAAAATTATTACTTATAAATGTAACATATATAAAAATAACTACGTTAGAAAAAACCGACTTTAAAATTAAAAGTAAAAAATAATGAAGATTTAATATTTATTATATACTACCTATTATTTATGTCATATTTACTAAAAGGATTGAAGTCGGTGGCAAGCCATTTAGTATAGGAATTCGGTTGAATACATTTTTGTAATTATTTATTTTTTTGTTTTTTTTTTCACTATTCTTCGTTTTGATTTCGCTACTTGTAATAATAACATTTAATTGCTTTTTATTATGATTATTTACGTTTCTTAATCATTAACGTAAGTATTTCATTGTATTAATTTGCTCATATTCATTTAAGTGGTTAAATATAATTATTTGTTTAAGGCTTTGCACCGACTTTAACTGTTAGTAAATAGGACATATAAATAATAGGTAGTATATAATAAATATTAAATCTTCATTATTTTTTATTTTTTAGTTTAAAAGTCGGTTTTTTTAACGTAGATACTTTTATTTAATACTTTTTAGTTTATTGCTACATTATCAATTAGCCATGGGTAGACCTACAAAAGGTGCTGCACGTCTTAAAAAACGCAGATCTCAAGAAATGCAAACCGATAAAAGTAGTCGTCTCCGTAAAAATGCTCTTCGAAACTCAATTTCACGTTCTTGTGAGACTATTGAAGATCGTGAAAAACGTTGGTTGGCCTCATGGCCATGTATGAAATCATATATGAAGGCATATATGAAATCACGATTACGTCAAAAAACTTTTGATCAGCATAATTAGACTCGAAAAGATCCAATAGCGTCTTGCGAATGAGTATATTGAGTAGAGAGCTATTAGACTTGGCCTCATTAATGAGCATTTAGAGAACGAGTCGACTGAGCAGAGGGCTCATAGATTAGAAGTGATACGAAATCGTACAGCAACCGAGTCTGCTCAGCAACTTGACAACCGGCTAGCAGCAGCGAGACAGACTTCACGTATCCAAAACAACAGATGTCAATAGTCACAGCACGTTTTGACCTCCTTGCGGAGGAGCTAGTTCAAAACTTAGATAAAAATGCTCATAAAATAAAAACTAATGGGCCTACCTGAACCAAATGTTTATGGTACTAATTTGAAACTATTTCGCATCAAACAAAAAAAGAATTACGTAAATCGGTTCAAAAATCGCAAAGAAATCGGTGTACATGAATTAAAAAAAAATAAAAAAATACTGGCCAAATTGAGAACCTCCTCCTTTTTGAAGAAGTCGGTTAAAAACGAGTGTCAATGACTAATGATATTATTATATATACCTATTCAAATACATACAATAAAAAATGATTTTACATATAAATCAATAGTTATCATAATAACTATTGATTTCTATTTATTTATTACTAAGGAAATCAATCCATAAAAATAATAAATAGTTTATCTTGACTTATTCTTTTAGAATGTTTTCGAAATATAATGTGTTATTATTTTTTTTGTTAAAAATTTGCTAAAGTCAAACATAAATTTGTCGTAAATATTGTTAATTTAGGAAGGTTTCCTCATTACAGTTCTATACATTTTAACTTAAACAGTATTTTCGTGAGTCCTTAAGACTCCACGAGCCCATCGTAATTATATGACAAATTCAAAACAGATACTCAAGAAACACTTACGGATGTTATGAAAATTGTATTAAAGTTTGTTTACTGATAATTTTAACTAATTATTTATTACAGGCATATACCAAAATTGCTCTGGGTATATATGTATTACATTTATACTAAATATTTATGGGTTTGTATAATTTTTAAGAAATGATTGATTGCTTATAATATGAATCTGGATGTAAGAGATGAGCAAATAATGGCTGGCAATAGCGAGTTTTTAAATAAGGTACATATAAATATACCCCAAGATTTCGTATTTCTACTGGGTTTCCTGATCTTTCTTTATGTTCCTAGTAAATTTGTGAATAGCAAAGGTATCTAGGTTTTACAAATAAATGGAGGTGCCTCCATTTATTTGTAAAACCTAGATTATTAATTAAATTATAATACTTAAATTAATTAGATAGAATATTAAGTTAACGCAAACAACAGAATTTATTGAATTATCCTCTATTGCTTCCTTCGCAACACAACGTTATTCAAAATATCTTATCTATACATATAATAAAATTGTCACCTATTGATTTCTGTACACGTAAATATTAAAAAAAAACTAAATTTGGAGCCTTTATAAGAGCAAGAGTACCCAAAACATGGTTTACATTTCGTCTGTTTGTCTGTATGTCTGTATGTTTGTGCGCGCTAATCTCAGAAACATCTTGACCAATTTCGATGCTGTTTTCAGGAATATATTTTCACAGTCTTCACTTAATATCTATGTCAATCACGTAATAGGTACCAAGCAAATCTTCCTCTATAAATGTAATAAGTTTGTAGAGGAGTAGTCTCTGTACATTGCAAATATTAAAAATATGTATAGCCAAGATGTGAACGGATTATTAACAGATAATATTTCTAACATTTTTTTAATTTCTATATGTTTATCTGTTTCTTTTTTAGTTATGCACGCAACATGAAAAAAATGTGGCTAATGTAAATAACTTTTATACATAGAAATTGAGCGTAACTCTGAATAATATTTAGTTTTTAACTTATGTTGCATACTATTCACGCTATCAAAAGATGTATGTATTAAAAGTGTTCCAGAAATTAATCGTTTTATAATAATGAAACTGTAACTGATCGCTATCTGTACTTGGAAAATATTTTCGAAAATTCATAATAAGAGGCCTTTATATAAGCAAGAAAACCCAAAACAATGTTTTTTCATTTCGTCTGTTCGTTTGTATATGTATCTCTGTATGTTTGTGCACGCTAATCTCAGAAACAGATTAGCCGGTTGGGATGGTTTTTTCATTTCATCTGAAAAGATAGAATGTATTATAGTCGTAGATGAATTTTAGTTGTAGTTAGGTCAGACTCCATTAATCAGTCATCTACCACTAAACATTCGGATTTCATAATATCTTCTTTTGAGTGATTCGTTTTGAGAGTTGTAAGTCATAACTGTTTTATATAATACATTTAATCTTATTAGTTATATATGTGACCTCTTTTCGTATTTAAAATAATGTAATTATAATGTATTGTGTTGTTGCATTTTTTTTCATAATAATTTTTCTCCGAATATTACTTAGTTCATAATCCAATAAACACCCATTTCTTTTGCTACGTTCACATAAATATTTATGTCTTCGTAGCATTTACATTTTCAATCTAACCCGACGTTTCCAATGCTTTGCAGCAATTGTGTTCACGGTAAGACGATGGATGGAGGTGTCTGTGTTCGTAGCAGTTTGACAAATTCGATATCAAATCCCCGGTTGGGATCCTGCATGTGATGTGTCCGCTAGTCGATGTTTGATGTGCCTGTAGCCAATTTTTAACAGTAAATCTAAAAGAAAATTTTAATGTTCAAACTATGATAGTTTTGATTGTGATCTTAGAGATCACTAATCAATATATACTGTAAATATGTAATATGAATATATACTATCAATAAATACAAACAATATATACTTTCAATATGTACTTTCAATATGAACTGTCAATATGTACGCAGGTGGGTCAAAAAGTTCGCGGAATGGAGGGTAAAAAGTAAGAAATAAAACACAAAATTATTTTTCCTTCTCAATGTATTCCCCCTTAACTCTAATACATTTATGAGACCTGTCAATTAATATATTAATACCATCGAAAAAAAATGATTTCTCTTTGTCGTCAAAATAGGCCGAAATAGCGCTCTTCACTTCTTCATCACTGGAAATTTTCTTCCCTCGAAGCTCTTTTTTCATTTTTGGGAACAAATAAAAATCACTAGGGGCTAGATCTGGGCTATAGGGAGGATGTTCTAAGATTTCGAAGCCCATTCTTTGAACAGCAGCCATCGCAACTTGCGCCTTGTGCACAGGTGCATTGTCGTGCAAAAGGAGAACAACTTGGGTCAATTTTCCCCGTCTTTTCTCCCTCACAGTAACTCGCAGACGTTCTAATAATGTAGCGTAGTACTTCCCAGTTATAGAAACACCCTTTTCTTTATAATCAATAAGGAGGATTCCTTCTGAATCCCAGAAAACAGAAGCCATGAGTTTTCCAGCCGACGGAGACACTTTAAATTTCTTCGGGGGTGGTGTGCCCTTTTTTAGTCTTGTTTAGACTCAGGCTCATAATGATGAACCCAAGTTTCATCGCTAGTCACAATTTGGTTCAAAACTTCATCCTTTTGATCACCACAGAGCGCCAAAAACTCGCGACAACACTTCGCTCTCCATGTTGCATAAATTCTTCCGGATTGACTTGTTGATTGACGTGTAGCTCAGTGAATTATGACCTACTTGTTTTGAAACTTCGTATTTATACTCTTAACGAGTGTCACAACTAGTGCAGGTAGTAAAAAGTTGCCTTTTCCCCCTCCATACCCCTCTTTCCGCGAACTTTTTGACCCCCCCTCGTACTATGAATATTTACTATCAATACGTACTATCAATAAGTACTATGAATATTTACTATCAATACCTACTATCAATATTTACTATCAATATTTACTATTAATACGTACTATCAATACGTACTATCAATACGTACTATCAATACGTACTATCAATACGTACTATCAATACGTACTATCAATACGTACTATCAGTACGTACTATCAATGCGTACTATCAATACGTACTATCAATATGTACTATCAATATGTACTATGAATATTTACTATCAATACGTACTATCAATACTTACTATCAATACGTACTATCAATTTGTACACTCAATATTAAATATCAATACGTACTATCAATACGTAGTATCAATACGTACTATCAATATGTACTATCAATACGTACTATCAATATGTACTATTAATACGTACTATCAATACGTACGATTAATACGTACTATCAATACGTACTTTCAATATTTACTATCAATACGTACTATCAATATTTACTATCAATACGTACTATCAATATTTACTATCAATACGTACTATCAATATGTACTATCAGTATTTACTATTAATACGTACTATCAATACGTACTATCAATATTTACTATCAATACGTACTATCAATATGTACTATCAATATGTACTATGAATATTTACTATCAATACATACTAACAATACTTACTATCAATACTTACTATCAATACGTACTATCAATACGTACTATCAATATTTACTATCAATACGTACTATCAATATGTACTATCAATATGTACTATGAATATTTACTATCAATACCTACTATCAATATTTACTATCAATATGTACTATCAATACTTACTATCAATATATACTATCAATATATAATATCAATATATACTATCAATATGTACTATCAATGAATAACTAGTCTAGCTTAAAATATTGTAACAAAGAAAAATATGCTTTTTTAATTGCAAATAAAATTTATTACTTTTACAGTAAATTAGTTTAATACACAAATACAAAACAATTGAAAATATAAAAAGCTTATTCGAAGTGGTGTTCATTGGCTGCAATACAGTTCTTTAAAGGTTGAGGCCAGTTAACATTATAAGCCCCTTTCCATGAAGAATTTCTGCACTGCCAATCGTGTGGATCTTTTTAGGGACTCCAAATTATTATGGCGTTTAGAGCAAGTTGTACTCTCTAAAACTTACCATAAATTATAGTCCAGCGGATTAAGATCGGTACTGGATGAAGGCCAGTCTTTAGTTCTGATGATGTCCGAGACGCTTCCAACCAAGACTGCGTGGATCGAGCTTTATAACCCGAAGGACCATACTGGATTATTGAACATGGTGTTATTAAGGGGCTTAACTACTTTCTCAAGAATGGTATCTTGATACACTTGTACCGATGTTTTGATACCTTTTTTAGAAAAATATGGCTCAGTCTCTCCTTCATATCTAACACTCCATCAAACCACGTTGCACTCTGTTGATCTATTGGGAAGCTTACTTATGGCTTTGAGTATAAATACGGTCATTTTATTTATTAAAACGTTGCTAAATTATAAAAAAAATCTCACCCGTAAAAAAAATTGTGACTTCCCTTTGCGTACTACTTCAGTAGTTGTTTCGATTTTACCACCCTATTCATATATAATTTATCAGTTAAGAAATGACCAGTGTGTCTCTCCTACGCAGCAAGTCCTAAGTCATGTTTTAAAATACGCGACATGCTTTGAGGTGCTTCATTTCATCTTCATTTCCCGAGATAAAATCTTTTGCTTTCGGTCAGCATTTCTTCGAATTGTTTCCCTTAATACTTTGACCACCTTCTTCGTACGAACACTTCGTGTACGGCCAGATTTTTCTCTATCAGAAACCCTTATTAATAGCCCAGTACACAAACATTTGACTAATACCAAGTGTAAGGAGACTTTTACAAATTGCATTTATCTCCATACCTACTTTGTGTAATGTAATCACAACGATTCTTTTATTTTATTTATTTATATCTTTTCCACTTAGAATCATAATCAGTGATCACTTGTGTACGTCAACATGGAAGTGTCAGGAGGGCCTATTACGATACTAGATTTATCGTAATAAGCCCTTCTGAGAAAGCACTTTCCATCTTAATGTTAAAGCTATGAGGGTTCCAAACGCGTCCTGGTCTGAGAAGAACCACACAACAAACTCAGCCGGATATATTTTTTGTTATTGTGATCACTGTTTCACAAACGTCAAACTTAAATGCAAATTTGGAACAACTAGAACCTTCGCAATTAATAGGAAAAGAAGCCTAATGATTTCAGGCAACGAAAATTAAATAATAATAACAGAAAATAAATCTTCGGCCTGCCACACAACCAGTCACCGCAAGCAGCACCCGTTCACGAGCATAACACAAGAGCCAGCCATCACCCCCTTCGCACATATTTGAGGGAGGGAGGCAACCCGACTCCCGATGCTACCGCAAGTAGTGACTTCTAAGGAATCGGTGTGATGCAGAAGGTCGATAAAGCAAAATTAATTTACAACAAAAAACAAATTGCGGAGATTACTAGCTATTCGCAATACAATACAGATTCATTCCCAGGCCATACCGTCATCGATGTAATCCTTTACACTATAGTAGGATTTTTTTATTAAATTATTTTTAACATATAATTTAAATTTATTTAATGATAGGCTTAAGGCTTCATTTGGGAGCTTATTATAAAAACGTATACAATTACCCTTAAAGGATTTACCTATTTTATGGAGCCTAGTGCCGGGCATAGCGAGTTTATTTTTTTGTCTTGTATTAATTTTATGTAAATCACAATTTTTCTTGAATTTTGAAATATTTTTATGAACGTAAATTAAATTTTCATAAATATATTGATTGTAAACAGTCATAATTTTAAATTCTTTAAATTTGTTTCTTAAAGAGTCTCTTGGTCTCATATTATATATTGCGCGAACAGCCCTCTTCTGCAATGTAAATATGGTATCAATGTCAGTCGCATTGCCCCATAAGAGTATACCGTATGACATTAAGCTATGAAAGTAACTAAAGTAAACTAATCGAGCAGTTTCCATATTTGTTAATAGACGTATTTTTTTAACCGCGTATGCAGCAGAACTTAGTCTGCTTGACAAATCAAATATATGAGGACCCCATTGCAATTTTTCATCTAAAGTAATGCCCAAGAAAGTAGTAGATTTGACCATGTCCAAATCCTCATTATTTAATTGTACATTGGTTCTAACATTTTTAACATTTGGTAAACTAAATTTGACACATTTCGTCTTTTTTTTATTGAGCAACAAATTATTGGCGTTAAACCATTGTACAACATCTGAGAGAGCATTGTTTACATCGTCAATAACAGATTGCCGTCTATTAACTTTAAAAGTAAGAGAAGTATCATCAGCAAACAATACTATCCCATGTTTTTCCCTCACTAGGTGAGGTAAGTCATTTATGTAAACGAGGAACAAGAAAGGCCCTAAGATAGAGCCCTGTGGCACACCTATTTTTACCAAAGAACCAGGGGAACGTTTTCCATTTACATCAACTTTTTGGATTCTATCATTAAGATATGAACTAATTAAATCTAGGGACTTATTTTTAACTCCATAATGTTCTAACTTTTTTATAAGGATTTCATGTTGAACGCAGTCAAACGCCTTAGATAGATCACAGAAAATGCCAAGTGCATCCTGTGATCCTTCCCAGGCTTCAAATATGTTTAGTAATAGCTCAACACCAGCATCTGTTGTAGAGCGACCGGCAGTGAAACCGAACTGGTTTTTGTGTAAGAGATTGTTTTTACTAAAATATGCCACAAGTTGATTAAGAATTATTTTCTCAAAAATCTTACTAAAAGTGGGTAAGACTGAAATAGGTCTATAGTTACTAGGATCTAATGAACAGCCGGATTTGAATAATGGAGTTATTTTACTTTGTTTCATTAGATCAGGAAATATACCATATTCTAAACAATTATTAAATATTAATGCTAAGTCTGGCGCTACAATGTCAATTATGGACTTAAGTATGTCAACAGAAAACCCCCAAAGATCACTAGTCTTTTTAACGCAAATTGATCTAAATACTTTGATTACTTCTTGAGCATTAACTTTTTCAAACTTAAAAGTGCTAACACATTGATCTACATTCTCTCTAAGTAAACCCATAGCTGCAGCGGTAGAAGAATTTAAAGATAACGTTGTAGTCACTGGAATATTAGTAAAAAAGGTTTCAAAAGCAGTAGCAACCTCGAGGTCAGACGTGACATATTTATTATCTATTCTATTTTATATCTATTTATCTATTCCGTCTCGGTGAATTATCCTGCCCGTATCGGTTTATTTTTCATTCTATATTTAAAATAAATTTAAATAAGCTTAACATAGCTGTACATGTTTATAAATATTTTCAAACATTAATTTCGGTAGTGGCATCTTTTCAATGTTTATCTATACTGCAAAGTTAGAAACATTGGTTAGGATTTTCGAAAGAAACCTAATAGATGTCACCACCGTCCCGATAAAGACGATCACATATAGAATGCTTAATTCACCGAGACGGACAGCGATACGGTAGCTCAGTTGGTAGAGCGACGGGACGGTTTCCCAGTAGTCGCGGGTTCGAATCCCTGCCCGTATCGGTTTATTTTTCATTCTATATTTAAAGTAAATTTAAATAAGCTTAACATGGCTGTACATGTTTATAGATATTTTCAAACAATGATTTTAAATATTTATATTGTAAATATGAACTTAATTAGTGTTTTATATTATTCTAGATGTACCCATCGACTTCTCCCGCGTTGTACAAGTAAAAAAAGCCTTGTTATGTCGGGCAGAAGGTTTTAGTTACCCGAATACAGTATTTTTTTTTGGTATTCATTATTTCCTAAATTCGTTTTTCTACTCTTTGTAAACTGTGAGCTTCTAGTTGATCGGTTAAGTGGTTAAGATGTAAAAGATTGACAAACAAAGCATTTACATTATCCTTTATAATATCAGTGAGCATTGTTCAAAAATAGATAAGCATAGGAAACAATATATAATTTAGCCGTGAAAGCGTTACAGAGAGACAGACTTTTGTATTTATAATATTAATACGGATTAATATTATTAGAAAATTAAAACATATCTGTAGACTATATTTATAGATAAACAGAGAGATAATAAAATGGTAGTAGAAACTTGAATCAACAGTCGTCCTTGATTCGATCAACCAAGTTCGATTGACATTTAACTTTGGATAATTATTTATTCATATAGAACTCTCAAGCATTCACGACCTATATATAATAATTTGTGAAATGTTAACACATCATTTATACATATAACAAACTTGCAAGCGGCTTTTGTCGGCACATGAACAACCGACATTGAATTTTAAAAGTTTAGTATAAATATATGCTGATGCATGGGCATTAGAATCATATAAATGTTAGCTTTTATATAATTAGAGGGTAGGTTTTGATAAAAAAAATTAACGTGTCAGTTGATAGTTTGACTAAAACATGTAATATTTAATACTAATTTGACTAAAAGTAGTGAATATATAAATCGTTTCCTAGCTAAGGGAAGGCAGTGTGTGATCGAGAGGCTAAGTTGTGTGAGAGAACTAGTACAATAAAATGTAACAGTGATAAAGAGGAAGCAGTGCCATAAACTGTTTTAAAGAATAGAACGACTGTCATTGGATTCTTTGCAGTAAGAGAATTCTAACATATAATGATGAATATATTGTCTGAGGTCACGATGCAAATAAAATACGAAATAAAATAATTTAACTAGTATTCCTAAATATTTGAGGTTTCCAGCCTTTGTTTCGTTCACTTCTGTTTACGAAAAGTCCTTTGAATTCATTTGTATTTTTAAGTTTATGAAATTGTGGAATGCCTTTACTTTTCTCTCTACAAATAAAAAAACTTATATCTCGATTTTCTGAGAACACGATTGTTGCAAAGCACTCGAAACGTCGGGTTAAGTTTTGAGAATACAATGTAAAATATAAATCCAATAACACGCGAGTCAGATGCGTGCAAAATGTTTTATTTACATGTATCTCCTCTTTACTTTTTTATTAAAAACTAAATACTAAGTAACTTTGATTATTAAAAACTAAGTAACTTTGTTTATTAAAAATAAAGAAAGAAAATGAAGTACAATATGTAATACAAACCTATATCATTATGAAAATCTGCATTTGTGTCACTTATTATAAGTACTTATATTCATTTATTTAATTAAACTGAAACTATTAGTTATACTTAGAATTTTAAAAGGATTTTTTAACTTACCATGACATTACAAGTAAGTGTCAAAAATACACATGAACTCTTAAATATTCAGTCAGAACGGTGTATGAAACAGTTGTATGAATAGTATCAACTGGCATTAAATAAAAGTATAGGTTAAATATGTTATTAAATTTTTCGTTAATTTCATTTTTTTACAGTTTGTAATCTCTAATAGAGAATCTATTGAGTTTTCTGATATCATGAAGCGACGGATATAACTAACAATGAGACTTGGGTCTAAAACTAGTTTTAGAGTCTAGAACATAGTTTTACTTTCCCTGGACTCTTAGATATTTTTTTCTTTCAAGACTATAGTCGGACTTTTAATTAGATTCCAGATTTGACATTTGCTACTGCCACTTCGTAAAATAATGATAACTTACATAACCTAATAGTGGTGGACACAATAATCAATAACCAATCGGGATTTTATGTTTATTTATTTATAATGTTGGTGTGCCTTTTAAATAATAGATGATCTATTTTTATTAAAATAAAGGAATTATTCATTAATAATACTAATTATAATCTGACAAAATGTTTCAAAATTCATACTGATAATAAATAATCACACCTTGAGGATGCCTTAAAAATACACTAAATAGATATTTAGTGTATGATGTATCTTAATTTAGTTGTTTAGGTAACATATATATACTAATATTATAAAGCTGAAGAGTTTGTTTGTTTGAACGCACTAATCTCTGGGACTACTGGCCCGAATTGAAAAATTCTTTTTGTGTTGAATAGTTTGTTTATTGAGGAAGGCTATAGGGTACATATCATCTCGCTGTGACTAATAGACGTTAAGCAGCAATGAAAAATGCTGCAAAAAAGGGGAAAAGATTTATTTTTTAAGACCTTTCCTCGCGTGCTCTGAGTAAACGGTGTAGTAAAGTAAACGGTGAAAGTTACCAAAAATAATGTATGATGAAATTGTTTCCCTTTAAAAGTTATAAAAAGAAGTCCGCGACCGCATATATCTAGCTTTTAAGGTTGTACGTAGTGGTGTACCTACTGGGAAAGGATTTTTAAATTCTACCCTTAAGGGTTTTAAATAGATGGATTTTACAATTTTTTATGAAACTCGGCGGCAACACTAAAAACCGCGCGGACGAAGTCGCGGGCAACCCCTAGTAATTTATATATTAAAAAACAATAATTGTGTAAAATTTATTCAGATACATTGTGTTCTATCGCTAGATCCACTGATGAGATATAACACTTTTATCTAACATTTAATTAAATTCAGAGTGATGATGTCAAGATGAGCTTTCCAACCTTTGTATCAATACACAATTAAAATATATTGTAAACATCAACTTCAACTCACTAATTAATATTCTTGTTAAGTCTGCCGGTTTTGAGGACCTCTCCGTGGTATTTACTCGCGTTATTATAATAATGCCACAAAGTTCGTTTATTAAATAAATAGAATCTAAGTTACAAATTATTTATCAAACATAACACTTCAAAATGGCAATCTATTAAATCTATATTTCTTTAATAATGGTTTTAGTAACCAAAGCAGTTATAACAATTAATGAATTTATCGAGCGATTAATGTTCTTTGCAATAGGCAATAATAGTTTTATTATTTGTTTAAAAACAAATTCATTTATTATTAAAAAAGTTATTTTACCCACTTCGAATCCAGATCAGTGACTTGTGTAAGTCAAAAACCTACTGAAAACTATAGCTAATATTATTGCTTGGGAATTGCAATGTTCACTTTTAAATGAAGTACATTATTAAGACAAATATGTCTTTAGAAATACTAAAATCTGTAGGCATACGTATGGATTAATTAAAATAATTATAAGCTATTAGTATAACCTGACGTGTGAGAAAGAAAATGAGCATTAAGCATTATTCTGAGAAAAGGGTGGAAAACTTGGGTAGGATTAAAGTATAAAACCTGCTACTGTAAGCCTACACTTATTATTTATAAAAAAATGAAGCTTTAATGTAAATCCTTCCAAATGAAAGTGAACAGCAGAATTGTGAAATACTATTTTGTATTGTGCTTATACTATTTGTATGTGTATCAATAATATGTTCGATACACCCAATATTCATTGTTATGCGGATGACAACACTGGAATGCTGTATATTCCGGCCGTGCATTACTCTCTCGGAAAAACGTCAATGAGTGCCGAAAGAACTTGTTTCTTTTGTTGAGACTTCCTTAGACAAAGTTTCAGAATGGGGGTAAATTTAATCTAAGTAATTATGTTTAATATTCAGAACACATAAGTTTGCGCGCTTACCACTAAAAAAAACCTCTATCGTCGTATCAATGCTTTTCAAGAACACTCCTCTTAACGCCTTGCCATGTATCAGAGTTATAAACCTGGAAATATCGAGTTATTGTCAATATCGCAGTCACAATTTTCGGGGATGTAGATACGCTGACTTCCTGTATAATTTCTTGATCTTGTGACAACACCCGTTAGGAACGTAAGAGAGGTTAACAACCAGTTTCCAGCATGTGCCGGAGACATAAGGCACTTTCACCTTATGACAGCCGTAGGGCCATAAGCAAACCTTATGCTACAGTTGGGTAACTGGATAAACGCTTGGACATCCATCTAGGATCCAAGCAGGGGGCTACTCGAACCACAGTGGCCCTTGAAAATACCTCTGCTTAAGATTTCAATTTCGAGCCCCCAATTGGAAAACCGCAGTTGCTCTTCGCCTTGACCTAGTCAATTACATCTCTTAATGATCGCGAAATCCGATCAGTCCCCGATAACTGTGAGGACCAAGACTAACGTTGCCAAATCTCTGCAGCAAATTGAATAACCAATGCGAATGCAATATCAAAGCCGGTACCTCCATAATTAATACACGAATGCGTATGAGAATGCTTCGGTGTTCCGTGGAACCCTAATCTTAACAACTGACCCGTAGTTTAACTAAACTATCTACCGGGTATCTCAGTAGATAGGAACTTTCAACCAGCAGCAGTAGCGCAATTTATTATTATTTATTTTTTTTAATAATATCAGGACAAATTACACACATTGACCTAACCCCTAAGTAAGCAAATTATTTTGCTTGTGTTAAGAGTGTTAGACAACGATACAAATACATAGAAATACACATATAAATACTGAGAATATATTTAGTAAACGACCAAACCCAGAAACACAGACATCTATGCTCATCACATAAATACCTGTCTCTGCCGGGAATCGAACCCGAGCCCCATTGCGCCGTGACACGTTAGGCGTCTGCGCTAACCACTCGACCAAGGGGGCGGTAATTATATTGAGTATCGAGTTAATGATTAAAAATGTTTTATCGTATTAAATATCCTACTTTAGTTTCATGAAGCAAATTAATTATGGCCACAATCCAAGAGGTCACTAGTCAATGTTATGGTAAGAATAGTTTATTTAGGCTTTGTATGCTTATTTATATTAATTGACGCACTATCCTGCAGATGTTTAATCTAAAAATAGAAGTTGTGTTTTGGTTTTTATAAAAATAAATAATAAATATTTTACATAAAAGTTATATTCAACAATAATTCTTAATTATATACATATTCATACTTGTTATGTAAGTTGTTTGGTAAGAGACCCTTTACTTATGAAGGTAAATTGCTTAGAAAGCATCGTAAATAAAAGTACTCAAAACAACATTACAATTAACTAGACAGTATAACTTCTCACTAGAGAGAACAATAAATTAAACGTAAACTCATAGTGTACCAGTACCATAATAATGAAGTATTTATATTTTTGTAGCAATTATGATTATATCAATTTAACAGAATTAGCGCTTTTTAACAGTTAACGCTGTAAAAAAGATGATAAATTTTCCAACCAAATATATAAATAATATCTATATATATATAGAAGGATGTTTGTATATATGAAATCGATGAACTCAGAAACTATTGGACCGATGATTATGAAAATTGGTATGTATATGTATTTTTCCACGGAGAAGGTTTATATGGTATGCCCATTGATGAAACTCGCCACCAGGCGGCGCTGTCAAATATAGACTTCCGCCCCGTTCAACCGATTGTCATAAAAGTTGGTATGACCATGTATGTTTCCTCGAAGAAAACGAATATGCTATGTCCATTGATGTAACTCGCCACCAGGCGGCGCTGTCAAATATCGACTTCCGCCCCGTTCAACCGATTGTCATAAAAATTGGTATGACCATGTATTTTTCCACGAAGAAAACGAATATGCTATGCCCATTGATGTAACTCGCCACCAGGTAAAGTAAGGGTTAGCCCAGAGAAGCGGGCTGGGTTCGCTAGTATAATATATAGTTTTACAGAGATAACTTATACCAGACTGAATTCCTGTAAAATGCTCCTTTAATGTCTGAAGTATTACGTATAGAGTGGAAAGTAATACATAATGCTATTATGACTGTCCTTAAAACTATTTAATACTTCGCTTATTTGAAATATATTGTTTATTTATGTTTTATTATTGTAGTATTAAATTTTTATTCCAAATTATTTATACAACAAAATTGTTAGTTACTACTATTTAGTACTTACGTTACAGTAATATCCGAAATAAACTTCCAAGTTTCTGAATTTCGTTAAAAAGGATATTCATATCGTATCGCCGCTTACTAAATAAACTGATTCTTCGCAGAAAAAGGTAATATAGGGAAATTACAGAAAAAAAAGATTAGGACTTAACAAAAAATAATCATATTTCAATTAGATAGATTCACACACACATACGCATGTAGAAACTTATATAATAAAAATATCAAGCATCTAACTAACAAAAAAAAACTTATTCTTTCTTTCTTATTTAAGTTTTAACTTATTCTAATTTTAGAATAAATATGTTTGTCATTGATTAGAATAGCCAAAATGACACTGCGGATTAACCTTGTATTGAACTTGAAAATTTTATTTGAACGAACAACATAATAACCTAAAGCGAGCATTCTTACCATAAACAACTTTAGTTCGTAGCTTACAAGTACAATACAACTTGTAATACAATTAGAAAGTTAATTCAACGAGTTTTAATGAATTTGAAGTATAATTTGTTAATTGAATACTTTATTTATGGTATTGTGTTTTATTTGAATACACTCATTTGCTATAAACGGAAGAGTAGGTATTATTTTTGTAAGGTGAAGTTGAATACAATTAGTAGATAGGATTTAAACATCAATCACCCGTACAGTGATGTCGTGCTGAAAGCTTTGTTTCATTACAAATTCTAGTAAATGTCTGGATTTAGTTTGTAAAATATAAACAGAATCAAATAACCACTGGTGAGTAAATATATGGCAATGGAACGATGTATATATATGTCTTTGTAGTGGTTGCTCTGTGGTGGTTAGGTGCAAATAATTCTAGATCAGATCACTAACGTGATATAAAGGCAAATATTCATTTATAATTTCCTGAATTAAAAAAAGTCTGATATTTCATTATTTTGTTAGACTTCATCTGAGCGGTTGCCCTCAAAAAAGATACATAAATGTTATTTAATTAATTATTAATTACCAAAGCTAAATATTCGATTAGAAGTCTGTGAATCGAACAAGAGTGTTTCAACGTCATAATGACAACGTCTGTCCGATGCAGACTTCACGTGATGGATGAATATTTCTAATATTAAAATAAAATTAGTTGGAAGTTTTACTTGATACATTATATTGATATTATTTTTAAGTTATTAGAACTCATTTTTTATAGTTCGCAATATATCAACGATAGCACCGCATTAACCATATTTTTAGTAAGCTAGGTACATAAATATATTTTCAGGTAATCTAAATGCTGGGCAATTATTTTGTTGAGGAAAATGGCAACAAATGTTTTGGTTTATAATTTATGGCTCTGTGTTTTTTGGCAACAGGACTATAAATGATCGCAATGAACATTCTACCAAAACTCAAATTTACCGGTGCTACTAAGGGCTAGCGTTTCCATTTGAGTCGTAAGAGTTTTGGTTTGAAAATGGTATCATTTGAAAGGGGTTGGTCTCCCCTTTCTTTTAATACTATTCCCAGCCCGAGAAAATGCGTAGTTTCTTTTTTATATGTTTTTTTGTGTGAAATAAACTTACCGTGTTTTCACCAATATTAGCACAAAAACACAATGTTTAACACAAGAACACTTCACATCTATGCAATATGTTTATCAATTATTTATATGATATTATCAATTTTTCATTTTAATTTAATAAGAAAAACACAATTCGTAACAACTTTGTTGTTTTAGATTCCCTAATGTTAAATGGTGGCAACTTGACATATGACGTTTGTGATTTAAAATGCTTTTTGAAATAATTAATATTTATATTACTTTTTTTGTCAAAACTGACTCTGTTAACCCCGACTCCACGTAGTCTTGTCTGTCCTACCCCTAGAGTGTTTTTGTAAATCTGGAGGCGCGGAAGGAGGACAGCCCCCACCCGCCACTTCGGCTTGTTGGTCGCCTTCGGCGACCAGCCTCAGTAGCTACGGCTCGATTGGGTTTCAACTCAGTGTTACGCAAGGGTGAAGGGGCTGGCCATCCTGAAGCGCCGGAGACGTCACAGAAGTCTTAATTACTTACATTTTAGGTTAGTTTTTACGAAACTTCAAATCGAAATATCTCCAAAACTAAACATTTTCTCATAATAAAAATGGTGTCAGGGCAGAGGGCTTCGACCCCTCTTTTCTCCCTATCCCTCTCTCCCTTCTATTCTTACAACTCAATTGGAAAGTGTTACCCTACTAAGTGATAATATTTATAATATCGTAACTCATCTTCTCTTGAATACGAACATTATCTATAATTTAAGGATAACATTGTATAGCTATAATTCTAAGACTTGCTGTACGGTTACAGATTGTAAAATAAATTTCAGTCTTATTTTTACGAGATACTACAAATGAAACTTTCCAAATCGTATCATTGCATTGTAGCTTTGTATGCATGAGGAAAATATACACTAAAAGTTTATATTCACTTTCACAACATATTAGAGTTGTACACAAAAATCTCAAACTTAAACAGTATTTACCATTTTATGTAAAAGAATTTAAGTTTTGGCTCTATTACCTATATAGAGAATAGTAAATTATTCCTGTAATATTTATAATTAATACAATATATTTTTAGATATTTATTACATTTCTTAACAGCGCATCTAACGACCACAACGATGAACAAAAATTGTGTTCACACGTTTTTTAAATTTTTAATATCAAAAATATTACTGCAACATACATTAGATTACATGACATTAACTTTGGTATCTCGTCATTGATAGAAAATATTTGTTGTATTAATCAATTCATTTTGAGTATTGAAAGAATAAATCAGTTGCATTTATGTTCCTATATTATAATCACTCTGATTGTATTTAATAAATTTCATATTTAAGTATATTGCAGATAATAAAATTATAAGATTTCAATATATTAAAATTCAATGTTTGTTATAGTGCTTTATTTTAACTTTGTAACATAGAAAATTTTAAAATTACAATTTACTATTAAATTTATTATTTTATGTATACTTATCTTACTATGTATGTTACAGTTTTCCCAAAAACAAATCTAAAGATAAAGATGTTTTCATAGTTTTTTGAACAATGGATTATTTTATCAACTCCAGACTCTACAATATTTTTATATGTTTACTCTGCGATAAGTACCGTTAGTACCTACATATACAGTAAAGTTGACAAATCAGCTGTTATTCTATATCAGACGAAATCATGAATTACATTTACCGCTACTCACAAACAGACACCAAATGTAAATGTATTTTTAACGCTGGTTGACGCTCGGTCACTAAGGTAATTATATTATATTTAAACAGGCGATATAACATAATAACAAGAAATTAAGCAAGCTTGTTAATAGAAATAACATAATAGGTGAGAGTAGCCAAAACAACTTGTAATATAAATAGAAACCACATCCTTAGAGGTTTCGTAATGAGGAGTTTGGATTATTAAATAAATATTTAGGACGTGTTACATTGTGTGCAAATCTTATTTGTGGTAAATCTCGGAGAGAATATAATATTAGTATTAACCCGGCGTCAGCACAATTAAAATATGTTACAACGGTAGTAGGGTTGGGTCCAGGAGACCCGTGAAGAAAATTGTCATAATTTCAATAATTAAAAGACATTTACTAATATATGGCTACAATTGGATAAAACGTCTATATATTAAGTGGTCATGTATGAGTAAAAAGAACTTGATGTAAATCTTTTTTTAAATATTTTTTCTATGATAATGGAGCAGAATACTAACAAAAATAACAACCTTGGTTTTAATGTTACAAAACTTGAGCCAAATATATATATATTTTTTTAATATGAATTTATAGGATACAAATAAATCATATTTAATAAGACTACAAACAAAATTACAGTTCAGTTTTATGAATCAGTCATATCATTGCTTACATCTACGCAATCTCTAAAGTACAATATTCTAAGCTCAGTGCAGATGTATATATTACAGTTCCTTCAAGTGTTATTACTTTTTCGATCTTTTTTGGCAGGACAGTCTTCCAACCTTTGTCTGATATTCAGTATCTTTGCAGAGGGCTCCTTAACAGGGTTTCCTAAAGATTCGCGTATTCTTTGGCGCATTAGTCTTAGCAACTGCATGATGCCTTTACGGACGCACAAATGCTCACGAACAAGAGTAATGCCTAAATTCTTTGAGAATTTGCAACGCTTTGTAGCAACGATGTTATTTATCTTAAGAAATATATGTGTATTTATTGCAGCCATATTTAGTAGGCCGTAAAATTTTTTTTTTTCGAATTTCGGCTCAAGTTTTCTGAAGAACACAGCAAACATCGACACCACGTCACCACGACATAAAGTGTGTTTATTTCCGGTAAATTTTTTTGACACTAGATATAATAATACTGCCACCATGATGAAAGCTCGACATAACTAAAACCACTTTGTTATTTTCGGTATGTGTGATACGATCGTGACATCTTTTTGAAAACCAAAACTCGATAACTTTATATGTTTATCCTTTGTTTTTGTTAACTTTTCGCATATTTGTCTTTTATTTCCAGCAATCTTTTTCTGAAGAAGTATTCCAAGTTGCTCATCGAACACCTGGGACCAGTGTTATAAAATTTTCAGCCCTAAATCGAATGTTTTACCTAAACGCATCTATTGCCACTTTATTTCATCTCTTTCAATAAAATAAGTAGTTTGTAACTGGCTGTAGTAAGTGCTGACAAAATTCTACTGTGATTCTATTCTGTTATAAAGTCGCGTAATTCAATCAGGGGCTCATTATCACTATTCATTTCGGATCTGTTTTAGTCGGTATTACTGGTTTGGTCAAATAGACCCAACTGTGCGAACGCCGGGTTAAGAGGTTAAATATTATTAATATTTAGATATTTACATATTAGGCGTCCATCTTAGTGTTCCGGAGCTGAAGATTGAAGGCGTATAGTCCTTACAATTTGTGTGTTTAGTCGGTACAGAAAATATAACTAATATAATACAATGTAATACACTAATAAAATGCCTCGGAAAGATTTCTTAGTGTTCCCAGGAGCGCTTAGTTAAGTGTAACTAAAACTTCTGTCGTGGAAGGTTACTTTGAATTAAAAAAATAAAATGAATTAAAAAATACGGCTTTTAAAACAATTATTTATATTTAAAAACAAATAACTGCAATAATAAGCAAGAAGTGAGGCACAATTTGAACTAAGAAATTGAACTCTTTTCAAATTAAATTGAACAAAATGCTACTAAAGTAATAAAAGAAATCGTCTGGTTTCTTAAACACACATTTGGATCATTGGCAAAACAACCTTACATGTATTTATTTTTACAGTTTTGTGAAGCTTTTTTTGTAGTTATAGTGAGAATAAAAGTATATTATAAAAGAAACTCTTATAATCATTAATAATTATGTAGGTAGATACATACCTACTTGAGAATTAGTTTTCGCAAGAAGCCTAATAGATTCCACCAACGTCCCGATAAAGACCATCATATATAGAATTCTTAATTCACTTAGACGGCTGTTTATACGGTCGCGGGTTCGAATCCCCGTATCGGTTTATTTTGCATTCTATATTTATTTAAAAAAAAGGATTTTAATGATAACTAACCTCTGTAAATTTAGCTGAAAACGCAAATGGGTCTGGACAGCGGTTCGTTATCATGCTCTCATCACTTTAGTCGTGATAGAAGTGCACTAGAGTTTAACGAGTTCTACTTGAAGACTTTGTTTCAGTAATTATCAGACAAGTGTTCACAACCGAACCATTATATAACATTTTATTGCCTCTTCTGGCTCACTTATAATATTTTCGTCGTAGTCGTATGACTATTTTATTTATATATTCTACTATTCTAATATCTATATTATTGAATATATATATAACCGCTACAAGCTCTTAAAAGCTTCTTTCTTACGCTACAGGTAGAGACAGTAAAGCATTTAACTAAAGTACTTTAGGTTATGTATATATTTAATAATATGGATACTAGAATAATAGAATACATAAAATATTTTTTTATCATTACTTATAAAAGATAAAACTTTATACTGTAGTAATATTCAATAAACTGAAGCCTGTATTTGAAGCCTGAAACCGACAGTTGAATGAACAGAATAATAGTTGAAAGCTGAATCACTTCTGTCATCGTTGGTTCGATTCATATTTAATATTCGTCAAATCCTTTTTAGTTTAGAATTGTTTTCATTTTAATTCGTTCGTTCTTTTACTAATAGTTTTTTTTAAATCAAACATTCAAGTACAATATCATCTTTGTACTCGTAATATTAGAGTAGGATAACAGTTAACTCTTTACTAAGATTACGTAGTAAATATGCCTTAGGGCTTAGGCAAATGAACAAGTATAAATGTAGTAACTCCAACAACAAAAAAATATACGTAACAGCGTTATTAAGCATAACTGTTTTAATAACTTTTAAATTAATATTTTTTAACGCATAAAAGCGTTGTTACTATTTAGGTACACTAAAAATACTAATTCGATTCTGGTTAAAAGTTATAAGAAGATAGACATACTATAAATCTATAACATGCCCTTTACTCTTAAAGGCATTTGTTTAGTTTAGATGTTTCTAAATAGTCTAATTGTCTTCTAATAGTTTCTAAGTAGATAACATAGCACATTTATAAATATGAACACAACCTTACCTTCTACTATTAACCTTGTCTAATCTTCAGCTCCAATAAACTTTCAGATTGAAATCTGATATTATTATTACTAAATATTAATATTTTTCAAACTAATAGTACAATATATATATATATATGGAATATGTTCTATATATTTGAACAGCAAATAAAACAACGTATTTAAGAAACGTCGACGAATATCGTTTCTTATTGTAATTCTAGCTGTTTTGGCTACTCACTTACTAAGTTAATCCTATTGGTTATTTATTTATTTTCTAATTTTATGATCAATCTGCTGTTTAAATTTAAAATAAATACGGTCAATTTTGTGTTATAAATACAACTATATTAGTATTTTTTGTGTTAGTGCCATCTTTGTCTAAGTGTTAATAAATCAATTTTTTTATTTACTTATCCTATCGTATTGAATCCTTAAAAACATCGCAATCTTTAAAGTACTTTTTGAGAAATAAAAAATCATAGCCTATAGTCATTATTAAAAGAACTAACCCTAATATTAGATATTCAATTATATAAATTGTTACTTGTTAAAAATAACACTACTTTATGCTTTGATTTATTTGATTAAATAATTTATTTGGTCAATTTTGTGTTATAAATACAACTATATTAGTATTTTTTGTGTTAGTGCCATCTTTGTCTAAGTGTTAATAAATCAATTTTTTTATTTACTTATCCTATCGTATTGAATCCTTAAAAACATCGCAATCTTTAAAGTACTTTTTGAGAAATAAAAAATCATAGCCTATAGTCATTATTAAAAGAACTAACCCTAATATTAGATATTCAATTATATAAATTATTACTTGTTAAAAATAACACTACTTTATGCTTTGATTTATTTGATTAAAATCTAAGTACCAATTTATAAGTTAAAAACGAAATTCCTGCATTTATATGTACATACTGCTTGACAATAATATTTAAAATGTATTATTGAGTTATGGAGCAACGACACTACATACATTTGTAAATATTCGTACATACGGAAGTGATTACATTCTTGGAACAACAAAGTGAACTCATTTTTCCTTTCATAATAAATAATATGCGTATAAAAACTTACAAAGAAAAAGGTTTTACATTTTCTGTTTTATTATTCTTTCTGTGTCTAGGATGTTGTGAATTTTTAATAACAGACAAAAAGGATGCATAATAATAATCAAATAGAATAGAGCAAATTACAAATGTCGTTTAAATATTTAGAAGTTCAAACTTATACATTCAATCTTAAGACTAAATATCAACATGATCAATGAACTAGTTACAATTCGCGCGTTTAAAATGCTTACAATGTTTATAATTGACTCTCCTTGTTTTATTTTATATTGCAAATATAATTTAGTTAGCCTTATCACCTTAGAGACCTTTATTCAGATGTAGATCTTTTTACAGGTTTTGTGACGAAAGAAAGAAATATATTATTAATAAAAGAGAGCATAATTAAATTACAATTACATGTTCAGTAATTTGACTTATAACAAAAATGTGAATCCGTTGTTTCTGTTATTTGAGACAATTACCGTATGTAGTAAACATACTGCACATATTCTTTGAAATGGTACGCAGTTTCTACAATTAGATTTATCGTAACTTAAGTTAAAAGCTTTAGAAATGGTGTTTCATCTGAGCTCTGAGCTTACTAAAAGAACGAACTTATTAAGCTGAACGATGTTAAGGTAGGAAGGCTACTTCGAGAATTTTAACTTTTTATCGTTATAAAAATATATGTTTGGTTTCAATACCAAATTATAATAGTATAGTAAAGCAATATGTTCATTTATTCCTCGTGTTCTGTACGTTATAAGGATTATTAATTTTGCCTTAGGTTTATATTATACTACTATACTAATTGAAATGCATAATCTTTCTAATTTAAGAGAGAACTTTCTAATTTAAGAGCTTTGTATCATTCACATAATTCCTAAAAATAATAATTGTAATGATATTTTTATTTTATCACAAGATGTACATGTAATAGCTTTTTTAAAGAGTGAATGTGTACTTACAAACACATTCTTTAAAGAAAGCAAATTAATCATTACATACAATAGACATTTGTTGAAGTCATTCCAAGTCATTCAATTAGGCCTTTGTCGCAGCGTTGCAACTATTCTAACTTACTATAATTATACGAATAATCGGTAATAACTCAAAAAAATGGTATCGATAAAAATATTTATGTCTATTTTTATTCCTAACAAACTGTTAAACGGTACTATTTAGATTAAATTAAATATTAGGTGTAAACGGATTGAAATATAATTTGGCAAATAAAGACGTAAATTACATTCAAAATATTTTTTCTAAAATATACCCTAAAGTGCTTTAAATTCTGAGTGAAGGCATAAAAAAAAATAGTTCATATTTCAACGAAAATAAAAAATGTTTTATGATTATCTTTTGAATATTCCTTAACTATTAAAGTACTTAAAAGAAATAAGGTGGTACTATGTCGTACATTAAGGTCATTGAGGAAATATTATAAAATAATAGAGAAAATCGATTTTGAAGGTTGTAGACTTAATGTATTTATATTAAGTAGAAGCTTGATCAAGTATTGGCCACTGCGCTTATTTTGTATTTGGTTTTATTTAAACTGGTTAGACTGATATTATTTAAAAATTAAAAATCAATATTTGTACGGATTTTTTCTATTATTATATTTAATACAAGATTGTGTAAATCAATATTTCCCAACCCCCGTAGTAATAAAAAAAATCATTTACTTCAACCCTCAAGTCTTTTATTGGATTAAAATGTCAATTAATATTCTCGTTAAACTGATTATTTCGAGGGCTTCTTCTCCGTAGCGTTTACTGGGATAATGATTTCATATAGGTAACTCTCCAAAGAGGCCATCCATTAAAGTAATCAAGACAACTTTAATAAAAATATTTTTAGAACGTTTAATGGCTATTAGGTACTTGAGACAAAACAATTTTTTACCCTGATATTAAAATAATTTATCGGAGCACAATTTTTTGTACATTTGTATTTTAAACATTATTTTTTTTTTTATAAGTTTATATACTAACAATTTTCTGCTATGGCTATTAATATTAAAAGAGGCTTAAGGGACTTAAATTTTAACAATTTTTAATTTTGTCTTTAGAATTACGAAAATAACTAACTATTTGACTACATTTAATAAAACATATATACAGGAATACTTGATATTAATTTAAAATACAGAAGATTTAGAATACATTTACGAAAGAAATGTTTTCTAAATCTTCGCTCTTTATATGAAATTTAGAAAAGGATGATATTGTATTCGCTGACAGTATTATCCCAATTTCCTCTCAGCCCGTTTTCGTAAACTGTTCCTTCACAGTATAGAAGGTATCAACTAGAGATATTAATTCTTACTTTTTTAATGTTTCCGGCATTATTTAGATATTGTTAAAATTCTGCAATATAAAATAGTTATTAAACATAGCCCTTAAATATAATAAAAACCCTGTTTCATAAAAATAACAAAATATTGGTTCTTAAGTTTGAATATTTACAAAAAAAATATAATGTTAGAATATAATAGAAGAGGGACTGGCTGTTAGTTTGGATATTTCAAAAGTTTTAAATCGTGAAAAACATAAAGCGTTTTCTTTCAAAGCTAAAGAAGGGACGGTTTCCTAGAGATTGCAGGTTTGAATCTTTATTAAAACATTATATTTTAACAATGAATGAATGAATGAATATTTATTTAAACATTATATCTTAACATTGTTAAAATAGAGTTTAGATATTTTCAATATATTATTATATTAGTGTATTATTTAATTGATTTTAAAAGGTATTTGTCCCGTTAAATCGATGGACTCCATCTATCGTTCGGAACAGAAAGCAATTCATTTAAGTGAAGACTGCACTTTTTTGATTTGCTAATACTAAACAACGTCTGAGGTCACAAAATAACCTAGAATTAATTAAAATATTGTGTTATATAATTTCCAAATAAAATGTCTATTTCTCTACCATATGTTATCATGGCAACACTTATTAACTTTTGTATAGGTACTTATTACTACGCTGATTAAATTCGCACCTAAATTAATTAGTAATTTGTTTTTTTTATTTTCATACATTACTTGTATTTCATACATACTAGCATTGTAAAGATATTTAAAAAAAAATACATAACTTCCAAAAGTGTGTTGAAATAATATGTTATAAATTATAGTAAAATAAATTCTAGCACAATCTAATTATTATCTTGGATCTAGGTCAAGTATATATGATAGTTTCTGATGACGTATTCGCCATCAACATTTGTGACCTACGTTTACCTTGCTAATTAGTTTGAATGGCTTATGCTTAATGAATATCATTTAAAATTTATAAACTATTTAACAATAATTTAATATTATTACCTCCTGCCATAATCTGAAGCAATACGGATGTAGTAGTATGACATTTACAGCTACTGTTATAATAATCATTATCCTAAATAATCATTTAATACCTACTTTGCTTTAAAAGCGTTTTAATTATATTGTTTTATTTCATTTCCCTTTTATTATTGTATTATTTAATTCAAAATTATTTGTAAAATGAGATTCACAGTTTAAAACTATTGAGTACTTTGAGATAAACATTCACAGTCTAAATTTCTAAATTTCAGATCGCAGCTGCGTAAGTGACTTAATGCTTCGTAAAAAAGGGCTTTGTCATGTCAATTGCAATATATATTTCTGATAATTTTAAACTAAAAGAATAGCATTATTTTCAAGATAAAAATATCTTGTGAGGTGAAGGATAAGAATAATATTTGTAGGGTTAAGTTGAATACAATTAATAGGTAATTATTTAAATTTCGAACATCCGTACAGAGATGTGGTACGGATGACGGCTATCGTTTGATTACAGATTCTACTGTGTGCTGGGTTTAGTTTGTAAAATATAGACTGAATCAAATACCCCAGGTGTGTATTTATTTGAAGGAGCCATGTGTATGTTTGTCTCTGTAGTGGTTTTTCAGTAGTCGTTAGTGGTAAATTGAACTTGATCTCTAACTTTGTATACAAGCAAATATATAAAAGACTAGAAATATTTTATATAATAAATAGCAGACTAGAAATATTTTATATAATAAATACCCAAACGCCAAATATTGGAATCAAAATCTTTGAATCGAAAAAATGTGACAATGCCATTACATCACTGTCTGATGCAGACTTCACGTGATGGATGGATGGATAGATATTTCTATAAATTTTAAAATAAATTTAATGTAAGAATGAATGTTACCATATAATATAATAAAATGTTAAAATATATTTCTTAATATTATACTCGGATTTTTTAATTCCCTATTTTAAATTTTGTATTGTGACAGTATGATGCTATCCTCGATTTAGAAGTGAAGTTATATATATTTTAGTGTAGTTATGTCACAAATATCAATATTTTTTCTGAAGGATTAAATGATTTATCTACAGCCGAGTTAGATGCTAGTTTATTTATAATTGAATTAATGTGATATTACAACGTGATCTGTTCTTCCCTAATGGTGCAATTTGCTGACGTGTTATTAGCGAAATAGCGTCGTTAATTTACAGCGTCATACACACTTACCTATTAATTTAGTATGGCGATCTATAACTAGATACTTTAAGATCAATTAAGGAAATATCTTATCAATATTTACCAAAACCAGTTACCTGTTACTTACCAATACTAGTTAGTTCAAAAGTTCAATTAGTGTGGTCCTTAAAATTATTATTTTACTCAATAACCCTTATCTTTTCAATATTATATGTTCTTTTATGACTTGTTTGTTGTAGGATAACAATTACATGATCTACGATTATGTAATTCGTAGTAATCGATTATATAATCTACTAATATAACTAACGGTACGAATATGTAATTCGAGATGCATATTTGCTTCTCTTACAAGACTAAGGGTTGTTTATATATGTGTATATCAAACTCACATTATATATATAAACCCTTCTTCTGTCCTAAGAGACATTGTTTAATTACAACAGGAATATGATGGGCACAAGGGTTGCAAACATCTTATAATTATTTCATCAACTGAAGGACCTTTTTGTATTAAGACGACCAGTTACTTATGTTGAACATAGAAGTGTACTTACCTAAGTAAAAACTTGTGTGGTCTTCGGTGGTAGATGACTGGTCCTAAATGCCATATATTTACAAAGAATCGTTTACCATCACATACATACATAATACTGGCAGTAGTTTGACACTACTATACCGTCCGATAGATGTCCTTGTAAAAAGCAAACACAATACTTATAAATATTACATTTCTTGATTTCAGCGCTCATAAAAACATACATTTGGACCGATGACACGTATTAAATGTCTTAGATATTAATTTTGTGTAACCATAACGGAATGCTAAATAATTATTATCAATTTTATTTATATTCACATTTTTATATATTTATATATTCCTATTAAAAGTTTGTATTTTACTTCAACAACATCGAATTAAAATTATAACAAAATAATCAAACGAACAAAAGTTCCGGTAAGAGAATGTAAGATTTGATTATATTACAGGCAGAAATATTTAAACCAGTAGCAATTTAGATCTGGGCATAAAAGGTTATATGTAACAGTTAAGGTGTTTTGCATATTTTTACCGGATATATTAAGTTATACTTATCTGACTAATATATAAGTGCGATTGTTTGGATGTTTGGATGGATGGATGTTTGTTATTCAATTCAATTCAAAACTATTAAACGGATTTTGGTGAAACTTAGCAATATTGTAGCTTATGTACCAGAATAGCACAAAGGCTATATAAACACTAACTTTTGCACGTGGTTTTGTTTATGACATAACACAGATTGTAGCGCGATAACTAATTGCCACGGGAGATCCTTTTTTAATCTTTTGGTTTACTGAATTTAACATAATTATTTGTTAAAATCCCTCTTATTACCCGACTTTGAAAGGAGTGTTATGTTATTCAAATGGTAATAGAAATATAGATATGCTAGATAGCTATATTGTCATGCTATTTTTATGTTCTCTGGTACAGTCTAAACGGATTAAAGGATTTTGACAAAAATAATCGAAAATATTTTTTTTATGGCTTATGTTCCTATCCAGAATTATATATTTTTTTACAGTCTGCGTTGACGAAGTCACGGGCAACAGCTAGTATTTCATATGTTCACTAATTCGCTAGTCTTACTGTAAGTTCTTCCGATCCACCATTCTGGGTACCAGTAAATGTTATACGCATACCTAACATCAGCTTTTTCTTCACATCGACAGATGCCTTACATGATGTTTTATGTTTTTGGTTAAATTTATTTTATTTGTGAATAAACTTTGATGGTGAATAAAATATTTGTTTTCATAAAATTTTAAGTTATTAAAAATCCCTTCTAAAAGGTAGACATGTATAAAGTACACATGCCTCCGCATACAGTGCCGAAATTATATAGAAAAGGGTGGTATTACGCCGTTCAAGTCAGCGGATATAAAAAGTGACTATTTAAATGTAAAAAAGATAATTGACAAGGTAAACCGATACGACAGGACAAATATCTTCTTTTACGATCCCATAAATTGATTATAATTATAAGACAAATACAATTTATTAACAGATTTTGTAAAGTGATGATTGTTTTGTTAGTAACAAGTTCATAATGATAGTTCGTTATTGTGTTTATAGCATTTGGTTATTGTAATGCGAAAATAATGGCTATAAAGCCAAAAGTTAATGCAGTTTCATCCCTAATTAATATTAATAGTTACAGTTAGTTAGAAGTACATGAAATCATAATTAATAGTTTATTATAATTGAATGATAAAAAAAAATATAAATAATGTAAATTTGATTTTGTGTGTGGCTTTATTATTTGTATAAGTCACTAGAATATTGTAGTTAACCATTTCAGAATGATTTAATTCGTTTATTACCATTAGGGTTCGGAAATAAACAGCCGTATACATAAATATGTACATCAAATCAAAATTGAAAACGAATAAAATATCAGATATTGTTTATACTTCTCAACTGTGAAAAGTGAATCTGCCGATATAAACACACAGACACACACACACAAACGTTGCATCGTGACTATTCCTTCAAGCTATTACACGACTCCATAACTTTACTACATTATATGACGTATTATGTTGTGACAACTTTTTCATAACGAGTCTTACTGTCTGTAATGCCACTAATATATTCGCAAAATTATTGGATATGGTTCTAATTATTGATCAAGAAAAGAGTATGTAAGAAGTAGATTGAAAGTAGCTTCAGAGACATAAAAATGAAAAAAAAATGGTTGTGGTATTTTCAACGTAATGTGAATTGATAATGGTTCTGAGTAATAAAATGTAGACCTAGAATTCTAAAATATTTAATGTACAGACTGGCCTCATTCCTAATCTATTATATAGGTATTATAGATGATACTAGACAGATAGATAATAATAGCACCTGTCAGCAGCATCAGCCTTGATGTTTATGTATTAATAAATAGTGTTTTGTTTTTTATTTTAAAGTATTTGTTAAAAGCTATCCGTGTCTCTCTTTTAATTGTATAGTTCAAAGAGATTTATCGATGTCACCTGACTTTTCCTATTACCTGTTAAGACGATAACGTGTTAATAGATATTTTCAAACATGAATATCATTAGTGGCATCTTTTCAATGTTTATTTATACTGCAGAGTTAGAAACTTTGGTTAGGATTTTCGAAAAAAGCCTAATAGATGTTATCACCGTCCTAATAAAGAAGATCACAAATAGAATGCTTAATTGACCGAGGCGGACAGCGATTTCAGTCAGTTTATTTTTAATTCTATTTTTATATTAATGTCGATAAGTAATTAACATTTTATTTTTATAACACATTTAATATTGGATTATTTCTATTTCAGGTTGAATTTTACAGAGTTTTTAGAGATTTTTTATGTATGCTGAAATACATCCAATAGCATTACAGAACAAATAAAATTGGTCCTATTTTTCTATAAAATAGGTGACATTTGAAGCGTAATCCAATAAAGAGCAATACAAACTGAACAATGAACATTTGTTTACGAAGCTTTCGTAGCTTTCAGTGTTTTTTTTATTTTGTTCGAGTTTTTCTACATGTAGAACCACATTTTAAAATCTAAATTGAGGCCCTAATAGTGTTAAAAGAAGTCTACACATATACGATAAGTTATGTAGAATTGAGAAGTTATGGGTAAAATAAAATGTTGTCGAATTTCTTGTGGCGTTTTCAAAGGCATTGCTTGCAAAACTACCGATAATATTTGTATTATTTATTTGTGACTTTACTGATGCTGTATAAGCAGTAATGATACATGAATGCAGTCCATAGTTTCGACAGTTTGCACATTGTGGAATTTCCAAATTGCACAATTTAGGGTTCAAAAGATATAGGAAAATTTAGAAGACTTAACGTAACTTAACGTCATATATTTGTTTGTGATTTTGTCGTGGAGATGATAACTTGTTTCTTTGTGATCTCGTGTCTTGTAAATTTTGTACTTTAGATTTGAATTTCGTCTGTATTGCTTAAAAAATGAGATTGTGGCCGGTAGAGACGCAAAGATGTAGGTAGGATTTGTTGTATCAGGTTTTTACTATCCTTAGGTATATACATTTAGGGAGTTTTTTCTATATGTTTCTAGTTTTCCCAATTTATTTCCACGAGAAGAGTTGATTTAAAATGTAAAAACGTCGCCCATTCTCTTAATGGGCGCGATAGGCGTTGGACTGGGCCCTCGCAATTAGCGTGAGACTAGCTTCCTATGGCACCATCCCTGATTAGGCTTGTAAAGCCTGTTTGTCGTATAAGTTTACCGCCGCCCGACGCTCGGCGTTGTAGCTTATTTGGTACCACCCGGGGAGCACGTCTTAGGCAGAGAAAGAAAATTCCTACTTACGCAAACTAGTTTACCCCTCATAATCAAGATTAATTCAACAGTAATCACCAGAAAACGACATCCACAATAAGGTCAAATATAAACAGGTTCTATCGGCAAACGTTTAAACATCCCCCTGGGTATTTATCCTGTCAATACATACCAAACCAAAGACAGACAAATAGCAGCATTCTTAATCAAATGAAAGCAGTTTTCAGCACTATATCACTGAACGGATTTTTTTATATTTAAATACCTTTATAAATATAAATAAGCTTAACATGGCTACACATGTTTAAAGATATTTTCAAACTTTACGTTTATAATTATAATCAACCTAACACTCGGCCCTTTACAATACATAGCATTTTACATGCATATATTCTAATATATTCAATTTTATTATACTTCATTTTCAATAACATTTTCTGAATGAAGTTTGTAATTGTATTATAAATTATATTTTCTCCTTAATAATTTAGCTATTTTCGACAAGAAGGGTCTCTTCGTTCTATTATGTTAAATATGAAAAGGTTAATCTTAAGAACCATTAAGAATATTTTTTATAGGATAAATCATATTTTTGATAGTGCAGTAAATGGAAATAATGATTTTGTTGTTCTTTTTATTACAAGTATTTATTGAACTTAGCACAAAATATTTGTATTGATTTAATTAATTGAAAAATCAACAGTGTTTTTTGTGCTAATGACAGTAGTTTTCCTAAACATAACCTATCTTAAAATTAAATAATACGTGTTTATTAGTGACAAAAATATATGTACCGACATTTGCCCATGATCAGGTTTAATTTAATAGGAGTGGTGGTCACTGCACTACTTTTTGATATATTTATATTTCATCATACCTATTCCATAAAATATTTGTGCCTTCTATATTCCTTCTTAACAAACCATTTAAGACTTTTTAAAAACATTACAAATTCTCTTTTCTCGTGTCATTCATGCTCAGATGATCTCTGTTTTCAGAAAATAAATTCTTAAGAGGACTCTCTTAACGAATTCTCCTTTAACTTATCAAGATTATTGACTAATCTGTACTGAACAAACAAAACATTTACTACACATATGTAAATTTAATAGCTTTTTTTAACAATTAAAACAATACGATTTTATGAAATCGAAAAATGTTTTATTTTTAAGATATTGTAGTAATAGTAAAAATACTGCTTTTCTTTTAGCTTAGGGATTTTAGAAGAATCTATTTCATTTGACATGACAAAGCCTTTTTCTGAGAAGAATGAGGTCACTTACTAAGCTGCGATTTGACATGTGAATATCCTCTTTAAAGAAATTCAAAGACGTGAAGTTTATCTCTCTATTTACTGTAAAGTGAGTAATAAATGGTAGTACCTACCAATCCTATTTTTATAAATAATTCAGAATCAGATAGATATTACAGTTACAAAACAAAGAAATATATATACCTATATTTTTTAAATGATGGATGTTCTATTGTGATATTATAAAGTCTATATACCTTGAAAATAAGTCTTTAAATTAATTAGTAAGGTAAATTTAAGTCGCAAATTCTGATACTTATATGAAAATAAACACTAAACTATCATAATAAATGTCTTCACTTATAAATGTTTACTTTTACAAAATTATAATTGTAATAACATTTGGTTAAGACGTTTTAGTCATCTCTTGTTCTTACTAAATAAGGCAAATGCAGAATCTATACTAAAATAAATTAATTTATATTTTTGGAGTAAGTTTTTTGCACAATTATTTTGCACAAGCGCTAAGACAACAAGCTACGCGTCAGTGGCCTACACTCATGTCTGATAATTATGGAATCAAAGTCTTCAAGCAGCACTTCTTGAACTGTAGGGCACCTTTATCTCGACTAAAGCGATGAGTGCATTATAACGAACTACCGCTGTCCAGACCCATTTGTGTTTTCATCCAAGTTTAGAGACGTCAGAAACCACCAAAATCCTTATTCAGAAAAATAAAGAAACTTTTCAGTATGTTTGAACAGAAAGGCATTTCCAACTGAAGTTTTTCACTTACTCGATATCGAAAGCATAACCAAATAATGAGCAGTATGTGTTGCTAACAATATTGAAAACTTTCCCCAATTAGGTAAAATATATATTTTAATTTAAAAAATATATTTGTACTACTTAATAAAACTTTGTACTTAGTACTTAGATTAGATTAGGTTTATTTTCATCAACTAAAACCATCACTTTTCTCTTTCAGCTGTATCAATAGTTGTACTTTTATTGTATTGAAACATATTTATATTATATCATACGGTACAAGCAACTGACAATACAATAAAAGTTCTAAATAGTTTATGTTATTCTATATGTATTTTAATCTTTTACATATTAATCGATAAGAAAGTGTGTGTATTTGTTATCTGGCTCTCTCACTCCGGTAAGTGAAACGGTTATAAAACTAATCTATAACAGCTACGTTACAGATTGGAACTGTAAGGATTATGAAAATATTACAGCATGACAGATGACGTATTATCTCTTGTCACATAAAGCGCAGCTAATAGCTACTCGTAGTTCAATGAAGATAATGAATTCATTAAATAAATATGTTGAATTGAAAGCATTTGTCTCTTAATTTTTACATACTGTCATACGAGTAAAGTAGAACATTAAATTACTTGGAAGTTGTTTGTTAAATTTCATGTTTTAATAATCTTTGCACACATCTTGCAAAGGCAAATATAATGCCCATTTAAAATATTATATTACAGGATTTTATATAGCATAAGTAAGTCATATCTCAGTTAAATAATATATTTTTAATTGATCTAAATCGCGTATAATTGGATTTCTTTTTACATAATGAAGAATAAATTTAACCCGGAGACGTTTCGAATGCTTGGCGGACGAAAATGCATTGTTGGAGGTAGATGACTAATTAACTGACTCACTGACAGACACCTACAGTCTTGTCTTCCCGTGAACACGATTAGTGCAAAGAATTTAAATGTCGGGTTAAATTTAGAGCTTATAATGTTTAATTTGAATCCAGTTATACAAAGATTGATTCATAATATAATAACTTTGTTTTAGTGTACTTGGGAAAATTTAAGAAAATACCATATCTCTGCCATTTAAAGCCATTGTATTGTTGTGTGTCTAACACTAATACAAATAAACCCTTTTATTTATATATATTTTAGATCTCTTTGCTCTTCGGAGATTTCATGGAAATAACATATGGGAAAGAATCTCAATATAAGTCGTGTTCATCCACGTGGAATTTCCAACATCGTTTCCACACATCGTTACTCGTCTCACACCATATAGATATAGTGGAAGTATACCGGTAAATAATTATTATCACTTAGAATTTTTTTACTTTTCTTAGTTAAGATAAAATCTATTAAGACTTCCGATATCATAATGTGAAAATTTGAGTCTAAAACGAACCGACAGTTTTACTTTATACGGACTCTTGGGAAATTAGAAGGCGCTGTTATTAATATTGTCAGTAAAATAAGATTTATTATATTCCTTCAAAATATTGAATACTTTTAACACTTAAAATAATACAAGTAAAATATACATAATTAATGATATATTATTTTTTTATTAACAACATAACTCTAACGTAACCTGCACTTAGATAAGATCTTAGTAATTTGTAAACACTATAGGAGATTTTCTTTATTGTTCTCTCTCGTGGGAACTAATACTGTCTAGATTAATATTGTTTTGAGTACTTTTATTTACAATGCTTTCAAAGCAATTTATCTTTATTTTAAGATTTTTGATAAAATCGTATAACAACATCATGTAATATGTGTAATTATGTAATTGTTGTTACCGTTTCTTTTCCTAAGCATATGTAAAATTTTATACCCACAAACAACTGTAAAAATTTGTAAGATTAAATATTTGCGGAATAGTGTGTAAATATACAAAAATAATTTATAATAGACCAAAATAAATTACATCTCCTCAGGACATTGACTGATGACCAGTCAATTTAGACACGCATCCATGGGGTACACCTTTTCGAGTGCTGAGTGAATGAGTGAGTGCCGTGCAAAAAACAAAAACGAAACTTTTCGGAAACGGAAATATTTGGTAAAACTTACAAATGGTATTGAGACAAAATGTCATTTATACTAGATATTTATATCTACTATAAATGTTCTATAACATGTGTTCCTATATATTTTATTAATTACTTTATAAACTGATGTCTCTCAAGTAAATTGTTTAGAGAATTAATTAAGACATTTGAGCTAATTTATATAAATCACTTAATAAAACCGTGTAATATTTTTAAGTTTTCGTTATTGTTAATGATTCTCTATTGCAATTGTATATCATAGCAAAGTGTTACTATACGAAATAAACACGTCTATATAATCCAATAGTTTTACTTTTAGGCCCGTCTTTAATTTTATTTATGATCAGCTTCGTCGGATGTTGTTACTAATTATGATACTATTACTGTTCTGTAATGGTATCAGTTACTTACTTACTAAATTACTAATTATGAACATTTCAAAGTAGATTAATTGCGTATAAAAAAGAAAATAAAAGGAACTTCCTATATAGTGAATTTGCATAAAATATCTACAAACGAAATCATAGTCCAAGTGGACTGTAAAAATAATATTTATATTGTTATATACCTACCTGTGACCCGTGACTTCAAAAACTTTTTATTAAAGGGTTTTTGGAGAAAAATTTTGAAGTGTATGAATAAAAGGTAACAAACATCCATTCATTCAAACATCAAAATTTTCGCACGTATAATATTATTATTAATAGTGTATTTTACCAATATAAATGATAAGCATAAACAACTACTTGAATTGTGTATTATTATTATTATATAATTTGTTTTTTTTTTTATTATACAAGACACCGTTTTTTAATAAAAGTTTGTTTCTTTATTTTCTACTTACATTTATCTCTGTGTCTTGATATATATTTATATTTGTAGTAAGAGACATACATTTTATATATTTTCATTACTTATAATATTAACCTACGAATTTTTACACCTGACAGCTAAATTTCGTCTTTTACGTGCACTGTAAAACTGAGAGCAATAAAAATAATGTTATGTTCGCGTTCTTACTCAGTAAACGTGTAAGCATCGTTTTACTGTGTGTTTTCTTCTTACATTTGTATGTACAATCTTTTTATCTTTATATCTATAAAAATTTAAAGCCATGTTAAGTTTATTCAAATTTATATAAATATGGAATGAAAATAAACCGATACTGGCAGGGATTCGAACCCGCGTCCTCTGAGAAACCATCCCATTGCTCTATCAATTGAGTTACAGTTTATTTTTCATTCTATATTTATATAGATACTCATTTTTAGATATTATTTTTATCAAACAGGTTTAAATAGCTATAGAATGTAAAAAGCATTCCTATTTCAGAAAATAATTATTATTACTGACCGAATTTTTTCAAGCATTATTCTGTGAAGAAGCAATACACGTTATGTGTCAGTGGGCTTTTATCCAATAATTACTGAAGCAAAGTGTTCAAGCAGAACTCGTCAAGATTTAGTGCACTTCTATCTCGACTGCAGCCATGAAGAGTATTTTAACGAACTGCCGCTGTCCAGACACTTTTGAACTTTCGCCCAAATTTAAGATTTCAAACGTCATAGTAATCGTTAAGCTTGCTAAGCTTAATTAAATAATTGTTCAGCATGTAAAGAAATGTATAAAAATAAAATGTAATTTAAACAAAAATGACGAATCGTTTGAATATTTACTTGAAATGGTTGACATTCTAAGCAAAATTAAATGTTGAGCAATACTGACTATTGTTGAATTGTGCGAAATTTATATTTGTGTTGCTTATATAATATTGAATGTTTGAATGTTGCTGGAATGTTTTAGCCATTAAAGCAGTTTTATTTTTAAGTTTTCGTATTCGTCCTCCTACCTCTTAATAGAAGTAGGTTCCTATCTCCGTTCTCGTTTCCTTATTTCTATATACATATTTAATTAATTTAACATTATGCCTTCCATCACTGTGAGAAAAAAAAAATAATAATAATAAATAAATAAAAAAAAAAAAATAGTAAAAATAATTAAATAAAAATAAATAAATAAATAAAATAAAGAATAAATTTATAGTTAATTTGTACGCGGAAATGGGAGCGAGAGGTATAACAGCAGAATCTCTCTATAGCCTACTTAAAGACCTTGGCCTTTCTAGAACAAGCACCGGTTCATCCAGAAGTACACCTGTTCACTAACCCCTCATTGGCTGGGGCACTTTTTAGTATCCCACTCCAAACATTCTCTTCATTTATTAGTCTCTCAAAATAAGATTTCCCTTTCTTTCTAATATCCTCATCATTCGTTAGCACCATTCCTACTTCTTCTATTATACATTTCACATGCGCTATGTCTCTACCATTCTTTCCTCTTTCTTTAGCTATTTTAAACAGATGTTTCTGTCCCTGCGAGCTTTGCAGTGTATGATACAGTTTATCCTGCACCTTTGCCCTAGCAGCTGCATAAATCCGTTTTGCTTCCCTTTCATGCACCGTGTATGCTGAGTCTGCACTCACCTTCTGTTCTTTATCTCGATCATCTATACACTGCCACTCTTTAAAAGCATTTTGCACCTCATCATTCCACCGCCATGTATCCCTTTCAATTTTACCGTTGCGTTTCGTTTCTCCAAAAACCTCTTTCGCTATACCTCTTATTTATATCGCCATTTCATTCCAACATTCATTCACTGTCATTCCTTCCATAACTTTTATGTCTAACATCTTATCTGCAACTTGTTTCCTAAAAGATTCTTCAGTTTCTATTTCTTCCATCATTTTATTTTGGCTGGTTTCTGGTTTTTTTTAACTACTTGGTTTTTTTTAATACTGTTACTTTGATATCTAAAAATAGGAGCCGGTGTTGAGAGGTTAGATCTTCTCCAGGAATAATTTTGCCATTTTTACTGTGTTTAACTTTTGTCGTTGGAGAAGAAAAAAACTATTTGGGTCGCATGGTAACCACTTTTATAGGTGATTAAGTGTTCGTCTTTCTTCTCAAAGAATGTATTAGCTATTGCCAAGTCAAATGCCGAAGCCGTTCTGAGCAATGCTTCTCCTTCATAGTTCCGGTTCTTAAAACTCCATCCTCCACGTACTCTCTCCTACCCATAACTCCGTCCGTCTCACATGTTCATTGAAGTCTTCACCTCTATACAATTCCTAATTCTTAGGTATACTTATCAAAACTGGATCAAAACACTGCCAAAACTTATCTTTCATACTATCGTCACAGCTTGATTGACGACCTAACCCTATCGCTCGTATCAATAATTCTCATGTCCATATTGTTAGAAGATTTGGCAAAGATTTTATGACCGGCCGCCTGGCTGACGTCAACCCTCCTCGAGAATTATCGTCGATGTATATACCGCCATCGTTCAGTAGGGAAGTGTAAACGTAATTTACCTCCGATATCCCTAAGTCGCCTCTTACAAAATCTACACTAAGATATGGAGCGGTCCTTTTCTAATCCGGGAACCAGCACGGTTTTTTTATATTACCTGCAATCCAATGCAATAAAAAATAAAAGATATCCTAAAAAGAAGCGAGGTATTTTTATCCAGGTATGATTGCCCGGTTGTAATACTTTATAATCGAGTCTGTTAATAATTAGTTCTTAATTCGAAACCTAATATGTAGGTTACTTGTATCCTCTGATATTAACAGAGATCGTAGATGGCATTAATCACTTAGGTACCACCGAGTAAGAGTATCAGTGCATCTGAGTTCAGTTGTATACATTTGTATTGCAGACATGTGTATTCCATTGCACCGTAGAACTAATTAAGCTAAGCTACATCTACTAGTACACTGAGCTTGTTCCGTGATGATTCTCGAGAATGCTTGTTAAGTCAGTGCACTATTTGGAATGTATGTCAAAATTTTCCAAGATATTGGAAGATAACATTCTAGTTTCTACGTTTCTAGGTTACTTTAATTCATTTTTATTGTATTTGTTATTATGTATATCGTATATTTTGAATAAAATACGTAAGATGTGAACAAAAATAAAATTTATTGATGCGTTGGTACCATATTAGCTTGTTTAATTTAATAACATTCTAATAACATTTACAATGTAATCAACATCCAAACGATTTTAACGACTCATGTAACTGAAAACGTCACGGCATTCATTATACCGGTATCATTTGATTGTCTAAGTATTGCTACATAAAATCGAATCTTGGATGATAATGATCGCTTGAGTGAAGTATCCAATCACAACTCTTTAAAATGGGTCTATATCCTTTTATCGAGGTTGACTCGATGAGAATAGTTATAACGAACTAGTTATTGATTGCGTGGTTTTTTTTTTATTTATTATTTCTAATTACAAATATATGTTTCAGCATATTCTTTCTGTTACAAAAAAGACTGTTGGAAACAGAAACGTGTTTTTAAAATTTAAAATGTATAGTTTAACTTAAGCTATAAGATTTAAATATAGTGTTTCATCCGAGATCAACTTCCAAATAATATCTTATCATGTACTTCCTTTTCAATAGCATTAATAATAATAATGTATTCGTTTTTTTTTAATAAGGTAAAATAAGTGGTAACTTATTAGCATCAAAGCACAAATAATACTTAACTTCTTACATATTCATTTTCTAATCAATAGGAACCATAGAAAAATAATTAAAGATGCGTATGAATTACTTGCCTTATAGCCACTTATGTTAATTAAACACAATGTAATAGGATATTTAATTAAGTGATTTAAACTAATCGCTTAAATACAGTCTTTTACGTATAGTATAAAAACCTGAAATATATTCTATATTTCTTTTTTAAATATAAATTTCAAAACATGAAGTGTGTATTTGTTATCAAGCGCTAGATTTTCTGTTGATTAATATTATTTACATAAACTTATATTATATAAAAAAAATTGTATATGATATAGAGATTTATTGTTACAGCTATTTATTTCCCAACCCTTATAGAAGTAAGTAATTAAAATGATCCTGTAATAATTAACTTCAAGCCAATTGCCAACTGCCAATTAATATTCTCCTTGAGTTTGCTGATTTCGAGAACTTCTTCTCCGTGGTGTTTACTCGCGTTATAATAATGCTACAAAGTTCGGTTATGACTTAATGTTAAAACAAACAAAATTTAACTTATAAATTATTTACCAAATGTAAGTTTTCAGGTTTCTATAATAACGGTTAAATACGGTTAGTTGGTTAAGAAGATTATATTTAAAAACAATAAACGTCTTGAGGCAGAAATACTTTTCACCCGATGTCGAAATAATTGATCGGAGCAGTTTTTTTCATTTAATCATTTTTATATTAGTAATTCTTAATAAATAGTAAATTATGGCTTTATATACTGACTACTTAAGCTATAAATTTTAATGGGGATTAATTTTGATGCCTTTGTTTTGTCTTTAGAACCAATATCCATAAGTGTTAAAAATATTGTGTTTAAATTAAAACTATTATAAGCTACTGTATTTTTACTGTATATTTCAGAAACATCCTTGTAAAGGCGAAAAAACAATCCAGTGGAGCGGACAGTTGTCTAAAATATTATTTTATCCCTCTGAAAAAGTCCTTTTTTGTTGATGAAATGTACTCTATGTCTTTTAGGTCTTTTTCCGTTCCTCTAGCAATCTGTGTGCAAAGTTTTATGATGATAAGACGTAAAGAATAACATACAAACAGAGGCACATTCTCCTTTATCATTTTTTAAAAACAATTCCAATGTTAGAGTTTTTATAATCTATGTCGTGAGAGGTTCCACAAACATAAATAACCCATAAGAAATACACCCAGACTCGGAATAACCGTGTACAGAAAAATACGCCTCGATTCGAATACCTATTGGTCTAGTCACTAGACTAGACTAGACTAGACTCTAGTGGTTAGTGACCTTGCTGATGGCAGCCGTCTGTTCTCCCGTTATATATAACGGAAATTGTTTCTCAAATAAGTAACTATTTCTTATATTTCGTGGTAACCTAAGTATTACTCGATGTAGACCAAAAGAAAAAGATTAAAAGTAACCAAAAGATTCACCAACACAACACAACCTAAAAGTATGTAGTATTATGTGAAAAGCACTATTAAAGCCAAGAGCCAAAATAAGCTATTATTATTTTGTATGGATTATTTAACACCCAAACAATAACATTACAAATACACAGGAAATAAAAACAACTTACAATTTATATAAATATGAAATAAACATGAAATGGATATGAAAATGGCCGTATCGTCCTTTCATCATAAATACTATTATGGGAAACAGATAAGAAGATTGGTCCTTTCTAAGTAGAATATTTGAAACCTTTTATATTTTGCTTGAAGCTCAACTGATACTTGGATTAGGGCAATAAAAGTAGCATAGACTAGGTATATAAATTTAAACCTGAATGTTGTGATATAAGATAATGTACGTACACAATATGTGACCCGCGTATCTCTTTGAATTTTTAAATAACATCTCAGATCAACTTAAAACTTTATTTTATAGCACGTTATTATATTTTCTTGCCAGTTAAACCACTATATTCCATTACTCAGTGATATCGTGTTTAATATTGCTTTTTCATTTTCAAAATAAGACTACGTAAAAACAGATCACTATTTTGAGTATAATAATCTATTATCTAAAATAAATTACTACTTACTGTTTAACTATCTTTATAAATAATAGAAATAAAACTTTAAGTATTTGCGTATATCACAAACTCCAAATTCGATGTGTGGAAGTCGAAACCAACTTATAAAGAATATTCTTCTCATTCCCATAATATAATGATACGAAATCGAAATTTAGTAGAAGCAATCAACGCCATTATCTATACTAATATAGTTACATTTATATTTTATTTTTATTTTGGATATTTTGTCAGAAAGCCATGATATACGAAACTACCAGTCGGGTTTGAATATTTTGTTTATATATAATTATAGTTACGGATTTAACTAGTAGTTTCCAATGTCTAATGCATTTCTGTATTTATGTTTCTAATACAATTCAATTCACTCAGATGGAGTCACGGCAAGGAATAGGTTTAGAACTAGTACGAGAACGTTAGAATTATGTTTGAAAACCCTAAAAAAGGTACCTATATACATTTTAAAAATAATTGTTTTTATGTGATAAATATTACTGTTACTATTATTAATATTATTACTTTTAGTTTCTATAACATTTAGTTACTCAAAAATATTTAGTTACATTGTTACAAGTAATGATAAATCAATGTTCAAAATATTTAAATAATTAAAAAATACCATAATGAAGTGGTTATTTCAATATTTATTGATAAATAATTTGCTCGAAAGCAATAATTATCGAATTAAAAATGTTTATGGGAAGGAAATTTTATTTTCTTACGAAAAAATAAATATGAATTGTCTTAAAACTAACCACTTTACTTAACAATGTTAACACTTTGGTGGTTGATCAAATAATATCAAGGATATAAAACTATTATTGAATAGTAATGTTCATTCATTCAACCAAAAACATATAATATCGTAGAAATGTTATCTTATATTGTGTTTTAATATATATTTTAGTAAATAGAGAAAACCATAACAAACTTTCCAAGAACATTTGATTTTCCAGCTTTTCCACGTTTTCATGTTTTTATTATAATTTTGAATAGCAAAGGTTTCTTGATTCCACAAACAAATGGAGGCTGTTACTTAAATTAATTAGCAAGTATTGTTAGTGAACTCACACAGCAGAATTTATTCGCTGTCCTTCTTTCACACTGCCGAATATAATGCTGCAAAATACAATGATATGGTTTTATGTTTTAAGTACCTACCTCATAATCTATTTGTTTTCGGTTTGTATTATCACTATAGTAATACTTACAAATACTGACGATCTCAGAACTGTAATTTGAAGTCTGCATCATCTTTCTCTTTATCTATTCTACTTTTGAGAGTAGATATAAAATATAAAAATTATTATTTATAAATGTAACATATATAAAAATAACTACGTTAGAAAGAACCGACTTTTAAACTAAAAAGTAAAAAATAATGAAGATTTAATATTTATTATATACTACCTATTATTTATATGTCCTATTTACTAATAGGTTTGAAGTCGGTGCCAAGCCATTTAGTATAGGAATTCGGTTGAATACATTTTCTTAATTATTTATTTTTTTGTTTTTCTATTGAAGCTAATAATCATATTAAGATTTAATTGTTCCTTTATAGCTTCATTTACGTATCTTAATTTTTGAAGTAGGCATTTCATACTTCACATGTCCATTTAGTTTAAGAATTCTGTTAAATATATTTTCATAATTTTGTTTTTTTTTTCACTATTCTTCGTTTTGATTTCGCTACTTGTAATAATAACATTTAATTGCTTTTTATTATGTTTATTTACGTTTCTTAATCATTAACGTAAGCATTTCATTGTATTAATTTGCTCATATTCATTTAAGTGGTTAAATATAATTATTTGTTTATGGCTTGGCACCGACTTTAACTGTTAGTAAATAGGACATATAAATAATAAATAGTATGAATGAATATTTAATATTTATTATATAGGTAGTATATAATAAATATTAAATCTTCATTATTTTTTATTTTTTAGTTTAAAAGTCGGTTTTTTTAACGTAGATACTTTTATTTAATACTTTTTAGTTTATTGCTACATTATCAATTAGCCATGAGTAGACCTACAAAAGGTGCTGCACGTCTTAAAAAACGCAGATCTCAAGAAATGCGAACCGATAAAAATAGTCGTCTCCGTAAAAATGCTCTTCGAAACACAATTTCACGTTCTTGTGAGACTATTGAAGATCGTGAAAAACGTTGGTTGGCCTCATGGCCATATATGAAATCATATATGAAGGCATATATGAATTCACGATTACGTCAAAAAACTTTTGATCAGCATAATTAGACTCGAAAAGATCCAATAGCGTCTTGCGAATGAGTATATTGAGTAGAGAGCTATTAGACTTGGCCTCATTAATGAGCATTTAGAGAACGAGTCGACTGAGCAGAGGGCTCATAGATTAGAAGTGATACGAAATCGTACAGCAACCGAGTCTGCTCAGCAACTTGACAACCGGCTAGCAGCAGCGAGACAGACTTCACGTATCCAAAACAACAGATGTCAATAGTCACAGCACGTTTTGACCTCCTTGCGGAGGAGCTAGTTCAATACTTAGACAAAAATGCTCATAAAATAAAAACTAATGGGCCTACCTGAACCAAATTTTTATGGTACTAATTCGAAACTATTTCGCATCAAACAAAAAAAGAATTACGTAAATCGGTTTAGAAATCGCAGAGAAATCGGTGTACATGAATTAAAAAAAAAAAAAAAAAATACTGGCCAAATTGAGAACCTCCTCCTTTTTGAAGAAGTCGGTTAAAAACGAGTGTCAATGACTAATGATATTATTATATATACCTATTCAAATACATACAATAAAAAATGATTTTACATATAAATCAATAGTTATCATAATAACTATTGATTTCTATTTATTTATTACTAAGGAAATCAATCCATAAAAATAATAAATAGATTATCTTAACTTATTCTTTTAGAATGTTTTCGAAATATAATGTGTTATTATTTTTTTTTGTTAAAATTTTGCTAAAGTCAAACATAAATTTGTCGTAAATATTGTTAATTTAGGAAGGTTTCCTCATTACAGTTCTATACATTTTAAATTAAACTGTACGTTCGTGAGTCCTTAACACACTTACATAGCAGGCACGTAGGCACTTGTGGAAGCAAAGGTCATTTTAAAAACAGTTACCAGCTTCATCAAACAGGCGTTACGAAACTTTTTAAATGAAAGAGTTTATAGTAAAGAAAATCTTAATAATTATTACCAGCAAGAGTTTAAAAGCATCATACCAGAGTTCATAATAACATGTGTCAGCAATTTCATTCTCTTCTTATAATATATTTGTATTAAAATGGTTGTTTTTCTCTTACCATTTCAGTATTTTTTGTGTAATCTAAATAGAAATAAATAAAAAACTCAACCTGTCTAAATCACCTATGCACTCTTACATGCACACTCTCATACGCAATTTATCGCAATCATTGCATTATTAATAAGAAAATAAACATCATTTATGATATAACAAGATCAACGATTAACCATTTAATGAATTCTTCCAGGTACGGAAAGATACTTAACGTTCTCATCCTATAACTGACTACTTTTACTTCTTAAACATTTCGGGTAAAATATCTTTTATCTATTTCATGCAAACTAATCGTAGTATCATAAAAGAACTACAAATGTTTTTTGAAAAAAAAAACAGAATTTTCTTTTAATCTCAGAATATTTTTTCCGTTAATTTCTTTTTATCAAGTTTTAGTTCTTATTATAAACAATCAGGAAAAAAATAGTAATCAAAAATATTTAGTCACAATAATTACAAGATACTAGATTTAAAAACGCCATGAAATCTTTACTGCCTATATGGCAATAATGATTTCAAAAATAATAACTATATTTAATACCGCCTTTTTAAAATTTCAATATTCTTATGAGGTATGCTTTTAATTAAAGAATGGTGTACATAAAAATACTGTTCATATTTTTTTTACCAAATGTAGTTTTTACGGTTACGGTTAGTTACGGGTTCAGAAAATGATAGACCACATAAAATAATTGTTTTTAAAAATGCAACCTGTCTGTTTTTTTTTCTATATTAAATGTAAGGCAAACGAGCCCGCAGATCAAATTATCATTTCGTAAACGTAAATGTTCACCACACCCATCGTCTCTTGCAATATCAGTCAGTCAATATCTCTTAAATGTACACGAGCATTGCCAACGTTGCGTTGGCTTAGAGGAGGAAGTAGGCTTTTTTTTTGATAACACTCATAGTAAATAGATCTGGAAACAGCGCAGAAGGAAGTTCATTCCACACCTTGATTGTTGATGATAGAAGTACCTTGAGCAAGTTGAAGATGATCTTTCACGTTTAGGTCTCCGACAACTTTAGCTCGTCATTGGACCACAGGACAGAGAGATACAAAAATTTGTTTGATCTGTAATTACAATAAATCTGGATAACCATGGATTAATATAAATCTTAAGAAACCTTAGATAGGTTATTATATAAGTATGGAAGTGGTGGGAGAGCCTATATAGTCGCTGGTAATAGAAGGAATAAAATAAATCACAAGTAAAAAAGTCCCAAAACTCCATATCCCCTTGGGTGTTGGTTTTCCAGACCTCTCCTTATATTTACTCTGACATTATGAATAGCAAAGGCATTTTGTTCCTACAAACAGACTGAGGCACGTACTCAAATTAATTAGGTGAAATCAAACAACAGAATTTATAGTTTGCATGCTGCGGAATATAATCTCGTAATTATAATAATATAGTTATAGTTATAGCTACGTCATTATTTTAGTGTACCTTCCTATTATTACTGATACATAAATAAGTGTAGATATGTATGAAAATATATTGTTTTGTACCAAGAGGATTGGTATAGATTTTATTTTCATTTGATTTATAATTTGCTTTGTGTTGGAGAAGAGAACATTTTCAAAGGTAATATTAGTCAAGTTATTTTCAACTTAAGGTTTGTATGTTTAACCTTATACACGAGTTTTTTTTTTATTATTTTGTTAAATATGACTTTTTTTTCTTAAATAAGTTTTTCAAAATCCATATTGAAAACCATGTCTATATTGTAATCAAAGATTCAACTAAAAAAAAAATATTAAATAAAAGAAAATTTAAAGTAAACTAAACCTAATTGAATAAAGTACCTACATGTAAAACAAAAAATAGATGTATGTAATTAATTTAAAAATGAACGTTACATATTGTAATAATAACAAATTAATTTCAATAAAACTATTTAATTTTGCTATTTAATTTCTTATCGAGTTATAATTCGTAGGTAAGAAAATATAGTAAATAACAAAACCAAAACAAAAACCGGTAGCTAATAGCCAAGCGTCCTTTGCTTTGTAAAGTCCATTTGTAACGGTCGCGTTGGAGCGTACTATTGGTAATTTAATGGGTCATAGAACCAAATTTATGAGTAGAAAACAAATCTTCAAGTGCAATGTAAGTTTAATAACAAAGTTTCTCTTTTTATGGACTACAATTTTATTACTTAATAGGGAATATTGATTGTACTAAACAACTTTATATTAACTTTTTATTAACTGCAATTATTGATAAGAAAGCAACGGAGAATCCCCGGTTATCAACAAGAGGACAAAAAAAGTAAACCCTAAGAAGTGATAACTTTCGATGAATCTAATAATAATAATAATAATAAAACAATTTATTGTTGTGTAGATAGTTACAGTTTTACACATATATCAGAATAGAGTTGAACACAATATATATAACTGTCCAAGACAATGGGAGCTGGCTCAGCTACTTGTTTACCAGGACCGAGATCTTGGAAAACGCTGGTTTTCAGCCAGTCCCCTCTCCTCAAGACTTAATGTGGGAGGAACAGTGGTTTATCCTCTAACTTCCGAATGATTACAATTAGCCAACGATGGAACTCATTACAAAATAATTAAGTACATATAAAAAAGATTAAAAAGAAACAAACCCTACATGTCTAAACTAAACACATTCTATTGAAATTGCATATGTAATATCTGCACAGGTTACAATAGATATAAAATAATAAAACAAAAAAAAATAAAATAAAAACAGCAACCACTCTTGCATGTGTATGTGTGTATGTGTGTGTGTGTGTGTGTGTGTGTGTGTGTGTGTGTGTGTGTGTGTGTGTGTGTGTGTGTTTGTATGAGTGTGTGTGTTTGTGTGTGTGTGTGTGTGTGTGTGCATGGGCATGTGTAAGTATGCGTGTGTAAAATTAAAACAAAATCAAATTCAAAACGGGGTCTGCTTTAATATGACCAAAAGTCCTTTAGTTTTAGGCTTTTATAGTATGCGTGTCTTATGTTTTCTGCAGCACGCTGTTTGATAAGTAAGGTAGCTTTATATTTAGCTTTAAAATAATTTATACTACATTTTATTCTTAGAGGTAGATCATTCCATATTTTTGCAGCAGAAAACTTAAAGGATTCATTCCATATTTTTGCAGCAGAAAACTTAAGAGACTTATGATTCTGGATTTTTAGAAGATCTAAAGTTAGGATGTAGATATGAATAGTTGCCATAAAGTGAAAACACGTAAGACTTAAATTTATTAAGTCATACGTCTTTCATAACTATCATACAGGACCCAAAATAATTGGAAGTCTTTATACAATCTTGGCAAACAGATAAAAATAACTATTTCCGGTGAAGACCTCTAGTTCTAAGTTTTTAATGGAGAACATCCAAGATACTATTAACATACATATTTCTTTACAATGCTTCTTTTTATGCTATTATTTTAAATAGAAATGTAGTCTTAATATAGTTAAAAGCTTGGCAGATTGCTTAAAATGTCGCCGACGAACCCTGTGCGGCTGCGTGCAAGACAACATAAATGTGGTACTTTCAAATTTCGAAAATAATAAAACAAAAAGAAACACCCGCTGTGAGATAAATAATAATAACAATTTCAGACTAAAGAAACAATAAAAGTGAATATAGACATGTACCTAATGAAGAAATCGATATGAAATCTAAAATAATTTACAAGTCAGTTTAGGGACCACGAAAATTTACGAGTTTTTTTTTTTATTCATAAAATAACGATGATTTATTATATTCTCCTTTATTGCAGGAAGAAAATTTTATGCATTATTTCTCATTTATCAGATTCGTTGCCAAATCATTTAATGTTTTGTTTATCGCAACAATATTTGTTACTTTGATGGAATAGTCATAGAAATAGTCGATTGTGGTTCCTTGTATACGTTTATAAATATCATTTTAATTCATTTACCTTGTGAAATTAACATGAATATTTTTATAAGAGCCATGCCGTCGTACATTGAGTTCATTGGTAAAAACCCGGAATGGGTTCGGAACAAGTGGGTCCAATGCATGGATCACGAAACATTCATTAAAAAAATATTTCAACATGATTACTATTATACAAAAGTAATTATAAAATATGATGTGTTATTAAGACAAAGTTCCATCTCATCATACCAAATTAAAATAAATAATACCTTTTCAGGTCCTAAAATTGTTTAAAATATGGTTCTTAAAACATGTTTATTTAGTTTTTAGTTAATCTATTTAACATACCTCAAAAATATTTTCCTAAAAAGATTTATTCTTCACCACTATCGGCAATGTATATTTTATTATAGAAATTCGATAACATTCATGGAAGTGCTGCGACCAACTTTCATTAACCTGCCAATTTTCTGGACCTGACATTTAACTTTTGTTTTTTAAGAGGGCTTTAAACCTCAGAGTAATAAAAATAAATGTTATGTTAGCGAGCTTGTTAAGTAAACGTTAAACCATCGCTTTACTGTGTATTTTTTTTTACATACGGTTTAAAACCTTTAGCGCTCGTTTATCGACAACTTTAATTAAATCATTAAGGGTTATTAACAAGCTTGGCTTATTATTATACTGGATTTACTTAATTAAAACTCAAAATTTATATTATTGTGATTTTTTATTTATTAGGAGGAGTTTGGATATATTTATTTAAGACGTTATTATGTAAGAGACTGATACTTTTTAACTATTGATAGTTATGTATTTTAGACAGTCCAGAATTATTATGACAGTTCGTTGAACTAAATTTTTTTGGGAACTGGCACAACTACACGCTATGTGTAAGTAGCGTACATTTATGTATGATAATTACTGAAGCAAAGTTTTAAAGAATAAGTTATTAAAATATATCTATTTCAATTAATCAGTTAATGAACGGATTAAATTAACCTTTTATGTACCTAAAAAATATTATCTTTTTACTATTTTAATATTTGTTATGTTTAATTTTTAACATTTTTAAAATTTTTTAATTGCACAATTGAATTAGAATAAATTAGTATTTGTCTTGTATTAATGTTGTTGATGAATGTTTTAATTTTTCCTGTTAAAATTTGTATTCGTAGTCATTATCTTCTGCTTCTTAAATGTGTTACTTATTAGTGGAAACTTAATTGGTATGTGTAATATCTTGTTTTTATTATTATGTTGTGCAATGTTGTACTGTTTGTTTCCAAAAAAAATAGAAAAAAAACTAGCTGCAAATAAAATAGAAAAAAAAAACTACTATTATAATTATTTGAGGTTTCCAGCCTTTGTTTCGTTCACTTTTATTTACGAAAAGTCATTTGAATTAATTTGTATTTTATAAAGAAACTTATATCTCGATTTTCTGAGAATACGATTGTTGCAAAACATTCGAAATGCTGGGTTAATTTAGTTATAAAGTTTAAGTACAAAGTACAGTAACTGAATATTTGTTTTTTATTTATCTTCTGTGGCAGTTTTTTGACCGCGACAAATTAAACCGATTTTATTAATATGGTGCATATTGCATCCTAAGCCATAGAATAGGTTTTTTAATTAGCTAACAAGTTTTAGCTCACTAGAACTTGTTGTCGGTTGTGTTAGTATAATATCAATTCTGATTTGCTCGTAAGAGATTTTACGGATATTAGAAACATTCAAAAGCAACCGTGGATACTCAATAATACAATATTTTTACAATAATGATTTGAGTAAACAAATAAAATATTTTTTTCTTGGATAAATATTATCAAATTCTTAGTGGCACATTTTGCTTTAAGTAGCATAATGTAATCGATTAGAACTTCTTTCTTTGTTAGTACAAAAACACTATCCATTAGGATTATAAAATGTCTAACGTCGAGACTTGAATTTAAAACGAATGGACGTTTTTACTTTTCCCGGACCCTTGGGAAATTAGTAGAGGCTGTTATTAATGTTGTCTGTGTGATAAGGTTTATTCCCTATCTGTTTGAAATTATCTATAAACATGTATAACCTTATTAAGCTTATATTTTATTTAATTATATATAGAATGAAAAATAAACTGATAGGGGAAGATATTCGAACCCGTGGCTCTACCAATTGAGCTACCGTATCGCTACCCGTTTCGGTGAATTAAGCGTTCTAAATATTTTGATCGTCTTTCTCGGGACGATAGAATGACGGCGCGGTTTCCTAGAGATAGCGGTTTCTGTTCCAGCACGTATCGGTTTATTTTTAATCTATATTTATTTAAATTTAAAAACTGAAAATTTTCCTACGTAATATAATTGCTCCTAAATAGCCGAATTGACACTCTTTTCGTGAATGACTGATGAGCAAATGGTCATGCCCTGCATGCGTTCTCACTCAATCTGCTCTCACAATTACTTTCTTAGGATGTTTTGTTCAATATCCAAACCATAACAATGAAGACAAAGTATTACGTACATAAGATAAATTTACGTACGTATATAAAACTAGATTTAGAGCTAGTTTTTTTCTAACTTACTTTAGTTTTTTTATAGTGTTAGTTTTATAGTTAAAAAGTAGTAGTAATACTCTAAGTTTTTAAACGTTATCTGACAAATTTATTTTATTTAACGATACTTAAAAAAACGAGTATGTATATGGTAGATATTATTGTCTCACGGTATTTATTAATAGATATAAATTACAGTTCGTTATTAACTTTTGGTTCAAATATAGAACTAGGAAATACCTTATTACAATCTTGGGACCAAAAAAATTTGCTTTGATATATTTATAGCTGATTTATTCATAAAACAACGAAATATAATGACCAATATAAATTTAAAAAACCACTTATATTAAATAAAGTTTCAGTTTAAAAAAGTATTTTTGAAAGGGTACTCTGTTTTTTCAATTACTTACTTAAAAATGAATTTAGATAAATTCGTTAGATTTTAGAAACGGAGTTTCGTCTCAGCTCGCTTACCAAAGAAACCTCCTATAATATTTATGAAAGTACGTCATGTAACTGCTTAATAAATTGACATAAAAATATAAAATTGCTTTCAAGAGTAGTAAGCCATAAGTGAATGCCTTAGGTTCCTATGTATGTTTAAAATGTATTAATTGTGTTTATATAAATATTAATATGTATATAAGTAACAATCTGGATATCTGTAATGTTTACTTGTATAAAAACCACAAAGGTCTGTTTTTCCTTAAAATTAAAATTAAAATAAACTTAATTTCTTCTTATAAAATGAAAATATCATAATAAACCTGTTTATTGAAAGATTAATGAAAATAAAAAAATCCTTGCCGTCGAAATTATTGATTATTTATGTTTGTATGGTTGTATGGTAGTATGGTATACATTTTTAATTAAGTTATTTTTAATTAATCTTATATGATTTCATTTACTGAAGAATTATAAATATTAGATAGAGATGCATTTAATTTAAACTTTAGCATTTAAAATGAATGAATGTCAATAGTATCACCAAAATAACAAATTAACTAACTTGATTTGAACACAAACAATTAGACTTTATATTTAACGAGAATGAGTTGTTAAAGGAATTTCGAAATCTTATACGAAAGAAATAAAAATTACACAATTTGTGCAAACTCATCCTTAAGAGAAAATATCGAATAATATGATTTAGTATGAATGGTATGGCTTACAGTATTATGATACTCGTTCACGTAACTGATTCTCCTAAGTATATAAAAATATATATGATTTAGATATTTCTTGTTTATGGTTAATTAAATTTCTTTTATATTAAAAAAATATCATAGAGATGTAATTCGTCTATTACAATTTTTAAACAAAGCCACTAAGCATCAAAGTGAGAATTCAAACTCATTAAACTTTTAATAATAATATATTATATATATATTTCATATTTAAAAACTCACAAAATACTACGATTTAACTGAATATTGATTTCGTAACCGTAGTTATAGTATTGTTAGGAGTCGAGGGTATTTCTAAATAATTAGTAGGCATCAACTCCTATAAATTAGTAATCAAGTGTTAGGTTTATTAATTATCGTGTCATAGTCGTTTGAGAGCGGAAGCTCTGCAGGTGTGAATAGTGATTGTCGATGTGATCTTTGAGTAGCTTATCTTGCGTTTTATTACTGTGGTAGATTTGTCGTTTTATATCATAGTTTTATTACTTAATTAGTTATAACGTCGTAATCTGGCTTTCGTAGTATTGAATAGCGTGAAATACGTGAATTTGACAATTACTTTGAATTCTTATTATTTTTTTTAATTAAATTTCTACATGAATCCTGAAAGTATATTATTAATCTTTATAATTAGACCAAACAAATAGCTGTCTTAAACTTCTATTTTGATAAAGCATGTTATGTTATGTTGTGCATGCAAAAGGAAACGGATATTGTACAAACCCTGAAGTTGTAGGTAGGTATGCTGTGAAACGATATACCATTTACTAGACACAAACCCTACTTCGTAATATGAACTTACTTACAAGTACGGACACTGGTATTCGCTTCACTAGAATTATAAAGTTTGGTATACACAGAGGAACACACTTTGTTAAACAATGACGTTAACAAACTCCATTATACTCTGATGGTTGAAAGTTTGATCTGTTCCAAGTTGTATTTTACACAATCATACAGCACTTAGGTACATCCTGAATATTTATTTTACTTAATTTTATTTTTCTAAAAGTTACTGTATTTTTTCTTTTCAAAAGCTTCAATAGTTTGGTAAAAAAGAATGGAAAAAGGAATCCAGTGTGTATTTGTTCGAATTCGAATCACTCGTTTAAAAATATCAAAATTCCAAAATTAGTTTGACGAATTTTGAATTAAATGTCATTCATTGCTACCAGGAGCTAAATAATATAAACATAGCATACTAATTTAAATTTATATTTTACTTCATTAAAATCGCTAAAGTTTTGATTAAACGTTTAATAGGAAATTTAATACTTCACTTTGGTAAACCAAAAAATACATTTGCTAATATCTACACCTAAGAAAGACTTATTAAAATTTGGTAAATCGTTTAGATTACCCAAAACTTTTTAAAAAAATCTTAGGAAGCATCTATGGCTAAACTCAATAAACGCCAGATAAGGATCACAGTGACAAAAGGTTAAAAGCATTTTTAATTAACTATCAAGAAACTCGGAGTAGATACATGATGTTACACAGAAACTATTCTACACCCCACATTTTTATAACATGTAGACAAGATGTAACGCCACTAGAGGGCGCTGATTAGTGAACATCGTCTCAAGTGTAGCTCATATTTAAGAGTAATTTAAATATATTTAATTTACTTATAATCTTTATTATAGTATATTAAAATTAACTTCGCACATCAATTCATACTCGGATTGGATAATTGTGGCTGTAGTGATAAAGTTAATGTGTTGTGCTAAACTGTTTGTATAGAGTACCTTAACAATTTGTCTGTGCTCATTAACAACTTATTTACTTGGATCGAATACGTGAGTGAACATTTAAATAGAAAAAAGATTATTAAGTGAGTTTAATATAGTTGAAGATAAAATTATACTTATATTTTGAATGGTAAATTAATATCTCCTTTGTTCAATATACTCGCAAAATCTGCAAATCATCACTGCATTAAGTTTAATATAATTAATTGGCAGATGTCACTGTTGTTAATTGATCTGCTCGAGTAATCGACCGTAACTACTTACCTCGACACGTTTCAAATAGATGGCGTTAGTTGTTATTTAATTACTACAATATCTCACGCTCGTTTCATTACCATAACAATAATTTGTTATAATTTTACAAATTTGAAATAGATACTTACAAAAAGCTTAGACGAAAATGACGTTTAAATGTGCTGGATGTTTGAAGCAAGTAAAGGGGAAACAGTTTTTAAAATGTCACGGATGTAAAGCAACTTATGATCTTACATGTGCTAATGTTTCTGAGCAACGTTTCTTTAGTTATTATGCAGTTTCGGCGGCAGGCGGATGTTATCCAGAGTGGTCGTGCCCTTTGTGTCTGAGCAAACGACCTAAAGGAGCGAACTCAAACACACCGGTGCATAAAGAGCAGTCTCCGCGTAGTCTACATATATCTATGGACTCAGATGATCCCATATATGATGATAATGTGACATTGCGCACTAAAACTCGTGCCTTGAATCAGGACTTGAGCGTTAATAGTGACCTGATAAAAGTAATTAAGAATGAGATTCGACTCTCTGTTCGCAGTGAACTGTCCCCTATTAACACCACGCTTAACGAGTTGCAGTCCTCAGTTCAGTACATCAGCAGCCAATACGATGAACTCATAAAAACAAATGAAAAACTATTGTCTGATTATAATAACTTAAAATCTGAATGTGTTCAGCTTCGCTCTAGCGTCTCTGTTTTATCGGACAGACTCAACTCAATGGAACAGCATGCCAGAGAAAGCAACATAGAGATACAAGGAGTTCCTCAACACAAATCAGAAAATGTAGTCGCTATAGTTAAAGCTGTTGCCTCTACAGTTGGACACAAACTAGTTGAAACTGATTTATTAAAGTGCACCAGGGTAGCCACCCTTAACAAAGACACTAGTAGACAGCGTGCAATTGTTGTTAAGATGAGAAGCCCTCGCTGTCGTGATGAGTTTTTGTCAGCGGTAACTCGTTACAACAAATCCCACCCCAACAAGAAATTAGACTCTACTCAAATTGGAATTAGCGGTAACAATGTTCCGGTATTCGTTTGCGAGCATCTTTCGCCTTCAAACAAAGCTCTACATGCAGAAACTAGACTGAAAGCTAAGCAACTATCATACAAATTCGTATGGGTTAGGAACGGGCGAATTTTTATAAGAAAAAACGAAATGTCCCCTTTTATTCACGTGAAGAACCCTAAAGTATTAGATAGTCTATCGTAATTGTTTGTTATTACATAAATTCCATTTACATGTTTCAAGTTTTTGTATATGTATTTGTTTTTGATTTTTTATATTATTATTAATCTAAACTTTTATGGACCATATTTCTATATATTATCAGAATGTTCGCGGGCTAAAAACCAAGTCCAATGAATTGAATTGCGCAATAATGTCCAACTCGTATGATGTCATATGTCTGTGTGAAACTTGGCTTGGTGATTCTGTATATTCCTCAGAAGTTTTCGATCAAAGGTACGAGGTCTACCGTAGAGACAGATGTTATGAGTTTATGTCTAAATATAATAAAAAACATGGGGGTGGAGTTCTTATTGCTGTAAAAAAAAGCATTCATAGTATACACCGTCTAGATTGGCAAACATCCGTAGAAGACATTTGGGTAAGCGTACGTCTCAATTCGTGTACGATTAACATTTGCACAGTGTATTTACCATCATATCTAACTCAAGATTGTTTTTTAGAGTTCGTAGACAATACAGACAAAATAACTACGACTAGTCCTAACAAAGCTATAGTATTAGGAGACTTTAATTTGCCAGAATTAGAATCCTTTTCACGAGAAAAACTTGTAACTACTCCTAGTTACAAAGAACTAACAATCCTTGACTTTATAGCAAAAGCGGGTTTTACGCAGTCGAACGCAGTACTTAATACAAATAATAAAATTGTAGACCTCATCCTCCATTCCTCTGATATGAATGTTGTTGTAACAAAAGCACAAATATTAATTCGCTGTGATGATCACCATCCTGCTCTTGAAGTGTGTATTAAACTCAAAAAGGTAAGTTATCTTAAAGAGAACACCACTCATAGATATCGATTCCGAGGAACGGATCTTGGCGCTTGTGTTAATGAGCTGGAACGTATAACGTGGTCCCAATTTAGCCATTTAAATGTAGACGAATTTTTGCAAGTTTTTTACAATATTTTATGGGAAATAATAGACAAATATACACCGGTTCTAAAATCTAGAAATTCATACCCTATTTGGTTTACGAAATCACTAATCAATATAATAAGAGATAAAGACAAGTATCATAAAAAATTTATGCGTTACCAGAACCCCCGTGATTTCGACACTTTTTCACTGCTTCGTTCGAGGACTAAGAGCTTATTTAATAAATGTTATAATACATACATATCTTCAATTGAAGATAGCCTTAAATCAAATATAAAATTGTTTTGGAAATATACAAAGTCCAAAAAGTGCACTAACGATCTTCCAAACCAAATGTACTTTAAAGACGTATTTGCGGATAATGGGAAGGATATTGCTGAATTGTTTGCTGAACATTTTGCTTCTGTATACAACACAAATATGTCTACATCATACGCACCAGATTTTCCGGAATCAAACTGTAGTATTTCATCTATCAGGGTCACAGAGCGGGAAGTTGAACATGTTTTAAAATCAGTTAACATAAATAAAGGGGCAGGACCAGACGGCGTGCCTCCCATTATAGTTCGCAATTGTTATACAGCACTAATTAAACCTCTAACGTTACTGTTTAATCGTAGTCTGTCTACTGGTATCTTTCCAGATCTATGGAAGACCGCTCATATACTGCCTATACATAAAAAAAGGTAACAAGTCTGACGTAGAAAATTACAGGCCTATCAGTATACTGAGCTGCTTTGCAAAAATATTTGAAAGCCTTATTTATAAACATATAAGTTATTCCTTAAAGAACTTAATTAGTGATAGACAGCATGGTTTTGTATCCGGACGTTCTACGACTTCCAATCTCTTGACTTACTCGCATTATCTAAACGAGGCTTTAAATCAAAGGAAACAGGTCGATTCCCTATACACAGACTTCAACAAAGCTTTTGATAAGATTGATCATTACATACTAATCTCTAAAGCCCGTCATCTAGGTATACACGGCTCATTACTGCGTTGGCTTAACTCATATATCACCAACCGTTCTCAGTTAGTCACAGTATATGGTTTTCACTCAAATCCTTATGAGGCTGTATCAGGAATACCACAAGGTTCCAATCTCGGTCCCTTGTTATTTGTCCTTTTTATTAATGACCTAATTGAGACTATATCCTGCCATTGCATTGCATATGCTGATGATTTAAAAATATACTCTGTAATCAACAATCGTGACGACTGTGACATCCTCCAACGTAGTATTAATCATTTAGACTTGTGGTGTACTGTCAATAACATGACACTAAATATATCAAAATGTCATGTTATAACATTCACAAAAAAACTATACCCTATCGTCAACTCCTATAAACTCAACAAGACTCCTTTGAATAGAGTTGATGTCATTAGGGATCTCGGAGTTTGGTTAGACAGCAAACTAACGTATACCTACCACTATGATACTATGTGTTCAAGAGCTAATCAGATTTTGGGGTTTATACTCAGAGTTACTAAACCGTTTAATAAACCAGCTAGTGTCGTCACTTTATTTGTAGCACTTGTTAGAAGTGTTTTAGAGTACGCTTCGGTTATATGCTTTCTTAGATATGTTTGCTTTAGGTTCAATTTAACCCGTAAACTACCGACGTATGAGGCCCGTCTTAAATATTTCGGTTTAACATCTCTTGTCACTAGGCGTAGAACTCAAGATTTTGCTACACTTCACAAAATTATAAATAACAAATGGGATACTAGCGAACTACTAAGCCACTTTTCACTAAAAACTGGTAGCACTCGCACTCAATTATTTTTTCATATACCTGTGTGTCGAAATAATTTAGCATTTAACAACCCAGTGTTCAGAATGTGTAGAGCTCACAATGAACTGTGTAAAAGTTTGGACATCAATGCACAAAGTCTGCCTGTTAATTTAAGAAAATGCAATATTAATTGAGGAATATATGTTTAATAAATGTAGTATAAGTATTAGTTTTATAGTAACTTTTATAGTTGTATTTAGTTTGTAGTTTGAAAGATAGGACCTTATTTTATATTCTAGTTTATTGTTATTTTTATTTTTGTTTTTGTTTTTGAATCCAGATGGGCTTATGTCTAAGCCAGCGATACACCTCTAGCTAAACTATTACTATTATTTTTAGTTACATGTTGTGCGTAGCTATTATCGGGGTTCAAACTTATCCTGTCTCTTGTTGATAATGTATAATTCTACTTCTTATTTTTAGTTTTTACTCTGTAGTTATGCCTTATAATAAATAAATAAATAAAATAAATAAATAAATAAATAAAGATTGCATAAGAATATTATTTCTTACATTTTTAAATAAATTTAATTATACCAGAGTTTTGTTTTATATGTTTATCTCTATTAAGAAAGTGATTAAAAAAATCTTTAAATTTTTAATTAAATTTCTTGTCGACAAGATGTCGGGACTTACTTCAGCTTTGGAGTAATTTATTACAATAAAAAATAAGGTCAAGTTTTGATAGAATTTTCTATTCTTTTTAATTAACTTGGAACAACTATTTATCGGATTATTCTTATTTGACATGATTACGGATACTAGGACTGACAACGGAGTATGAATACCATAAAAAAAAGATTATTTCTAGGAGAAAATCATAATGAGTAAACCAAAGCAGAAAAAATATAACACAGTGACATAATCATTGTTTTGTAAATGCATTATTGAAGTAAATTGCTGTTTCCTGCGACTCTAATAGCGGGGATTACAGAAAAGCGTTATATTAATTGAAAATTGCTAATCGAATCCAGCACACATCAACATTACTATTTGGGTTGTAATCTATTTGCCGTCCTATACATATATGTACAAATATGTTTGATTATTTTATACCTACCTGTAGTAAAGAATTGCAATTTAATATTTGTACAGTATGTATGTGTGTGTATTAGGATCACTCACGAATACTTATTGTTCAAATAACAATAAATATTAATTATTTTTAGTTTTTATTTTTTTTTTTTGTGACAAGTAATTTAGGTAACTAATTCTAACTCGAAGCCATACAGTATGCCTGTTTTACCTACATAATATAAAATACACATAATTTTGGTATCGATTTTAAAAATAACCTTTAATTCGAACTTCCATTTTCATCAAAACGGTCTTAAAGTACACAAAAAACATCAAGTTGTTGTAGTATAAGTAGTACTGAACATGTTTCACAAACATGAACATTTATAAATTTCACGGTCAAACCATTAATTCATTTATTCTACTTTATTAATTCACATATTTTTTAAAGATGTAGTTACGTAAATATTTTTTAATGGATTTATTAAAAAATATTGCAGAGATGCCAGTGTGACGTCTATATATTTGACTAGCAAATTTGACATACCTCAATTTTGATACATATCACAATTAGAAATATTTAAATAGTAAGTTTATTAAATGATTTCCTTAACATCAAACTGGACCAAAAATATTATATTTATTAAAGTGAGGTCTATAGCATACTGGTGATTACCCTTTTTTTTCCTTGAACAAATCTGCATTACACATACAAAATTTTCTACATAATTCTCGAGACAGAGAAATTCAGAGAAATAAATAAGTAATAATAAGTAAAAGAAAGAAAAGAAAACATAAAATATTGAGCTGGAATTACAATAAAACTAAACATGTTAAATAAATATAAATTTGAAATCATGGTAGATAGATTGCAGCAAAAGCAGCACTTCATAAGCTATATCTGTCTAAATTTATAATTCCCTAACAGTCTGATATGAATTATTTGGCCGAGATGTAGGGAATGAAATTTATTTATTTATTATTTATTTAATTCTTTATTGCACAATATACAAAATAAAGCACAAAAGGCGGGCTTAATGCCACAAAGACATTCTCTACCAGCCAACCTTACGAAGTACAGGAGAGGATGTTGGTAGGCGTGCAAAACATAAAAGTAAAAGAAAAAAAAAAAAAAAAGAATATTATAAGACTATCTATATATCTTACGTATACGTCTACGTATATGTCTACGTATAAATACTTTATTATTTGAGATAGTGTTCTTTTACTTGGCGTTTGAACGACTCACGACTAGTGGCTTTTCTTATATGTTCCGGTAAGTCGTTCCATAGTCTGACAGCGGTTACACTAAATGAGTTGGACAAGAAACCAGTGTGATGAAGGGGTGTATGGAGCAATAGGTTGCTGGAAGAACGAAGCAATCTGTCATGTACATCCGTTAAAAATGAGAAATTGCATTTTAAATAAACAGGAGTGGAAGGATTAAACAAAATAGAGTAAAGTAAACAAAGAGTCCGTAAGTTTCTTCGTTTACGAACGGGCAACCATTTTAGCTTTGACCTATAGTCGGAGATGTGGTCAAACTTACGTAGTCCGAAAATAAAGCGGATACAGGTATTTAATAGACAATCTAAATTATTTAGGAGAACTTCATTAGCGTCGATATAGCACACATCAGCATAGTCAAGGATAGGTAGCAGTAACAGGTTAACCAATTGTAGTTTTGCCCGATGGGGCAGGAAGTGTTTAAGTTTTAACAGAGAGTGAAAAGTACTATAAAATTTACGTGACAGTTCCTTTAGTTGGTATTGCCAATTAAAATAACTGTCAAGAAATATTCCTAAATTTTTTACTTGAGGAGAAAAGCGTATTACAATATTGTTATAAGTTACATTTGGTAATGAGTTTTGGTCGATATGGGCTAACTGACGGTAACTACCAATAATGATTGCTTGACACTTACAGGGGTTTACTTCGATCCCATAATCGTTAGACCATTGCAACATTCGCTCAAGAGCAGCGTTTAATGAGTGAATAGCTTGGTCAATTAAATTTACCTCTGTCTGAATGTAAAGCTGCAAGTCGTATGCGTAAAGGTGGTATTGACAATTTAAGTCAGAGGTAATAGAGTTAATAAATAGAGAAAATAATAAAGGAGACAAAATTCCGCCTTGGGGGACCCCAGCAACCGCTTCACACCAATCAGAGAGGCCCTCATCGGTGCAAACGGCCTGCTGGCGCCCTCGAAGATATGAGGAGAACCACCTGATAGTCGAAGCCGAGATGCAGTATTTGTCCAACAACGCAAGTAAGAGATCGTGATCAACAGTGCCAAATGCGTTGCTGAAGTCAACCAGTACAAGAATGGTTACACATTTGTTTTCCATACCTTGACGGATGTCTTCGGTGACCCTTAAGAGTGCTGTACTTGTACTGTGTCCAATGCGGAAACCTGATTGCAACGGATCTAGTAAGTTAAATTTTGAAAGGAACAGGGAAAGTTGGGAGTGAACGACGGATTCAATTATCTTGGATAAAAACGGTAATATTGAAATGGGACGAAAATGTGAGAGTAACATAGGATTGGCTATTTTTGGAAGTGGAAGAATGTGAGCTTTACGCCACAAATGTGGATAACTACCAGAGGAAAAGGAAAAGTTAATTATATTAGATAAGGGAGCAATGAGGGAATCGATAATGAATGATAACATAGTACGATTAATACCGTCACAACCTTTGATGTTATGGCTAAAAGGTGCTTCTTAACCTCGGCTTCGTCAACAGGAGTGAAGTGAAATAGTGGGATATCGGGCCTAGACGAACAGAGAATTGATGTAATGGTTTTAGCTCTTCTTTGGGAGTCAATAGTGTTGGTGAACGAAAAATAACGATTAAGAGAATTATTGTCCACAGAAGAAGAACTTTCAAAATGTCGAGATTTGCTTACACCGAGAGTCTTTAAGAATTTTAAGGTTTCTGCTGCGGATGAGCAGGTTTTATTGAGAATATATTGGCGTTTAAGTTTACGACAGAATTGGTTACACCGATTTCTTGCCAGCCTTATATACAGACCAGTTGAGTTGTGAACGGTCTTTTTTAAATTTACGAGAAGCACAATCCCTTTGTATCATGGCCTTTTTTACGTCATCATTGAAATGACTGACTTTAATTTTTCGAAGAGGACCATGACGGTCAAGAAGTGTTAAAATGTTATTGTTTAAGAGTTGAACCATGTCTTCAATTGTGCCTAATTCCTCCACGGCGGCCCAATTTACAGCACATGCATCCAATGCAATCGCTTCTTTGTCAATATTAATATAATTACGAAGAAGAAGGTTTTTGGGTTTGCATTTAGGCACTTTAGCTCGGTATGATATAAAAATTAGGTCATGATGTGAAAAAGCAGGAGCAGGTATTTGACCAAAGTTACTAACACTTTGGGTGTCCGAGCAAATAATAAGGTCTAACAAAGTTGATGAGGAACTGGTGTGATGCGTCGGACCGAGTGCTAGAATTTCCAAATTAAGAGAGTCGGTTAACTGTCGTAATTGATTAGACCTTGAGTCTTGCCTAAGCAAGCAAGTGTTAAAGTCACCCATGACTATGAGATGACAGGAAAGTAGATCTTCAAAAATGGCTTCAAGTTTAGAGAAGTACGTTATATTTGGAGGGGAGTAAACAACGCCAATGACTACCTTTTTGTCAATATTAACCTAAATGAAGAGATACTCAGGAGAATCATGGAGAGAAGCAGGAGATTGGAGAATAATTTTGTATTTAAAATGGTTGCGAAGATAGATGCAAACACCACCACCGGCTTTGCCAATGCGGTCGTTTCTTAAAAGGATGAAGCCAGGAAGTGAAAAATTGGTGGAAGCTAGAGATGGCTTTAACCAAGATTCGGAAACTAAAACCGCATGAACAGAATTAAGATTGAAGGTATTTACTAGATCTAAATGATGAGAGGGTATGCTTTGAGCGTTGATGTGACAGATATTAAAATTGTTGTGGTATGGTTCCAACTCATTTTCAATAAAGGTTTGAATAGGTATGAAATCGCTATCCAGACTGTTAAAGGAACTATTCTCACCAGCCGTGTAGAAGGAGTCAGAACTAGACTCCATACTTGAACAATTATGAAGTAAAATATAATAATAATATAAATGAAATATTAATTATAAAATAATATAATACACAATAATTAAATACTATAAGTGATACAATATAATATTTTTACATACAATACAAATTGAATTGTTAGCAGTACAATACAATTAAGATATATACAATCCAAATTATTTGAAATGTATCAAAAAAATATATATTATTAAACCAACTAAAAATATATATATGTATGTAAATATATAAAATAAAACAATTTAGGCCTATTCGAACTTAATAATAAAAAATGCAATATTAAGACATGCTTGCATGCACATCCTGCTGGCATGTAAATCAGGAAACACAAAAGTGAAAAAAAAAAACATAAAAAATAAATAACAACAATAAAAACTTTTTCCAATAAAAGAAAAAAAGCAGTGAATAACACAATAATAAAAAAGATACTAATACAAGGCACCAAAATCTGATTAACAAAAACAATATTAAAAAATAAATAAATTACTGCTACAACCACTGCAAAACTTTCAACTTCTGCAAAAATCTCGTAAAATTATTATTAAAACACCATTTCATTTCAAAATACGAGTATCTAACATCTAGAAATAAAGTAAAAAAATAAAATTATAAACTAAAGATGTTCATTGGCCCTTGATTTTATATTATTTTGTATTCAATCGAGGTTTTGCTTTAGAGGAATGAAGATATAACAAAACCAAACAAATCCCTTTACGTAATAGTCAAACGGCCTTTGCTTTGTGAGGTCTTTATATAACGCTCGCGTTATAGAGTGTATTGGCCATTTAATGGGTCATAGAAAACCGAATTTACGAGTAGAAAACAAACCACAGAATTAGTCTTATGTCAACTGTTTATTCTATTTTTTAACCCCCGACGCAAAAAGAGGGGTGTTATAAGTTTGACGTGCGTTTCTGTGTATTAGTGTGTCTATCTGTGACATCGTAGCAATCAAACGAGCGAACGGATTTAATTGCGGTTATTTTTAAATCGAAAGCCTTGTCCGTCGAGATGGTCTCAGCATTTGGTCGAAATAAATGCAGTCGTCTCCAACATATTGAGCTATTATTGGTTCTTATGCAATATTGATAATAGAAACCTAAAAAATTAAAAATTGGTGTGTTTCTAGTTTTATCTAGTACAATATATGAGCCTTCAGACAACTTAGAGTCTATAAAATTGCTCTTAAATTTTGATTAATGTCTTTTACTGTAACAAACACAATTACAAGTGACCCCATGAAAGTGTGTGAAGTCTTAAATATGCTTCGAGGAGATTATTTTTCGCGTCAATTGGCAAAGAGGTTTTGTAATTAATCTCCGCATATTTCAACATTTGCTTTATTTAAATATTATTTAAACTTTGTTTCTTTGACAGAGAATTACTAGTCATGGTAGGATTTTATTAGGAATATTTATACATATAATACTAATTCATTCAACTAGTGGCAATAATAATCCAGAAGATTTATTTTTTTATTTTCGAACAGATAAATATTTAAATCAGCATCGTTTAACACAAATAAACAATATTTTCCAAAGACTGTTAATTATCATTAAAACATTTTTTCTTAAAGAAAAAGGTTAAATTTCATGGCAATAATATGACGAACAATAGACATTACCTGCAAATGGTTATGAACCTGACTTTTAACTTTGGCTGTAACACGAACACTGAAAAACTGAGAATAATAGAAAATAATGTAACGTTAGCGATCTTACTTCGTAAGTGTAGGTGTACGTGTAAGCACCGCTTTACTTTGTATTTTCTTTATATAACGTTTATTTGTTTGAACATTTTTAGGACTGCTTCTTAATATAAAATGAGTTGAGTTGCATGAGTTCATGGGCGGCGGTGATCACAAGTCATCTGTGACCCGAGAGCTCGTTTGCCCTCCTCTTACATAAAAAAAAAAAAAACTATGACCCAATTTTTTTATTATTATTTCGAACTTTTATTACATCATTTAAATATCTTTTTTTTTTTTTTTTTTTTTTTTTTTTTAACGTCAGGAATCCTCATGGATACACACCTCCATCAAGGGGATGATGGAGGTGGTTATGTGAGACTCCTACTCACTAAACCTGACGGTTGCCGCCGCCGTCATAATGGGACACCACGGGATCGCTTTCGCACTCACCGCGATGCCCCGACGTGATCCACGGAGAGGGCACCCCGCAACGAGGAGCACCCATCCCTTTTTCGCAGGCTTGATAGATCGTGGAGGGATCCCCTTCCCCCCACCCAAGCCTGCTGCCTTTGAAGGGGGCCGAGACCCCCTTCTAGCTGGACTCAGTCTCAGAATCGAGCCAGTTGGACAGACCGACTCGACCATTGACCGTGTCCAGCTCCGCCGCCGGTTATCTCCCCGAGAGGAGACCACCGGTCAGACCCCCTGGAAGAGCACACTCCCATAAGACCCAGTGATGCGCAGACAGCCTCACTGCAACACACTGGAGTCGAACGTGAGTCCGCTTACGTAGGGGGCCCAACGTCGAACCAGACAGGCCTTTACCGCCGGCCACGGTGATCAGCCGAGACCAGCAAGAAAAAGGCATAAGTCGGGAACCCACCACGCCCAGATCAACCATCACCAAGCGCAACCGTGGCGTCGCGCTCGGCAACGATTAATCCAGGCAACGTCTCGGACCGTCTCCCCACCAAGCACCCTCTCTAAAGTGCTTGGTGGAAAGAGGTCCAGACCCTAATCGCGGACCCCCCCACACAGCCGCGGAACCACTCCACAGTCCACTCTGCTATCAGAGAAGTACCAGGAGTAATTCCGCAGCCGACCCCGGCAAAGAGGGCCTGCGCCCTCCCACCCTCAACGCCCAGGTCAACTTTCCAACGTGATCAAACGATAGAAAGAGGCCCGAGCCCCCCCGCAGACAGACCACCCCGAAAGGCAGCCTGCCCGCCAGCCAGCCATGAACCGGGCACAAACCCCCATGGCCGACCCCCACCGCGCCGAGTATTAGCCAACGGCTAATGCAAACCCGAAGGATCACATTAACCGTTGTTGCCCAGGGAGCACCGGCCCGTACCGCTTCCGATGCCACCGGACGAATCCGAGCAACAAGGGAAACAGACGGGCACACGAGGAGGTTCCCGGCGACGGCCCCCCATCATTTAAATATCTGCTTTAAGTCAAGTCAAGTCAAGCATTATGAAAATGGATGAATATGACCTGACATAGTATATGTGAGTGAGATGATGCTCTAAAGAAACTATACAACTTTATGTTAGTCTGTTGTTTATAGTAATAATAGACTAATAGGTTATTAAAATACAAACTTGAATGATAATGATAGCTTGAGTGAAGTATCCAATCGTGACTCATTAAAATCGAGTGCTTTATCAATTCGCTTGCACCATTATAACGAATTAGCTATAGCTTGCGTATTTTGTAGACAATTGATAATTGACAATTCAAAATTGACAATTGAAATTAATCAAGCTTAATTCACATATATTCGTGACGGTACAACCATTAATTAACACCTAACATTTTTTCTCTACCATTGCCTAAATGCCAAACCTAATGTATGTTCCAGTTATTTGACGTCTTATGTGAATACTTGTGTCATTTATTTTTATATTTAGGTGCTAAAATTAACACGATTCATCATCATCATCTCCAATTAAAGTTTTGGGGTAATTGTAGTATATTTTTTCCTTCCATTCTTTCCTGTCACAGTCCCTTCTACTCCATATCGCCTTTCACACAATCTATTTATCTCTTTTTTCAGCCATCCTCTTCCTCTTCATACCTTCTCTTTCATACCTAACTCTACTAATAGCACACCTTTCAACCATCCTCACAATATGCCATGTCTTCTTCGAACAATCTCTTCTCTTATAACCTGGTATATTTAAACTTAAGATTCTTCTCGTTACCTGATTTTATACCATCACATTATGTTGACCATATCACGATCGTTTATTAATAATATTTTCTAACACTGGAGTTACTTTAAAACTACCTCTTACATACTCTTTTCTTGATCAATAATTAGAACCATAGCAAATAATTTTGCGAATATATTACTGGCATTACAGGCAGTAAGACTCGTTATGAAAAAATTGTCACACAATAATACGTCATATAATGCAGTAAAGTTAACGAGTCGTGTAAATAGGAGCTTGAAGGAATAGTGGTCACCATGCAACGTTTGAGTATGTGTGTGTGCTTATATCGGCAGATTCACTGTTGAGAAGTATAAACAATATCTAATATTTCCAATTATGATTTTGTTTTGATGTACATATTTATTTGCACGGCTGTTTATTTTCCAACCCTAATGGTTATAAACGAATTAAATTATTCTGAAATGGTTAACTTCAATATTCAAGTGACTTATTTCTGATTTCGACAACTTCTTCTCCGTGGTATTTACTCAAATAATAAAGCCTCACAGTTCAACTACTTAATGTTATAATAAATAAAATCAAATTTACATTCTTTATAGTTTTTTTTTTTATCATTCAATTATAATAAACTATTAATTATGATTTCATGTACTTCTAACTAACTATAACTATTAATTTTAAATAGGGATGAAACTGCATTAACTTTTGGCTTTAAAGCCATTATTTTCGCATAACAATAACTAAAATCTATAAACATAATAAGGAATTATCATTACCAACTTGTTACTAATAAAAGAATCTTCACTTTACAAAATCTGTTATTCATTTGTATTTGTCTTATAATTATAATCAGTTTATGGGATCGTAAGAGAAGATATTTGTCATGTGTACTTTACACATGTCTACGTTTGGTAAGGAATTTTTAATAACTTAAAATTTTATGAAAACAAATATCTTATTCACCGTCAAAGTTTATTCACAAGTAAAATAAATATTCAAAAACATAAAACATAAACGATTCGGTTTGTTGTGTTTCAAAAAAAAAAGTTCTTTGATAACATGCATTTAATTCCAGATGTAAACATGATTTGATTAACAACGATTTTAAGCTGAATGGTTTTAACTACGTTTATCATTTTAGAACTGGAAGATCAATCTAAATTCAATCATTTTACCTCTTTCTCATTCATTCCAGGAATGTTACTGTTTGTCTCCTCTTTTATTTTTAATATTCATCAACCCTATCAGTGAACATATTTTTATTCTCTATCACCTTAACGCCGATGATCTTCAAATCTATGCGCAGTCAAGTTTAGCTGATTTACCGAAAACTATTATTTATATAAATAAAAGCCTTGCTCAGATATCGCAATAGAGCAATTCCTTTGGATTGACTGTATATCCAGGTAAAATGCAAGTAATTATAATCGGCAGTCCTAAACTTTACGGGCTTATTAATTGGAAAAATTACCACCTGTGACTTTTGATGGAATTAATGTACCGTATTGTGAAAAGGTCAAAGATCTTGATATAATTTTAGATCGTCATCTTTCTTGGACACCACAAATAAGCGAAGTGAGCCGAAAAATGTTTTTTTCTGATCTTTACAAAGATTGCGTAATTTTCTTCCAATTTCCACTAAAATTGCGCTAAGTATAAGCTATCCTCTTTCCTATTTTTTGATTATGCTGATATTTGTTACTTAGGCTTGAAAGAGGAGCTACTTAATAAACTTGAGCGCCTCCAAAATCTATGTATACGGTTTATATTTGGACTACACTCCACTTCTTTCTACTCTAATTCCTTTATTGTCCAAGCTATTCAACTTTGGGATAGTCTTCCTTTACAAGCCAAACGTGCTCCAACTCTGACTGTTTTCAAAAAACTTGTCATTGCATACTATCTAGCTCTTTGAAGTTCCTCTACTTTTATTTATTTATTTGTTTATTTATTTTTTTTATTTCTTCTATATACATCTTGGTATACAGTATATATATTTGTTTATTTATTTTTTATGATTATTATTATTATTATTTATTTATTTATTTTTTATTTTTATCTATTTATTATTATTTTTTTAATTTCTTTCATTACATAACCGTAGGGTTGCCTGGCAGAAATCGCTTTTCAGCGATAAGGCCGCCTTTTAGTGACACCATGTATTATTTTATTTTTTTATTTTCTTATCATTATTTTATATTTTCTGTGTTTTGGTATGCAATAAAGAATATTTATTATTATTATTATTATTATTAAACCAAACGATTAAAAATAGGATCTCCCGTGGCAATTAGTTATCGCGCTACAATCTGTGTTATGTCATAGACAAAACCACGTGCAAAAGTTAGTGTTTATATAGCCTTTGTTATACTGGTACATAAGCTACAATATTGCTAAGTTTTACCAAAATCCGTTTAATAGTTTTGGCGTGATTGAGTAACAAACATCCATCCATACAAACATCCAAACAATCGCACTTATATATTAGTCAGGTAAGTATAACTTTTAATATATCCGGTAAAAATAAGCAAAACACCTTAACTGTTACATATAACCTTTTATGCACAGATCTAAATTGCTAATGGTTTAAATATTTCTGCACGTATAATATGTAACATAATCAAATCTTACATTCTCTTACCGGAACTTTTGTCAGTTTGATTATTTTGTTAGAATTTTAATTCGATGTTGTGGAAGTAAAATACAAACTTTTAATAGGCATTTTCCACATACACATAAAGCTACAATGCAATGATACGATTATGAACGAACAAAACAAAACTATAAATTAACACAGCTATAAATAAATATATAAAAATGTGAATATAAATAAAACTGATAATAATTATCTAGCATTCCGTTATGGTTACACAAAATTAATATCTAAGACATTTAATACGTGTCATTGGTCCAAATGTATGTTTTTATGAGCGCTGAAATCAATAAATGTAATATTTATAAGTATTGTGTATGTTTTTACAAGGACATCTATCGAAGGGTATACTAGTGCCAGTATCATGTATGTATGTGAAGGTAAACGATTCTTCGTAAATATATGGCCTTTAGGACCACTCACCTAAGAAGACTACACAAGTTTTTACTTAGGTAAGTACACTTGTATGTTCAACATAAGTAACTGGTCGTCTTAATACAAATAGGTCCCTCAGTTGATGAAATAATTATAAGATGTTTGCAACCCTTGTGCCCATTATATTCCTGTTGTAATTAAACAATGTCTCTTAGGACAACGTAAGGGTTCACATATGGAATGTTAGTTTGATATACACATATATAAACCCTTAGTCTTGTAAGAGAAGCAAATATGCATATCAAATTACATATTCATACCGTTAGCTATAATTGTAGATTATATAATCGATTACTACGAATTACATAATCGTAGACCGTGTAATTGTAATCCTACAACAAACAAGCCATAAAAGAACATATATTGAAAAGATAAAGGTTATTGAGTAAAATAATAATTTTAAGGACCACACTAATTGAACTTTTGTACTAACTGGTATTGGTAAGTAACAGATAACTGGTTTTGGTAAATATTTATAAGATATTCCCCTAATTGATCTTAAAGTACCTAGTTATGGATCACCATACTAAGTGTGTATGACGCTGTAAATTAACGACGCCATTTCGCTAACAACACGACAGCAAATTGCACCATTAAGGAAGAACAGATCTCATTGTAATATCACATTAATTCAATTATAAATAAACTAGCCTCTAAGTCGGCTGTAGATAAATTATTTAATTCATCAGAAAAAAATAAAATAAAAATATATATAGAGAGAGAGAATTGTGAAATAACTACACTAAAATATATATAACTTCACTTCTAAATCGAGGATAGCATTATAATGTTACAATACAAAATCAAAATATAAAATAGGAAATTAAAAAATACGAGTATAATATTAAGAAATATATTTTAACATTTTGTTACATTATATGTTAACATGCATTCTTACATTTGAATTAAATTTATTTTAAAATTTATATTAGTATCTATCCATCCATCCATCACGTGAAGTCTGCATCAGACAGAGACGTAGTGGCATTGTCACATTTTTCGATTCAAAGACTTTGATTCCAATATTTGGCGTTTAGGTATTTATTTTATAATATTTCTAGTCCACAATTTATCAAGAGATATATGCTTGTATACAACGTTAGAGATCAAGTTCAATTTACCACTAATAGTCCAGTCATTTGGTAGTTTTACCTGGAAAGTTTTCCGGGAGTTTTGAAAATTGGTTATTTTATAGATTTTGGTATGCTCTTTTCGAATTTCAATTTTGCCACCTCGTGTCCCCGCCGCTCGCGCCGCCATTTTGAAAAAATGGCGGCCAAAACCAGTTTTTTCGAAATATCTCCTTTCCAATGCATTTTTTGAAAAAAATACCTATGTACAAAATTAAAGTAGAATAAATTTCCTACAATTTATGTATTTATATTTTTTTTCATAATATCAATAGTTTTTGGCGTACGAGCGCCACAAAGTATCTTCATCTACACCACTACGTTTTTTTGATATATTTTTTCTAAAATATTCTACTATTGCCACCGGTATTGAAGAAGCAGTGTGGGTCTTTGTGTTGGGTCCCTTTCTTTCGACTATGGAGACTATAGACATTGTATAGCCTCCATACTCTCGACTTTCAACGAAACATTTGTCGGTAGAAGTTACGAGAAGTATTTAGTTTAGGCGGAGTCATCAGTATACGTTTATATGTATGTACGTCGTACAGCGTTGTTTGTGTTCTTAGAGCCATGGCTTCCAATACAGAAAATTGTTTAATAATTAATAATAATATAATATTGGCGGTGGTTAATTATATGCAGGAGGATCTTAATACTGTGTGAAATCAGAGCGAGAGTGCGATAATTGTCACAGATTCTGGTTGAACCCTTCTTGTGAAGTGGTAGGATCACAGATTCCGTCCAGTCTTTTGGCCATTTACCAGTTTTCCAGATACAGTTACAGATGTTGTGCAAGTTGTCAACGCCTTTGTCACCCAGATTTTTGAGAATTTCTGATGTTATCTGATCAGGGCCTGGGGCTTTACGGTTTTTTAAAGCCGATATGGCTCTAGTAATTTCTGAACGTAGTATAGAGGGTTCATGTTCCATGCTATTCCAGACGGGAAATGACTCCGTGTATGTTTGTTGATCGTAAAGCTTTTCGCAATATACACGCCATCTCTCAGCTACAGCTTCAATGTCATTAATAGCATTACCGTCTTCATCATTGATGACCCAAGTTTTAGGCTTGAATTTTTTGGAGATCAGACGAACTTTTTTAAAAAGGTCGGAGGTCTGAAATTTTCTTGAGTTCACCTCTATGTCAGCACAGATGTTCGATAAAAACTCATTTTTATCTCTGCGACATCTCTTCTTGACTAAATTCCATTGCTTCGAGTATTCTTTCCTACGGTCATTCCGGTGCAGACCTTTGATCCTTGCAACTTTACACTTTTGTACTGCTTCCCAGGTGTCATCTGAGAGCCAAGATTTGGTTTTACGCGATGGGATGTTGGTTTTTCGAGAAGCCTTGATAGTTTCTAATGTCTTCTTAATCGTCTTTTCTAGCAGTTTCCAGTTTGAATTAGCATCTCCGTTGGTAGTTGGAAGATCGGCGAGCTTGTCTTCAGTAATGGTTTTAAAAATTGATTTTTCATGGGGGGCTAGTGAATTGACGATTAACTTTTTATGACACCTGGGGGCCTTAAGGCGTAGCGAAAATTTCGCAAGAAGCAGATTGTGATCAGAGCCACATTCAGCACCAGGATATGTTTTCACATCCCTTACAGAAGACTTCCAGCGCTTGTTGATGAGTATATAATCAATTTGATTTCTGTATCGTGCTCCTGGAGACGTCCAAGTGTACAGACGTCTGCGATGATGCTGAAACTGAGTGTTTGTGATACAGAAATCCTTCTCAATGCAGTATTCAATCGACCTCTGACCTCTGTCACTCCTTGAACCTAATCCGAACTTGCCCACGATTTTGCGGATATGGTCATCTTTGGTGGTATCCCCGACTTTAGCATTCCAGTCTCCGATGACAACCGTTACTTCTCGATTTGGAATTCTGTTCAAAGTGGTAGTTAATGTGTTGTAGAAGTCATCAATATCTTGATCGGGCGCTTTTTCAGTAGGTGCATACACCTGAACAATGTTGAGTGTGGCGGGTTTGGCTTGATTCTCATAGTGATGATCCTGTCAGACACAGGGTTGTATCCCAGCACGAACTTGTTCATATGCTTAGGGAGCAGTATAGCTACGCCCTTCTGACTTTTGTCATCACATCCAGAGAAATACAGAGTATTGCCACTAGTTGTATTGAAATGGCCCTTCCCTTTCAAGTGAGTCTCGCTGAGCCCTAGTATTGAGATCCGGCACCTCTCCACTTCTTTGTCTAATAAAGTTAATTTACCAGCCATTAATAGACCGCGAACATTCCATGTGCCGATCCGATGTTCGTCACGAATTGATATTTGCTCATGTTTGGTATTAGGAGTTTCACCATGAGTTGTTCTTCTGACGGAGTCCTGGTGCGGAGCCCCGCTAGGTTTAAATTTAGATTCATCGGTCGCATATTTCACACCACTCGGCCCGGGTACCGAAAGGCGCCGGGTGTTAGCCGGATCGTCCAACGTCGCTCTTAAATCTTGTATCTGTGTATTCATTCATAAAGGTTTTCTTGGGAAAATACGCGTAGTGGTTTCCCACGTCCTTCCACGGCAGTTTCTTTTAGAGGGTATTTAGTTCCTCAAGGTTGCTGAATACCTGAATTGGTCGGGATAATTAACCGCCGCCCGATACTCGGCGTTGACTATTTTACGATGGCAAGGTCGAAATCCGATCAACCCTCCTCTCTTTGCATCCGGGCTTGGGACCGGCATAGGCAGAGTTAAGTCTACAACCTTCAAAATCGATTTTCTCTATTATTTTATAATATTTCCTCAATGACCTTAATATACGACATAGTAACACCTTATTTCTTTTAAGTACTTTAATAGTTAAGGAATATTCAAAAGATAATCATAAAACATTTTTTCTTTTTGTTGAACTATGAACTATTTTTTTTTATGCTTTCACTCAGTATTTAAAGCATACATACATACATCTTTTGATACTGAACTTTAAATGTTATTTAAGTTTTTATTTGCCAAATCATATTTCAAACCGTTCTCCCCTAATATTTCATTTAATTTAAATAGTACCGTTTAACAGTTTATTAGGAGTAAAAATAGATATAAATATTTTTATCGATACCATTTTTTTTTAGTTATTACCGATTATTCGTATAATTATAGAAAGTTAGAATAGTTGCAATGCTGCGACAAAGGCCTAAGAGAATGACTTGGTAATGACTTCAACAAATGTCTATTGTATGTAATGGTTAATTTGCTTTCTTTAAAGAATGTGTTTTTAAGTACACATTCACTCTTTAAAAAAGCTCTTACGTGTATATCTTGTGATAAAATAAAAATATCATTACAATTATTATTTTTAGAAATTTTGTGATGATACAAAGCTCTTAAATTAGAAAGTTCTATCTCTTAAATTAGAAAGATTATACATTTTAATTAGTATAGTAGTATAATATAAATCTAAGGCAAAATTAATAATCCTTATAACATACAGAACACGAGGAATAAATGAACGTATTGCTTTACTATACTATTATAATTTGGTATTGAAACCAAACATGTATTTTTATAACGATAAAAAGTTAAAATTCTCGAAGTAGCCTTCCTACCTTAACATCGTTCAGTTTAATAAGTTCGTTCTTTTAGTAAGCTCAGAGCTCAGATGAAACACCATTTCTAAAGCTTTTTATAAACAAATTTATATAATGGAAGAATTCAATAACCATACGTTGATATTTGTTATATCATAAATGATGTTTATTTTCTTATTAATAATGCAATGATTGCGATAAATTGCGTATGAGAGTGTGCATGTAAGAGTGCATAGGTGATTCAGACAGTTTGTGTTTTTTATTTATTTCTATTTAGATTACACAAAAAATACTGAAATGGTATGAGAAAAACAACCATTTTAATACAAATATATTATAAGAAGAGAATGAAATTGCTGACACATGTTATTATGAACTCAGGTATGATGCTTCTATACTCTTGCTGGTAATAATTATTAAGATTTTCTTTACTATAAACTCTCTTTCATTTAAAAAGTTTCGTGACTCCTGTTTGATGAAGCTGGTAACTGTTTTTGAAATGACCTTTGCTTCCACAAGTGCCTTCGTGCCTGCTGTGTAAGTGTGTTAAGGACTCACGAACGAACAGTTTAATTTAAAATGTATAGAACTGTAATGAGGAAACCTTCTTAAATCAACAATATTTACGACAAATTTACGTTTGGCTTTAGCAAATTTTTACAAAAAAAATAATTACACATTATATTTCGAAAACATTCTAAAAAAATAAGGAAGATAATCTATTTATTAATTTTATAGATTGATTTTCTTAATAATTAATAAATAGAAATCAGTAGTTATCATTTAATTTTTTTTTATTGTATGTATTAGCATATATATATTATAACTTAATTAGTCATTGACACTCGTTTTATATGTTACATTTATAAGTATTAATTTTTATATCTGATATCTATTTTTAAAAGTAGAATAGATAAAGAGGAAGATGACGCATCCTGAAAATTACAGTCCTGAGATCATTACTATTTATAAGTATTACTATAGTGATAATCAAACTGAAAACATATAGATTATGAGGTACTTAAAACATAAAACCATATCATTGTATTTTGCAGCATTATATTCGGCATTGTGAAAGAAAGACAGCGAATAAATTCTGCTGAGTGAGTTCACTAACAATACTTGCTAATTAATTTAAGTAAGAGCCTCCATTTGTTTGTGGAATCAAGAAACCTTTGCTATTCAAAATTTAAATAAAAACATGAAAACGAGGAAAAGCTGGAAAATCAAATATTCTGGGAAAGTTTGTTATGGTTTTCTCTATTTACTAAAATAAATATTAAAACACGATATCAGATAACATTTCTACGATATTATATGTTTTGTGGTTGAATTAATGAACATTTCTAATCAATAATAGTTTTATATTCTTGATATTATTTGATCAACCACCAAAGTGTAAACATTGTTAAATAAAGATTTTAGTTTCAAGATTTCCTTTAAATAAACATTTTTAATTCGATAATTATTGCTTTCGAGCAAATTATTTATCAATAAATATTGAAATAACAACTTTGAACATAATTTTAACTTTAAACTTTAAACTAAATATTTTGAACATTGATTTATTATTACTTGTAATAATGGAACTAAATATTTTTGAGTAACTATTTGTTATAGAAACTAAAAGTAATAATATTAATAATAGTAACAGTAATACTTATCATATAAAGACAATTATTTTTCAAATGATATAGGTACGTTTTTTATGGTTTTCAAACATAATTCTAACGTTCTTGTACTAGATACTAACCTATTCCTTGCCGTGACTCCATCTGAATGAATTACAGAAATGCATTAGACATTGGAAACTACTAGTTAAATCCGTAACTATAATTACATATAAAAAAAATATTCAAACCCGACTGGTAGTTTCGTCTATCATTGCTTTCTAACAAAATATCCAAAATAAAAATAAAGTATCAATGTTATTATATTAGTATAGATTCTGGCGTTGGTTGCTTGTACTAATTTCGATTTCGTATCATTATATTACAGGAATGAGGAGAATATTGAGTATAAGTTGGTTTCTAGTTCCACACATCGAATTTGGAGTTTGTGTTTGTTATACGCAAATAGTTAAAGTTTTATTTCTATTATTTACAAAGCTAGTTAAACAGTAAATAGTAATTTATTTTAGATAATAGATTATTATAATAAAAAAGTGATCTGTTTTTACGTAGTCTCATCTTAAAAATTAAAAAGCAATATTAAACACGATATCACTGAGTAATGGAATATAGTGGTTTAACTGGCAAGAAAATATAATAACGTGCTATAAAATAATGTTTTTAAGTTGATCTGAGATGTTATTTAAAAATTCAAAGAGATACGCAAGTCACGTATTGTGTACGTATATTATCTTACAATATAATATTCAGGCATCAACTTATATACCTAGTCTATGCTACTTTTATTGTCCTAATACGAGTATCAGTTGAGAATCAACCAAAATATAAAAGGTTTCAAATATTCTACTTAGAAAGGACCAATCTTCTTATCTGTTTCCCATAATAGTATTTATGATGAAAGGACGATACGGCCTATTTTCATATCCATTTCATGTTTATTTCATATTTATATAAATTGTAAGTTGTTTTTATTTCCTGTTTATTTGTGATGTTATTGTTTGGGTGTTAAATAATCCATACAAAATAATTGTCGCGGTCGGGGGCTACGGTCTTAGAAGACCGGAGCGGCGTTACGCCGAGGTCGCTAGATTGGACCTCAGCTACCGCACCCTTCCGCTTTTGTAGGGCGAAACGAACCCTATCCGCAGGAGTGACGTCAAGTCGGGTGACTAATGGTCACTCCTAACGGGCGCCGGTGATTCGTCTCTCATGGATATAAGGGTCTCGACTCGAAGGGGTAATTAAAACGAGCATGTAAGGACACTCAATTAACCTAGTCACGAGTGGCTCTTTCGATCGGGCTCTTCTACGATCCTCCCGTACAATATTAGGGCTCTTCTACGATAATCCCTCACGACGTTGTTATACAGGGCTCTTCTACGATAATCCCTCACGATGTTAAGATTCAGGGCTCTTCTACGATCCTCCCTGTTCTTCTTTCTTCAATGTTGCGGTCCGAGGCGAATGGAATGCCTCATTTCCACGCTAGCCGTTTATTAACCAGCCGGATTTACCGTAAAGAGAGCCGCTGAATAATAACGCATTTTACGCGTATTTTTACTATGCCCCCGTGACTAAGTTTCATATAACTTTATTCGTTTTATGTACACAGACATTACAATGCAATATTAAAAAAGGTTACAAAATTATCTTTACATACACATATAATGGTTAATGAAAACTATATAAATACAAAAGTTACAAAGAATGAAATAGTAAAAATATAAGAAATTCTATACAATATAAATCGCTTTAAAGTCTTATTTCTTATAAACTATTATTCTTTCACATAAAGTGTAATACCATATTACGTTCGTCCCGTTATATACTATCTATTTAATTTACTTTAAACAAGTTTTACATAATTTTCTATTCATTCGGGGTATATTGAGAGCGAAAGAGATAGCCTTCGAATGCTATCTCTCTCTTTCTTAGTGTTGCACAAAAGAATGCTCTGTAGCGAGTGCGACAAACGCTTACTATTTAATGTTTCTAAGTGATTTTAAATTTTTAACAAGTTATATGAATTAATGAATTATGATTAAAACAATGAAATATTAATAATTAATTAATAATATTAATGTCGAGAATTGTCGCCGACAATAATAATAGCTTATTTTGGCTCTTGGCTTTAATAGTGCTTTTCACATAAAACTACTTAACGGATTTTCATCAACTTGATATTTAGGTATTGAAAAATGTTTTGGTTACTTTTAAAAGATTAAACATTAAATTCTTTACATCGAGTAATACTTAGGTTACCACGAAATATAAGAAACAGTTACTTATTTGAGAAACAATTTCCGCTATATATAACGGGAGAACAGACGGCAGATATCAGCAATGTCACTAACCACTAGAGTCTAGTCTAGTCTAGTCTAGTGACTAGACCAATAGGTACTCAAATCGAAGCGTATTTTTCTGTACACGGTTATTCCGAGTCTGTGTGTATTTCTTATGCGTTATTTATTTTTGTGAAACCTCTCACGACATAGATTATAAAAACTCTAACATTGGAATTGTTTTTAAAAAAATATAAAGGAGAATGTGCCTCTGTTTGTTTGTTACTCTTTACGTCTTATTAACATGAAACTTCGCACACAGATTGCTAGAAGAACGGTAAAAGACTTAAAGGACATAAAGTACATTTCATCTACAAAAAAGGACTATTTCAAAGGGATAAAATAAAATCTTTTAGACGACTGTCCGTGCCACTGGATTTTTCTTCGCCTTTAGAACAGTAAAAATACAGTAGCTTATAATAGTTTTAATTTAAACACAATATTTTTAATACTTATGGATATTAGTTCTAAAGAAAAAAACAAGTGCAACAAAAAGAAAAAACAACAAAAAACAAATGCATCAAAATTAATCCCCATTAAAATTTATAGCTTAAGTTATAAGTAGTCAGTATATAAAGTCATAATTTACTATTTATTAAGAATTACTAATATAAAAATGATAAAATGAAAAAAACTGCTCCGATCAATTATTTCGACATCGGGTGAAAAGTATTTCTGCCTCAAGACGTTTATTGTTTTTAAATATAATCTTCTTAACCAACTAACCGTATTTAACCGTTATTATAGAAACCTACATTTAATGGATTGCTACTCTGAAAACTTACATTTGGTAAATAATTTATAAGTTAAATTTTGTTAGTTTTAACATTAAGTCATAACCGAACTTTGTGGCATTATTATAACGCGAGTAAACACCACGGAGAAGAAGTTCTCGAAATCAGCAAACTCAAGGAGAATATTAATTGGCAGTTGGCAATTGGCTTGAAGTTAACTATTACAGGATCATTTTAATTACTTACTTCTATAAGGGTTGGGAAATAAATAGCTGTAACAATAAATCTCTTTATCATATACAAATAATTAATTATAATATAAGTTTATGTAATCCTATTAACATTGTGTTTAATTAACATAAGTGGCTATAAGGCAAGTAATTCATACGCATCTTTAATTATTTTTCTATGGTTCCTATTGATTAGAAAATGAATATGTAAGAAGTTAAGTATTATTTGTGCTTTAATGCTAATAAGTTACCACCTATTTTACCTTATTAAAAAAAAGACATAATTATTATTAATGCTACTGAAAAGGAAGTACATGATAAGATATTATTTGGAAGTTGATCTCGGATGAAACGCTATATTTAAATCTTATAGCTTAAATTAAACTATACATTTTAAATTTTAAAAACACGTTTCCGTTTCCAACAGTCCATTTTGTAACAGAAAGAATATGATGAAACATACATTTGTAATTAGAAATAATAAATAATAAAAAAAAAACCACGCAATCAATAACCTCAATAAAAGGATATAGCCCCATTTTAAAGAGTTATGATTGGATACTTCACTCAAGCGATCATTACCATCCAAGATTAGATTTTGTGTAGCAATACTTAGACACTCAAATGATACCATATTCTCGAGAATCATCACAGCACAAGCTCAGTGTACTAGTACATGGAGCTTAGCTTAATTAGTTCTACGGTGCAATGGAAAACACATGTCTGCAATACAAATGTATACAACTGAACTCAGATGCACTGATACTCTTACTCGGTGGTAGGTACCTAAGTGATTAATGCCATCTACGATCTCTGGTAATATCAGAGGATACAAGTAACCTACATATTAGGTTTCGAATTAAGAACTAATTATTAACAGACTCGATTATAAAGTATTACAATCGGGCAATCATACCTGGATAAAAATACCTTGCTTTTTTTTAGGATATCTTTTATTTTTTATTGCATTGGATTGTAGATAATATAAAAAACCGTGTTGGTTCCTGAATTAGAATAGAACCGCTCCATATCTTAGCGTAGATTTCATAAGAGGCGACTAAGGGATATAGACTAAGGAGGTGAATTACATTCACACCTCCCTACCGAACGATGGCGGTATATACATCGACGATAATTTCCGAGGAGGGTTGACGTCAGGCAGGCGGCCGATCATAGAATCTTTGCCAAATCTTGTAACAACATGCACATGAGAATTATTGATACGAGCGATAGGGTTAGGTTGTCCCTCCCTATCGACGAGCAGTTGCAGTTGCAGCAAGTGGACTAGGGTTGTCGCATCAGTGACGGGTTCAACGTAAGAAACGAGTCCAGGATGTAAGACTGCGGATGGCTAGTTGGAATATAGGGACGATAACTGGAAGGCGAAGAAAGCTAGCGGATGTATGAAGAGACAAAGTATAAATGTGTGTTGAAGTGGAAGAGGACGAAAACAAGAGAAATTGGTGAAGGATACAAGTTTTATTACTGTGGTGGTGATGGTAGGAGGAATGGTGTAGGTATAATGTTATATTGTGAACTGAAAGAATGTGTGACGGATGTGAAAAGGATAAATGTAAGACTTATTAATAAAAGTAATCAAAGGAGATGTAGTTTTATACATAGCAAGCGCGTATACACCTCAATCATGCTATGACGATAGTATGAAAAAGAAGTTTTGACAGTATTTTAATCTAGTTTTGATAGGTATACCTGAGAATGAGGAATTGTATTTAGGTGGAGACTTCAATGAACATGTGGGACGGACGGAGTTATGGGTATAAGAGAGTACGTGGAGGATGGAGTTTTAGGAACCGGAACTATGAAGGAGAAGCATTGCTCAGAACGGCTTCGGCATTTGACTTGGCTATTGCCAAGTATTACAATTAGTTATTACTAATACATTCTTTTAGAAGAAAGACGAACACTAAATCGCCTATAAAAGCGGTTACCATGCGAGCCAAATAGATTTTTTCTTCTCAAACGACAAAAGTTAAACACATTAAAAAATGACAAAATTGTTCCTGAAGAAGATTTAACATCGCAACACCGGCTCCTAGTTTTAGACATCAAAGTAACAGTCCAAGTAGTTAAAAACAAAACCAGAATCCAGCCAAAATAAAATGGCATTCGATGGAAGAAAAAGAGCTTGCAGAATCATTTAGAAAACAAGTAGTAGATAGGATGTTAGACACGAAAAGTATGGAAGGAATGACAGTAAATAAATGTTGGAATGAAATGGCGATATGAATAAGAGGTGTAGCGAAAGAGGTTTTTGGAGAAACGAAACGCAACGGCAAAATTGAGAGGGTATATAAATATTCTACTTTACGTGGTGGAGGAATGATGAGGTGCAAAATGCTTTTAAGGAGTGACAGTGTATAGATGATCGAGATAAAGAACAGAAGGCGAGTGCAAAAACAGCATACACGGTGCATGAAAGGGAAGCAAAACGAATTGTTGCAGCTGCTAGGGCGAAGGTGCAGGATAAACTGTATCATACACTGCAAAGCCTTCAATAAATTATTGCAAGAAGAGGCTATCCCTCATAAATGGTGTAGCAGTTCGCTAGTACCTATCTTTAAAAAAAGGATGATGTATAAGTCTGCAATAATTATAGAGGAGTAAAGCTCATGTCATACAGTATGAAAGTCTGGGAGAAAATGCTAGCGAAAAGAATGAGAGAACAGACTGGAATTAGCCGAAGATTATATGAATTAAACAAGTCAAAGTTTAAAATATTCTACTTTACATACATAAACACTTGAAATAATAAACAATACCTAAATGTTTAATTTAAACAGTAGCCGATATTATAACATTATATTTGATAATTGTGATAAAGTGATAATAATATAATAATAATATCGGGACAAATTACACCCATTAATCTAACCCCTAAATAAGCAAATTATTTGCTTGTGTTAAGGGTGCTAGACAACGATACAAATACATAGAAATACACATTATAGATACTAAGAATATATTTAATAAACGACCAAACCCAGATATACAGATAAACATCACAAACATGCCTGTCCCTGTCGGGAATCGAACCCGAGCCCCATTGAGCCGCTATACGTTAGGCGTCTGCGCTAATCACTAGACCAACGAGGCGATTAAGTGATGGAAGGCATAATGTTAAATTTATTAAATATATAAACAGAAATAAAGAAACGAGAACGGAGATAGGAACCTAATTCTATTAAGAGGTACGAGTACTAAAACTTAAGAATAAAACTGCTTTAATGGCTAAAACATTCCGGCAACATTCAAGCATTCAATATTATATAAGCAACACAAATATAAATTTCGTACCAACAACAGTCAGTATTGCTCAATATTTAGTTTTAGTTTTTACCTAGAATTTCAACCATGTCAAGTAAATATTCAAACGATTCGTCATTTTTTTTTAAATTACATTTTATTTTTATACATTTCTTTACAGGCTGAACAATTATATAATTAAGCTTAGCAAGCTTAACAATTATTATGACGTTTGAAATCTTAAATTTGGACGAAAGTTCAAAAGTGTCTGGACAGCGGCAGTTCGTTATAATACTCTCATGGCTGCAGTCGAGATAGAAGTGCACTAAATCTTAACGAGTTCTGCTTGAAGACTTTGCTTCAGTAATTATTGGACAAAAGCCCACTGACACATGTATTTGTATTGATTCTTTACAGAATGGTGGTTGAAAAAATTCGGTCAGTTATAATAATTATGTTCTGAAATAGAAATGCTTTTTACATTCTATAACTATTTAAACCTGCTTGATAAAAAAATATCTAAAACAAATGAGTATCTATATAAATATAGAATGAAAAATAAACCGTAGCTCAATTGGTACAGCGACGGGATGGTTTCCCAGAGGAGTTCGGGTTCGAATTCCTACCCGTATCGGTTTTTTTTCATTCTAGATTTATATAAATTTGGATAAGCTTAACATGGCTGTACATATTTGTAGATATTTAAATTTTAATGGACGTTGGACCATTATTAATAAATTTGAGTTATACCATCCACTATAAACAATAAGAACCCAATCTCATTAAAGCAAACTTAAAAGCCTTAAAAAAGATTCTAATACAAATGTAAGCAAACATAGTAAAACGATGCTTACACGTTTACTGAGTGAGAACGCTAACATAACATTATTTTTATTGCTCTCAGTTTTACAGTGCACGTAAAAGACGAAATTTAGATGTCAGGTATAAAAATTCGTAGGTTAATATAATATATAATGGAAATATATAACCTTTATGTCTCTTACTACAAATATAAATATATATCAAGGCACAGAGATAAATGTAAGTAGAAAATAAATAAACAAGCTTTTATTAAAAAACCGTGTCTTGAATAATAAAAAAAACAAATTATATAATAATAATAATAATAATAATAATAATAATAATAATAATAATAATAACATACACTACAAGTAATTGTTTTTGCTTATTATTTATATTGGTAAAGTACACTATTAATAATCACAGACTTTCTAATCTATAATAATATTATATTTGCGAAAATTTTTATGTTTGAATGGATGATGTTTGTTACCTATTATTCATACACTTCAAAATTTTTCTACAATAACTCTTTTATAAAGAGTTTTTGAAGTCACGGGTCACAGGTAGGTATATAAGCCATATAAATATTATTTTTACAGTCCACGTGGACTATGTTTTCGTTGGTAGATATTTTATCAAATTCACTATAAAGGAAGTTCTTTTTTTTCTTTTTTATACGCAATTAGTCTACTTTAATATGAAATGTTAATATTAAACATAGGAAGGTACATTACATAGATTCCGTATTTTATAATTAGTAACTTAGTAACTAAAACCATTACAGACCAGTAATAGTAACATATTTAGTAACAACATCCGTCAGAGCTGAACATAGGTAAAATTAAAGACAGGCCTAAAAGTAAAA